>OY982570.1:7058674-8258674 GCA_963859945.1 Euplagia quadripunctaria | reverse complement strand
CTACGTTTTACTCGCGCACAGAAATGGTAAGTTATTCATCAGTATTTATTATGATTTTAAGGTACTCTACACATTTGTTAAATGCAGATACTAATAATCTATACTAATATTATAAAGAGGTAAAGTTTGTGAGTTCGGATATTCGAGATAATCTCTGGTACTACTGATCCGATTTAGAAAATTATTTTAGTATTGGATAGCCCATTTATAGAGGAAGGCTATAGGTTATACAACATCACGCTATGACCAATAGGAGCGGAGCATCAATGGAAAATGTTGCAAAAACGGGGCAAATTTACAAACGTAGACGAAGTTGCGCGGGTCAGGTAGCATGTAGGTATCTATATGTAGATGGAAAACCCAATTACCCGCAGTATAGTTATTGTTTAACCACGGTAAATATATAAATCAAGCATACAACTATCATATGTTCTATAAATTGATGCAAACATAATTCTTCTGACAGTTTAATTCAGTTTAAAGTAGAAAAACCGGGCACATAGCAAGTCAATATACATTTACTAGCAAGTTTGCAATTAGCCTGTGTAAGAAGAATACCTTTAAAAAATTCTGCGGTACCTTTTTTTAATTAGTAAATTTACTATATTCATGAATCCTAAATAACACTAGCCTTAGTTAACAAGTGTATCAGCCTGTAATAATTAATGTTAGCCAATTGTGTGCAAAACTCATTAGAGCTTTAAAGGCTTAACTGAATTTTTGAGAAACCGTCTTTACAAATTGTCCTATGATATTGAGTTTAATTATTACGACTTGAAATAAATTCTGTAAATTCTAAAATAAATGTTCAAAATTCTTGACATTGACAAAATAAGGTCACAGGAATTTATTTTACTAACAACCAATTTATTTGAATAAAAGTTTTGAACAGCCTTTAGTCCCAGCAAAATTCATGGAATGCTAGCTTGTTGTCTATTTTTGAATAATATGAATACATTACATTTATAAAACGTTCGAGGTATTTGGGAAATTCTCATAATTCCTGGTACATGTTTTATTATACGACCTAAACGAATATGTGGCCCGTAAAATGGAATAAGGTTGGTTTGTAACAGGGCTATCACTCACTTACTGATTCTATAAAAATCCGACAGCATGATTTTTACCATAGTTTCAGCAATTTTGCATTCATGAAAGCGAACTGGACCATTAAAGTGCTAAGGTAAACCATCATCTAGTGGTCAGCAGTATGATTGTAGAAAATACTAAAACAAAATAAAAAAATGACAAACACGTTTGGACGTATCCATTTGTACCGTGTACTAATTCAGTCGTGCATTTTTTATCGGGTAAGTGCATATAGAATTTGTTTTTAACTGTGTCACACAAACTCGCAACCTAAATCGCAGTAACATTGTATTCGGACGATTTATAATTTACACATTCGACCAGTGAAAGTGCTTTATAAAGCATTAATCACTGTTGCATAAAACATACCTACTTGTGTTGAAAAACGTTACTTCAATATTAGAAAATTAGGTGATTGTCTTATTAAGCCATCTATTTGTTATATGGCGGATGCCTCTAATCATTCAAAAAGAGTAGAAACGAGTTTTTATTCACAGGTTCTTTTTCAGGTAATCTATTTCTTAGAGAAATGATAATGAACAATAAAGTAGTTTTAACGTTCAAAACTGTTACTATGTGACTCAAATAAATAAAAATAATAATTATTATTTTCGTTTTCCATCATTGAGTGTATTTACTTCCGTACTTGTTTACAATTTAAACAAGTACAATTTCAGTTTGTCTGGTTATCGTTGAGTTAGTCGCTGAGTCAGTAAACCTGAATACAGTCAGCCACAAAGCGTTTGCAAAGTACATACTGCTTTGGGGAATATGACCTTAATGATAATGGCCAAGCCGCTAAAGGATTAAAAGTGTATGAGGACCCCCTAATACAAATAAGGGTCGGGAAGGATTCATATGAAAAATAAACAATGTAAGAGATTCAAAACAATATGCTGTAATCGCCACGCGACTGTGCGTGTAAGTTTAATGAAGCGCATGGAATATGGCACGGTTAAATAAAGCTCATTTTTTTTTAAATTAAAATGTTATTTATTGCTGGATTGTTTACTGATAGTAAACAATCCAGCAATAAATAACTTTTGCCAACAGGTGGCAAACTAGCATGCCATAACCCGGACAGGGACATTTCCTAAGAAGCTCTGGTAACCATATTTATGACCAAACTAGCAGCGCCCTGCCGTTTCATCCGCCCGCTTCAGTCCCGATCCCGTGGGAATATCGGGATAAAAAGTAGCCTATGCGTTAATCCAGGTCTCCAGCTATCTACATACCAAGTTTCATCGCAATCGGTTCAGTGGTTTTTCCGTCAAAGAGTAACAAACATCCATTGATCCAAACTTTCACATTTATAATGTCAGAGGGATATAACGAATGGTAGTAGTGCTATATAACCGCGATCTTCTATATATTAGAAGTACTTCTTTAGAAAACTTTTGCATACATACAATCACGCCTATATTCCCTAAAGTAATAGGCAGAGGCGTATTAACAAACCACATTTTGCCAAGTACAATTTTGTCCTAATCACGTAACAAGAAGGCAAGCCTATTGCCATCAATCGACTACTTCGGGAATCGGGAATTAAAGATGGGAAAATGTCGAGTATGTTAAAAGGAAAGGTAAGAAGGAAGGCAATGGAAGGAAAAAATTATTACAAAAAAAACTTTCGTGAGTGGTATTTATGTTTATTAAAGACTATACGGTTTTACTCACGTTTGTATTTCGGGGATGCCCGTTTAGTATCGGACCCAAGGGGGCCTCTTTTTTCAAGGAGTGAAGCGTCCTACCGCGAAAGTGTCAGGCGTCACACTGGGTTTACTACGCTGCCACCGGTTCCTTTGTCTTTCGAAACGTGCGGATGTAGACGGTTGCGTTGCTGTTGTTACCAACATTCACCTTGGTGCTCACCATACTAACTGTATCATTCTTTGGTAAGGTCTGTCAGGTCTGTCTCTTGGGACGTGAGTTTTAATCCCAATAGTCGGGCATCCCCGAAATTCAAACGTGAGTAAAACCGTATAGTCTTTAATAAACACGAAAAATATATTGCTTATATGGGAGGATTTTGGAGTGCAACAATAGCAAGAGCACGTAAGAACTTGAGCTCGCTGTTGCCAGGAAGTCCGGGCCTCTAACCGACAAAGATTCGTCTCCTTGGGATGAATCGATCTAGTCGTGGTATCGAATAAATAATCTAGATTATTTTAGATGTTTTGTTCCTGTATGTTGTTTTCAAGTTAGCAAGAAACTTGGTGCAACGACATCCAGATGCATTATTTGCAATAAAGTGTTGACTGGCTAGTGTTACTTTATTCTTGGAGGTGAAATAAAACAGTGTGAAATAAATACACCAAAACACTTTAACTACACTTTAGTTTCTTTTATATTTTGTTCCCATTCTAAGGTTGCCTGGAAGAAACTGCATTTTAGTGGTAAGGCCGCCCTTTGTACATATCAACTTTGTATACTCACTGTAAGCAATATGTTAATGGTTCATCGGACGACTAGACGCAGACAGAGGTTCCACTCTTTCATTGTCAAAACACCAAAAAGTCGAACGAAAGGTTTTGACAGCTCCTTTTTGGTTCGAGTCGCCAAGGTAGGGAATGAACTGCTTGCGTCTATTTTCCCAGACTTTTATAATCCTAGAACGTTCAAGAGTAGAGTCAATAGGTTTCTCTTGGATAGGCGTATGCCATCTTTATCTTCATGATCACTTTCCATCAGGTGAATTGGAAGACAAACGCCTATTCCATTAAACAATAAAAAATGGTGAACGATAAAGTTTATTCTATTCTAATAATTTATCAGATTTTTTTTAAAATAAAGGATACTAGTAACGTGTGTTTACTAGCACATTACTAGTATTCTTGTTGACCCCTGCAGCTAAGCTTAACGCTTGTGTTAGGAGGGGGTTCACGTCAGTAGTGCATGAACCCGCAACCACTAGATCGCAAGTCCGACGCTTTAGCCATTACGCTACCGCCGCTATGGAAAGGTAAAATTAAAAAAAAAACCTCTATGGTTACTATTACAACTTATTCCACAATAGAATTAGTTAAAATAATATTACAGTAACTGTTTAAGATAAATAAATAATAACCTTGTTCAGCTGGAGAAAAAGTTATTAATGAATTGCAAAGTACGGAATGCACAATATCCTCTCGTAAATGAATTTCTATTACATTACGGTTTAATCCTGACATTGATCTCAAAGTAAGCTAAGCACCAGAGAGTACTAAAACGGTCTTAGGTTTCACTTCAATTCGAGCCCTTTTGAATTCCTTAGGGAAATACCCGGATTACTTTATTTTGTAATAGGTTTCTTAAAATAGCATGACCTGGATTCGTTCTGCTGACAATACTATGTATTTGAAGATGTGTGTTTCTTATCTATGAGTAATGGTCGTCGTTTATTATATCCGCTGCTCTGGCACGATATATAATTTATTAATTATGTGTATAAAAATCTAATACTTATATAATATGTTCTTGATATTTAAAAACTTATTCTAAACTAGCAGTTCGCGCGTGGCTTCGCTCGCGTGTTCATATTTTTATATTTTGTATATATAACCCTAATTCTTTTTCCGAAATAAAAGTAGCTTAAGTTACTCCTTATAATAGCCGCTGTCTGCCAGTGAAAGTCGCGTGGAAATCAGTCCACCCGCTTCGGAGATTAGCTGAAACAAACAGACAGACATACAGACAGACAGACAGACGGACAAAAATTATAAAAAAAATTGTTTTGGTATATGAACCGTGTATACATCCAAATGCCCTTAGTAAAAAGCGGTTATTTTAATATTACAAACAGACAAACAGCCAAAAATGCCTTACATCATTTTGGGAAAGAGCTGATACTCTTACACTGCTGGACCGATATTTATCAAACATAGCTAAGAACTACCGCAAGGAAATTGGCTTCCAAATGAAAAAAACCGCATAGAAATAGGTCCATCCGTTTGAGAGCTACAATGACACAGACAGACAGACACACACACAGACATCGACTTCATACTTATAAAACCCCGTCGTTTTTGCGTCTGGAGTTAAAAACACTATCCTGAATCAGAAAGTATAAACATTACACGAAGATAATTGTTGCATTTTTTGCGTTGTAAGGTTTTTATTTTACGAGGAGTTTTTCTACTTCCATCTAAGTTAGTGAATATTTCTGCCATAAGCCATTGTGATACAATACCATACACAAAAAATGTCGATTGGTGATTTAGTTTGGATATCTATATATTAATACGTGAAACGAAAACTTTTTATATGAAATTGCGCACACTTATAGTTTATACAGAGAAGAAGTGACGAATGCTAAAATTTTTTAACAATATTTGCTACAAGTTAAAAAAATGCAAAACGGTTACATACAGCTATGAGTGTCCAGTATATATTTTGACCTGTCATGGTACAAAAGTCTATACAATGACAGGTCAAGCAATATTGGCCAATGAAATAAACCATGGTCGAAATTCGACCACCATGCGATCTCTAGTATATATATAAAATATCACATACTAAAATAAAACGTTTAGCTTATTCATAGGTTGGCAGTTGTTACTGGTTTGAAAGTCATGAAAATAACATTTGGTAGTAGATGATAATATCTATAAATAATAATGGTAATTACTGTAGTCATTATAGTAATCCAATATTGCCTTGTAATAGCATAAGCATAAAGATAAAGAGCATAAGAATAAAGGATAATACTTTATGAAATAAATAATAATAAATTAATGATCAAGAATGAATTTTCTTTAAATGTTTTTCAGGTAAGAAGATGTTCATTTTATTATGTAAAAGCATGATTCAAAGCAACGATAAAATATTTAAAACGCTTTTTCAGCCATTTAGGTGCACATTACGCAGATAGATTCTTTGTGGATTAGATATTCAATAAAAATAACTTAGACTGTTATGAATAGCAGGTGCTACTTGGTAAACGTTCCAAGGAGCGCCTCTTATTAATGGAGGTTCATCGTGAATTGTAATATATGCCCTTTAAAAGTAAACTTTTATTCGATAAAGCAGAATATACTCGTATGTATGTATAACACTGGTTAAGTAAGTGGAGGTCTCAGACATATTTCATATACAAATTGTTTTTCTTTCGTAATAGAAGGTATATACTTTGCACGTTTCCTGACTTCATGTTGGTAGGTGCTAATAATTTCCTAATGGAAAAACCCAATAACAATTTTTTGCGACCCGGAAATTTTTCCCAGGTTCTCACGGTCGCTATGTAAGAGTAAACTTATGCCTTTTTTATGTTATTTATATCAGTAAAAAATAAATATTATTATGAGCTGTGCTTGTTGACTACGGCTCATGATAAGCAGAAATCAAGCATTTGCACTCTTGGACTCTTGTAACGACACCTGCCAGTAACTGGCATACTGCGTATTCTTTTCGTTCGTTTCTCGGTTATAGTATGGCAGAGAGTAATTTAAAAGTATATTGCTAGTTGTGCTAGTTAGTTAGCGAGTTATGCCGCGATCCACTAAACACGAAACGATTCGTTTTGCTTACGGACGGTAAAATTTTCATTGAAAATTCAACGAAATTTACCGTTCGTAAGCAAAACGAATCGTTTCTTATTTATTGGAACGCGGCATTAGATAATTGTGTTTTAAATTATGCGTATAAGGATTTGGTTGGTAGCTTTAGACAACAATTTTTGTAATGTGTATTTAATATTTAATTTTTAAAACTGGAAAACAGACGACGTGTTTATTACAAACTTGTAAAGCTGACAAATCAAACATATTAAATGAATAACAATGATTTATCTGCATTCCAAAACCTTTTTTGTATCGTGTGGTTTAATACCACCACCTAGAAGTCACCGAGAACCCCGGCAAACCTTGACCACCCTTTTAAATAATAGGACATCTACACCGCCATCGAAATTTTTTTCACAATATTTATTTCACAAATATATATCTACTTAGAATAAAAAATAAATTCATTAAAAAAGACGTGTTTGATCTTACGTCAAACAGACATAAAATATATATGTGCTTAAGAAATAAAAACGTGATATTTCTTAGGAAAAATATCAATGACCTCTGACATGCTCTTAGTGCTGAAAATTTATAATGGTAGTTTCCATTACTGGGAGTGCTCGGTAGGAACTGATGCATGACGCACTTGGTACGAAATATTAATGCTTCGTAGCCACTTCGGGACATTTATAGCGCAATACGGCTCTCAATATTGACATTATTTTAAACAAATATTAGAAGTTTTTTTTAGATGACTGCGAGAGGCCTGTGAATATTTTGGATACTAGGAGACATTTCTTATGTAAGTTGTTTCGCTTCCTTAATTGCTGTTTAATAAATACTTGTTAGAAATTATACCCATGGTGACTTTTTACCCTTTTAGGGCCCATAATGTAAGACCATCGTGGTTCATCTCTTCTTATAGGCTGTTTACTTTTTTTTCTTAATTGTAACCCATGTTCTTAGGAAAGTGGTAGGATTCATTATATTTCCAACTCTTCTAATTTATTAACAACTTCTATCTCTTAAGAATACGTCAAGTATTATTTGACTGCTGTTCACGCAAAAGTTTGCTGCTGTGCAATACTACAAGCATACAAGTTGGACTGGCAATATGAACGAACTTTTCGCTTGTGAAAAGAAGCTTAAAGCCTTTTGTGATTTAAAACGAAAGTGATGAATGAGGTCAGACAATTTACAACTAATATCGGATTTTTCATGGACAGGGCAGGGCAGTCAAATATTTTAAATAAGAGTTTCATATTAAACTTAATAGAGCTCTCATTTCTCTTAAGATATCTTTAAAGGTATTCCGTGTATACCTCCAGCTGGTCCACGTTGGCCAGATTCCTTGTTATGA
This sequence comes from Euplagia quadripunctaria, assembly GCA_963859945.1. NCBI lineage: Eukaryota > Metazoa > Arthropoda > Insecta > Lepidoptera > Erebidae > Euplagia > Euplagia quadripunctaria. Next base: position 8,250,745 of record OY982570.1, on the reverse strand, counting down.
TTACTTGAGCTGACGGATAGCGCAGTGTCTTAAGTGGCCATCTTTATAATTACTTCTCGAGGCCTGCATCGAGTGATAGGTGTTTGGTCTTTAGGACCGTTATTTATTTATTTATTTTTATTTTACAGGGGTCAAACGCGCAGACGGGTCACCTGATGGTAAGTGACCAAGTCGCCCATGGACACCTACAACTCAAGAGTCACAAGTGCGGTGCCGGTCTTTGAGATGGGAGTACGCTCTTTTCTTGAAGGTTTGAAAATCGTATCGGTCCGGAAATTTCAGAGATTGGTTAGATAGCTGTATATCTGTAAAGTTCCACGTGTCACGGGCAGTATTGCTTCATGCGTGTCCGTTATAAGATAGGCACATGAGGTTTATACTGTAATAAGCCTCGCCTTCCTTTGTGCATAATTATTTTTAGAGATTTTTAAGGATTAACAAAAAATCTTACAACCTATGCAAGCTCATAACATAAATTCAGCATTACCTTATAAACAACCTAAAGACAATAAACCTGTAATATTAGTTCTTCTAACTTTCCAAGTTTTAGTATAACGTTTTGCTTACAAAATGTTATACTAATAGCTAATTTATAATATAATACGTAATCAATACTCATACAAATACTTCCAATACTAATTATACAAAATAAACAATGTTCAAACTAAAACAATTGATATTCTGAATCGGCCAAACAGTACCTTGCAAACAGATTTCGCAATATCAACTCACACGTAACCATTCGATATCGCTTAATGTTCTCAAATGCTTCGTTCGGGATTAAATACAAATCAGCAATACGATATCGAGGTGATGTACTAGATTCCTCCTGTGGCCTCGTAGAATGTTCTACTGTTCACTTAATGTGGATTTTGAATTGGTTGGCTGAGCAAATATTGGAATGTTCTTGGTGGTATGGAATGTGATTCGAATGTTGTGGAAATGTAGGTCTGTGACTTACTTATTCGTTGTAGCGATCGAATTTGATCATAATACGAACTATCAAGTACCTATAACTAGTAACTACTATTTTTTATGGCTATAACACAGTGTAGCTTTACACTCAAAACGCTCTAGGTTTATTTTATATGGAGTAAATTGGTCTCAGCCAAGCACAAAGAAGACAATATCTCAGGAACTCGCATCTCGTGATTAGTGGCTAAGGCCATATACAAATTACGTGTCTTATTAATTACAATTCAATTTTGTTTTATTGAAACTGAAGTTTAAACTTCAATTATCATAAAACGGTGTTGTTACGGTATCTTTTACACCTTAGCGATACTGTGCTTAACAAAACTAGTACAAAAGTATTCAAAAGTCTAGATAAAAGGTACATAAAGTTCTGAAGCGTAGTAGGGTACAATATGGATAGAGGTTCATTATTATATCACACATAGATTATAAATCTGGAATCCTACCCATCTACTAGAGTTATGTTTGATTAGTGAAAAGATGAGAAAAACTTAAATATGTTTGAATGAATTGAAGCCTGCCTGTAAAGTTTAGGAACCGGCTGAATATCGTGGTTATATAGCACTGCTAGCGTAATTCTGTCCTTTACGCTTGGTGGCTTCGCGTGGTGGCACTTTCTCTTAGTGAGCCTTACTCACCAAAGGAAAAGGAGATCCTTTTCTCCTCCGATGGTGATCTGGTTTCCCTGCACCAAATGTCCATAAGAGTGAGGACGGCATTGGCAACACATTAATAAAACCTTCGGTATTTTATAGGTATTGGTAATAAATATGGTAATACGATACAATATGTAGTCAAAAAAAGATATGTTTCTTATATTAGGCTTTTAGTCATAAAATCACCCTTTAATAACAACGGGCGTAAAATAATAAACTGACATTGTGTGAATATTCGATGATTTTTACAAGTCTAGACAAAATTTTGATGAATAGCCATGTTTGATTATCGCTGAACATCTGCTGAAGTGAAAATCTATTTCTCTTAATAAAATAGGTCCTATATAAATCATACACATTAGTCAGCATATTGCATATTGGATGAAAGTTTTTTGAGCATATAAATCAAGGGCTTACGTTCACATTTTATAAATATTTAAGTATATTATAAATTACATCTCATTTTATAGGTGAAAATGATGATAAAATTCGAATGTAAGACCTTAAAGGACACTAAAATCTGGAAAATAGTAGTACTATTTACTATAATATATTTATAACCAAATATTAAATTGCAAGTAGTCGTTCTGCAATCTAAGTCACTTCTTCTTACTATGCTTTTACAGTTCGTGCTTAAATTTGAGTTGCCCATTCAACGCAAATGTGCTACGGTGTTACGCTACGCATGTATCTCAGTAGAATCATTTTCATAGTTTAGCTTATTTTGTGGAGTAAAGTTCAATAAAGCACAAACACACGTATTTATTGAAGCTAGGGATGCTTGTTCGTTAGCAATCATCCATACACTCATGTGTGCAAGATTAAACATAATTAGTTCATTCGCAGTTATGAAAATCAGGAATGCAATGGTTTTTCTTTCACTTTTGTTATCTCGCAGTCAGTTGTCTGGACTATGAGCAGATGAGGTGTAGGCAGGATGTTATTTAGGGTGCTAGAGAACTCCCAGTGGAGCCCACCCTTTATTTTACGTAGTCAGCCAGTTATTAGCGATATATATATATATATATATATATCGCTAATAACTGGCTGTAATATATATATTACGATCATTCGATGAGTATATATATTATTATTTAAATATAATAATATATATACTCATCGAATATCTCGTCGTTTTTTCAGTCGACGAGTTGTTTCGGGAATGGTGTGTTGTTAGATACACTATTGCCTTCTAGCTCTTCTAGGACTTTTTTATCAATGAGGTCAAACCCCGGGGCCTTGTTTTTGTCCATAGTAGATAGTTCAAGTTGAAAGTTTTGGTTCAGGATGGAGTCTATGTCTGTTTCATCTGCATTCGGGCTGACATCTTTTGGTTTAAAAACCTGGCTGAGGTGTTCTGCGAATATGTGAGCTTTGTCCTGAGCGGTTTTTGCCTGAGTACTAGTACTTATTCACGGGGCACAGGTCGATTGTAGTTTTTGCATGCTCTCTATAGGGAATAGTTTCTGGCTTCTGTAGGTGTTAGGCCTTCCAAGTATGACGCAAGAGCAACTTTGTTAGCCTCATATATAAGGGTCTTCAGTTTCTTGGCTGCTTTATTGAGCTCTAATTTGTCGCTAGGGTGTCTGCTAATGTGTCAAATCCGGCGGAGTCTACGTTTCTTTAGTATATTTGACCATATGGTCTCAGAGTAGGTTTTACGTTGTTGCTGATGCTTAGTAATTATCGGAGTGCAAATCCAACAGCTCTGCTGTATTCAAATTGTTAGGGTTTTGGTGGCATCATAAATGTCAGCCTCAGTTTTTCGAGCTATTTTGAGTTCAAGTTTCTCCTCTATCAATTCGCGAAAATTGTACCAGTCTATTTGTTTGTTTATATAATTTCGGATTTCTTTCGATATTGAGGAGAGTAGTGCCAATTGACAGTATTACCAGTACATGATTTGTGTCAACGTCCAGGCATGTTTTTATTTTATGGGAGGGTCTGGATGGATAGTGACGAAGAAGTCGATGACGTCCGGCAATTTGTTTGGGTCAGAAGGCAGAAGTCAGTGTTGTGGAAAGGCGGTTCCTATATAGGCTCTTCTTTAGCTCTCTACCTCTGGTGCTGGTTAATCTCTCTAGATGTTGTAGGCCCAGTGAACAGGCTCTGCATTCCAATCTCCCCCAACGATGAAATGTGAGCTTAAGGTGTTCAAGAACTCGTAATAATACTCCTCTGTTATTTTATGATTCGGAGGGCTGTAAATGGCACTGACATATAAGGCTCCGTCTCAGTCTTTTATTACGACTGTTGTTGTTTGTTTGTGATCTCTTTTGAACTGAGGTAGTTCATAATGTTTGACACTAAATCTAACAATAATAAAAAAATCTGGGTGGTTAGTGGTATATATATTAGTGGTACGCAATAAAATGAGTTTTCGACACCAACAGAATGTCTATGTTGTGGGTATTTAGTAGAACTTCGACATCCTCCTTATTTGGAATAGGCCATTCTGGTATTTTGTGGTGGAATATCTGCTTCTTTAATGTCTGGGTTTCGCTTTGTTATATGAGCGTAAAAGTCTTGTCTCTCTTGTTGGCGGTGCATGATCTTCTGTTAAATTTCCTAGCATATATGTATTTCTTTGTAGTTCTGTGAAGTTTGCTGGTTGGGCACCGAGACTGAGAGCGCATTTAGCCGGAGTGTTGCGGTCTGCACATTTCATACAGCGGTATGGCCTCATGCAGTAGTTTTTGGAGTGCCCATATTGCTGGCATCTCTGGCATTGTACTACTATTTTCCGTTTTCGTGGTTCTCCTATAGTGACCGAAGAGTGATGGATAAGTTTGATGTTTTTTACAGATTTATTGTTGGGGCCCTGTTGTATGTTAGCAAAAAATGTGGAGGTAGTTTTTTTGGGACATACTTTAAATTTGTTATTTATTTTTTACCCCACTAAGACTTAAAATAAGCATACAGCGATTTAAACTGTTTACAGTCACTGGAGGCATGTAACATTAGATTAGGTCTCAGATGTGTGAAAAATTTAATGTGCAATAAATTCATAAAGTTAAGCAAAATTAACACTAAATTTTATTGTTAGCATATTTTAGTGAACGTATCAGACTTCTAGTACATTTTTTAGCAAGCATAGACAATGAATGAATATCCCTCTCATTTTCAACAACATCCCTAACCCTAGTGAGTTACCACCACACTATTACACAATCTTGTAAACGTATTTGGAGGGTTGGTTTCAATATGTTTCTAGCGGTAAACGAAACATCCATCACTCTTACCCTTTTGTACCATTCCAAGAAGGTACTGTACCAAACACCCAAGGGTATTGACATGTATTTAAATATATATAATATAAGTATTGCATTATTTGGTCTGGTGGTTAGTGATCTTGATTGCTGCGCCAGAAGTCGTGGGTTTGAATTCCACCCAGAAAAAATAATTGTGTGATGAGCGTGCTCAACACACAATTACATCATATTTTTTCTGTCTGGGTGGAATTTATTTATAACTAGCAATCCGCCCCGGCTTTGCGCGGGTAGCAGAGCATATATTGATTATACAGTTAAACCTTCCTCATAAATCACTCCGTCTATTGGTGAAAACCGTATGAAAATCCGTTTGGTAACAAACAGACAGAAAACAGACGGATGCGGCGGGGGGACTTCGTTTTATAACATCTATACTAATATTATGAAACTGAAGAGTTAGTTTCAGGAAGGTTAAGAGCTAGTCTCAGGAACTACTGGTTCGAATTGAAAAAACCTTTTAGTGTTGGATAGCCCATTTATCGAGAAAGACCATATAACATCACGCTACGACCAATAGAAGCGGGGAATCCATAAAAAATATTGCAAAAACGGGGGAAATTTATCTCTCTCTCTCTCTTATGTGACGCAGATGAAGTTGCGCGGATCAGCTAGTGTAGTTATATGTATGTATCTATGTTAGTAATATATAAGTATGGTCGTCAGTAGTCTGATTACCATAGCCTAGTTTTGGATCCGACGGCCGTTTATAAGGTGTCTCAAGTTAAGTTATTCCAGTGCTTCAGAGTTGATATGATCTTTGAAATTAACCATTTTCTGGAGCTCGATTCTTTTTCCGTACCTTGTAGAGGTGGTGATAACATTGTATTTAAACTATGTAAGAGTTTTCTAGGTAATTTTGAAGGTATTTTTTGTAACAAAGTGAGCTTGAATTACTACATTTATACATAATAAGGTAAGGAAATAAAAATAGAACAGAATGTCAAAAAGCACGTTTGTAAAAAAGAAAAAGATTTTGTGTACGCTTGCTTACTACAACTATGTGAGTTGCTACTTGTAATCATGTGAGTAGTAATTGAAGATTTTAAAACAAAAGGTTTTTTGTCCCCGTTCTCCCGAAATTACTTTGGGAAAATTCCATGCCACAGACATTATATCTAACACTTTATAATTTTCACCAACTGCAAAAAAAATTAAACTATACCCAAGCTATATAATTAGCTTCGTATTACTTGTAAAACAAACGAGATTTCCTGTAATTTCATTGTTCTAAATTTAAACTTAGCCAAATATCGTTTTGGTACTTTTTACGGTCTAATAATTAACAATATGAAAACGAAAATGTTTTTGTTTGGTTGGGCTTTATATCTCCAATAATAAAGCAAACTAATGTAAATAACACTAAATAAACACTATATGTAAAAAGGATCGACGTGTATACATCAGTAATGATTTTTAGTATAAAGAAATGAAAACCTTACATTTTGTCCGGTGCCTGTGAGCTATCTTTTAGAGAGCTTGGTTGGAAAGAACTCGTGTGTACTTATGATAAATGAAAATATACAAATGTCATGTCATGAATACAAAGTATGGGATTTTAATGCGTTCTGGTATGTTCATATCATACGAATGATAGAGCTCCCGGGTCATTAGTCCTATGCATGATAAAACACTGTGTCATGGTTTCAGATTGTAAATTTGTCATTAGGTCAGCCCATCAATACAATTGTGTGAATGTATTAATTTATTATAACAAATAAATCAATACGTACATGCAGCTAATTAAAACATTTGCATATTGCTAGGCCGTATTCAAATTTTACCGTAAAGTAATGTGGATTTGTATGTGGTTATAGGCAATAGTGCAATTATGAAGCTCAACGTCCATTGTTTCTAATTTCAACGTCACATGCTATACGTTAAAATCATTCTCCATTTAAATTCGTAAATGGAATTGTGAGCGGCCATATTGCAATACCAAGTGGAAGTTCATAACGTGCGGTTTCGTGTCCATTATTCGGGGAACAAAGTTGTAAGTGGTCGGTACCCTTTGGGATATAGAGACCCTGATTCAATTCACCTGCTAGACCCTTTGACAGTCGACTTGCATCGGATGGTACATATCGGCAGTTCACGGTTGCTTTGATGCTTGAATATTGTATAATATGGTTTGACTGACCTGGAATATAGAATACTGTATTACTGTATATTCTTCTAGTATAAAATCTGTGAACGTAACATTCTTTCAGAAAAGTAAATGTTGAACTGAGTATCTGATTCTATGTTATCGAACAAACTTACCTTCCACAAATTAAGCTCCGTATGTGACTTACGTATAATTATAATGTTATATGATTCAACAAACAAGGTAAGCAGTCATTTAAGATCATATTTTAACCATAGGGCCCTCTTAAAGATTTACACACAGCGCTGTCTTGCTCAGTTCCTTAGCACTTTGACGCTAGTCCGTTCCACATTTCCGTCCGTGTTTGCTTTTCGAGAAAAAAATTCTCCAGTTGATAGGCTATAATACACAAAAGTCCAAATTGATTTAATAAAATTTGGTACAAACTAGTCTTTAATCACAAATTAAATAAAGTTCAAACCATTTGCATGCAAATCAATGAAAAACAAAAACAAAAATACTACATAACAAAAATAATTTATAATTCCTTAATAATATTATAGTAATATAACCAAGTTCCCTCTCTCAGCATTTAAGTTTATAAACGACATTGCGATCTAACGCCAAGTTGGGTACACCAGGAAATTGCGGTAGTATTCAGCCGGAAGGGTAAAATTACTTCCCTGAAATTAATTACGAGTAGGTCCTACAGTTTTATGAACTAAAATAATTTCTGATTTCAATGATTCCATTATCGTTCCCTTAACGTATTATCTAATTTACTTCAGGAATACCTCTACGTTTAAATGATTCAAAATTTGTGATGGAGGTATTTAGATAGTATTTCGTTCTTGTAATAAAGCTCTTAAAACTTTTTCATTTAAAATAAAAAATACCGCGTTTTACGACTAATTCACTTCTAACGTTTGACTTGTGTGGTGAGGTATTTCTGCTGACGATTGAGGTGGCCAGAGTTCTTTGGCGGAATATACCTCGAAACTATTGAAAACTAGCCTAACAGGTCAGGCAATTACAAGCAGTTTGAGACGCTTTTGATATCTTAATTCTAAGTCTTATGCAATAAGCATGACAGAAACATTTGGTCATCAAGTATCTAACCTCCTTCTGCTTTGTCCTTCTTACACCACTAGGTTTGTCGGCTCTACTTCCTCCGTTCAGTCTATTCTTCTTTAGAATGGGATTCCTTTTGAAGTCAGAATGGCTACAAATCGTTACTCTTTTAAGGTAAAAGTAAATAAGCTATTACTCAAAGAGAATCAACTCGTCCAATAAGTTCATAACTTAATGTTGTTATAAATTATGTATTTATGACTGTGTATGTGTGTATTATATAATTATTTAGGTATATGTAAGCAAGTTTATGATGATGATAATGACTCAGAAATATCATAAAATACTCCCAATTTATGCAATATATGCATTTTACTTTATTTATTTATTTTAGTTTGTATTCCCTTTATTTTACAATTTTTTACAAAGCTTTTAAGTGCATCTACTTCTTCTTTTCTCTCCATCACTCAAATGTTGACTGGTAGAGAATGCCTTAGGCCTTAAGTCCTTTAAACCAAATATGCCTGAGTTTAAATAAATAAGCAAACTTGGTAAGGCGCGAGAGACCATTGTGCAGTGCCGTGGGCCTGTTTGGCAATACCGTATGTTGTTTTAAGTAATTAGCGCTATATTATGATTCATTCATTTTTAATACACGTTCGTATTATTTGCGGAGATTCGAGTCCTCCGATTGGGTTTAATTTGTATAGCTTGATTGATGCTTAATTTGTTTGACTTACTAGCAGCGCCCCGCGGTTTCAAACGCGTAAGTCCCGATCCCGTGGTAATATCGGGATAAAAAGTAGCCTATGCGCCCAGACCAGGTCTCCAGCTATTTACATACCAAGTTTCATCGCATCGTTTCAGTGGTTTTTGCGTGAACAAGTAACAAACATCCATCCGTCCATCCAAACTTTCACATTTATAATATTTCTGGGATATAAAAATTAAAATTAAACCAAAAATTTATATGGAGTACATGTCCTTTTTTTACTATGTATTTCGTGATTCCACAATAATATTACATAACTCATAAAGACAACGCTAAGAGTTATACAGAAATTATGTCATTCATGCTTCGTAAAATATACTTTATAGGTACTAAACAATATAGGAGAATCATAAAACAAATGTGTACGTGCTTAAATAAAATCCGATTCTTGGTGAGGCTTAAAGCAACAAGACAAAGGTATAAACCAATTTCACCCTTTCCGCGTTTTCCGATACCCGCATTGTTTGGGAGCCCTGATAAGTTAAATGAAAAGCAACTTTTGATTGTTCAGGGCACCGTGAACAATGTACGAATAGAAAAAAATCTACAAAAACCATCCACGTTTTTCAACTCTGCGCAAAATCTGGGTGGGCAATTTTTTAAGCGGTCAAAAGAGCAAACAAGTTGCCGTGTAGTGAATGTAGTTTACTGAATATTCTCTATAGCGTTTTTGTATATTAAAGTTTGTGGTTTTTATTCAACAGAAAACCTGTAAATTATTTGTAAAATTTTTGTGTTGTGTTTGGAACTTGACTGGTTTTGATAACAGTGGTCAGCAGAAAATAATGGAAAAAATTCGTAGCAGTTTTTTTGTGAGATTGAACTTCAGTAAATTTTAATAAAATGAAAAAGTTTTTTCCAACCATGCTGCTGCGACCAACAAACCACTAATTAATTGAAGTTTGGTAATGGTTATTTACTGTTCACTTTACTATATTACTCTACGAATATGTATCAACTAATATAAGATATTTGCTTTTAACTGCGAAAAAATATTTCAATACTTCCTATGGCGTTGTAAGCAGGTCGAGAGGTATCTAAACAGTTTAAGACTTGTTTTAATTAAGTATGTTAGTACTATATTAAATGGTAGCGAGCTAAGGTGGTTTACTGACTGACGTTCCTTTAAATTTTTATCATTACTCTATTTTGAACAAACCGTTTAAACGATTTGGTAACCTAAAACTATGACTGTTTCGGTAACCTGTAACTAACTCGTTGTAATTGTACTGAATATGAGATCAATTTTTTTTTCATATTATACTTTAACATTCTATTATTCATTATGTCAAAATACAATTGTTAAATAAAGCTCAACCGCTTATGTCTCCGTTCTGATGGCATCTATTTGCCTCAAATAATCCTAGGACTGATCACAATTTGTTCCTATACTTGTTGTGTAGAAAGAAACTGTGTTAAGTCCTACTTACGGCACATCAGATTTCTACTCGTCTTGAAACCTGGACTAGGGAGCAAATGCACTTTCTTTTCTTTTACAGCGATTGCTATAAAAACTTTATCTTGGATTCCAAATTTTAGGTATATTATTTTGTTGAGTTAGAGACGCTAGTTTGTATATTGTTATTTCTACGTATAAGGTAGTGAGAAAATATATAAAACGCTAGAAAAGGATGTGGCCTTGTGAGTGTATTATTATGAGTTCTCCCATTTCCGATTTGCTTGAGGTTTCTTAAGTTACTATATTATATTTATATATATTTTTATTGTATAGGGGGCAAACGAGCAGACGGGTCACCTGATGGTAAATGACTACGCCGCCCATGGGCACCTGTAACTCGAGAGTCACAAGTGCGTTGCCGCCCTTTAAGGTGGGAGTATGAGAAGAGGGGGAGGGGGGAAGAGTGGGGAAAGGGGAGAGGGGAAGGACGGAAATAAGGGAGAGGGAAGGGTTACGGCCTCCGGTAACCTCAGTCACGCGGCGAAATGCAATGCAAGCATTGCTTCACTGCCGGTTTTCTGTGAGGCCGTGGTATCGAGCGGAGTCGAGCCGTCCCATACTTGCCGAAGCATAGCTCTCCCACGTTAAGAAAAATTAAACACAGTCTGATTTCGTGCTAATTTAGAACCAACTGAAAAAGAAATCAAAAGAATTATCGCCTTTTATTCGCAGAATACAAATTAGGCGTCCAAAAATGTTCCTCAACAATTATTTTACAGCGTAATTAAACAATATTCTCTTCATTATCAGACGATTCATAAAGTTATAAGAATGACTAAAAATTGTCTGAAACAACCACAAAAACTTTACGCCCCGTTTCAGTTTTTATCGGCAATTTCGTGAACTCCTAAAGTGCGGATTATACCGAGTTTAGTGTCATATTAAAAGGAGTTGAAGGAAAACTTCGATAGACGTGGGTGGAATACTAGAACGGGGTGGGAGCAGTACAGTACTCATTACCGTGTCAAGTTATTTCACAATCAGACGTAGTAATGGCGTCTTTCTTCTAACAGAGTTGTCAATAACGTAAATTCTGTAGGTAGGTATAATACCTACTTTGAATTACTTTATTTCTAAAATAAACTTTGCAAAAGACTATAGAATGAAAGAAATGGATTTTATAGCCACACCTAACAATTATATAGCCATTACGAACGAAAGATCTCTTTTGTATAACATTATTACATTATGTGTATCTACACACAAGTTATTTATAAAAGGTATGCAAATCGAAATCTAAACCTAACCCAAACTGCCTGTGTTTATTTTTCCAATCCATCATAATCCTGAGAAGTTCAAGTAGAGAGTGAATTTTTTTTTTTCTCTTGGATAGGCGTGTAAAATCGTCATCTTCATCATCACTTTCCATTTCACAATAAAAAAAAAATCAATACTGATGTTTCATGATTAAATTGAACTTATAATTTTAGAAGGTAGCATAAGAGGCATCCTTCTCCGGACGTGCGTAAAAAAATAGGGAAACTTCTCCATCACTTCCTTAAAAATAGCAACCGGCCTTTTTCCTTGTACAAACAACAAATCGAAAATCTTACTTTAATTTAGAAATGAGGTATGCTTTGTGAAACTTGATCGATCTAACCCCCTATAATATTTTTATAATCAAATCAATAAACTTCTCATATTTCTGGTTACTTTTTTCCCCGAAGATTTTATAAGTTGTAGTAATGGAATCCGCAACCTACTGAGTGGTTGTTGTTGTTATGGAAACGCAAACTGAACTGAAGCCACTCCTAAAATATGTTAAGTAGCTTAATGTAAACAAAAATACTAGTGTGACCCTCGTTATTAGGGACAATAATACCTAATTTATTTTATTTTCATTTTCTATGAAAAACAATGAACGTACAACAATCAATACAACAATCGTAACCTTGTTTATTATTTGTATAATTGTTATTTGTAAAGTAGAGAAATATCAACTGATAGAACTCGATATTTAGAAAAAAAAACAAGTGAAACATTGAAAATTCAGTAACATTAAATAAACCTAACGATCACTTTATCATTAATTAAAAACTTATTTATATAGAATGTATAGAGTATAATGTACTTTCTTATAATCTTTGCGTGACAAAACCTCACATAATCTTTTTTCAGTAATCTCATTTAAAAGCAGAACATCGAGGAATAATGAAATATTAATTCTAGCGTGTCATAAATGTCCTGATTGCAACGTTTCTTCAACGAAAGTCCTTTCAGTTTATTTATGAGATTCCGATCACATCGTTCCCATGAATATCTAATAAGAATCGATAAACGGGTATCGACATTCGATGAAACCGTCAAGTTTCCTTATCGACTTTATTACTGATGTTTCCAGTTAGAAGCCTACGTTCAGAATTTAAAAGTACTATGCAATTTAGAATGCTTAGAAAAGTGGAAACTCTGTATGTGGAACACGGCGAAATCCCACTAAAGTATTAGTCCCATCCAGCGCTTTCCCAACTATAGTTTGGTCCCGCTCGCGTAATAGGGCATAGGCTCGCAAGACAGTTGCCATCCACCGGACACTTTGGGAGTCAAAGATAGGCAAATTGAATTTTAAAGGGAAAGATGGGAGTAAGAAAGTAAGGAATACTGCTTATACGGATGGATTAGGCAATAGCTTGATATTAAATGTAAACGTCACACGGTGCATTGCATACAACACCGACTCAAGAGGCTATTTATTTTGAAATGTGCAAAACATTGTTGTTACACACAACAATGTTATTAACAATTATTATACATATAACATATTCCTACACGTCTGTTTATAAGTTTATAGAAAACATTTCTTTGCTAACAGTTTATCAACATGGTAAAATGTATCCCGTAATAAACATCTCTTTTCGAAAGTACACAGAAACTCGTAATAAAATAACAACATAAGTAATAAAACCAAGTTTCTCAAACTTTGTTCACATTTTATTCGTACTTTTTAGAACTGGCAAGTAAAATGCTCGTACATTGAACGTCCCATTCGTGTTGGTGAGACGGACGTCCGGGACATGAAATACGTCTCTGTTTATACAGAATTTACTTCAATAGTTGTGACTGTTGTGACTCACTATTGACATTCACGAATAATGAAGAAGATGTATGAGAATCTAAGAGTTTATTGTGAAACTTTTGAAGGATATATTGAACATGTAAAAAAAAGAAAGCCTTCTTCGATAAAAATTACGTTAATTAGAAACTCTTTTTTCTTCTACCTTTAAATAAAGCTTTTTTTCAGAAGGGACTGATAAGGTGACTTTTGGGAGCTGCGGTCACAGACACATACATAAACACGTGTCTTTTTTCATTTATAAGGCAAAATGTTTTACAAACAACAGAGATTTTAAAACAAGGTATATAAGAGATATTTGTTAAAATTGGATCCCCTGGACAATCCTACAGTAATCCGTGGTTATCCATACCACCACATAATACTTCATTTCCTGCGACATTTGTATGCAATATTACCTGATATGTATATGTGCTTATGAAAATAACATTTTAATGACAATAAAATCAATTATTACATCAATTTTTTACTAAGCTATCAATTTCTGTTCATGCGTCTTCCATGTGGTAGTCATAATTCTGTAGGTCGTCAACCTCTTTTGTTTTGTTTATAATAGCTTTCCACTCACCCCATTTTAAGTACTTAAGCTTCCTCACGAAAGCTCACATAGATTATGCAAATGCGTTTACAATTTATGACATTATTATAAGTAGCTGTTACATGTCTACACTAACAAAAAATATAGGGAATATACTGTTAGTAGCTTACTTTTAATCATATACTAGAGATTTTTAGTAGTATGAAACGATTTCTTTTGCCTTTGATGTCTCTGACACGAAAAAGTAGTCCCATATAGAGATATGGGACTACTTTTTCGTGTAGGGACACCCACATTTTGAAGATTGTGAGTGTAATTTGTGTTTATTAAAGATATGAACTCTAAGATAGTATTCGCAAATCTTATCAAGGCTTTTGCAGATGATCTAAAATAAACAACTAGATGTTCATAAACTCAGCGTAAGTGAATCCTGAACAAGCAATGTTCAAATAATATATGAATTCCATCCATTCATTAATATTAATATCAAAATTTGCACTCATAAATTTTCGGAATTCTAGTATTGGGTAGAATACACAGTACAAAAGTACACGTCGTACACAGAATGGTATTTTTTCCGAAGAACAGAAAGCGGCACTGCTGCATTGCATTTCAGTTATTTTTCAATATGATTAAAATTAGTTGTACAGATAAGAAACGTATTTTATTACGTTATCATTTTTTTTGGAAATGTGCCCCACTTTAATTAAATACCAAACTTTAATCCTTTTCTAGAATATCTAATCCTATCGAATAATAGATGTACGCGTTTTATATTTTTTGAATAAAACTTTTAATCCCCTTGATAGGGGTTAAAATTTTACCCTCAATGAATTCTAAGCCTTATTAAATTAGGATCCTAAAATTTATTTAACGATAGCAAATTTTTTATTTTCATTGATTCATTTCATTGAGAGGTTTTTATATAAGCGGAGTGAGATGTGTAGACCAAACTTATTAGAAAATTATAGATATACTTGTGAATTCGTTGGAACGTGATAAAATTTCAAGAAAAAAATTGTTATTTAAATGGGAAATCAAATATCACGCAGTGCCACCTTTTAATATTAATATTAAGAGCTGCCGTTTTCACAGGCTTTTGCAGATGAAAAAAATCAAAAGTTTTTTTTGACCCAACCTAATGTCCTTATCTATGAAATTGGCTACAGTGGTAATTTTATGCCAGTGCGCGAAATGTCGAAACTTCGACAAAAACAAATATCCCTTTAACTGTACTAATACTAAGGTACAGGCATTGTTCATTACCGTTTCTTAAGATGTGTACTGTTAAAAATTACAAATGATGATGGACAACTCGCTGCCAACAGCCAAGACTTGTCAATTGTTGCCGCTGCTATTTTTACAAAATGCGAAGTAACATTCTCTATAGGGCTATTATTTGTGCAGAAACCTAGTCTACCTAGTTATGTTAAGCACATACAAAAAAAAATTAAATCACACATTTTTGATGTGTATTGATAAGTCGCTATTGCACTAGAAATATAGCAGCTTATTTACTTAAATATGATCATAAACTTTGTGTTTAGAAAGATTCTTTATATAAAATACTCTGCGGCTACGATTCAAGCAGAAATCTGCTATAATTTCCCCTTCTTTTGTTTTAAATTTATACTACGGATACAGTGGTGTATTATACAACACATAAATGGTATTAAAATAATACTTCATGTTTCTCCTCTAACTCATAAGTTCCAGTTGATCAGTTGGTTGATTTAGTATTTTCAGAGTCTTCAACTTTCAGACATATCAAGGCTATAAATTGTCGCCCACTCTCACCTCGGCTGAATCGACGCCGCCATTTAATGCCGGAAGCCGGAGATCGACACAAACTTGCAAAGCTCCAACTTCTGTCCAGATTGGGTTCGATCCCAAAATTGTTCACTCCATTTTGAAGTTAGTTTGTACTTAAATGGTTTTAGAGAAACGATTTTATTTTAAACTAGATGAAAACCCGGTTTCGCTCGGGTGAAATGTGACTACATACACAATCTTTTACAAAATGTACCTATGTAGATATTAAAAAAAAAAAAAAAATTTAAAAAGTTGTTTAGTTTGATAAAATGAGTACCCGAGAAGCTGGCAAAGGTACTTATTAAGAATCTGACAGCTCAATCAATAAAGGCCCATTTACACACTGAGAACACTGTGTCATCACTGACACTGACTGGCGGGGATGCGTTCATAGAAAATATGGCGGTACTGGTCTCGACCGGACGAAACTGTAACTTCACTGATACGTGTGAATCGGCCTTAACGAACTCAAGATGGCATCCGAGTGGCCAATATGACGACTGTCATTTGCACCATTAGAGTTGAACAAAATACCCGACAATCTGAATTTGGCGGATATATGATGTCGACTCGAAATCATTATTTTTTTATGTTTTATTATTCAGGTAAGGTTTCAATCGAGTCTACCGTACCGAACCGACCGAATTATTAATATGGATTAAATGCGCTGTTGCAAATAAGTGTGTAAAAATAGGTAGAGTTAATTTTGTTTGGACTCATTTAAGTATATATTATGCTATTAGATTAATTGCTTAAATTAATTAATTGCTATATGCATTTAAAATTTTTGGTGTTGTTCAATTAATTTATGACATCTTTTGTATCCATGTTCGTTCATACGTAACTAGCGACCCGCCCCAGCTTCGCACGGGTGTAATGTAGATA
Organism: Euplagia quadripunctaria; assembly: GCA_963859945.1. Lineage (NCBI taxonomy): Eukaryota > Metazoa > Arthropoda > Insecta > Lepidoptera > Erebidae > Euplagia > Euplagia quadripunctaria. The sequence continues at coordinate 8,234,152 of OY982570.1, read as the reverse complement.
CTAATGTGGTCAACAATTATCGTCATATGATTATACAAATTAACACGAAAGAATATTAAACTATACCTATAAACCGAATTAAAATCCGTTGCGTAGTAGATCTAAGCGTACAAACGGCGGAAGTGACTTTGTTTTATACTATGTTAAAATAAGTGCGAATGTGGTATTAGGGGCTTAGATGTTTTGGTGAGAAGGTTTCTTTTTTATTGTATTCGAACCAGTGCCGCAGCGAGGGGTACTTTTTAATAAAAGAAAAATATTATGTGCAATATATTTTGTCACCAAGTAGCCTTTGATTCAATTAAATGTATAAAGTAAATAACATTGTAACATTCGTCAACCATGATCTCCAAAAATGATGATTTCGCAGCCGTGCTGACTAGTAGAAATACTACAGTGCACGAGCACTACTAGTGCTGGATTACTGGGTTTCCTGAAGGAAGAATATCTTCCGCTAATAAGGCGATTCCAATTCCCAATTAAATTTGTCATGATCTACCTTCTACTTCTGATTTTTACTAATGACTCTGAAAGCGAGCTTAATGTCATGTTGAAGTGGTTGTCTGAAATGCCGGTTTTTGTCAAGACAAAGATAGTACAACTGAAAAAGTTAAACAACAATGTAAAAAAATACTATTTTTTTTTGAGTAATCCAGGGAACGTAGAAAGTGTCAGAGGACTTTTCATACTCCCTGGATTACTCCGTTGTTACCCTCTTGTTACTCTAAAAACATCATTGTATAATATATTACGTCCTTACTAATGACATTGCCAAAGAATTTAGAATAAACATCTATGTAAATGAAAACTATGTTTCATTCATTGAAGTATTAGCCAAATTATCTATTTAATTTTGCATTTTTCAATAACAGTTCATTGATGCCCCTGCTAGTAAAGTCGGGGATAGTAGGGACGGGAACTGACGAAAACTATTTAATGTAGTCTCTATAATGTTGGATGTTCTTACCAGGAATCCAATTCAAAATTCGGCGAACAACAAATAGAATAGAGAAAAAGAGAAGAAAAGAATAGATCGGACAAACGTCTGGTGAGTGTGTATCTCCTGTAGTTCTTGCATAATTGGTTATAATTTAAAAAAAATGTTCATTAATTTTCATCGTAGACTCAAATATCGTTTATGCACATAGCTAAAATATAAAACTGTACTCGTACCTGCACTAAATACAAGAAAAGTCCAATACTTTTCCCGAAAAGATCGACCAAGGTATGAAGTTAAAACCTTGTAACAATCAATACGATAGTCAAATAATATGTCTAACATATACACAGAAGACTTCAAAAATACGCTGAAAACTATTCGACTAAATTTACCGAAGCCACCACAACTTTCCAAAGATCGTTTACAGCAAGATTCAAAGTTTTCAACCCCACAGTTACCGAAGACAGCGGATGTGCGACTACTGATGTCAACCAACTTCGATTTTAACGTTTAAACTTTCGAATTTTCTATTAGTTATATATATTCAGCGGCCTTCCAATTCTAACTGAACATTGACGCTATTGTTGCCGACAAACTTCTTTTTTGAGACGTTGGTAAAAAAACTTGAATCATTTATTTTTTATTTACGCTTTTCAGAGTTTCTTGAGATTAGCTCTGTACTTTTAGGTTCAATAAATTTAAATTACCAGGTTACCAAACACATTTATTTTTTACTTTTATAGAGATGATAATCACCTTAAACCACCAAATTATTTGTATAATCACACAGTAAAGCCCTGAAAAGCCTCCTCAAGCTGTTAAGATGGGTTATTTATCGCAGAAGCTCAATACAATTTACTTTTTTTACATGTTCGTTCCCACCCTGTTTCTTATAAGAATCTCTGTTTGCATTGTCCGGCTTATGTTTTCTTTTTGTTTTTCTTCTAAAAATATATCTTGATGGATTTTGAACGGAACGGAACTTAATAAGGAACTAATTATCGTTTTGGTAATTTAAATCGACACGGTATTTTTCTTCTGCCTACCAAAAATGAACTAATTGGGATGTTGATTTTAAATCCATATAGCCTTTTTTGTATTACCTCCAAAAAATATATTTATTTTCTTCTTTGAGAGTGAATAATTATTGCAAATGTAGTTTTCAGGTTTCCTCTCTACTTAAAGATTTCCGTTTAATTAATGTTGCTAATGGGGGTTATTTGAACTTACAAGTATAAGTGATGCAAATTGAGAAAATAAATTAAGCTAATATACGAGTACAACTATAATAATAATAATAACTTGACACATCTCACACACGGCTGTCTGATCCTAAACTAGGCAGAGCCTGTACTATGGCAACCAGACTGCTGATAAACAAACTTATATATTTCTAAATACATACATATTATAGATAAATTACACCCAAATACAGAACAAATAATCGTGCTCATCAAACAAATATTTTACTCATTTTATCTATATATTAATACGTGAAGCGAAAACTTTGGATCCCTTTTTACGAAAATTGGGCGGACGGAGGAGTATGAAATTTCGCACACTTATAGTTTATACAGAGAAGAAGTGACGAATGCTAAAAATTTTGAACAATATTTGCTACAAAGTTAAAAAAAATTGCAAAAACGGGTACATACAGCTATGAGTGTCCAGTATATATTTTGACCTGTCATGGTACAAAAGTCTATACAATGACAGGTTAAGTAATATTGGCCACGAAATAAACCATGGTGGAAATTCGACCACCACGCGATCTCTAGTTACATTAATAAAATGAGTAAAATCTTAATTTTGAACTGAACAATATTAATTCTGTGTAAAAGTTCTAACATAAAATCAAAGAGATTTGCCAAGTCTTCTACTTTAATCTAAAGCTACTCAGTGAAAAGGATGAAGCCTTTCAGCTGCCTTTTCGAATGAAGATTTAGTCGGCGAGCTTTCGTAAGTGATAACTTAACATTTGTCCTGGCCGCGTTACGGCCACGTTTAATCGGCACCATACGTTCCACTGCCACCGATAAATTGAGCTTTAACATTTTATAAAATGCTTCGGGCAGTCGCTTTTTAAAGCTACCAAAGTAGTAAAGTTTACCACGATCTGGTATACTCTGTAAATAGAACTAAAGTATTTGGTGCATGTTCAAATAATTAGAAACATTAACAGTCATTTACAAAATAAAAAAAAATACATTTTCAGTATCTCGAGTATATTATCTCGGTGCTGTTGCCATAGAATCATACCTTTTAATTTTTTTAGACTAATCTTTGTAAAGTTAAAAAAAAATAGGATTTCTGTATTCCATGATCAACATCAATCAATATGAAAACCCCTGATCACGCCACGTAGAAAGTCTCAGGGGAAGTTCTTGTGTTTTAACCCCTAACGCAAACAGAAGAGTGTGTCTGTCACTCACATAAAGGCTTCCAAAGGGCCCAATCGATTTTGATTCACTTTCATTTTAAAAGTTCATCAATTCATCGAGAGTGTTATTAGCTAGGATTCAAGAAAATTTGTTCAGCCGTTTGAAATGATCACATTTCTTCAAGTTTAATCGATATAGAACTTGGGTTTACAATACCGAATAAATTGGGAATAAAGAAATACAATAATAATTTTACTTTTGGTATTATTTCTTTCCATTTTCCTATGCTACTCTGGCATTCGAATGTCATGATTGCTTCCCTTTATTTTCCATAATATCAAGAGGCACCACCACCGAGGAGAATTCACGACACTTTGATAATAATTTGTAGATACACATACTAAATGTATGGTAGTTTATCGTATATACTATCCCATGTCCTTTTAATATTCTGCAATTTAAATATAATTATTTTCCTTTCTCAGTGAAAAGATGAGCCGATTCCTCTATAGCCATACCTTTAACTTTATGATTGCATATAAAGTATATACTGCATATGGTTTTGGAATAAACAGCTTCGGTACTACACAGAAAACATTAATGCACTTGTCCACATACATACACATTTGTCGCACAAATATAAAATGTTAATTATGAGACTGGACCAGCTTTATGACGGAACGCTTTTACGCCAAATTGAAAACAACTCATGGTTTATTCACAGCACGCGGGTTATCAATAGCCAGTGTAAAAAGGACCATTTGACATCGGAACCATGCGGACATACGAATCACATTTCAGATTGTACAGGTCATTTTATGATAGTCTTTATTCTGTTAACTAGTCTGCTCATTGAATTTGGTGTATGTTGTTTAATACTGATGTATTGTTTTTAATTGATTAGTTCGGATCATTTACTTTTTCGATTTCTGAAATGTAATAATTGAAATAAATATGTTTTTTTTTAACTTAGTACAAAGTACAGCCCTGAGAATTGTTCACTAACCTAAGCCAGCCTTAGAACTTCTTAGCGTGATGATATACAGCCTATAGCCTTCCTCAATAAATAGGCTATCTAACACTGAAAGAACTTTTCAAATCAGACCAGTAGTTCCTGAGATTAGCGCGTTGAAGCAAACAAACAAACAAACTCTTCAGCTTATATATTAGTTCAGATTATATTATGAAAAAATGTTGGATGTGATGTCTATGGCTACTTTCTATGACTGCATCCCTGAGGCAAGAGGTCCATTCTCATATTTTGTTTTGCGCACTATGTAGTCAATGAAATCACCTCAATGTGAGTTTACAGTATGAGATTTGAAAAAGGTAGAAATGAAAGGAAAAATAAATATTTTATTGCAAAATTACAACGTTCGTAGATTTGTGCTTTATTAGGAGTAGCTCCACCTTTACGCCTACAAGTTATAGGTTTTATCGCCTAGGGTTCATTAATAATAATTAATTCAGTCATTTACCTAATGGATTATTGAGAAATAAAAAAATTATTTGATATTATAAAATATAGGTATTTAGAAAACCATAAAACCGAAACTTCGTCGAGAATTTACACATGACACAAGACACACAATGTAAATCATTAAATACTAGCAGCGCCTCGTGGTTTCACCCGCGTAACACCCGATCCCTTGGGAATATCGGGATAAAAAGGAGCCTATATGTTAATCCAGACCTCCAGCTATATACATACCAAGTTTCATCTCAATCTGTTCAGTAGTTTTGGCGTGAAAGAGTAACAAACATCCATACATCCATACATTCTTACAAACTTTCACGTTTATAATATTAGTAGGATTAAACCTTATAATTAAATCTCTTTTCATACAACTCGCTTACAACCAACATAACTGTTATCGGAGGTATTTAAATCTTGCTCCTATTAATTACTAACTAATTCTATACCTCGTGATTAAATAGTTACATTTTCAGTTTTGAATAATGCACTTGCTATCAGGAACTATTAGTTTAGACTATTTACACTAGATGGTGTTAGACCGTGCTCACTGAGGCGGCGTAGTAACAGCGCTTCAAAGGAGTTCTCGTTTTGCTTGCGCCTATGTTACATTTTCACGAATGAAATATCCAATAACCGTGGCGATATGGGATGAAAGAAAAACATGGAACAAGAGTATATCGAGAATTGATTTGCCATGGTTTCCTTTTGAAGTTTAAAATCCAGTTTTGTAATTTAATTGAAGCTAAAAGTTATCACTGATAAGTCGGATTGTGACAATATTACTTTTATTTCATGTACAACTTTTTAATAGTTTCAAGTAATTCTTATCTTTTGCATATTGATATACATTTAAAAGAAAATCCAGCTTCGTGATTTAATTGAAGATAGTTAAAAGATATCACTGATAAGTATTACAGATTTTTCGAAATTGTAACATTATTAGTTATATTAAATGTGTAGCTAGGGACTTAATCGCTATAATATTTATAAGGTACAATACCTTTAGTACACGGGGCAGTCGACCCGTGACTACGATCGGTGCAATTCGATCGAAACGTCGGGTAACCAAAAAGGGTATTATACCATATAAATATTATCGCGATTAAGTCCTAATTAAAACATTTAATATGTATCAAAGTCACAAAAGTTTCAAAACAATTTTACAACAACAGTTTTTAACAATTAGTTGTATTTCGTGTACAACTTTATAGTAGTTTAAAGTAAGCACATCTTTTGCATCAATATGTACATTGTTAAAAAACAGGTTCCTCCTTAAAGCTAAGCGTAATACTTGCAAAAAAAAAGTTGTAGGTTTGAACCCTATCCAAAACATTACCAAAAAGTAATTAAATAAAACATTTCCATTACCTAGTAGCATGTTATTATAACGATATTTAAAAATAGAATACACTTAAATAATACTTCAAACTTTCAACACAATCCACTCCATCACCGCAAGCTCGCGAACCCGCACAGCTGTAAATATTACCCACCCAAATATAAAACTTCGTATAATTTTATTACTCGGGGGCTCGCGAACCGCGCGTCTGACTTAACAGCATTAAATTGTAAGCGAAAGCCTTTCAGCGGACGTGGTTTGCAAAAAGAAGGTACAGTCAGAAAACAATAGGAGAGCTAGAGTTAACCCGGGGAAGTGCGAGCAAGCCAGTGTAAAACATTGCGATCCTAGAGCTTACCAGCTCAGAATAGGAAATTTATCGTTTTGCAACAATAGGTTGCTTACTGCTTAATCCAATTCCCCTGCGGCTCATGTGATTTCATTTTGTTACGATACGCTGTGAAGTAGTTTTTCTTTTTATTTTGAAAAGAACCTTCTATTGTATAAAAGGTAATTGGGGACGTAATATATTGTAAGGGTGCTCTTAGGACGTGTTTCTTGTTTAGGTTGATTCCATATATGTTAATATTTACATTGAACATAAATATATTAAGTGTAGACCGATACTGTAAGCTTATTAAGATATAATATCCAGTTAAGTGATTTTTAAAAATGTCTTAAATAATAAATGCTATTTTGTGATTATTTGTATCCTAACCATTATTCCTAAACACGGCTATCCGTTTAAAAAACCCTTTAAGTGGGACTTAAAGAAGCCCTTGAAGAATTTTGATCCGATATTTAAAGTAACACCCACGCAAAACGAACCTCGTCTGCTCTAGAGTAGAGAAATCAATACTAATATTATTAAACTAAATACTTTATCTGTTTGAACATAAAGGTTGAAAATTCTAATATTAGTGTAATTATTTTATTAGTAAATCGTAGGCTATAGAATAGTGCAGCAGTAAGTATAAACGTCAACCAAACTGCTAGCAAATAAGCGAACTGCATAACTTAAATTTAAAGCGAACGAAATCGCAGACACGCCTTATGTCAAAATAATAGTAACAGACTTGAGCTACACCAGAAAATAAAAGCCGTTTCTTTCATTATTAGCCCAACCTTATAACGAATATTTGTGATAAGTCGTAGTCATAGTGCTAAATTGAAGGTCAAAGAAGGCTTCGACTTTATTTTATTAGTTCGATTAGTTCGTAGAAAATGAGCTGTTTAGTGGTACTGTTTATTTATTTTATATGTTGCTCGCTTTATAATTTGATCAATAAACTATTATTTTATTACTACCATGGTTATTCATGTCAAAGAAGAACACCCTTTGGCATACCAGCAATTATTGGTGATTTCAAATGGTATCGTTCCTTTACTATGTTTAATCGTGACAATGGGGGGCGATTCCGAGGCTAGTAGAGGTCGACTGAACCCTACCTTAATTTCTATTGTTACAACAAAAAATGTAGGGAATTGCTAAGATATCGAATTTCAATCTAAAAATTGACAGTCAAATTCTCCCACAATATCCCAAAACCTGACACAAACATTCGGTTTAGAATGTTTCCTTGGCATATGTTACTGATAATAAAAAAAACACACCGATATTATTTCTTCAAACTTATTCACGAATATCGCGAACAAATCGTTTATAAAACAATTTTTATCTGTAATATAAGCTTTGACCTGTTTTGTTCAAAGTAAAATCTTCTGAACAATCAATGAAAGAATATTGAATTATGTTTAAATATTTATATCGTTATTTTCATATTGACGAACTGTTTAGTGTACTGTTAACAATCACGTTGCTCGATTTTGTTTCAATATTAAAATTTTGTAGGAAAACCATTGGTAAGTGAGTGAGTTATTGGTTTCTCACATTGGTGTCGGTTCAAGTTCGGCCCCCGGCCGGGCACCTCTGGCTATTCGAAAGTAAACTATCAAAAAATTCAAACAGTCAGGGGTACACTCTCTAACGTTTAAAAGCTAACTTCCGATTAAAAAATATTTACATTTATGAAAGGTCTCAATAATATTCTCGAAGCTTTGTGAAGAAACTAGGCGAAGAGGCACTACTGAGAAGAGGCTTATTTTTTGCATAAGCCTTAAAAAAGAGCTAGCTAGGTTCCTAGACTTAAGCTACTAAAGTAAATACAAATATTAAAAACATAAAATATCCATTAATTCAATAACAAACACTATTACAACACAATATTATGTTATCTAATTTAAATAAACTACAATCGGTCTCAATTGCGCATAATACTTAAAAATATCTCTTCTCTATTCTACTTAGGAGACAAACATATTTTTTTGTTTTACGAAAAGTATTTTTTCTTTTATTTATTAAAAAAAATATAATAATAAATCAGACAGCAAAACCTATATATGTTTTAATCTTTCCGTTTCAGTAGCCGATTATAACATCACTGACACAACTTTACATAATAGTATACCGCCTTCCATAAACGAAAATAAAATAATATTATACTTATTAAAGAAAATATTAGTTTGAGAAAATCGCAAAACGCGTTTAAAGTTTTCTTAGTGTATTTGTAATATGTTTCTGTGTAATTGAGGCTGAATGCATAATGCCATTTTGAAGAGCACGTATTTCATGATATTGTTGCTATTTAATGTTATATTGCTGTAAAATAGGTTGTCTATATATATTCGCAATAAACACTGAAATCTGAAAGAGAAGTTAAAAACTTTTCCTCGTTGATTTCATGTTGCTGGTACCTAACGTGCCAGTAACTCAATATCTATCAGTTTGAAATTTTATTGTATTTTTTAATAAAAATAATAGAAATATGATAATGTAAGGATAACAATACTAATGCTTGACAGACAGATACCTTAAATACAGAAGATTTATGAGAAATCTTTCATCGAAAGGTATTTATAGATAATCAAATCAAAGTTATCGAAACGTGGAATGTGAATTAGCGAACGATATTCCAACTGGCCATCGCAGCGGTGTCAGTTGGTCTGTCAATTAAGTCATTTAAGTGGTGTCGGTCAGCTTCGCTTACTTTAAGTCAATTTCCAATATTTCGGCTAGACATTATTTATATCGGCTTTCGAGGTTTCCGACCAAATTATTCTAAAAATGACCCAAGATTTATGTCCTTCAATTTGAATATTACCAGATTAGATTGTGTCTTCTATCTTAACCTATAAAACAGTAGGTACCGCGACTAATTAACTGACGGATAAAAGACAGCTTTTTTAGTTGACTAAAGTTCAGTTGAATATCTCATTCAATGATTTTTAAGGGGGAGAAAGCCATGTTGTTGTTGTAAATATGCCTGTGGACAAAATGTTTAGCCTGATAAAAAAAATTACTGGTGACTTGAAACACTGGTCGATAGTGCGTTTATAATCCTAAAATTCTATTTGGTTCTGCTCACCAGCAGCACCAATTAGAACTGGCAAACCTTGGTCTTATGAAGTATCACATTTAAGGAATTTAGGACGGTCTCTTTAAATAACTTATGAAGTTGACATCCGTAAATTCTCTTTTGACCTTCTAAAACTGCACATGATCGATCATCGAAAGTGAACGTAACAAAAACATATCTGCTTTCATAAATAAAATGTGCGGGGGTCATGTATCGTCATTTAAGTTCATCAATCATCCATAACGAGATGTCAGTCAATACTGACCAGTCATCAGCAATATCAATAAATTATTCTCTCTACAGATTCCTTTTTCAATTAAAGCCAGGATATTAAACATCTTTTGGATCAATAATTCCAAAATATTTTACGATAACATTTAAAAAAAAATATTATCGTCAAAATATGAAGGAATCCAAGGTTTTTAATTCGATATCCAAAATCTTCGAATATTCTATATTCTTGTTAATATCGGTTATGAATAGGGTAGATGACTGTCAAGTCAAATCAGTATCTTTTTAGTAAACGTCAAAACGGTAGCATCCGTACATTTTTGGTATGAAATACTAAGGCGTGACGTCACGCCTCAGTATTGTCAAATCATTTACTTTTAATGTTAATTTAACAATTAAAAACGAAATTAAAAACATTAAAATAAACGGACGATAATTTTCACAGTATTTTAAATTATTTTATTGCGACACTTGGTGACATAATTTATTTTGAACATAGGCATCTACCCAATTTCAAGCAGTTTTGCCTACTGTGGGTAGTTGCGTCAAATTTGGAGGAAAAAAGACTCCGAAAAAACAAGGGTATTTAGGTGATTAAAATATTTGCGGGTGTTTGACCGGTTCATAACATTTTGATAATAATATCAGCTGATAGAATCGAGATGACAATGTCAAGATTGTTACAAAATAAAAATATTACCTAACCACTTACGATTAATGATTAAAAATTAAAAGCTTATTATTTTATTACAAAACATATACATTACGTTATATTAATGGGTAAGTAGATAATGTAATGTTGGAAAATATATTTTTTGCGAGTCCATTTCAATACGGACATATTTTTTAACAAAAGTAAAAACGGAACCAAATAAATATGCAAGCATCCATATTTCAGATTAAGCACACATCACGTTCAATAGAAGGGCAAAAAATCTTTCGGAAAAACCGTTGATTAATATGTGGACACGTCCCGTTTTGATAAGGCCTAGCAATTGGGCAGAGTGCACTGTGGATTAAAATGAATTTTTTTCGAGAGCAGCGGTACATAAAAATAGAAGAGGCCGAGTGATTGAAATCGCCATCACGTAGTGTTGACACATCGGCCGTATCCGACATGTTGGAATAATTTGCAAATTTACAACCAAAAACATACACCAGATTTTTACTTTGTTGCGGTAGATGTAAGCGAATGTTTATTTTGGTGACGTGGAATAGTGTAAGTTCATTATGGTTTAGTTTGCTATTTCCGATTGGTATAAAAATACGATTTTTAATAACAAACCACGTGATCGTACTGATTTGAAAGAGTGATACAGATACTTTATTATTGTTGTAGCAACAATAAGATTGTTGTTTATTGATATTCGCGTTTTAAACTAACATTCATCACGATAATACACATAAGTTATAAGTAAAAAAAAAACTACCAACCTAATGTAAAATAGCCCAAACTATAAAAAGAAGTATAGAAGCAAAGATATCAGCGGTTCGTTTACCAATTCAAATAAAAAGTACCTGAAAAAAGGAGCATTATCAGATTTACTATTAAATTGGTGAACTGATTAATCTCGATCCTGTCTCCTTCGTTAGACCAGGAGAGGTGACTTTTCTACCCATAACAACCGACCCATCCAGCTCGGCAGATCCTGGCCCTTATTGTTGAAAAAAATATGCTTATTTTGGAGAAGAGCAATCTCTCTCGAAAGCGGGACACATACACCTTTTTGTTACATTAATTGAGTAATCGGCTGGTCGTCCCGCCAGCACCAAGCCACCTGTTTTGTTTGCACATTTTATTTCCTTCCAGTTACGGAGATAGGGATCAGGCTCAACCGAACTCTATACCAGACCATATTCATCATTTAAAGTCATTGAAAACTCACAAAACATATATTCGCAATTTCTACTGTTACAAAATGGCACACTTAAGGAGGTAATATCAAAGTATGGTCGTTATATCGACGAGGGACGACGCGGCGCGGCGACGTGACAACGAGCTACACGAGAAAAAATGTTTTCACGTTTTTTGTTCAAAATTGTTGGAAAAACTTAGCAAAAAGCGTGTCACAAACATGTGACGCTGAGGAATTTTGCAAGACACGTTCTCCGCAACTCCGTAGTTATTACCGCCGATGTATGTTAACAATACGGTCTTTGTTTGAGACGATTAATGACCCTCCTTATAACCTTGAACATATTTTGTAAATGAGGTGTCAATGCTTGTTTGAGGCGTTTCGAGCATTTACTGATTATTAGAACTTAAAATATATAAAATGTAATTTAGCTTTAAACTTTCCTTAATAAATTATATATCTACAGCAAAAAAATTCAAATCAGGATCACTCCCGAACTTGTAAAAGTTTATGTACGTGCTAAAATTGACTTAGGTAAAGAAAAATATTGCAGAAAACCAACGTTACAATTTCAGGTTTATTTTAATTCTTTCGGTTCTAATAATAATTAATATATATTATTTTAATTGTGAATTTCAACCATTATGTAAATAACTATTTAACAGAAATGTTACTTTATTAATCTTGTAATGTTACTTCCATTTTTTAAATAAAACCTATAACTATGGCAATAATGTGAAAATTGGGTTTTTAATATGAACGACTTTTTTATGAAACTAATAAGAGTTACATTTTTTATTCACATATATTTATTTCACTTTTTTAAACCCGTTATTCTGAGCAGGAAGTATATTTGAAAGCAGAATATCTCTGTGAATAAATATTTCACATCATTTTAATAATAATTTTCATTTCTGTAAATGAGCGAAAGGTACATTCCAGATGTAGGTATTTACAAATGTAGTTTTTTTATCACTAGTGTATTTTTTCATATACCAGAACTAATATATAGGAACTAGCTGACACGAAATGTTAAATACTCCAATTATAAAATGAGAGCTAACACTACATACTCGTTACGAGTACTAAGTACACTCAAAACCATTAATGTATCCATACCGCGATTGAGTACAGTATTTACAGCACTGTTGCTATTGTGTGTCAGTACGGGATGGAAAATTAGGGTTCTATTGGATTTTCTCCGGTCGGGTTTCCCAACTTAGTTCGGAACAATTCAGTTTGTTAATACGGTCGCATTTTGTCTCGCACCAATACAGGACATACGGTTATCTGAATAATACCGGTTATATCCGGATATTTATTTAAACAGGACAAGAATGGTTTGGAATATAATTCCTTTGTAAAGGTAGTGTTCTTTAGCCGTGCATATGTTTGGTCTCATGTTATTACCTCACAAAATATTCAATACTGTCTATCTCTTTTGTTAGGAATTCCTAATATTATTTTTCTGTAAGTATTTGGGGTTGAATGATCTTCTTTCTATAAGCATTACTGTAATTCTTTACGTATATTATAAAAAACGCTTTTGGCTAAGCGGAATTGCTTTCTTATTGTTATTAAAAGCTTATTTCTTCTTCGAAATTTATTACTTTACTGGTACCTATGTAACTAGGCCCCTAGACAACTGGCAAGTTGCAACTTTTTTTTTCCTTTTTTATTTTCCCCCTACATTTTATTACGATCTAAATGTAATTATCGTGTATGACTGCAAACTTGAGATATCCTGAGAACATTTTTCCGCGATGATGTTTTACGATTGCATATGTATTCTAAAACCGGACAAATCGTTTGATAGTCTTCAAACTGCATTTGTAGATGAAGGCTCTTCTAAGGCAACTGTAGCGAATTTAAGCAAGGTCTTCAAACTTAGGTTTCACCCGCGTAAGCCCCGATCCCGTGGGAATATCGTGATAAAGAGTATGCGTTAATCCAGATCTTCAGCTATCTACATGCCAAGTTTCATCGCAATCGGTTAAGTGGTTTTTTGCGTGAAAGAGTAACAAACATCTATCCATCCATCCAAACTTTTACATTTATAATATTAGTGGGATTGCAAATTGATTCAGGAGGTTCACATGAAGATCATAGTTTCAACCTTACGGACGCTCAGAAGTAGATTCACGTGAAATGGTGTCGGGATACGATCGATAGATAAGTATGATGCCGGTTTGTTTCGGTGCGTTTACGACTTTATGACAGGTGACATATCTTGGATTTATCAATAAGATCCAGACACTAAGCGCCAGCCTTAAATATTTAAATGAAAGTAAATTAAATAATTTGTTGAAATGTATTTGTAAGCAGCACTCTAACTGTAATTACTTGAACATTGACTATAAATATTCATATCGTAATTCCTATTATCTTTGTAGTAAAATCACTAATATGCTGGATCAAATCGGCTATAGTGAAATATTCTTATGTGTGAAAGACAGGGCTAACTTGGAAAGGGATATAAGCGGCTTTAGTTATCGGAAGGGTGAACCTGTAAAAATAAAAAAATGTACCCAAACGAACTCTGTTGCAACGCGAATAGATACAATGAAAAATGTTTTTTTTTTCGTAACTGATGAAAGGCAAACACTTCTTAGAATTCTACATCAAAACGTGGCAGGGTCATTTAGTAAATTGTTAGAAATACACCTATCTGAACTGTTGGAGTAAAATAATGACCCGGATGTAATTTGTCTTTCTGAAACATTTATAAAACGGGGCAATGAGCTAATGGTAAATATATCCGTTTATAATTTAGCATCATCGTATAGTAGTAACAAACATAAACGAGGATTGTGTATGTATCTTGGTTACGCAAAGGTTACATTTCAAGAATGTCACTTATTGTGAACAGTAGGTACTCAATCGACAGATATTTTGAATGTTGTGCGACTGAATTAGTAACTCAGAATATGTTCATAATTTGCTTGTATAGAACACCAGATTCTGACTGTAATCTGTTTCTAACAAAGCTCGAAGCTGTGATATATAAAATTACTTTAAAAAAAACAAAAAAAAATGTTTTAGCGCGCGATCTAAATATTAACACGTACGACAACAAAGAGGCAAGACTTTTAACAGACATCACAACGAACTATAACTTAACACGTCACATAAAAGAGCCGATAGGCTAAAAAAACTGTAAACCATGGGTGAACTATTGCACTTACATCTTTCGGACCACAACACAGGCCAACTGCTACATATTCCGATAAAAAATTAAAAAAACAACCTTACTTAACTACTACATTTATAAAAGAGACTATAGTGCAAATTACCTGGCGAAGTTTAAGGAATGTCTATCTAGCCTCTCTTTAATGATGTCTATATCTAAAACGATAAACAGTCGGCATTTGGGGTATTTCACGAAACATTCTCGATATTTTACAACTTGTGTTTTCCGAAAATTAGAATAACGACATCTGCAATGGTTCGAAAATCAAAATGGACATCCAGGTTAAAAATTAAAGCAAGCAAAAATAAGCCCTGGTATAGCATATGTATCTTAGCAAAAGGTACAAATGTTACACAAACAAGTGTGATATAACTAAAACTAAATATAAGAAATATTCTGCACTCCTTCGCCGTTGTATTAACCAATCCATTTAAAATTATAATCACTAAGCAATTTCTAATGCCAAAAACGTAGTTAAAACATCTTGGCAGGTTATAAAACAAGAATCAGGAGCCTTTAAACAGACAGAATTTATAAAAAAATATTAACAAAGGTGATGTAACACTTAGTAATGCATCTCAAATAGCAGAGGAATTTAATGAGTTTCTCGTAAAATCCACAAATGTTGATAACAAAGAATACTCAAGCTATACTTGTAAAAATAGTATATGCAACAGCTTTTTTTTTGAAAACTACTTTGCTTCGATGAAACTTATAAAATCATTATGTCTCTAAATAATATAAATGGCAAGGGATATGGTGAAATAGCAACGAAAGTGATTAAAACTTCTTCTATAGAGATCACTCCAGTGCTAACATGTTTCATTAATTTATTATTTAGTGACGGAATTTTTCCTGAATTACTTAAGTGTGTGTTATTTTTATTGTATATCAATGATCTTACTGATGAAGTAATTAATAATAATTGCATTTTATTTGCTGATGGCATATATCTAATTACACCCAGTAATAATAAAACTGACATAAATACATATAATAATGAAATAAATGATTCTGTTAAGGGTATAATAAAATGGCTTGATAATAACAATTTACATATAAATGTATCTAAAACTAATTATAATCAATGTAGCACGTATGGGCGAACGAATAAAGAATTGGGCATTATTTATAATGAGCAAAGGGAACTTGAGGTATAGGAAACTAGATTCTTAGGACTCACTTTAGACAAATATTTAAATTAGGGAGCGCATGTTGAAAAAGTATGCAACAGGCTAAACAGACTTGTTTATATACTCTATAAACTTTGAAAAACATCCTATCAAGAAACCGAACTAGCCGCCCACTATGGACACGTTTCTTCAACATTAAGTTACGGACTTATATTATGGGGTAACTTCACTGACACTCAAAGAGCATGTCTTGCACAAAAAAAAATGTACAAGAGCAGTTGCTGGTATACCACCGTGGCAATCATGTAAACCACTGTTCAAAGAGCTTAAGATACTTACATTGCCCTGCATGTACATTCTGGATGCAGCCTATTTTGTAAAAACACATTCAAATTTATTTAAATCGGTAAAAGGATATATTTCTTAGAAACACAAGAAATCCAGATAGAATTGCGTTACCAAAGATACCAAAAACATCTTTGTACCAAAAAAACTGTTATGCCATGTGCGGAAACATTTTTAATGTTTACCAAATTCTTTAAAAGAGCTTGCTGGTAAATTAAAAATGGACCGAAGCGTTGGTTCCTGGAGAAATGCTTCTATTCAGTATCAGAACTGCTTGCTGCTAAATGTGAAAAAAAAGAATTATTTAGTTTTAATATATTACTGTATTATTTGAAATGTATTTATTTGTTTATTGGAACATTATTCCTATTGACTTCTTTATGGATAATTCAAATATTATATCGTTATACTACTACTACAAATAAGAATGTATGGGTCATATGTATGCTGTTAAAGATTAGTATTATGGAACTGTCTGCCTAATGCCTGTGCCCGAACTGCAACGAAATTTTCATCAATTTGTTGTATTGTTTTATTATAATTTAGCCAAAATTAAATTTTTACATCGCTGGAAGATGCGAACTTACTCACCAGCTGAAAGACAAAACTAAGTTTTTTTTATATTATCGGGGGCAAACGAGCAGGGTCACCTAATGGTAAGTGACTACCATCGCCCATGGACACCTGCAACTCAAGAGTCACAAACGCGTTGCCGGTCTTTGAGATGGGAATACGCTCTTTTCTTGAAGGTTTGAAGGTCGTATTGGTCCGGAAATACCGCAAGCGACAATTTGTTCCAGAGATTGGTTGTGCAAGGGAAAATATTCTGGAGAACCGCACAGTGGTGGATTGCAGATTATCCAGGTGATGGGGATGAAAGTTTTGTCGTGTTGAAGGATGGCGAAACGCTGCGGCCGGTATAAGTCCGAACAATTCCTCGGAGCACTCCTCATGATACAGGCGATTGAGAATGCAGAGTGAAGCTACACCTCTACGCAACGCCAAGGGATCAAGTTGATCTGAAATATCCTGGCAATCGACGATTCGAGTCGCTCTCCGTTGAATGCAGTCAAGAGGGAGAAGCTGGAACTGGGGTGCTCCTGCATAGATATGGGCCGGGGTGAAATACTGTCTCGATCTGTTCAGCACACCAAGCTTCTTCGAGGCTAATTTGGCCTTACCCTCCAAGTGACCGCGAAACTGGACTTCGCTCGATATATCGACGCCAAGGATTCCGATGCTGGTTGTGGCAATTAGTTGTTAGCTACTGCTTTTAAAGCGTAGAGTAGGTGCACATAAATTTACTCTACCGTTCTTCCTCCTGTAATCGAGGGTGAAAACGTAATCTGCGTTAATTAATCGCAACATATCCAATTACATTTTTTATCCTGTCCACAATTGGTGGCCTACTAATATGCTACTTAAAATTCACAGTCTCAAATCACCTAGTATGACCTGTCCAGATTAGATGGCATGTATATGATACAAGATATACCGTTAAATTATTTGTAAATTACTAACTAAAAATAAATGATTTTCATGCTTAGTTCATCTATATTTTTTGCGCTTGGATTGCTATATCTTTAACCGCTCGTGGCCCGCGACGCTCTACAAACTCGTGAAGGCGGCATCGTCGTCTATAAGCTATGTTTAGAACAGGTTCCTTAGAAACGCATTGATTGAGCGCTGTGAAAATTGGATAAATGTAAATCGGCGTTAAGCCAATTATGGCCGATCGGTGCTTACACAAAAAATTCATACGTTAACTCGAAAATTTTATAAAATTGCAATAGAAATGTTATTAAAATAAAAGAATTGTAAAGATGCATTTTTTTAAATGTAGAAATTTTTGTGAAACTGTTTCAGCTTTGAAAAAGAAGCCAATGTAATCCAGTATTAAAAGATGCTGATTTTAAATGTAAACAAAAATATTATACACAATATTATATCGTTGAAATGGACACCAGAGCCTAATAGCATTGATGAATTACTTTAAACCGGGACAGAGCGCCTTTCTACATTATTATGGAAAAGGTTTTCGCTTAAAGATTCAATAAAAGCCGTAAGTGATTCAAAAAGAGAATTATTTTCTGTTAATTTTCAGATATAACGGAACTGTAAGTAATTCTAAAATATGCAAATGCACTATTTATATGCACAGCACCCACAACTAATCTAGCTCCCTATTACATTGAGAGACATTGCTCTTCTGCTCTTATCCTTTGAATACATTGATTTATAAGTCTCTAGTTCGATAGGGAACGAGATTGGGTGTCTGATCCGATGCCTTTGATTCCGTCGCTCGTTTTTTGTAGCAATATACGTGTGCTAGGGCTCCATTTTCTAGAGAGTATGGAAATTTTTTGAAAATTAGATGTTTTGTTGTATCTTCATGAAAAGCATTTGCATTTCTTTGTTTTAGAAGTTTATAAATAGTTTATTTATTGTAAAAACAACTTTTCTTCAGATCATAAGTAAAAGGGTGCATGATATAATTGAACAAGAGTGCCATATTTAAAACCATGGTACATAAAATATTTCTGAAATCCGGGTCAAGATGTGGTGAAAACACTCCATAAACGTAAAGACAGATGGCCCTTTTATTACTTAATTTATATAGCGCGTTAATGTATTATTAAAAAGTAGATTTTATTAAATCGGAACTGAACTACTTGACCAGAAAAAATCACACACACACACACTGTATAACAGTGGTAGCAATATCTCTCTCTTTTCTTATTGGAGATGATGAAGCTGCTTCTGGTAATAAAATTTTGCTTAGTCGTTTGAATTTTTTAATAGAGTCATTTGTTTGCATGTCTTTTAGACTGAAAGAAATGTAACAAATCACTCTATATAAAAATGACATGAAACACAAGTTCATGTGTGGTTTCAATCGGTTCAAATCCGACGGTTCTAACCACTTTGTCGTGCCCGTCGTGTTAGTATTGTCGGATTGCACACTAAAATTGCTATGTTTACATGTATAGCAGCTACTGCTGCATCTATCACATGTTTTTGATATTGAATGAATGAATGAAAGGTATTTATTTTTCTTCCACAAATTTAACTGTAATTCAATCAAATTACATAACAATAAATAGATACAACAATGATTGCCGTAATGAGAGACTGGTGTCTGTAGTAGGAAGAACTGAGTTACAGATCGTCAGGCTCACTCTTGGACCAAACGGAGGACCTTAATTCTTACAGGGTTTCACTACAGGCGGTTTAACGGTCGCTAATGATGGAAATAAGAATTTAAATCAATCAAAATAGATTTCAGTTAATTGAGGTACCACTTCGAGTACCGTCCTGAAAGGAGACTGTCTCCAAATATTGAAAATTACTTATTCTTCTGACAACCATGAATCACTCCTAGCTCATATATTACTACAGATTTAACAATCTATATCAGTACTTCAGCAGTAACTCGGTGTAACAACACCAGTGAATGATTTTTTTTTAAAATAAATATCACGTCAATTTCCCCCTACGGAATAAGCCAAGGCATATCTCCACAATGTTATGTAAAAAGTGCGGGGAAATGTGGGCGTCTCGTAATAAGTGGCGAGGCTATTTCCATATATCGACCATGATACCAAACTACTGGATTGAAACTTTATTTTGCACAGAAAAGTCCAATGCACCCGACACGGAAAGCGAAAATAGAACCTCAGTCGTATGTACTACAATACGAGTCAGTTACGAGAAAGGTAATAAACGTGAAAGATATAACATTAAAGTTACAGTTATTTTTATACGTTGTTTAGAAACAACTCAACAACTGTTTATAAATAATTTATCACTACCCTAAAAATAAAAACACATCCTACATCACGTTTATTACAATCAGCTACTTAGAAGTTCATTTCTCTACGTCAAAATATAGAAAAGTTCATTTCAAAAGCCAGGCGGCCGTGAATCATATATTTCATAAGCAAACATTAATATCAAATATCTTTTTAAGATCAAACCGGAGACGATACTTAGTGTTAAAAAAGAGAAATGTTAAAATAGTCTGGGTACATCCCAGATCTAAGTGGACGCCAGCAGTGGCAGCCAAAATGCAAATTCCAGAGACTGCAATATTATGACACAACAATCTTATGAATACGTTTTATAGTTAAGATTGCCACAGACTCGCTTTATTCTTATCAATTTTCACCAAAGTACTGAATTTTCGATTTGTTTTGCTATAAGCAATGTGAACAAAGAGAATTCTTGAATAGCTCTTAACCAACAAAGTGTAGTCTATGAGGAAATTTCCTGAACAGAATGTCTCCATTACATGTTCGCTCGTGTTCGAGAAGACTTTTGAATTAAATGAACAATTAAGCCTTTGAGCCTTAGATATGCTACTACTCAAGTTAGTGGGATAGTTAGTTATCTTAGAACCTTCGTTGTTGGCCTTTCTTATATCATCAATAATTCATGGTTTGTACGTTTGTTGATAGTATTTAGAATACCTTCAACTTTAGACTAGTTTAGTTGTACAAATTAAAGGAGCGATGTTATAAATGAATATAGATGACTAATGGTGTGTTAATACACCATTACTAATTACAGATAGGTGCAGTAATATTTTACGGTTTCATAGATAAATATAAACCCGTAGAAAAATTAAAGCACAGAACATTTTTGAACTATTCGAGATTTTAAACACAAATATTTAAAACAGACTATGGACTGGAAACTTAAAATATAAGTGAAATATTTCTAGAACTTTCAAAGATCTAAAAAAAAATTTCTGCTAGGAATAAGTTTTTTTATCAACCACCATGCACCTAAGATATAAGACCAATACAAGCAAACTATTTGACGTTTGTAAAATCGCGGAAAACAGCATTTTTTAAACTATAGTAGAAGTACATTTTTTATTATTATTTTTTAAAATTCAGAACGATCGTGGTCATTGTCATACAATGTATAGGTTTGTTGTGATGATGTCCGTATTTCATATTGCAGTGTCCATGTTTTTTGTTCTTTTTAAAGTTATTTGTTATATCCATTTCATAAAACTGACTCAAGGTTTGCGACAACTACCATCAGAGAAAAAAACACTAAGACTTTTGACGACTCTATCTATCAGTAAGGAATAACACTATAAAAGTAGTAAACAATATTGTTTGGCTGTTCTCTCTAGGGTGGAGGTGCTTGCCGAGCCTTTCAGTTCTAATTTTGAACTTGAAATGTTATTTTGTCACACTGCTCTCATCTCAATTTTAAATGTGATGACTTTATTATTACAATAATATCGCCGCTAGATTCGATGATGTAATAATAGTTTTTCCTTATATTACTCGAATAGCAGAATCAAATAGCAATTCATGGATGTATCCATACATAACAAACTCTTCGTTCACACCAGAGAAGAATGAAGTTAAAAAAAAATGTCTTATTTGTCTACTTGCCAGTAAATGTTTAAGAAAATTTGTATTATAAACCACGTTTATTTATTTAAATAGGTGCGTTCGTTTGTAGTTACGAAAGCTCAGCAATCTGTGATATTTTGCTAATTCATTAAAAACTTTTCATAATTATGAAGATAAAGTAAGCTAATGGCAGCTCATTCCAATCCGATAAAAAAATTCACTGCAATCCAGTAATTGCAGCGATATACACAATAAACAATAGCGTACTTAATCTGCTACTGTTTTATTCATCAACAAAATACGCTCAACCAGACATTACGTAACATGTTATCGGCAACTTAAGTATGTAAATAGCCTCTTTTCTATTATAAAACCCACGTGAAACGGAAGCCTTCTACCTTCCCGTGATTTATGTAATAATTGTAAAGAGTGCACACTATATAATTATAGGTCAATAGCCGGAAAGTATTGTGAGCCATTCGGTTATAATTTACAGAAATTGAATTCTGGCTAATGCCGGCAATTTGCATAATAATCAACGGTTATGGTGCGATTTAAGTTTTCGCCTCAGCGTGAGCCAATCCGAATTCACTTTTCGTTTTTTTAACTATACTATGCTACTACTTAAGTGAAAGCGAGAGATCCAACGAAAAGATGAGAGTAAAAAAGAGAGGGGGATATTAAAGGCGGATGGTCGAGACATATTTTTCAACTTGCAGATTAATACTTCAAGATATGGAAACGGTCTGTACGATATTGTTATCGCTTCCAAATTTATATCGCTGTACGATTATAAATTAAACTTTTTGTTATTAATAGTGTAATAAGATTTTATAATTTACTTTTCATATTGCATTCAGTTACAATACAATACAATATTCTTTATTGTACACCATAGAAAAAGTTACAACATAAAAACTGTTATAAATAATATATAAAACTGCTATTTATTGATAAAATGTTTATTTACTTTAAATTAAATGATGGGATGGCGTGTGACGTTTAACTTAAAAAAAAAAACACTTCTGTCTTGACAGAATTATCAGTCTTCAAGATATAATTATTTTGCAGCGTACGATGTTTCCACAATATTGTTTGCGAATCTGACTCGCGCACCGAGGGTTCCGTAAGTAAACAAACTTGTATGTAGATAGTACGTCCATCTCGGGAATCAATTCTCGAAGATTTTTGCCCGTCTTTTCCGAAAGACAAACTTAGCTTTGCGGTTGCGATGTAAGACAAAGTTAACTTTCCAACCGTAAAATATAAGTTTGTAATCACAAAAACTCTTTTTTTATGTGATATAATAAGAAATTAATGACTTTCAGATTTTTTCCTTTACTTGTGCTGTGAGATCTTGTTTCTTACCAAATTTCGTGATTCTAGGTCAATGGGAAGTACCCTATAGCTTTTGATTTACCAGAGAAATGTTTAAATTTGGTCAAATCTAAGGCCTAAGTAGCCATATCTTTTGATTGTATTGACTAAGAAGCTTGATTTTTTTACAATTTTAAGGGACTGCAGACTTGTGTATTGTGTATTAATTTTAATTAGATTCGTTTACGGTTTCCTGAGAAAAAGGTTTCTTGACAGACAGACAGACAGACGGACAACAAAGTGATCTTATAGGTAAGGGTTCCTTTTTTCCTTTTGAGAAACGGAACCCTAAAAATTCCCAGTAAGAAATGAATAAAACCCATCTTTTGATGTTCTATATTAAGTATGTAATTTTCTGTCTCTCTCAAGACAGTGATTCCAAATGATGATTTTTTAACAGTCTGCTTCAAGACAACTACTAATGAAATACACCTGAAAATTAAATGTACAAGATTTCAAAAGGACTGATTTCATAATATATTTTCAAAGAAGTTCATTTTGTCGAAGGAATCCGCTTTCAAATAATACGGTCGGCGGCAGGCTCTATATGAAAGGGCCTTTTAATTACCACTGCTTCGATGCAGTATGGCTGGCTATTAGACAACAAAGAGAATCGATTATTTGCACGGTGTGGCTAATGTACCTGACAACTTATAATTAATATTACAGATACAGGTAGTCTTTCTGGGAAAATTAATGATAAACCTGTTAAATATTACAAAGATTTCAAAGAAATAGGTGACTTGAACGATGGCAAATGTAACCATTTACAATGGTTCATTGCATGGAAACGCTACAAATAAATACAACGAAATAGTGAGGAAATGTTTCACAAAGTTTAAAACAGAATTGCAATACTCAATAATTCAATAACTGCTGCACAAATGCGAAATATTATAACGCTGATCCACATATTCTATGCAACTCTTATATATTTTTTTTTACCAAAAAAATATGCTTATTTGACCACTTATTAAAATGACTCCTTTAAAATGTAGAAATAAGTTAAACGTGTTTAAAATACTTCAAATAAAATGTTGGATGAGATCGTTTTTTAAAAAAGCATTTGCTCATTAGATGTCTTGTGATAAACAATTTAATAAGTTAAAATAAGACTATCTATAGAAAGTATTAAGTACCTAAGTGTATTTCGCGTGTATGTATCTGAATATACCCGAAGTGAATTTAGTAATTTCCATAAAATTACTCGAGCTCTCGTACCTTAATTGCGAGATATATACTTTAATGTTGTTAATCGTAGACGTGTAAAGCTTGTTGAACTGATGCATTTAATTGAGTCACGATGAGAATATATATTTACGTTGGGAAAAAGATTTTATTTTCTTGTTGTGTTTTTACTAGAAATGATCAGTTCATTCGTTGAGATTTAGGGATAGAAATCATGTAAGGCATTAACGTGAAAATCTAGTAGCCTTTGCTTTAGTTCTTCTTTTATCAAATAATAGCCCGCAGTTACTATCACGTTTATGATTACTGCCTTGTTCCTTGGGGTCGTACCTTGATGTTAAATAGCATTCCTCAAGTATTGGGCTACTTAATGCATTTTTCAGGTCCGACTGGTATTTTTAGTTCTTATATTGTATTAGTATAGATTAAACGATGTTTAAATTAATTTAAAAGAAGATCGAATGCATTAGTTGTTTACGATCATTGTTTAATGTTGGTTAGTATTGGTTAATATTGTTAATTTTGATTAACATTTGTTTAATATTGGTTAGCAGCTCAATTATCATGGGTAAACATTGGTTATAAATATATTTTAACTCATATTGCTGTTTTACTTAGATACTTTTACTAAGGACTATTTAAAGGTTTATTGGAATATGTTAATGTTGGTTAATAAGAAGTTTTAATGGCATGCGGTTTTAAAAAACGGCTGAAATAATGAGTTTTATTTGAGGCAATGGCGTAAATGAGATACTTTATTATTATTTTTCCTTCAACATTGCTTATAAAATTCACGAAACTTTTACTATAAATACAGCATTAATTCAACTTCTTAGGAGAACGAAAATATTGGAATTCGTCGAACATTTGCAAATTAGTAAGCCCACGGCATGACTTGTTACTGAAAATATTAATAAAATGAGACTGATTATTATAATAGGTTTAGTTAGTATATAATACGTACAACCTTATTAGCAGAAACGCTGATATTGTGAACCCATTACTTTTATACTGTTGACAATAAAAAAATTGATTTCAAAACTTGTAGACTTTGGTAGATACGTACCAAAATACTCATCACTTCATAGTTTGTAATTTGTACTTTTTGAAAATTTAACAGCCTAAATACTTACTACAGCCTACTACAAATACTTTATGTACAAAAGAAAAGAGTGGTGTGTCAGTTCCTGAGCTTAGTTTTATTTAAGCTCTACATCATTGGAACTCAAAACTCATGTCTGTTAATAAGTTTTTACAATTTTGTTGGTCTGGTAACTAAGCTTAATGAACACTGATCTGTGATTCACAAAAAAATACAAAATTGCTAAACCCATTCTTAGTTAATCTAATAAGTTAGCTTATTAGATTAACTTAAAATAGTAGGTACTAAGTAAGTAAGCCCTTGCTTGAAGGTGCAAGTATGATAATTATGCATAGATTTAGTGAAAAACTCAGAGACAAGATTTTGAAACGAGGAGAAGAGAGCAACAATAACTGTCAGTACTACACAAAGGCAGACAGCCTTTATGGACGAATTTGAGGGCTTATTTTCACGTAAATCTGTAGAAATGAGAAATACATTTCATACACACACATTCCATTTTTTTCTTTACCAGCATATTTCAATTTCAAATATTAATTTCGGACAACTTGATCCATATAATTGTTAACAATATAAGTACTTACATAGTAGGGGTTAGTAGAATGCAATTTTTAATTTAAAATAAATTTAATTATAAATACAAAGCCGCACTATGATGGTGGAAGCATATTATTATGTTCCGTACCTGGTCATCGTATGAATAAAATGCCTAACTAAAGGTGAACACAACTCTCCACACAGTCTTCAAGATGTTGTGACTATCCTGCCTTCTGCACAATAAAACCAGTGTCTTCTCAAATTTTAAGAGTTTTTGTGACAGCAAACCCATATACAACGAGCAATCACTACGATAGTGGTTGTGTTCTCGTTAAGAAAATATATCCTTTACTTTGCATAGTGTATTAATAAAAGCAAAATGATCAATAAAATTATTTTTTTTATAACGAACAACACTCTTAAATTGGACAATATAAAACATTATCTTAATATGTTATTATAAAGTCTATTTCAGAATCATTCTCCTAGAATTCACTTATTCGACAGTTAAAGTTATTTTACGACCAAATAATACATACAGATGATATGGAGTCAAATAAATCTATCTGATTTCTGCATCAATAAAACATTTACTTTCATAATGCTGGTTCAATACAGATATCGAATATCATTCCTTTGTATCTGAGAGCCCGTGTATAAACTTCAGTGAGATACATTCGGACGAAACGGTCGACCTTTTATTACTTACTCGGTAGATATTTCAGTGCCTGAACTAAATTATTTATGAGGGTTTTCTATATAATACATTACTGGTTCACCGTTTTGCTGGTACCGACCTTGACCCTCGTTCTTATCTATTAACTTATATTTCCCTGTAGATAAGTGTTCCTGTGTAACATCCTAAGTGGTACAGCGGAATTAATGCGTGTTCAAATAAGAGCCAGTCGGCTGGTTAATGTTTTGTAAAAATAATCTCAGAAAAATACCTTGTGTCAGAATAAAATACCCTTTTTTATATATATGTATGTTCCGTGTATAACGGTCCCGCCCTGCCATGCCAGCCGCATACCCTGCCTGATGGCTGTTTTTGACAGAAGATTCCTTCTTCGCACGATTCGACCAAACTTCTTTGCTCCAAAAAAATCTAAAACAGCGAATCCACCTACCCCGCCGTGTTTTCCCTAAAATCTGCAAATCAGACTTAAGGGAACTATCAAATAAGTAACTCTGTTATTGTTGTCAGGGCGTTGTAATTATGAGGTTTAAACGATTTTGGGTATATGCAGCTTCCAAATATACAGCAGCAATAACAAAATTCAGTCGCAATAACATTAATAACTAAACATATATTTTAGGTAAATATGTAGGTATATGTTGGATGTCAAAATATATTTTTAAATTGAAAACTAAAATAAGTATATGACTTTAAAAGAATTATTTTTGAAAAGAGTTTTCATAAAAATTGGACTTTTACCAGTTTTATTGTAACAATTTGCTCAGTGAAAATTTTATTCAAGACTTACCACTTATGCGATTACTCGAAAAGGGATTGGCACCTTACAATTGAATATAATATTTTAGAAAATTCTTTATTGTACATCATATAAAATAACAATGGATCTTTAATGAATTATGTTTTAACGTAATTTGTTTTTTAATACTATTTACTACGAACTCTTATTATTTATGGTTTCTTAAGATATGTAATATAACAGTACTATCTTCATTGCAAACTATAATTGAAACATAAAATAATATATATAATGTTGAATATTTCAGAAAAATGCCATTATTATGTACAGTTACAGTTTGCTTGTTTACTAAACACATCAATTGTGAAAGATATAATTATTTGTAAGTTGGTAAAGTAAGGTATAATCTATTATGAGCTTTAATTACAAAAAACATTTTTGCAATTACAGATTGATACAATGGTAAAATAAAGAAAAAAACACTAGCTACTATCGTGGTGTTAGTAGTAGTTACATACTATTGTTTACATTAATTATTCATACGCACACGTTAAAAAATCAGAGATAACAATCCAGTATAGGTCCAACAAACAATATAGGTCTCTCACAAAGAACGGTCTATTAACGGATCAATTAGCAATTTGTGGAGGATTTACACACACTATGCTTACTCATCCTCCTTTGCCATCAAGCACCTGTGTTATAGGCGGTACCCTTAACAATTTATTACTTATACGTGTATATAATATCTCACAAAATTTAAAGTCGAAAATTTAATGCCATAGCTCTGGTATTGAGTGGTAATAATGATTGTTGTGGAAAAGTAATTCATTTATGCAATTATCTTGTTAAAGTAAGTCGTTTTACGTAGTGCCAGTTAATCTGTGACGATGCTATTAACAGAGGATGCCATATACTTATATCGTTACTAAAGTAAGAAAGAAAGAAAAAATATTCTAGGCACTTCCTTCGAGTAGAAACTATCCGATTACTACGCAGTAT
Organism: Euplagia quadripunctaria; assembly: GCA_963859945.1. Lineage (NCBI taxonomy): Eukaryota > Metazoa > Arthropoda > Insecta > Lepidoptera > Erebidae > Euplagia > Euplagia quadripunctaria. The sequence goes on along the minus strand of OY982570.1, from coordinate 8,205,830 downwards.
AATAACACAGTGCGGGAGCCACTCGTTTGTCATGCTAACTAGCCCTCCGCTTAATTGCAGCCCATCTGCAGCTTGATTGGCGTTTCATTCGGATAATTGTTATCCAATTTAAACTTAATAACCTGTTCACAATCATTTGTATAACATGATACCCTTTTGTGGGCTACTTTAAGTGTTTTATGAAATTGATTACTCTTTTTGTAAATATGTTACTGTGTATGACTATTTATGTGGGATTTTTAGGATTAACCAAAGTAAAAATGGTTTAGAAAACTTTGTGGATATGGGTTTTGGAAAAGTGTAAACATATATTAAAAAAATAGTTTATAGTACCATAACTACTAATAACAAAATAAATATATTAAATTTATGATGTAGTATAACTTCGTGAATACACACTATACATATTCCACCTAGGACAAATATTTCTGTGATTGGCACGATCGTTTGTTCTGTGTCTGGGTGTAATTTATCTATGATATGTATGTTTTTAGAAATATATAAGTATGTTTATCACCAGTGTGGTTACCATAGTACAAGCTCTACCTAGTTTGGGACCAGACGGGCGTGTGTGACGTGTCAAGTTATTATTATTATATTAGTATTATATAAGTCCTGGTGCCGTGGGAATATCGGGATAAAAATTAACCTATGTGTTAATCCAGGTCTCCAGCTATCTACATACCAAGTTTCATCGCAATCGGTTCAGTAGTTTTTGCGTGAAAGAGTAACAAACATCCATACATCCTCACAAACTTTCACGTTTAAAATATTAATATAAGTAGGATTAAAGTGATAAAAATTTTGAAACCAAGATGACTTAGAGTATAATATATATTTAGTAAAGAAAAAGAAAAAAAAGCGCAACGGAGTAGGTATGATGCTTTCTCTGTAATAGTATAAATAAGAACAACACAAAATACCGCTCACAACTCCATAAACGTTCACAAGTAGCGTGCCACAGAATAGGTATTTCAGAATCAATACAATTCATTTCCTAGACCATTTCACAACATTACTAATTTGAAAATATTGGAGTAACTATAATTATGGAGGAGTAACTAATTTATTCCAATATTTTCATCGAATCGTTTTTGATTGGGTTTATTCGGGTTATGATTATTGGGTGGGATATTTTAAATAATTTTATCGCTTTTTCTAAGAAATTAGGAGTTTAGTCATAGATTTATATCTATTTATTTAACAATTGTTCAGTTATACTGGGAGAATTTCGACAAACACCCAGATTTGAAGCTGTTGATTATATCTTACTAATATCATAAAGGTGAAAGTTTATGAGGATGGATGGATAAAAAGTATAGTAGTATATAGTTTGGAATAGCACATAGGATAAATCCTTTTTATCCCGAAAAAATTAACGGTTCCTATGAACGAAGTCGCGGGCAAGCTAGTAATAGATAAGGCGGTATAACGCAACGAAATAAGTTGTTCATAATGTACATTCTTTATTTTTCTTTAAAACTCGTTGTATGCTGTATTTATATTTACGTTCTGTTTAACCCATGCTGTGGTCGCTAACACATCTATGTCCATCCTGTATAATGATTATTGAATTAGATGTCGAGAGCTTTCATTACAGCGGACTACAGTGTAGGCTTAATTTTAGTAGTGGACGGTCGGGTCAAGTATTGTACACTCCATTTTCCAATTACGTAACGACTCCGTATTTATTCAGGTTTAGTAACCACGATGCTTTTATCGCCACAATTTTGGATGTTTTTTTTACATGGGTGGAATAAATGGCAATTGTATTCCTTCTTGTTAGATGAGGTCTTAGATTACAAACAAATAAGCTGATGAGGTAGACCTAGGCTATAAAACCTCCAGGTTTTCATGGGTAGCAAAAATGGCAATGTCTCTTTTTTTTAAGGGGAGACTTTACTACGAAAAACTGCGAGGGCTGTAAATGCTAGACGAATGTGTGTGATGTTTTTAATCTACCAAAAAAAAGCGTATTTGTAAATTATTAATAACTTTTATGTGGGAGAGCCATGCTTCGGCACGCATGGGCCGGCTCGACTCCGCTCGATACTACGGCCTCACAGAAAACCGGCAGTGAAGCTATGCTTACATTGCATTTCGCCGCGTGAGTGAGGTTACCGGAGGCCCTAACCCTTCCCTCTTCCTTTTTCCCGTCCTTCCCCTTTCCTCTCTTCTCACTCTCCCCCCCCTCCCCCTCTTCTCCTACTCCCACCTTAAAGGGCGGCAACGCACTTGTGACTCTCGAGTTACAGGTGCCCATGGGCGGCAGTAGTCATTTACCATCAGGTGACCCGTATGCTCGTTTGCCCTCCATACCATAAAAAAAAAGAAACCAGCAACCGGCTCCGGCTTCGCACGGGTAGCAGAGACATCTTCAACAATTATTATCATATTTCAACCAATTTACACAAAACCTTAACATATTATATACCTAAACCTTCTTCATGGATCGCTCTATCTATTGGTGAAAACCGCATGAAAATCCGTTCAGTAATTTTTGAGTTTATTGCGAACAGACAGACAGATAGACCCGGCGAGGGACTTTGTTTTATAATATGTAGCGATCAGAGAGCAAGAATCAATAAGCGCTTGTTTTAACACTACAGAAACACCAAAAAATTTTGTATAGCAAGGAAGCTAAGTATGATTGACACTGATTTTTCGAAGCATTAGTGACGATTTAATCAGTCAATTACTCTTCCCATCTTGTACATTATCATAATCAGTACAGAAGAGCTTTTGGAATGATAATAATGAAGGAGATTGCGTAAAACTTAATTATCTTTTCTATAGACTTTCCTACTATTGTGCAACTACCGAATTTGGAATTTGCTATTACCACTAATCGTACCAATAATTGTGAATGATATCAATATCAAACAAAATTCCTGGCATTCTCTGGTACAAGTTTATGGTCTCATAAAAGCTGTAGAAGCATTTTGCTATGTCCAAATCTATTCTCACCAATGTGACTGCTAAATCTTTTGGCACGCCAGGTGCGTTTTTTATTTTACCCTTATTTGATTGATCTAACAATATATGAATGCTCAAGCAAACGCATGAATCTTCTTATGTCTTCCTAAGCTCTGATTATAAGTTAGTTGTAATGTCATAAGCGTAAGCGATAAATGCATAAGAAACAATTATCAGATGTACATACCTCCGCCAGATGCTTTCTCTCACAAAAATGTGTATGATTTTAATTCCCACACTAATAATTTATTGTTTAAACATTTAGAATATGAAATTTTCAGAGTGTGAATTAAAATCGTGCACATTTTTAAGAAGTTCAGGTACTTAGAAAGTACTATCACACCCAAGTGCGGCTGGGATGCCAAAATTGTTGCCAGGATCGGTGCAGCTTCAGCCTTCTTTCTGCCTTTATTACACTACTATTAGAGCCAAAGTTTTCAGTTCACACGACCTTAAGCTTACGACAAAGATGTCAGTTTATATGGTGATAGTTTTGCCCACTTTGCTTTCTTCAACATTAAAACTATTTTTTATCAAGCTCGGCTATTTTTATTCTATTTCTAACTTATTGTTCAAACACTCATTTAAAATTCCCACGGTACTTTCACTGGAGTAACTTTGGCTACTTTTGTTTTGCAAAAACAATTAGGTTCCGCGCAAAATTTATAAATATGTAGATACACGCTAGCGAAGCCGCACAGGAACTGTTATTATTAAATAAAGGTAATTTGTGTAAAATAAATCATTTAAATTTATGTAAAATTCTTTAATATATTTATTTCGCATATTAGTCTATATTTGAAGAATTATTTTGTAGTCATTTCATTTGTTTGTTATTAAGAGGTTGTAGTCACTAAAACCGTTTCAAACATAAAAACCCTTGCGTATCACTGACATATTCTATCTATGTAACGTTTAGCTGGAGCATAATATAGTGCAAATATCTTTTTTTGAAAGCAATACAACGCTGAAAGTAGAGTATAGAGAGCTAGTTAGTAAATTAAAAAAAGATCACTGACTTCTATGCGCCTCAAAATACCAGAATCGCTTCAAGTGTGCCTATAAAATTTGAAGTTGCCTCGATTTCTCCAGGATCCCATGATTAGATGATGACCTGATGACCATGTTACCACCTGGGAAGTATACCCTTTCAAACAAAAGAAGAATTTTCAAAATTGGTCCAAATTTTCCTAAGCGACTTTGAGCAATCGGTGAACATAAACAGTGGAACATAGAACTTCCTCCTTTTTTGAAGTCGGTTAAAAATGCGCAGGTATTATTTTGATTTGGGACTCCATTTCTTAAAATTTACTACAGTCCATTTTGTGAAACGGGAGGCTATAACTTGCACCAAACACATAAACATAGTTCGGAAATAAGCCCACCGAACTAGCATTGAAATTGGCCCATTGTTGTGAGATCGATCAAGGGCTCGTTTACTAACAAAAGGGATAGACCGAGTTACTCTGTTGAGGGCCATTTCAGAGCCTTAACGAGACCTATTGAAAACTAACAATGGCAAAGCATCTCGATGAAATCTCAGCTTCCGTGTAATAAATGCGTTTTCAATAATAACCCCTCAACTATAACTTCTTAGTGCCGTATTTAGATTATCCTCAAAGCTAATTTAAGTATTGTTTCAATAGGTATGGTTTGAAAACCTACACACACACAATATACTAGATACAACTTTAAACGAAGACTATTTACTTGATGTCTAAATCATTGATCTTCTATTATTGATTTATTTTGGCCAAACTAAAACAACTAAATGCCTTATCTATCTGGTACTTAAATAGTCACAATGATTAAGTTAGACTTTCGAATGGGGTTACTCATTAGCTAAAAGTGTTTTTTTATTCATTTCCTTTTGGATATCTCCGAAAAGGAAGGCAGAGGAATCCACATTTCGCTGGATATAGTTTTGGTTCCACAAAAGAAGGGCTAGTCATATTATTACCTGGCACGTTTCTAGTTTATGTCCTTTTGTTTATTACGAGCAGGAAACCCCACATTTTGCAGACCCTGGATTCCAGTCTAGAACTTCACTACGCCAGTTTCTGCCACCAAGGAGTTATTTTCTATTTCTTATTTTATTTCATAATCCTAAATAAACAAATTGCAGTTGTCCACACCAAAAGATTTACAGTTTTGTAAAAAATAAATACAGCAAATTTAAAATATGTTATTATTATTTCATTAGTCATGTAAATTGAAATTTAAGCGTGGTAACAGTTATAACATACGATACCATTTTTACTCAACGTTTTGATCGAATGACACCGAACACGGTGGTGGTCACGGGTGGACTAGACAATAGTTTAAAAACAATTAAATGCATTTGTGCTATTTCTACATCTTAAGTTATTCTTTTTGAACAGGTGTTGGATATATGTTAAACTACAATTAAATTAAGTAAAACATCTAACCTAGGGTAAAGCTATAAAATGTAATCTATTTTCACCTTTCAATAAGAAGTAAGAAGCGTTGAGATGTCACCATAGAAGACGGAAAGCATCCCATTTTTATGATATATCAGGTTGCGTTGATGCTCAGTGTAGCCTTCCTATTGGCTTTGCGTCCGTGGTACCCGATGTATTAAAGTCGGCAACCCGTCTAGACTGGTATTTGAAATAGGAACTTTAGTGAGATTTTCTCATAACTCACATACCTTTTAATGTATTGATCTTTTCGTTGCTGCTTCTTGCTTTGGCGGGAATATTGGGCTCGAATGTCTGCTGCAGATTTGCATTTCGATATTATGGTAATCTTTATTTTGAATGCCATTTATTTTGATTTATTATTTTCATATAAATTTCATATATACACTTTAACACATTTAAGTGTTGTCTGAGGACGAAGCCTCTTGATTAGTTTTTACTGGAAAGAACACAAATAAAAAGAGTATAATTAAACTTTATAAAATGATTGTCTTAAAAAAAATAGAAATAACTGTTAGGCGTCTAAATGATAGGTACCAATTAAAATGTCCACTAGCCATTTTAGAACCGTTTTTATGCGAATTTAAATATGAGTTTCTATTTTTAATAAATACTCTGAGAATGTAGATATAGATTTGTTAATATAAAGTTGGCAACAAACAAACGACACACTGACACACTGTTGTTGCGATTGTATAAAATTCACCGATAACCGCCTACCATCAAGAGCTTGTTGACAATTTTGACGTATAAAAAAAAAATATACATAAATCACATCTCCGGTGTCACAAACGCATAACAAAGTACAAATAACCTCTTTTCCTACAATTGAATACCCTATATTTGAGATGAATACAAATGTTAAATTTAATAAAACTACAACTAGTAAATATATATTTTTATTTTGCTGTCAAAACTGTAATATCAGCTTATTTCTTACACTTGACAAATGTAAGAAAAAGCTAGGCTTCCAGGAATAAAAGAATATCTAATTCTATATTTGCATTTCTTGCATATTATAAAAGGCAGAGTTAAGGAGCACACTTGAGACGGTTTTGAAAAAACCTTTTGTTTTGTCTTTCGGAACGTGCGGATGTAGACGGTTGCGTTTTCGTTGTGTTGCATGATGCGCTGTTGTTACCAACATTCACCGCGGTGCATACCATACTAACTGTGTCACTTTTTGTAAGGTCTGTCAGATCTGTCTCATGGGACGTGAGTTTTAATGCCGGCCGCCAGGCAGGGGGCAGTGACCAGCCAGTGTCTCTGTTGAAATTCGGACGACGACTTATCTCGATTGCTTCACGTATTTTCCGCGGTACGAAATATTTTTCCCTCGCCAGTACGGAAGTTTTGTCGAATCGTATGTAGTGAGGCGTGTCCGTCTTGCATGCGTGTTCAGCGACGAACGACCTGTTGCAGTCGATGTTTTTCATACATCGTATGTGTTCCTGTAGTCTGGTTGTGATGCTGCGACGAGTCTCTCCTACATAGCTCAAACCACAGTCACAAGGGATCGAGTATACACCGGGGGCCCCCAGTGGATCAACATCCTTTGGAGAGGGCAGCAGTTCTCTAAGTTGTCCAGGAGGGCGGAAGATTGTTTTGATACCGTAGTTCCGGCTTAATGTTCGCCCAATCTTATCGGTTACCCCGCGTATGTATGGGAGAAACACGGGGTTTCGTTCTACACCGGGTATCCGTCGATTGACTACTGCGCCCGCAGCCCGGGTAGAAAAAGGGCCCCCGTCGGGTCCGAAACTAGTCGGGCATCCCCGAAATACAAACGTGAGTAAAACCGTATAATCTCTAACAAATACTTCAAAATCAACTATTTGAATTCGACTTTATTATATTACCGACGAAGACAATAAGAATATTGTCTTCACCGAGCATAAATAAATAAATTAAGATATTTTTTTCCAGTAGGTAAGCTATTTCGCTTCGCTCGCCTCTATTCTGTAGTCTTCTAAGACTTCGAAGAAAGTATTACAGATTCTATAGATCAGCAAAAGAAAAATTTTCTCTGAGGCCTATTTATTCAAGCAAAACTGTCTATCCTTATCGCAGTTTACCAATTCTGCTGGGCAACAGTCAGGAAAAAAAAGGGAAGATAGAGTGGGTTATATCACAAGTAAGCTTTAATTTGAAATCACTTTTACGGAAAGGAACCCAAATGTCCGATTACACACGAACATAAAAAAAAACTTAACTAAACTTTGAATTCGTATTTAAGTAAACCTTATTTAGTCTTGAAAGCATAAAACATCTTTCTAAATCAAACTTTGTAGACGTCTTTATCACAGCCGTTGGGAAATTGCAAATATATTCTCAACATGGTAACTCCAGATCGTGTTTTCCTGTGAGTTAATTTGCAGCTAAGTTTTCATCGATTTAATTTGCAGCTATGTTCCCATCGATTTAATTTGCAGCTATGTTCACGTCGAGGTAATTTGTGACCATGTTTCAAGCAGTTTCTACAGTGAGTCATGTTCGGGTGTTTAATGAGCTCGCTGCAATACCGTAATGTGGCACCGACAGAGTCGCAATTGTACATTTGACCATCATTGACTGGCTGGTTGGTCTAGTGGTTAGTGACTCTGACTGCTAAGCCAGAGGTCAGTCAGAGCCAGGGTTCGATTCCCACCCAGGACAAATAATTGTGTGATGAGCACGATAATTTTTTCTGTGTCTGGGTGTAATTTATTTAAGTTTGTTTATCATCTGGTTACCTGTGCAGGCTCTGCCTAGTTTGGGATCAGACGGCCGTGTGTGAGATGTGTAAAATTAAAAAAAAGCACCTATAGCATGATGATGATAATATTATTTTTATTTATAATATATAATAAAATAAAGATGATTTAAATTAAATTAAAATTCTAGTTTCTCCTTAATAAACCCACCGAAGATGTAGTGCACATTGTTTTTCAATAGTAACGTCGGATACTGTATGCATAGGATCGTAAATTTAAATAGAAAATACCTGCTCTTGGCAGGCGTTATTAATTAATACAAGCTCTTATTTTCTGCGAGCATAAATAGATAGGTAGTTGTAGTTTATCACGCTCACGAGGTACGAACGCATCTTGGATATATCGCCTATTAATATAATTAAGCCGATTGAGCTTGCGAAGCTGAGCATAAATAGGTTGGCGATAAAATGTTGTTTTAAGGAATATTGCACAAAAAATGTTTTTTTTTTTGTGTATACGTAATGTAGCGGACATGATTTATTCTGTATTTTAATAAATAAATAAAAGTTGTACACAATAGTTAACTATAGGTTTCAATGTAAATACACTACTTTTTAAGTCTATTGTTCGTTGCCAATTTATCATTTAATATTTTTTAATCAGAAACACTATGCTAATAGCGATTTTTAACCTTGATATTTACCGTGCTCAGATCCACCCTTACAGAAAATAGGCGTTCGTGAATATACGAGCAATTGAATTAAAGTAAATGAAATTTAAAGAAAATGAGTAATGCATAAAAGTTCCTAGTCATTTCTATAAGATTAATTTGCAAAAATTGTTTATTTAATTGACTTGTTAATGATCTCTAAAATAAGAATGTTGTCTCAAAATTCCTTTGAAAACTGTTTTAATACATGCACACGTAATTGATCCAAAAAAAATGGTATAACTGTAGTAAATTTCAATTTAGTGCTTGTTTTGTTAGTGATGAAATGCAGACATCATCGCGTAAAAACACAAATATCATCGTTGTTCTGATAAACTATATACTTATAAGTGAGCAGTGGCTTCACCGAATCCTTCTTCTAAATAGCTTCTTCTTCTGCTAAATCGAATAAACAATTTAATACTACAACTAACACAACAGTTTTACCACATCACTAAAACGTATAGATTTCAGCAGTACACAAAAAGATCGCGGTCCGTTTGGCTATTTCATTTAAAATATGCATGAGACTCGGGTCAGAATGTCTCCTCGCAAAAATAAAACTATATTGTTCAATATTGCCGAGCAACACTTGGTTACGAATAGAATTTTTATTGGTATATAAACGTTTAACTGTTTTTTTACTAACTATACTTTACGGAACAAGGGTCGTAGTACCGAAATCTTTAGAAGTTTTTTTTATTATTTTATCATTGTATTCCTTGTTTAGAGTTTGTGTCTCTTAACATAATGAGCGTAATTTGTTAGTTATATTTAAAAAATGAAAACACGCACACATATTTGTAAATAATAATATGTATCTGAGCGAGACGATCGCGCGAGTTCAGTGCTTTTCCCCATACCAAAAGTACCCAACGTGCCTAAAGAAAAGTCTATAATTCGAAAGCATGCCACTTGAAATTTTCATTAACTAGTTTCTCACTTTCAGACCTTGGTTTTTCTCTTTTCTAATTATCAATACAACCACTTTAGAAATCCGAACTGTCAAATAAAATAGGATTATTATAACAATGAAAAGTTATTTAATAGCAGTCCGTGTTATTCGGAGATAGTGTACATATATCTTAGTGAGAGAATTTAGAAAATAGAATCAATAATTCCGAAGAGTACGCCTACGTCATAATTCGAACGACAAATTCTTCTTTATAACATAACTAGCAGTGCCCCGCGGTTTCACCCGCATAAGTCCCGATCCGCTGGGAATATGGGAGTAAAAAGTAGCCTATGCGTTAATCCAGGTCTCCAGCTATCTACATATCAAGTTTCATCGCAATCGGTTCAGTGGTTTTTGCGTGAAACAGTAACAAACATCCATCCATAAATCCAACTTTCACATTTATAATAACATGCAAAGTTGCTGTGATATATAAGTATAAAAGTACGATTCTTCATGGTCTTATAAAATGTATTTCAGTGTTAATACCGAGTTAGTGAAGAGTGAGTGAGGAAAGGAGATAGCAATAAGCCAAAAGTGGAATGGGTTAAAACCATTCTTTGTTAAAGCTTGAAACAATTTAGCAGCTCGCTCTCTAGGTGTCACCAAGGTATCTATTAAAGGAGTGTGCTGCTACATTTAGTAGTGACACTAATTTATTACCAGCATTCGATGCTTCTAGGCTTACTCGTTAGATCATATCCTGTTAAAGTTCCTGTAGCAAAATGAGCAGAATAAAATGAATAAACTATGTAATGGTATGTGATACAGCTCTATTTTTGTTCCAGGCGAGTTTTACTTAATTGGACTACCTATTAAGTCCAACCTGATGGGTCAAACTAACTTTGAGCTTTGTTAACGGGATCGCCTTAGTATAAAAAGATTGTTCCTAGATACAAAGGTACCAGCAAGCGATAAGAAGATACGACTTTTATAAGTGTAATCCGCAAGTCGTTCCTCTGCCATACTCAATTAAAGAGTATTCTTTTCTATATACTATATTACTATTTAGTATATACCATTGGACTCACAAACTGGTAATTCTATATACCTAAATGCTAGTGTTAAAATCAAGTTCACTTTGGTCTATGTTCTGGCTCTCTTAATTATGAAACCAGGCCAAAACGATTAGGAGAAAAATAGAATAAAAGCTAGTGGAATAACTTGGCAGCATTTCTTTTACTTAAGTCGTTATCATAAATATCAAAAATATATCGGTTCTTACTTTATATTCCTGTGTTATAATTATAACTAACTTAAAATAGTATCATGTTATCAAGGACTGGTGAAGTCGTTGATAACACGATGGCATTTAAAGTATTATACTTTAGATATTTGTATCATACAGCCTTTTCGCAACCCACTATTTCCAGCCACTTCGGGTGGACCAATGGCGTGAAGCCACCGATGTAACTAGTCATAGTAATGTCTATTAACTGATTTTTATTAAATGGTAAATGTTTTTATCATCTATTATAGGTTTTTCCCTTTTTTAATAGAATGAATAGAGTTATTGATATGGCGACCACAATCAGAATTCAGATGCTTCAGAATCTATGTAAAACGACTATAGTTTTACAAAGAGCGTTTTGTAAATTCACATTAAAAGTCTAGGGAAGCACAAAGCCGTAAACACGTTTGTCCGGACCATATTTCGCAGAAAGGTGGCCGTTCCTCTAACTGATCGATGTACTCGAAACTAGTAGAATTAGGGAGGTGAATCGTCGGTACCGGACCTGCAAAAGGGATACTAAAAATAAAACTACCTACACGCTTAGTTTTACCACGTCGAGAATATTGTATGGGAATCGTGAACTTGAACACAAATGTTACAATTTTTTATGTAGTGTCGTTTTTAAAGATTACGTGGCTGACATATAAGTATTACTTTATGATAATTTATTTCAGAGACGACACTTTACGATAAATCACTTGACCTCGCTAATATTTCAATTGGATTTGTTTGTTTATTTTTATTATTTTGAGACACCTCAAACGAGGCAGACGTAACCAGACTGCTGATAAACATACTTATATATCTATATAATTAACCATTTTTTACCAGACCACTACGAAGCAAGAAGGAGGGTTATGTTTTTGATCAGTATGTATGTACGAGTATGTATGTTCATCTGTTCCCTCATAACTTCTAGACTACTGATCATAATTTAACAAATGAGGACACGATAATTTGTTCTGTGTCTGGGTGTAATTTATCTTTAATATGTATGTATTAAGAAATATATAAGTATGTTTATCAGCAGTCTGGTTACCATAGTACAGGCTCTGCCTAGTTTGGGATCAGACAGCCATGTATGAGATGTGTGAAGTTATTATTATTATTATATTAATACAGATGATATATGTTTTGTAAATCAATTCAGGATAACTCACACGTCCTATACGTCCTTACTACATGTATATTATTGATTATATGCTAATGTAGCATTAAAAACATATTCTGTAAAAGAATAGCAAGGAAGTTATCGCCAGCTACAATAATTATAATAAAATAAAGAAAATCTGAAAAGTACCTATTCCTCCCAAACATTCTATCTCTATATATATAATTTATTGAAAGAATCGAAATCAAAGCGGCACTTTCCACCCTATAGACTGAACTAATAAGAGACATGCTTGTTTATACCAAAAACTTAAACAAAAGACAGGTAGCTGGCGGCCAGACAGAGGTACGTAAATAATGCATACGGGCAAAGTGTCGCAACCCTTTATTGATTCCAATTGGGTAGTATCAGAGAACTGTATACTGGCAACACTAGAACTGATATATTGAAGTCTGTATTAGGTGTCTAACATCAATAAAAATATCTTAGTAGTAAAACCCAAATTAAATATACATGTAATGTACACATAGTTTGAGATTAGCCTAAGTGACGATTGATATTGAAAACGTACCATATGTTTCATCCTAAACTGGTTCTTTGCCAACATTAAGCGCAAATTGATTAATAAGTATGTACTTAAGTAACTAATGCTGAATAAACATGTATTATCTCTTCTGTTTACAAGCTTTTTTTAAATGAACATAATCTCATTATCCGATTAACAGTGGTAATTATAGTAATAGAATGTGTTTTCTGTCATTGTATTTAAACCTATCAAAAACGATTCATCGCAATTTGTACTATACGATTTTATAATATATAAATTGTAACTGTCCTGGCCAGAGTTCAATGGATCAGAAAATTGTTAGTGTAATTCATTTTCGGTAATGGATATGCAATAGATAGTAAAATGTATGTATAATACCTTATAACTCTGCCTACTTCTTTTAAGACACATATACGAGTACATAGAGGTGTGGTCAGAGAAAAAAAAATAATCTGTCAGTTGCCAATGAGTTTTTGACACAGGTATATTTCTAACACAGGTTTTTAGAAAAGAATGTCTATTCTAGCCACAAATGTTGGATCTCTATAGCTATGGTCTTTTATTTCAGCCATAAGTTCCGTGTATAATAATGTACATAAGTGCATACATCAGATAATGCAATATTCAACTGCTACCGAATTAACGCAGTGACGATTGCTTTCATCAATATTTACGCAACAGCACGCTCTGTACAACTTGGTAGTGCCATTGATTTGTGGTTTCATACTGATTAATATACAGTCTAAAATTGATAGAACCCTAAAAAACCTTTAAAGTATTACAAAGAGGACTGATCAGAAAGCATATGTTAGCTTAAATGTTTTTGTGTAAGATTTAGGTGGTCATTTTTTTAATATATCTACTTGGTTTTAATTAGCAGCTTACAACACAAAAAATGAGATTTGAGTTAAAAATTAATTTACATATTCTAAATGGACACAAAAAGATTCAACAGAATAATTCAGAGGGAAGAAAGTCTACTTATTTTAATAGCTACAATTATACACATTTGTTTTTATTAAAATACAATACCCAAAGTTGTACATGTCCTTTAATGACGTTAAGCATTTACTCTTTTAGACTATATTGCAATGATTTATATAGATAACATTATAAATTATTAGTTAAAATCCACCAATTATCAGTACACGATTCTGAAACAAAAATGTATTACCTCCCTTACGCTTGAGATATATTGAGTTCAAATTTTTCTCGAGGCTCTCCCGTTATGAAAAAAGAAGCAAAATCCTAACAGTTTGTTTCAGAACGATAAGTGCAGCACACCAAACTATAGGTACAACACTCCCACGCCACAGTTGACAACAATGTCGAAAAAACGTCATTGCAATGATAAATGATCCGCGTTGAACAGACATTTTGTTTTGAGCTGTCGCCCTCATCCATCTTGAGGACAGTAATTAATTAACCGCCAAACTTGCCTCCTCATCCCCGCTCAAATATAGTTAGGAACTGGATGCGATGTAATTAGAACAAAAGTACTCATTCTTGTCATTTGAGAGATTCTGTGTACGGTTTATCGAGAAGAAAATGTTTCTCGTCTTGGAACGAAATATTGTTACAAAAATAGAAAGTTGACGGTTTATTCTTCGAACTGTTTCTATAAAGAAAATGTTCACATATAATAATAAATATTTTCTAGTTCGAATATTTAATTATAATAATAAATTTATTCTGAACATTTTCTTTAACAGTAGATAAAGGCTAAAAAGTGACGGCAGTGAAAATAACATTCAATCTCGAAATTAATTACTTACCTGTACCCTGAAATCATAATAAGAATCTTCCTGTTACTACGTCAGCGGTATTAATGTACACCAGTATCCACACCAAATCCTTCATCTGCTTACATGTAAGTTTATTAAGCTAGATCATTTGATTTGATATTGATTTATTTTAATTATCTTTACAAACATTGTTGACTTCACTCAAAAACCTTAAATTCAAAAAGTTGAGTGAGACACTGATTTTCGTGAAGACGACTTGTTGCAATACATTATGTTATTCTTAATTTTCGATGTACAGAACACACGAATCGTTAAAAATTATTGAATTATTATATTATTCTCAGTAATTAAGTAGAAATATGGCTCTTTGTATAAAATGAAAAAAGTTAGTGACAAAAACATTTGACTGAAATTCTTATTAGCCCACAACCACAAAACCTGTATTAATGTAAATATTATTTTATTAGTTTTTACTAATTTAAAATTAGTTATAACGTAATCAAATCTCCCGATAACCAAACCCAAATTAGAGAATAAACGCATGTTTTTTTAATTTAGTTCTACTAATGAAATAGTTTTTCCAAACATTTTGTTCATTATGTTATTTTACATGCTCATAAAACTCCTACTGTAAGTAAATGTAAAGTGTAAATATTGCAAGTTTATTTGAACAATAAGTACAAAAGAAGGGAATACATATTTTAGCAGTCTGGCGGAAACTTGGCCAGATTCAAGTCCGCATGCAGAGCTTGTTTCAAATGTTATCTACGGGCGGTCTCGTTCTTTCTCCGAATAGATGTTATAATTTCTAAAGATAATATATATATATTTTTACTATATTTAATTTATATTGTTTATAACTAAATATTGAACGTAATATTTAAGCAACGTAGTGAAGTCAGGTGATTAATGTAGGAATATGATGATGATCATTAATGAGCAGTAAGTGTATTAAGTACAGTAGTGTAGTAAGTGTTTTTATCGTGGGAGAGTGCTTTGGCATGCTCGACTCACGGCCTCACAGAGCTGCATTGCTTTTCACCGAGTGAGTGAGGTTACCGGAGGCCCTAACCCTACCCTCCCTCCCCCCTCTCTCCCTTATTCCCCTACTCCCACCTTAAAGGCTGGCAACGCACTTGTGACTCTTGAGTTGCAGGTGTGCCTATGGGCGGCGTTAGTCATTTACCATCAGGTGACGCGTCTGTGCGTTTGCCCACTATACCATAATAAAAATTACTATATCGTGCGTAAAACCGTCACTCACTTCCGACGTGGATATTAAAGATCTTTAATCTTATTATATTTTATCTGATAATTGGTCTAACCGTAATATATTGTTATCTCATTGGATGTTAAAAAAGTAGTGACCAACAAAGGTATTTTCAAATCAGTTCACGAGTGGAAATCTAGCTCAGTCGAACTGTGATTTTTTTTATCAGTAGTGTAGCACAAGAAGCTAAAAATGTATGTTATAACAAGAATTAATAACTAACTAAAATATTATATTAAAACTATATATTGTATTAGTAGTAATGGTTTACTCAACAATTGAACCAAAAAGAGATTGTGAGTGGGGCCGCTGAAAATCTCTCTAGTATATTTTGAGCTACTAAAGTTTTATAGAAATTTGAAAAAAAAAAACAAATAAATCTTATTAATTTGTTTGTAGTCATTATTTCTTATGTCCCAGATAATGGCGAAAACTAGCGCTACTGTTTTCTATTACACTGAATGAACATATTAATTGCTTCACTCAAGCAACTCTGTTATATTAGGAATATATTTATTGCTCCGGTGAAAATCCAATCAAACATTTTTCTACAAATCTACTTAGTCGAAACTTCGTCAAAGTTGTAAGATCAAAACATTATTTGTTCGCAAATTGATGACATCCATAATTACTTTACAAGTCTATTACAAGAAAATTCGAAATACATCATGGATGGTAGAAACGCGAAGTGAGCAATCCCTCTGAATCACGACTCGTTATTTACTTATTAAAACTTTGAATTGAAGGCATTCCCAATCGTAAGTAGGGTTTCCAAAAATAAAATGAGAAAAAGAATTTAAGAGACTACAGACACACAATTTTAGATAATGTCGTAAATTCATGGTCGAAAAAAAGAGCCACATGAGATAAAATTTATCATTAAATTTAGGACAGTGTTGTATTCTATCAACTTATTTATAAAATGAATAATAGTATTATGTTAGGTGGTTAGTAGGTAGTCACAATGGTTGTAGGATCCTTCGTGTAAGGGTGACATCCACGTTTATCCACTTGATGGCTGAATTTAAGACCAGATATTTTATACATTTCAGTTTTGCGTTTAATAGATAAAATAAATTGTTGCTGCTGTAAATCTTTTCTCTGTTCTCAAATAATATATTGCAAGTTTTGCTTTAAAGTCGATGCAGCTTCGATGTAAAAGCGTTGCGCAGTGGTGAATGGGTTTACAAGCTTTTGTAAATAGATATTAAAAATATTCATATTGTAGAAATTTGAGAAAGATATTGTCTGAACTATAAAAAGGCGAGACAAAAGCGGAAAAGCGGTGTACCTCTTAAGGTATATCCGTAAGAAGGTTCACAATATGGCAACTTGAATTCCAATTTTAGCTGCGCGCGACAATATCCTTGTCACGCTATTGCTTTGTATACAAAAATAGCCACCAAACCCCAGTTGTACCTTATATGTTGTCAATCTCGACAGTTAAGTAATATTGATCATTTATTTTGTGCCTGGGTGTAATTTATTTATAATATGTATGTATTTAGAAATATATAAGTATGTTTATCGTCAGTCTGGTTACCATATTACAGGCTCTGCCTAGTTTGGAATCTGACGGCCGTGTGTGAATTGTGTGAAGTTATTTTTATTATTGGTTACGGTGACTACTTACCATAAGGTAGGCCGCTTGTTTCGCATGTTTCATAGTATAAGCAAGAATAGTAGTAAGTAATAGCGTTGAGAGAGCATATAATTAAAAAATATTTCGAGTGAAGTGAAGTGACCAACTGGAGTTTTCCCTCCGCACTTTATAATTAGCATTTAATAATAAGCTTCTAGAATGTTACTACAAAGTTTGTTTTATTCTTCTTATTACTGAAAAGAGAGGAATTTAATAAAAATATGTGCACTGTCCCTTTTTTTAAGTGAATGCATAACAGTCACCAACTGGAATGTTCACCCGCATATTGTACTATTTAAATATGCACTTCTAGAGTGATACAACAACGTTTGTTCTATTCTTATTCATACTGAAAAGAGGAAAATAAGTAAAAAAAGTATAAAACAGAATTTATATGATTTGGTCGTTTTTTAAATGAAAACAAACAAAATCTGATTAGATTCAATATCACACATAATATAAAACAACCATCGCCATAGTTATTCAGGAAACGTATCTTCCGCTCCAAAATCGCTCTCAAATAAAAATATCGATTTCATTTTCCTTTGTGTGTTTGCGCTTAAAGTGGGCAAATAATAAAATAAGGCACGGTTACCAAATCCAATAATAGTCGACCACAAAGGGTCTCTCGTTTGTGACAGATCCTGCGAGCGGAATTTAATATTTTATCACCAACGCCAGATCTCAGTTTCTAGTTTAGATGTCAGTTGAATCACTGTAATCTGCCGAATGATTCTTGATTCCTCTGAGGCTCAATATATATATAAATACATACACTAACACCTATATATCCAAAGGGGTAGGCAGAAGTATTAAATGCCCACAATTTGCCAACTAGCCTATTGCCGTCAACTTTTACTTTAGGAATTAGAGATGGGAAATTGATCACTACATATTATAAAACAAAGTCCCCCGCCGCGTCTGTCTATTTGTCTGTCTGTAGTGAAAAGCGCATGAAAATTGGTTCAGTCGTTTTTCAGTTTATTGCGAACAGACAGACAGACAGACGCGGCGGGGGACTTTGTTTTATGATACGTAGTGATTTAGTGATAATGTTTATGATACAAATGGTTATGGTTCACTCTGTATAAACATTATCTTTTAAAAAAAAACATCATCGACTTCAAAGTGCCTCAAAATACCCAAATCGCTTCCAGTATGCCTATAAAATTTTACGAGTTCCCTCGATTTTTCCAGGATCCCATCATCAGATCCTGAGCTGATGCCCACGGGACCACCTGGGAAGTATACCATTTCAAACAAAAGAAGAATTTTCCAAATCGCTCCAGGCGTCTTTGAGTAATCGGTGAACATACATAAAAAAATATGTAGTGGAACATAGAACCTCCTTCTTTTTGGAAGTCGGTTAAAAAGTAAATCGCAGTTTGAGGGGGATATTTCAAGAGCCAAAGATGTTACTGAGAATTTTCTAACGTAAAAACCCGAACACAATCACTCGATCTTGGGATCGAACTAAGGCCCTTACAATCGTAATCTTAAACTTATTTCATAGGGCCAACAATTGAAGCCTTTGTTATCTTCGGCTTCATTTTTCATTTTTATCTTTTATCTACCTAATGAAAAACCTAATTAAGTACCTCAAGCGACTGAACAAACAATAGAAATGCAATTATTAAACTCTCCGACAGGAAAAATCACAGTCACAAGTGCTGTACAAGAAATTTACGGTCCCCTTCAGCGTGGGGCCCGGGGACCCCTAAGGCTTGCTATATTAAAAAGAGGGTTGTACAGTAATATCCCGAAGTTACGTGATACATTACGGCAACCTAGCCAATCGAATTGCGTTCGAGTTCAATGAAATTTTGAAAACAATTTAGTATGGAGGATTTAATCTGAAAAATACTCACGTCTGTGTTAATATGAATAACCAAATGATATAAACTAATAATAATGAACATAGAGAAAATCAGCAATATTCCGTAGGTGTCGGTCATAAAACTATTAACGTGTTGATGAAGGTGATAACAGTCATCATTGCGCTATCACTGTAGTGCAGCCGTACTCGTGAATTAAGAAAGGTTGTATAAAAGGTAATTCTCAGAAAATAAATAAATTTCACTGGACACCTTAATTGAACGGAAGTTTTCAAGTTAAAAAATATAGATATTTTGATGATTAATGATATGATGATTATGATTTGATTGTCACCTTGCTAACTGTCATTACACCGCATGAAAAATTTTTGTGAGATTTATAAATCTTGTTTTCTCAACTTGTTCAATAATTAATACAATTACCAAATAAATCATTGTAAGTCTAGGCTTACTTGTATTCGTTTGGTGTATGTTTATAAAGTCTCCGTAATACGGGGATAATTGCTTAATTGGGTAGCCTGCTGTACTTCTATAAATATAAAAATAAACTTCAACTTGAAATAAGTAAAATGTTAAGGGAAAGTAATATTATGAACAACATTTAATCAC
The DNA here is from genome assembly GCA_963859945.1 of Euplagia quadripunctaria. Classification (NCBI taxonomy): domain Eukaryota; kingdom Metazoa; phylum Arthropoda; class Insecta; order Lepidoptera; family Erebidae; genus Euplagia; species Euplagia quadripunctaria. The sequence continues at coordinate 8,186,063 of OY982570.1, read as the reverse complement.
TCAACTCGAGTTTAAATGGTAGCCTAAATCGAAGTATTGCTATATATATATCTATTAAAGGGAAGTGCAGTGAGGCAAGGCATACCTACTCAAACACTTTAAATGCCTCCAGGCACCGTGCCTTTCATTGTCGCACTTTATTGGTCAATGGGTATTGTGTAATTTGTTCCCAATTTATAGATTTCCTGGGCAAAATGAAAATTGATTGGAATAAAATACAAGATATGCATATACTTATACATATAGGTTTATAAGATGAACTGGAATTTCAATCTTAAATCTGTAAGTTCATTTAGGTCATATGTTCGGAGAAGCAACACTTCTCTCTGTAAATTTAATTGTTGTTAGAAGAACTACTTCAGTAACAGAATTATAAAACATAACAATTCTAAATAGGTAATTTATGAAAAAAATCTATGTGTAACAGCACAGAACAAATATTACAAGTATTAGCATAGTAAAAGCATTACCAACACTCAGAGCTGCATAAAAAACAAACAAGATGGTACAGATGTACTGGTCCGAAAGAAACATTTTTCTATTGTAATAGGATTCGACATACATTAAGCTACAAATGAATATGATTAGTATAATTAAATTACTCTGGTAGCTTCTTGTAGTCAGTGGCTAAGTTTATTATTTGCGCAATACCCGTTTACGTACGCTCACAATGCACTAAATAAAACACATCGAGAGTAAACTGATTCAAGTACCAACTCTAATTAAAAGTACTACTAAAAAGTGAGACAGTTGCAGTACTTGGATAAATACTTAAAAAGAAATCGCATAAAAAATATCCATAGATCAATTCAAGTTAGAAATAATAATACTCATATTCTTATTTATTACTAAGGAACTATTAATACAAACTCTTGACAAAATAAATCAGAATATTATCTATTTAAACGCACAAGAATAAAACAGAACTTTTAGAAGAACAAAGATTTAAGGACAACGTCTGTAATGACATTGAAATTAAAAGCCGGAAAAAAAAACTTTTATTCTACTCGTAACATTAGAAAGTTCCGTTGAATTTGTTCACGCACCCTCTTTTAAATGAATTATTCAGAGCGGCAAAATACAGAGTAAGAAGCTTAAAGAGCCAGTTGTCTATCTAGCTGTCAATAATGAGCTTTAATTTATATTACTCTGCCATGCATTGGGTACGCATCTAAATTAGCTGTTTGAGATTTTTTTGCATTCGCTTTGTTTTCATCGACTCTAAGATCAAACGGTTTTATAGAAACTTTGTAAATAATTGTTTGCTCTTATAGAATGAGTAATATAAAACCTTTATTACTATCAAATGATTACATTTCTATTATATCATTAACATATGACCTGCCAAAGTGCCAATTGATATTTTTTTTTTTAGTTTAGGCAGCAAACGAGCAGACGGTAACTGACGACACCTGATGGTAAATGACTACCGCCGTCCATGGGCACCTACAACTCAAGAGTCACAAGTTCGTTGCCGGCCTTTAAAGTGGGAGTAGGGGAAGAAGGGGGAGAGAGGGGAAAGGCGGGAATAGGGGTGAGGGGGGAGAGGGAAGGGTTAGGGCCTCCGGTAACCTCACTCACGCGGCGAAAAGCAATGCTTAGCAATTGTTTCACTGCCGGTTTTCTGTGAGGCCGTGGTATCACTCCGGTCGAGCCAGCCCATGCGTGCCGAAGCATGGCTCTCCCACGAATATGATACCAGGAATATAATTCGCAGATTAACAAATCTCTTTCATCTTTTAGATTTAATAAATCTGTGTGATTTCAATGACATAGTTTTATGTTTTGGTCATTGTTTTTAAGAATGCCTCCACATTAAGATGCATTACTAACTATTTTTAAAAAAGAGATATTTAATTTTTAGTCGGCGGCGGTGAAAGGTGAGTTTCAGATTAACTCGACCTACGAAATCTTTTGAGTTTTTTTTAGTCGGTACCTGTAGTCTAATTTGATAAATTGATCAGTTAACATAATTTGGCCAAAGATGATGTAGCAACTCAGTCGACTGTGTGAGCTTAGTCATTTGTGCGTATTTAGGAAAGATTTTTTAAAGTACTTCATGGATCTCAAACATTGTTACTTGACGCTAAATCAAAGTGGTTTCCACCGTGTAGCGATCTCGGATTGTTGTTACATAGAAATAAACATTTCAACATCATTCAAGGTTCGTGATCTCGTATCTAGTTCCCAAACAAACAAGATAAGAAAGCTATGAATCTAAACCTGAAGCTTTAATATAAAATTTTACAACCAACACTTTTATTCTCTAATATAATATTTCCTTAACATTTTTGTCACAGCCTTGCCGTAATTCGTCACCATCTCTTATTTGGTGCAGACTGTCAGAGTCAGCTAAAATATATTTTGTGGCGATTTAATATAATTTACTCCAGACTAAGGACCCTTGCGCGGCTTCACGCCGCGCGTGCACTTTATTGTCTGTCCCCAAAGGAACGAACCCACCTTTAGAATTTTCTTTTGCATTCAGAAAAGTAATTTGTTTTGGAATTGGGATTTTCTTCGAGAGCTTTTTGTCCATATTTTGTGAGGGTGAACACGATCTTTTAATGCTCATTGTCAACGTTAATCCGAGTCAGAGCAAATCTTTGTGATTTTGAGAAACGTAATATTGTGGATACTTGTTGACGTTGGGATAATATGTGTTTACGGTGTGCATGTGAATGAAATATCTCTTATCTCCTGTGTTTGAGACGATGATTTTACAACATGAAACTTTTATTATGTATGTGTATATTATATATGTTTATAAGCTAACCTAATGGAAACGATAGCTATGATAAATTATTTTTGAAATTAAACTATAAGTGAAAATCTAATTAAGAAACCAAACCACAATATAACGAAATATCAAAATGAAAAGGGGAAATCGCATTACTAAAATTATGGACGAATAAGTTATAACAACTTTACCCCTCGGTTCTCTTTGAAGTTTAATGAATGTGTTCTTGCAAAGATAAGTACCTAGTAACAGTATCAAGTATTTTATTACCACTTTTGACGTAAAATTGCTAAGCCGTAAACCAAGGTACAATCTAATAAGACATTAATATAAGATCAAGGAAAAATAATAAGGGTACGCTGACATCAAGAGACGGACACGCCGTAAAATGCCCGTAAAATTTATATAAGCCCATAAAAGTGAGTGATATTAAATATTTGAGCGTGTCTATCTGAAGTGTTCTATGCATTATTGAATAAGTTAGATGCATCTATGTGAATATTATTAAAAATAAAAAAATTATAAGATTTTAATGCTGATAGCCAGCAAATACAACCTGCAACACATGCATAATAAAATTAATGAAATTTATAAAGCTACATTTACACATAAAAAAATTGACAAATCCCAAATTGACCCATCTTCTTGAAAGACATCGAGTTTTTTTACAAAGGTTTTCTTCCTCAAAGACCTAAAGTTACAGTAAAAAAAATGTCATATCTAATAAAATAAAATATGTCTATTTTATTCCATATTACATTTTAAAATAAACATAACTATTATTTTAATTAGATTTTTTCCGCTAACTTCATAATATTAAACAAATAATATAAATTCAATAAAAATGTATGTGTTTGGGTTTTGCATTAAGCAAATGGAGCAATTCATAAAAAGAATATTAAAACGGTATTTCGCAACTCGATCGCTGCCAGCGCCTCGTCGAGTAAAAACGAAATGGAATGATTGTTTGATCGCCATTAAAAGTTTTTGAAACATTTTATTGTTTACTGAGAGAACGGGAACGTAAACAGAAAACGTGTACTGACGAAAGCATCGAATATTGCCATTCAACTGTTTTACAGCATAACGATAACGAGGCTAGCCAAGTTTTGTAACAACTCGTCTTAGCTGATGAGAAAACTCTTCCTAAGTAAAGTACAAGAGTAACAACATCAAGCCTCAATCTTTGTCTTTAGTACAATTTCGGGTTAGTCCGTATCCTTACTAATATTACAAACAAGAAAGTGTGTTTGATGTTAAGGTTTTGCCTAGATTTTATTTTGGTCATCGTATTATATATATATCAATGTGTTAGAAATAGATAAAGTCATACTGTAACATAGTTTAAAGCCTTTAAACGACTTTTTTACTTAAGTTAACTTTTTTACCTTTAAATTAAAGGTAAAAAGTTAACTTAAGTAAAAAAAATAAAGTCTACTTAATATGTTTTTTTTTTGTAAGTAGACTGCAATAGTTATTAACATTTTAATAAGAAACATCCTATTGAGTTTGTCAATTTTGTTTGCCTTGTTTGTATGGGATGATATGCATATATTAGTTAAGAGTAACTTTGATTAGCCAGGAGCTAATCAAATTCAGTCTTAGCTATTTCTTTATTAAGTCTTGGACAAAATGGGCAGCGAGAAAGAAATGAAAAAAATGAGTTAGTTGCGATAAATGCACAGACTAGGTTAGTCAGATTTCATACTGATTATAGTAGTAGGAGTAATAAATGGTTAAACCGAGTTTTGATTTCAAAAAAGTATAATAGACATACATAATAATATAAGGCATTCGTTGCGACTGAGAAACTTTGAATGTTCCAGGACTACGGTCTATATTTAACTCCCAATCCGCGGTTGTATTCATTCCGTATATTTATTTACCTGAAGCAGATATTCAGAATCTTTAAGATCAGTTCCAATTATTACTTGTCCTATTATTATGTCTTTATCCATAAAAGTTATGGGGACTTGCAGTTCAAGTTCCATCCACTATGACCCCAATACAATCATTAAAATAATTAAAAATACTCAATTAATAAAAACTAGGTACTAAAAGTCATAAATATCCCTGAAAAAGCGTTATGTAAGAATAGGAAAATATTATTCTAACTACTTCTTATCTTTCAAGTAGAAAACAACCAAAGACAAACAAACAAAAATGGTCAATGACTTTCACATCTTTTTGTTCTATCTGCGCAGAAACGTCAATTTTGACAGATATGACAGTTAGAAGGGAGAGTAATGAAATACTTAAATATAAAAGACGTCCCGTCCGTCGCATCGTCTTTTCAAGCTTGTACTTATTCGAAGTCTTAACAGGTAAAAAAATCTTTAAAAGTCTTTCTTCAGTTTTGAGAACAGCATCATTTGAATGAAAAAAGATTAATTTCGTATATTTTTGTTTGTCTCAAGAGCTGTGTACCATAAACTTGTTTCTTAAAAGAATTTCATGAATATTAATATATTAATGTAATCTTAATCAGAACAGTACTTTTATAAAATATATATATTTACTATTGCTGCGCTGAATATGTATTTTTTTTATTCAACTACGAAATACTGTAGTTATTTATGTTTTTGTTAATGTATACAAGACGAATTCACTGGTTAGGAAGCAATAATAACTTAACACATCTCACACACGGCTGTCTGATCCCAAATTAGGCGGATTCTGTACTGTCGTAACCAGACTGCTGATATTCTTCTTACTAATATTATAAATGCGAAAGTTTGTAAGTATGGGTGGATGGATGGATGTTTGTTACTCTTTCACGCCAAAACTACTGAACCGATTACGATGGAACTCGGTATGTAGATAGCTGGAGACCTGGATTAATATATAGGTTACTTTTTATCTCGATATTTCCACGGGATCGGGACTTACGCGGGTGAAACCGCGGGGCGCTGCTAGTGTTATAGATAATTTACACCAGACGCAGAACAAATGATTATGTTCATCACATAATTATTTGTCCTTGTTGGGAATCGAACCCACGATCTCTAACACATTAGTCAGGATCACTAACCAGTAGACCAACAGGCCAGTAAGCAGTGAAATTATGAACGATAGAGTGGAGGAAAACAATACATTGCACCGACCCCAAATAAATTTGGGGTAAGAGTAAGAAGATGATGATGTGTAAAAAACGATGTGTTCACGTCCTCGTTGAAATAAGAGCCACACTAACTAACAAGGCTAGAAGTAAATAACATTTTCTGTATTCACACAGGTGTGGGTGACAGTAAATAAATTTTGGTATGAATATTAATCGTAATTGAAAAGGTGTGACACATCTAGTCTAACTCGGAGTTGGTTGACAAATAATCTTCTAATTTAAATATAAGGAATACTTAGACGTAAGACTTCATAGTCATCATCATACAATCATAGTTTATTTATGCGCAGTGTACAGGAACGCTACAATCTACCATATTAATAGGGTTGCACCCTATAATTATATGCTTTACATTTTTAGTAGAATTCTGTTTATAAAAAAGAAATGTAAACAAAACCCTAGGGGATTTCACAATAAAAAAAATCTTAAAAAAACAGTATAAGAAACTCAGTACAGCAAGATGATTCTAACATTTGATTAAAATTTTCAATATAGTACTATTAGTGCAACTATACATTATAATTGATATAGTTACACTCATTTCAGATTTAAAATACTCCTTACGAATAAATTCATTTCAAATGGCATGCATCGTAAAATTGCAAAATGTCCCAGCATTTTGCAATATACGAAGTATGTTACGCGATTTCTGTGAATGTAAAACAATTTTACTGGTTGTGGTGTTGTTTATGCGAATATGAATTTAGGTGAGACAAAAAAACTCAAGCGGGTGAATAATTCAGTGAATTGAGAAAGTCACTCTACTCTCGAGCAGAAGGCGCGTCTGTCTGTCCGTCTGTCACTTACTTATGACATTACAGTTATCTGCCTAAAATAACGTACAAACAGACGAAAAAGTTTTGGACGTAAGTGTTTTTATTTATCAAGTCGTGCGGGTGTTGAGATAAATGAAATATTGTAATAGATAGGTTTTTTATGATAATAAATTATGTTTAGTTACATAAATTTCTTTTTATCTGTATATAGGCTAGTTGATATTATGAAGATGTTTAAAATATCTTTGAAAATCAAAAATAGTACATTGAATTGATCTGATTAAACAGTTGTAATAAATACAAAGACCAAAATCACTGAAATTTGATGAATCCTTTTTATTTTATGAAAAAACAAAAATAGGGTGAATACAGGTCGAAACGGTATTAAATTCCAACAAAGTAAATCATAAATTATTTAAATGTAATATTAGTCTTCATAATTATTAGTCTATATACTGTAAAGTGACACAGCGGATTTAGGGTGTATTATGTTAAGTACATCTTCTACTAATAGAAAATTCAGATCACTACATTTCCATAATCTCAATATAATCTGTGATTAACACTGGCAAACAAGTGAGACTTGATTATAATCTGTATTCTGTCAGTCTAGTCTCCACATCTCTACAAATTCTCTTTAGCTCAATTTTCTGCGCACTACGGCACACCGTGTGGTTTTAGTCGGTTCGATTCCGACACACCGCCCCACCGAAAACCCGGGTTTCCACACGCACAAAAAAAAAGGTAACGGTGACGTCATTACTCATTATTTCATACAAATTTCTACAGAACGTATCATTTTGATGTTCAGTAAAAAGGTGCTGTAAATCAGCACTTCACTTCATATTGTAATACCGCATTATGGTAGCTCCACAAAGCCATTAATTAAAAGTTGAAGTTGGAGTCTTCCCGTAGCTTTTTTTTTTAAGTTGTTTGTAGTTACTTAATGGAGATTTTGATTTTTTTCACCGTCGTAATGCTATTTATTTGTCATGTATAGCACTACTTTTACAGGTATTATGCCAATAATGAAGCTGTAGAAGTGACAAGTAATTGATAAATTTTATTTTACGTTAAGACGTCAACCAACCAAATACAATAAAATACACCAGAAAACAAATAACCACCTATCCAAACAGAAACCTAAGTGAGCTCAAATTAAATACAAAGAATATCGTTCGTAATAATGACCCTTCGAGGCGAACCGCTACGCCCCTTCCATGTCCGACCACATAATGGGAAATCTGAAACTTACCCCATTCCGACTATAAGGGTGGACTTTGCTTTAGCATTCAACGTATTGTTATGGTGGTAATTATGAATATGTACACGTACGATGACTTAATAAACACTGTTTAAATATCAGTTTTATAAGTACCTACCTGCACCCTCAGAGTTTAACGTTATAAAAAAATAAACTGAAATTTATGGTTAGTAAGTGTTTGGATGAAATTTATTGTGAGCTGATGAGAGTGGCTGGCGAGGCAAGGCTCTGTTCGAGCCAGGCGGTCTGCAAGAACCCCTGTGTTTTGAGATATTTATGTCTGTATATGGGTAAGGACATCTCAACTTGCCAAAGGTGTCCACTGTGTTCGAGCCGTGTGGAGGCATTCCCTTTCAAAATAGTCTCTTCAGGACGGGTCCCAGCCTGATGTGAACTGTTTACCGGCACGTCAATGACTGCAGCTGTGGTTGTTGACCGTTTTGGACATTTTATACAATCAAATTTAAAGATGCTATTGAAAGAAAAAATGTTTGTGATGGAGGAAAATAATGAAAAAGATTGTGAAATTACCGGGATCTCGTTTGAATTAGAAAAGACGATTTAAGAGGGAAATCTCTGACTAGCAGCAAGTAGACTGGTTCGAAGTCTCTGAATTCTATCAGACGTGTGGACTTCCGGTATAGGGTAGGAGTATCTATTGCGGCTCTGAGCAAGAAAATGTCTGTAAAGTTCTACATATGGCTTATTAGTAGGGCAGGGTCAGTGCGCGTAAGGTACTCCTTGCATATCTTGAAAGAGAAGCAGAATTTAGTTTCAAGTAGATGCGTATAAAGACATGATGGCCAGAACATGTTGCAAGTAACTGGATACTCGCATTGTAGAAATTAGTCAGACGTTGTAGACGCCGTATGGTATTGATCGGTTCTACTCCATCATACTCACTTTTTCATGCCCTCAGTAATGATACACGGATTTAATAAAAAAATCACTACTTTAATATGGGATCAAAAAATGATTATATCATATATGGGGGTGAAATTCTGATGATAAGTTGGAACTCAAGAGCTTCATAGGAAAGGAGATATTGTCAACGCGGACGAACGTGCAATCACTGAGTTATTATTACTAGTACATAGTATCTCGATGCGTGCAACTCGCAATATCATCAGCATACGGATCGAATGTAGAACCTTCTTTTTGAAGTCGGTTAAAAAAGAGTACATGTAAATAACCGATAATTAGAAAAATAATTCATGTCATACAAGACGAATTTTAAATTATATAAAATCCACAAAGCCCGTGATCTTCCGCCTACCTAGGAAGGTCAGTTTTACTAAAATACAGGTTTTTAGTTTTCGTGGAATTCTGTCATTATTTGTTTGTAGAGAATGAAAAAAGGCACTAAGTCCTAAAGAAGAATTGAAAAGAAGATATTAGTGACACACTTTTATTCCTTTTTTAAAACAGAACACATAATTTAAAGACTTTCACGAAATTAAGTTCACACTGTATATATGGAACAGGTACATTAAAGACTCCTAATAAAATAACAAAACACTATTATGAATAACAGTTTTTATAATAGCTATCGTGTAGTAACTTTCAATTACCCGTCTATAATACAAAATTCATAGCTATTACCGATAATCTACTTTAATTTTCCAATACTTCCTACAAAGCGAGCTATAAATAATAACCCTGTCATCAGAGGCAATTACTATGACAAAGCCTTTATGAATAATGTGAAATAATTGTGTATAATAAAATTCATAGAATATAAGGGAGTGTAATGACTGTGTATGTTTTGAGTCTGAGACTAAGGCGTTAACGACGGAGTGCTTCTGTCTCTATCGATTGGCAGTGGTATGAAAGAGATGTTTTTAGGTCTTGACTATTCAAAAACTGCTTTCTTGTGAGCTAGACGCGCTTAAGTTATTTAAAATCCATATGTTCGACTGTATGAATGTACACCTGTAACATTTCAGTTTTGGGTCCTTTTCTATTTACTGAATAAGTTAATATTTATTAGATAAGTACACGATAGGACATCAATATAACCTATTACCTTGTAGCGGAATATATTCAACGGCCCTCGGCAATCTTCAGAGTAAATTTTTACGATGCACGCACTCCGTCACGAAATACGGACACCTTAAAGTTAGCTAGTCAACATTTTAGTTTTTCAAAAAAGTTACCAACTTCACGATAGTGATAAAAAGGTTTTTACATATTACTTTGAGTACGTTTGTAGAATTTGAGGTTAGTTGACGGTATGTATTATTTATGATAATCTTTACCTTAAACTTGTTTCTAAATTATTTTACAAATCAGACTAGCCAAAATAAACTCTTCGGTTTTGTGTACCACTAACCGTGTACTGCAGTTTTAGTCACATTTAATGCGTATGTTTACAACTCCGCGTTTATTGTCATAGTGTCAGATTATGTAATCTACAGGCTAGACTTTCCTCATTACACATTACGTATATACAGCGTGTAAATATCACCGTCTCGAATAACTTACAAAAACGTATTTCTTTGTATACTTGCAATGCAAAAGTCAGTGTAATGCAAAAATGCAAGATTAAGGATTTACAGTCAATAGTTTGATTTTCCGCTACGCAATGTAACACAACACGCGTACTGTGCGGAACAGTGAATGACCTTCAGCGCTCGGCGCCGTCGAAGCAACTGATTGCATAAATGTTGTTGAATTGATTACATTACATTGCAGTTTTTGGCCGTATGGAGTATTTACTGATTTTTTTTCTGTAAAATATTTTGTTTACTCATTGTGATATCACCTTTAAGCAAAAAATTATGGATTTTCTGGCAGAAATTTCCAATGATTTTCCACTCAGAATGATGGTCTGAATACACTATTTCAGGATTGGGTACGGTGTCACTTACACCCTGTATATACAGGATGTATTTGACAATGGAACACTTACTTAAATAATATTTTATCGTGGGAGAGCCATGATTTGGCTCAAAAGGCTGGCTCGACCGGAGTGATTCCAAAGGCTCACAGAAAACCGTAGTGACGCAATGTTTGCGCTGTATTTTGCCGAGAGTGTGAGGTTATTGAAGGACTTAACCCTTCCCGCTCCTCTTCCCCTCTCTCTCTCTCCCCCTCAAGTGCTCTAGCATGCAGTCACAAAAAGAATTTTTGAAAAAAAACTATCCGTTTAAAAGTTATGACTGTTCGAAACTCCGTATTACAAAAAGAACATGTTTATAAATCAATATGAACTGAATTGTAAACTTGTTTTTATTATACTTTAAAATTGTGTGTTTAATAACGTGAAAAAAAATCTTTTTGCTAAATAGAAGAACAAAGATAAATCAAGACAACGCTGAATATATCTGCATTCAGCAGTACAATGATAAAAAACAGTAAATTTAAAACATGCAGCCAAAGAAAAATCTCAATTACCCGGGGCACCGGATAAAAAACAGCACTCTTAGAAAAGAAAATAAACAAGAATTTTCAATTGGCATACTTGCTCAGATAAAGTTTCAGGGTGGGAAACAAAAGTACTGCCGTGTACTGTACACAACTGCACTAAAGTGCATTTATTGAAGCGGAAAATTGAGCTAGTGCCAATTTTATTTTTCAATTCCCACCCTGTAGTACAACTGGCGCATACTAGGCTGTTTCATTATTACCGTGGGCCCATATGGTGCTTGGGCACTACCGCGAAAGATTGGCGAATTTCTTGTACTATTTCGTACTGCAATCACTATATTATTCCCACAGAAAGGTTGATTACGTGCCAACTGAATATGTATGTTATTCGAAGTTTTGAAAGTAACTATCGAAATGAAAATTTCAACATTCAGACGTGGGAGAGCCATGCTTCGGCACGTATAGGCCGGCTCGACTCCGCTCGATACCACGGCCTCACAGAAAACCGGCAGTGAAGCAATGCTGGCATTGCATTTCGCCGCGTGAGTGAGGTTGCCGGAGGCCCTAACCCTTCCCTCTTTCTTATTCCCGTCCCTCCCCTCTTCCCCCCCTCCCCCTCTTCTCCTACTCCCACCTTAAAGAGCGGCAACACACTTGTGACTCTCGAGTTACAAGTGCCCATGGGCGGCGGTAGTCCTTTACCATCAGGTGACCCGTCTGCTCGTTTGCCCCCTATAACATTAACAAAAAAAAACATTAAAAAGTCATGTACTTGGGGGCAAGTGATCGATCCCTCGTACACTCTTACATAACTAAGTAAATTAAGTTTTTTCTAGAACTCGGGAAGAACTTTTTTTCTAGAACTTTTTTTTGGATAAAAGTACACTAGATTTTTATTGTGTACCCCTGACAATGTGTACACAAAATTTCATGACGATCAGTCTAGTAGTTAAGGCGTGTTACGCGTAACAAACAAATAAACTAACTCACTTTCGCATTTATATTGTTAGTTAGAATTGTTCCGAATGGCATTTACATATTTCCAAAAAATGTTTTGATAACTGGATTATTCGCTGGCGGAAGTGTATTATTTCTGAAGGGGCCTACTATGAAGGCGATACAATAAATTTGGAAGAATAGTTAACATTTTGTGTTTTATTGACCTTTTCCAGGTACTTTCTTGACAGAATAGTATATAAGTAAGTAGTTAAGTTATAACTTTAAATTTCTATAACGGCAATTATTTCCCACCAAGACTACCTACGATTTCTCACAGGCAACTTTTGGATGATCAAAAAGACATGTCGTTTTGATCATTCAAATTCGGCCTGTAAGAAATTGCTCTTACAGACAATGCCGCTCATTAGCCAACTTCTTTTACTTACTTGACTACACCTGATATATTCCTTTTAAGCATATTTTATTAGTGTACAATAAATACAAAAATGTCAGAATGTAATGTAAATATATTGTTATTATATAAGATTCAGGTACATATGTCAGTTAGTACACAGAAAGTAGCAGTCGACAACTTTATGGTGTATACAAGCCGAAACACAATTCCCTATATATTAAATCCCGTGGAGAGATTTTGTTACCAAAAACTCGTTGAATAAAAAGCTTTCACAGTCGCCCGCCGCGAAGCCGCGGGGCAATCGACTGGTAAATTCACAGATACCAACATGAAGCAGATTCTTGAAAACAAAAAATATGTAAATACTAGCAACCCGCCCCGGCTTCGCGCGGGTAGCAGATACATCTTCAACAATCATCAATATATTTCAATCAATTTACACAAAATCATCTTTCCTCATGAATCTTTCTGTCTATTAGTGAATTATTATATGATAATCATACATTTTTTTTATATCGTGTTGGAATTTAATTTGCAATACTCGGCAAGGCAACCACTAATACCATCGTGCCATCCGTGTAGGGAGAATTTTCCTTACAATATACTCCCAACTTTCTATTCTTTAAATTCCAAAGTGCCCGGTTGCCGGCATCAGGCTTGTCTCCTATTACGTCAGGGGGGCCAAATTATAGTTGACAAAATGTGGGTGTTTAATACATCTCTACCCACCCCTTTAGGGATAGGGGCGTGAATGTATGTATGTAAAATATGTATGAAGATTGGTACTTCAATACATTGATTCTTACATTGTTGTATTCATTGGTATCTACATATTTATAATTAACCAGGTGTTGCCTCGACTTCTTTCGCGTGAAAATTCAAATTTATTCCACAGGAACCGATTTTCTGAGCAATTTTCTTAATTTTTCGTTCAATAAGAATCTTTCACGAAGTATTAGAAAACAAGAAAAAAGGTGAATGGAATCGGTTAAGTCGTTCTCAAGTTATGGTGTGGCCAACGGAAGAAGAGATTCATTTATATATCCTATATATATATATATATATATATATATATAGGATATATATATATATATATTCAATATTTAAAATGATAAATGTGAAAATACTCAAAAGCGACATACCCCACAGCATAAATTCGGAACAAATATTTATTAAGCTATTTCAATAATATTTGGTGTTAATCAGAAATACACTTCATTGGCACAAGTATTCGATCGTGTGTGTTTGACGGTTTAAATATCTGTGTTTAATTAATATGTGGAATTCCTCATGAAATTATTTCATGAATTCTGTTAAAGCATTCCCTTTGTTGCGAAAACGTTTGTAATATAATAATGTATTAAGCGTACCTGTTTAAAGTTTAAATGTAAAACGTTGTAATTACACAAAATACTTAAATAAATTATACGTGCATGTAACTCACCCTGTATTGTTATATATTTTATTCATATACACACGGTTGCAAAAGAAATTGTAGGTGTGTAATATACCTTATATTACATGCCTACAATTCATAAGCAATATTTTGTTCCCACATGTTATAAGACAACCCTATTGTCCCCCATGTTTCTAGACTCCGTCTTGCTACTGATGCAAATTGGTATAAACAAAGTAAAACCTCACATCTCATTTAAACATGAACGTTCATTCTAATAACCATCTTTCATCGTGTAAAGCTATTACGCAGCTCAAATAATTACATCAGAGACTTATGAAGTTTGTCGACTAAATTCAAACATTTATAATATAAGTATAGATATAGCATTACCCTAAGATATGAAAAAAAGAATAATTGCGTAAAACTTAAATAAGCCAGCTCAAATAAAAACTGTGTGGTATCGTAGGACACCAGATAGGAACGAAGTTCCTTATTATAAAAATATTAATTTCAAGTTCTATTCGAGGTATAAAGAACATTATTATTCGGGTATACTTTTTATTATATCAGATTTTTTTTCGATAAAAATCAAATAAACTACTTTACAAAATTATCTTGACACCTTTATTTTATTTATAAAAATATATAATAATAATAATAATAACTTAGATGGACTCAGACGGAACTTGATGCCCTGGATAGAAGAGTCCGTACATTGCTAACCGCGTACCGAATGCACCATCCACGTTCATCGGTAATGAGATTGTATATCCCGCGGAAATGTGGGGGTCGTGGTTTTTTAAATGCCAAGACACTACATAACCGCGAGGTATGCAATCTCAGACATGACTTCCTCTCTGTTAACGTGGAGGTGCATCGGGATGTTGTGGCAGTTGACAACGGACTCACCCCGCTTGCTTTAGGTAGAGAGAACTGGCGCAAACCTGCAGTACTCAATATTACAGATCGCAGGGAAGTATGGAAGAGCAAAGAGCTGCATGGACGTTTTTATCGGGCCTTAAATGGGCCCGAAGTAGATCTATTATTATCTGTGTCCTGGCTACGTTTCGGTGACCTCTTTGGAGAAACTGAAGGTTTTGTCTGTGCAATTATTGATGAAGTTGTTATGACGAACAACTATCGGAAACATATCCTGAAGGATGGCACGATTGACATTTGTCGGGCATGTTATCGTCCCGGAGAAAGCCTCAGGCATATAATTTCCGGTTGTTCTCGTCTTGCCAACGGCGAGTACTTGCACAGACATAACCAAGTGGCCAGGATCGTCCATCAGCAACTTGCTCTTAAATATAACCTTGTGACTATGGAATTACCATACTACAGATATGTGCCCGACCCAGTTCTTGAAAATGGTCGTGTAACATTGTACTGGGATCGGTCTATTATCACTGACAGGACTATTGTTGCCAATAAACCTGATATAGTGGTAATAGACCGATTAGAGCGCCGAGCAATGATTGTAGAAATCACCATTCCCCATGACGACAATCTCTTAAGGGCTGAAAAAGAAAAACAAATGAAGTATTTGGATTTGGCCCATGAGGTGGTCGACATGTGGGATGTGGATTCGGCAATCATTGTGCCGATAGTCATATCAGCCCATGGGTTGATTGCAAAGAGCCTCGATCAACACCTTCAGAGGCTCACGTTAGGCAGCTGGATTAAGGGCCTAATGCAGAAGGCAGTCATTCTTGACACGGCACGTATTGTGAGGAGGTTTCTATCTCTGGAACCCTAACCACCGATAGCTTGGTCCCTGTACTCGATACCGGTGGGACACTATTTTTATATTTTTAAATATATTTTTTTTTTATAATAATGTATTTAAAAATGTAATTTATATGTTTTATAGATGTTAATAAAGAGAATAATAATAATAATAACAGTCATCACGTAGACTATACATTAGACACTGGTCTACCAGTGTCTAATGTATATAGCCATCAAACATAGACTATACATAAAAATCTTACGTTACCGACTTTTTATGCCGGCTAGGGTACTTACCCCTCCGCATAAGGAACTTCGTCCAAAAAGAAAAGCAACTGCACAGGCATTTTCAACGTAAACTTAAATTTGCAACTAACTCTGTTGCCGGTCAGGGTTGCGGGTAAGTTTGTACCCCATATATCTCTTGCATCTAAACGAATTCAGATACAGTGAATCTGCCCCCTTCCTGTTGAAAAACATCGTTTTCAACGTCATATGATACCAACTTTTTTAATTTTTCCTTACAAGGTAAATACGAACAAATACAAGTAAAAAAAATTTCATTCAACAAAATTTTCTTAGAAAACTACATTTTATAAAGAAAGTTTGTTTAAATATAGTATGAGATACGGAATAAACTTAATTTTTAACGCTATTTTTCCCTATCCGTTCTCCACAAACCGTGTCTAACAAACCAAGTGTCGTGGAGTCAGCACTTAAGCAATCAATCATTTTCCAAGCGACAACCAAGTGGCTGTTTCGCGGATAAAGCTGAGTTGATTTACTGCATATTCAGCGCAGGGTTGTCACGCACACCAACATCCTCATAATTTGATTGCTTGTACACTATCTTGCTGCAGGTGTGTGCATAAATCAAATATCATGATGCCTTAATAGTAGTGTGCGTTTATAAGAATATTTACAAAGGGTGAATGGGATGAATTCTTCAGGATGTTTTTGCCACCCTCGCTGTCCAAACCAGATGAGCTTTAAGCAAATAGCCAGACAAATGATAGACGAGACAAATTGTTAACGCCACAATGTTGTGGCATCGCTAATTTATTTTTGTCGGAGGTACTTTGTTATGATGAACCGGAGGTCTAATGACGGAATAATAGCTGTTAAGAATTTTAAATATTAATCTGACGAGAATAATGGATTTTGTGAATAGGGTTTTTATTTTGTTTAATGAGCCTCTGTTGATTTATGATTTTGGTTTCAACATTCAGTGGAATTGATATTTCTGGGTATATTATGTTTCCATTCATCGGATTCGCGATATTGATCATGTTATCTATATACATATTTATTTTGGGGTTAGGTTATGAAATAAATTTTATGATTATATAATTCAAAATGTGTAATTAGTGGTAGTGATCGTAGATGTTAATTGAAATTACTAGCCAAAATATGAATTTTTGGTACAACGGATTTTAGCCCATTACCCCAAAAATAGATTTTTTCGCATCCCAGGAGATTTATGTTCCAGTCACGTTTAATGTCAACTCTAATCATACTAATATCAATTTCTCTGTAGAATTTTCATACATAAGTTTTTTTTATGCTATAGGGGGCAAACGAGCAGACGGGTCACCTGATGGTAAATGACTACCACCGCCCTGCCTGCAACTCAATAGTCACAAGTGCGTTGGCGGTCTTTCAGGGGGAGGGAACTCACCTAAATGCATTAATGATAATAATCGGTAAATAAAATGTTATTTTTATGTTTTTATTTTTATACAAAATAAAATGATAAGATGAAGAGTTATCCAGCAACCTCCGGGTTATTAGCAAATACATTGCCATACACAAATACCTTTATCAAATATATATTATGTACCTACTTTTTCATTTTTAGACTTATACTCGAACTAAACTTGATTCGAAATCAAACTCTTGCACACATGCACGATATGGTTATACACACAATTGTAAACCGCTCATGAAATATTACACAGTATAGGTAAGGAAATCAGATGATCAAGTACCTGCATGATCACTTTGCTTTTAGTATTGCTATTTTAATACTTATGTTTCTTTAATTGTGTGACCTTTAGCGTTTTATTTTTTATGCTACAAAAGTGGAAAATAGCATACTGCCTGTTGATGGTAAGCAACTACTACAGCCTATAGACGCTAGCCGGACTTGTGTAATTCACTAAGTACTATTAGGAATTCATTCCTGACATGGAACTACAATGAAATATTTTGTGAGCGTATAGGACTTCGTTTATTTAGTACATTGGTACTGTCAATAAACATGGAACGATTGAATCGTCGACTGAAAAGTCTAAGGTACTTACGTCCCCGCGCGACACGGTGGCGAACGAACGAATGAGAATGAGATGCATGCTGTCTGCACATAGTTTAGTTGTAACGTGGAGGGTGGCCTCGTGGTCTGTACGTGGTCCCCCGTAGGTTAATTTAAGTAAGGAGAGGAATTATACATGGAATTAGTGGTACAAATATTTAAAGTAATTTAGACATCAGATGTACTAGGCTCAGGGAGGTCTGGAGGTCTCCAGAGGCTTTGGACGTAGTTTCGGCGCTGGTAGATGCAGAGTACTTAACTTCGTAGCCGTGTTGAAGTGGTAAGAGAGAGAGCGAATATAAGCCCCAGGGGCGTGGTGCGGTGCGGGAGAGCATCTCAGGGCTCAGTGGGGAGTGCTGGCACAAGGTTTCGGTAGGAGGGCGCAAGATGACGCGTGACATAGTCTTTATAAAAAATATCGACGAATTATATTTTTTAATGGTTACTTCACTCTAGTACCTACTTGGCTTGGCTGGCACCGACTACAAATAGATGAGTGGGTAGCGCTTATAATAATTATATTAATGTATTTTTTGCTTTTGAGTGCCTATTTGTAGTTTTGCAGTCGGTTTAATTTTTTTTTTATAAAAATAAGTTATTTTACCCTCTTTAGTGCAAAACAAAAATTTCAGCTCAATCGGAAAGCGGGAAGTAAGTCAAAATTGACTTCTGAGATTTTATTACGTTGTTAGTTAGTTTTTCCTCGATTCCCTTGAGATTCTATCATCAGATCCTGACTTGATAATAATGGGACCACCTCGGGAGTATACCCTTTTGAACTAAAAAAGATTTTTTTTTAATCGGTTCACAATTGGCGAAAATTTCAATGAACATACACAAAAAAAATACAAACAGACGGACATAGAACCTCCTCCTTTTTAGAAGTCGCTTAAAAAGAAACAAGGTTAATATTTCAAAATCAAATGGTTTATTATGTAAACTTACCTTATATTATAATTCTATGCAGCAATAGAGGTTATGTGTGTTAATTTTTTAGAATATAATAAGTTTTTAAGGAAATTTGCACAACTCATGTTTTTTCCTCTTTTTTGACAATCTGATCAAAATTAGAAGCAGTTACCATATTTTTTCTTAGCTCTAGCTAATCACTGCAATAAATTTATAAACGAGTCTCTTTTTCAATTCGGTCTTTGTCCGTAGTTAGGATATTTAAATTGAGTAAAAAGTCATTCTTTGCCGTTTCCAAATCATTTTCCGTCATATCAGGAGCAGCACAATTGGCTCCGTAATCTTTGTCAACTTCATGTTTATCAATTTTGTTAAGGAATCTGTTTTTTTTAGGGTTGTGGCGATTCCATGATCTTTTGACTTCACGCCTTTTTTTCCATTTTCTTTAAATAACATCTTGGCCTTTTAACTAAGAGTCTCTTATGTATAGTGTATCTGGGTAGTTTATTATTAAATGTCACAATAGTTGCAGCACATCTTTCTTGGTAAGATCGTCTCATGGAAAAATTTATTCGTTTCCCGCCTACAATCTTTGCAATTACACTATTAAAACGTTCAGCAGAGTTGGTGTCGACATCTTCCACTAAACTTTGAGATTATTACTTCCAATTATTATTACTTTAAAGCAAAAGGTTGAATTTATTATGTCCATGGAACTCATCAATGACTTTTATTGCAATAATAACTCTTACATTGAAGGTAAAGGTCCTAACGAGTGTAAAATTGAATTTTATATCCCTGACTTTACGATTCTTCGAACTTAAAATAGACATACTACGGTTGTAGACTGTAAACGTCAAAACGATACGTTGTGTAGAAACATGTATGAAATAAGGGGCCATGACGTCATACACCCTGTTGTCAAATCACTTACTTTAAATGTTTGGTTTTACAAAAAAAAAATAACTAATTTGTAAACAATAATGAATCAAATTTTTCGAAGTCATATGTATAATACTTAATATCCTAAGGAGTCTTTTATGACCATGACCACGATTCATTATTAGTTTTTTTGCGAGTTTTTATTTATCTGCGAGTTTGTCTTTGTTACATATACCATGGCATCGCGTCTCGTTGCGACATATTTGTTTTTTGATGCCATTTTGTTTGTCGTACTCGTGAGCGTCCGGGACCAACCTTTTTGTCGGGTGCTGCCCGACCATGTCCTGGCAACTCGGGAACAAATTTTTATTTTTTTAAAAGAGCCATCTTCACGTGATACATAAAACTGTTATTCTAGGTTACCATATTTTACCGTCGCACATTTAAGGTATTTTATATAACTTGTCAAGTTTGTATATTCATTTCACCAGGTTTGTCGTTCTTAATAATTCCGTGATTAATATTAAGGAAAAAAGTTTAAAACATTTATTAATTCATATTTAAAATAATTAATCATTGTTTCGAAATAAAATAAATTATTACTCGAGACCATAAAGTAGTTAACCAGTATAACACGCTGGCAACTCTGGTCTCTGTCTAAATGTCAAATGTCAGAAAAAAAATCACCAGTTTGTTATTTATTAAATAATTTAAATTATTTTTTGTTTGTAATAAAAGTAATAAGATTTGTTGTAATAGTAAAGTATTTTTCGTTATGAATTGGTGTAAATAAGTGAACAATGTCCTCACAGTCAAAAGGAGTTCTACATTTTATAAAAAAGTATGTGGTGACAGTGACAGTTCCTATAGGCTTCAAAACCTTATAGTCTTGTAAATGAAATGATAATAAAATATGTTATTAATAAACTAACTAAATTAGACTTTTGTGTTATTTATTCCGTTCTCGTAATTATACATTATAGCTATAGCTTTAGTAATAATACATTTTTACACTTTTTACACCTGTAGTCAGCGCCTCTATAGGTGAAGTAGGGAACTAAAGTTCCCGTGTGCTTTGTGGTCAGAGGCGCTGACATACACAAAACGAGTTGCCAGTCTTTTTCAGTTTAATATATTTTAGTTTATGTGCCCGACAACTGAATTAAAAGTATATAATCCACTATTACATGGCATGACATTCAAATAGGATTTGAAATTGTAAATCATATTTGAATCAGCAAAATGGCGGGGTTAAATTAAAAATTAAAAAAGTAACTGGTTAACATTTTATTTTAACTATATAATTAGGTATTTAAAAAAAAAATTGTTATCGCTGAAAATACCGAGAATCTCGACGCCAAAGTTTATTTTAATGGTAAAATTAACGATGGCTTTCTAGAGAAACTAAACCTTTAATCAAATTTTTGCCCGGTTAATATTTTTCATGTATCTTTCATGTATATGCAGTATCTTTTTCAATAGTATCTTTTGTGCGGTTTAGTCACACTCGAGTTCCAAAGATTCGACGTTTTGCTGATTATGTGGTAACACCTCGCCTTAAATAAACCCGCATTTTTAATCTACATATATAATGCCTATAATTAAATAAAACTTTAACACCAGAAAATTAATCTCTTTGTGGTCTGCGCGTCTGTCTGTTAGACATAAATTCAAGGTCAAGAGAAAAAATCCCAGGCACGAAGCACACACAGACTCAAAAAAACATTAATAAATAAAGCAAATTTCTTTGAAAATCTATTTTACCAGTTGACAATATCAAAAAATACATTAAAATAGAAATGTATATTTTTAAATTTTCTGTCAAAATCAAAAATCAAAATTATTTATTTCAAGTAAACCTATAGTAGATATTTTTAAACTCCAAGGACACTCTTTTTCAACATGGTTTTTTTTTTCAAAGTTATTTGTTACATTGCCAGACACTGAAAAAACGTTAAGCGGAGAAGAGGTGCGTGATACGTAGCTCACGTACTGTCATACGTAGGTATGAGCAATTCATTCTCTTTGCCTACCATATTATGACGTGGCATGCACTCTATAATAAATTTTATCATAAGAGAGCACCCCCGTCTCTCTTAAAATGAATAATGCAAAGCGTTTGGCTTTTCATCCTATTCAAATGGGATGAAGTTGTTATTTTTCGTTGGAATCTTGCCCTGAGACCGGACATCCCATATACTGTGCATTAAAATGTTTATTGTATCGTTAATATATTGTATAAATCTTATCCATGCTCGATGTCAAAATAATGTATGAATCCTACAATATATTAATGTTTTATTTACATATGTGCCCTATAATATATAGCATAGTATAATATAGTAGCCTACTTTTCATTATTATCTACTACTGCACATACAAAGACTATAACAACAAGACTTAAAAAAAGAGAAATTCTAAAGGTGACCATTTTAACCGAGTTCGAATAAGGAGGAGATTCTACGTTCGACTGTATGTATTTTTTTTATGTATGTTCACCGATATTTCCGTCATCTATAGACCAATTTCAAAAAATATTTTTTTTATTTAAAAGGGTATGCTCCCCAGGTGGTCCCATTGTCACCAATTCCGGCTCTGATGGTATCTGAGCTAAAGCGAAGGAAACCCTCGGAAATTAAGGGCACATGTAGTGTGTTTGTTGATTTTTCTTCAAATTAAGCAACATTGACGGTTAAAGATATGAATTTTATTGTTATTAATTGACTAAAAAAAAGGGAGGAGGTTCTAGGTTCGGCTGTATGTTTATTTTTCTTTATAACTTATTCAATCCAGTGAAGTAAGTTACTAGTTCAACTAAAAATCTTACCACCTTATCTAAATAAAGTATCGGGCTTAGTAATTAAAGTTAATATGCCTAATCTAACGATCTACAGTTCGGTAGTTTACATTACAGTAAGTAATGTTTTAAGTACCATATTTACTCAGTACCTGTGTAGCTCGAAACGCAATGTGTATTACTTTGGGATATAAACAGCTTAGTTAAGAACGGAATGTAATTCTAATGAAATATCTAAATACATCCACCATGGACTTAGCTTATCGATCAAGTACTTATTTAGCTTGGCACCGACTTCAAACAGACCAGTAGGTACCTGGTGCCTTTATAATGTAACTTATTGTTTTAAAAGTGTCACATGTATGTAGTCTTTTCAATTAAGTTTGAAATCGATTATTTTTTAACATTTCGGTGCCCTGTGTTTTTTTGAAGTCGGTTTAACTTTTTTTTTAAAGTGTTTATTGAATAGACAGTTTCGCCACTACCACGCGCGCAGATAAGTTTGCTTGGCTAATATCTTTTGATCCTATTAAAAAACTTACAAAATATCTCATTTTTGAAATAATTTGTCCAACTTGATTGGCCTGTTAGTCTAGTGGTTAGTGACCCTGACTGCTAAGCCAGAGGTCGTGGGTTCGATTCCCACCCAGGACAAATAATTGTGTGATTAGCACGATAATTTGTTCTGTGTCTGGGTGTAATTTATCTATAATATGTATGTATTTAGAAATATAAAAATATGTTTATCAGCAGTCTGTACCAGTCAGTTTGTTTGTTTTTCAGTATTCATTTGTCAGTACCATAGTACAGGCTCTGCCTAGTTTGGGATCAGACGTTTCGACCAGGTTGTGACCACGGCCAGTGCAACCTGGTCTAAACGTCAAGCAATTCAGAGCCTTAGCCAATACCTTTTCGTGATCACGTTAATTCCCGTATAAATACATAATTATATCATGGAAATCGAAAGTTACAAAGTTAGAATAATCTGACTATTTTGGGGCGCATAAAGAGTCACATTACTCTGTAACCGAACGTGTAAAATAAAATCTTCAACACTCAAAATTATAATGTATTCTTTTATGGTCGCCGTCGGTTCTGTATGGCAGTCAAGCTTCTGATGGCAAGCCACAAATATTTTAAAGGGTGTATAAAATATGGGACAAAGGAACCATGGATCACTCCTGATGTGATGATAAACCGAGACCGTTTCAACTCGGTGAACTGAAACACCAGATACTGTTTGTTCTAAGAATGACTACATAAAATAAGTCATTTAATTTTTTCATTATTGTATTTTTATTTATGTTGTTTAGTAACAAAAATAAAGCTTATTACACGCTGTCTTTGAAAATATTAAATGGTAATTTAAAGAACTTTGAATTGCCATGTGTGTTATGCTGACAGTGTTGCCAATTTAGCTACTTTGTTGTCAGAAATTACGACTTCTGCTTCAGTCTTAGCGACAAAAAATTATTTTTGACGACCAAAATTAAATCCCTACACCCTCTGAGACCGCCTCTTGTGCAACTTCCCGAACGAAATCCTGAGTCGGTCCCTGATGGAATGAGTTTTAGCGACGTTTTTTATTGTTTATGCAAGTGCAACTTAGTAATCTTGCCTATAAGAAATTGCTTTTAGCGATAAGGCCATTTGTACATTTTCAACTAATGTATTCCTTATACGATTTTTTGTTGGTGTACAATAAAGTTTATTGCTATTTTATTGTACAATTATGGTAGATAGTATCAGTTTCAGTCAGCTGCCCTCCCCTGCCCCCCCCCACCCCGGTACGCCCATGCATACACTCACGCCTGTAGACAGAGGCGTATTAAACACCTATAGTTTGCCAGCTGTAAATTGGTCCCACTCACGTAATAAGGGGCAAGCCTATTGTTGTCAACTTTGGCAGTACATTGAGACGGAAGGAAAAGGATAATGCTTATACAAATGGATTGGCGCGTGTAAGCAATGGCCTGTTGGCCTAGTGGTTACTGATCCTTACTGCTACGCCATAGGTCGTGGGTCTGATTCCCACCCGAGTCTAGGTGTTCTTTGTGTCCGATGTTTGTAAAGTCCCCCGCGACACAGGAGTCATTCCTAATGCGGGAGTTATCTGTCAGTGCCGAGACGTTCGAGCCCTCTAACAAATTTAAGTAAGCCAGACCTAGAAATACTGTAATACCGAGTCAAAACAAAGGAATGTTGGCATTTATAATGTTACCGCTGTAATATGAGGCTCTTTGTTTCAGTCGCAGTCGAGAATGTTCGCTCCGTTGTTGGCAACTGCCCCGTGGAACTTGCCAGAATCTGATTGACCATTCAGACTAATGAACTACGTGTAAGTGCAATAGTCAAGCTCATAAAATTTAAATTAATCCCATTCCATAATATATTTAAATCGGATAGGATTAGGAATGTAAAAAGTGCATTAGAAGAATCATTTTGTATTAAACGATTTGGGGATTTAAAAAAGGGAGCAAAACATAACGATGTCGAAGTAGTTAAATTTTGATTGTCGTGGGATAAAATTTAATTTATCTTTCAAATAATTACTGCAATTACATTATTGTATAAAAAATATTCTAGTTAATAGATGAAAAAAGTTTGGGATCAGAGGGGCGTGTGTGAGGAATCTCAAGGTATTATTATTATGTAAATTGTGAATGCCCTATAAATACGAGCATAAAGTCTGTGTCTGGGTGTAATTTATCTATAATATACATGTATTTAAAAATATATAAGTATGTTTATCAGTAGTCTGGTTACCATGGCCCTGCCTAAGTTGGGAGTAGACGATTGTGTGTGAGGTGTCTTAAGTTATTATTATTGGGTGAAGCTATAGCAGAAATGTTTGTTAATACACAGTTTTGTAGTTCTTAAGATGCTTGTTATTTTGTATCTAAGATGATTTATCCCTATAGTGTTATAATAATGTTAATTAGAGATATATATATTCAAAATATTTATTTTCTTGCAGAGGGCATCTAACGCCAAATTAAGACTGGGTCATATATACCGTATGAGAGGCTTCTAACCTAACTAAGAATATATAATTAGAAATGCCATCAGCTGTAATCTGTTCCAAATCATGTGCCGCCAATTGCACACTCTTAGGCGATAATTTCATTTTTTTACACACATACAGAACTCTGCGATAATTGATCTCAGAGGATTTATTGAACATGAATCCTAAACGCCATTTATAATTATACTTAATACACCCTTGCGCTGATCAGTATAAGGTAGCGTTTCGTATACATACTTGCCAGCCGTTACGTCCGAGACTGCGGTACGTCAATAGAGAGCTAACGAGTGTGCATCTTAACAGTTAACAAACATTTTCGTGCAAAATGTAAAGCAATATTCCTGTAGGCTATCTAGTTCATTGCGCATTCTGTAGTAGCACCGAAGCTATGAGCAAACGCTCATACGTAGGTCACACTGAAAGTTTTTGGAATAGGCCAGTAAGAAAAGTAGCCGATGAAAAATTTATCTAAATTTCGAGTTAGGAACTGAATCGAAATGGATTTGACTAGAGAAAATTTTCGCTCAATGATTTATTATGACTTTCGTTGCGGTCTTACTCAACAACAATGTTACGATAGAGTTCGATTAGCATTTCATTACGAATCCCCATCTCGTGCCACTGTTTACAACTGGTTTAATGAGTTGAAACGTGGTCGAAGTGTTTGAAAAGTGTCTGTCGTGCATCAAAATGGATTTGACAAGAGAAAATTTTCGCTCAATGATTTATTATGACTTTCGTTGCGGTCTTACTCAACAACAATGTTACGATAGAGTTCGATTGGCATTTGATTACGAATCCCCATCTCGTGCCACTGTTTACAACTGGTTTAATGAGTTGAAACGTGGTCGAAGCAAACTCACTGATGATTCTCGAGGAGGACGTCCTTCTACGGCAACTACTGAAGATAACGTGAGTGCTGTGAGCCTAATGATAAAAGATGATAAAAGCTTGATGTATCAACAGATTCGGGCACCTTTAGGTATTGATATGAGTCAAGTACAAAAAGTCTTGCATGAACATTTAGGCGTCAGAAAGCTTTGTACTAGATGGATACCTTATCATTTGATGGACGATCAAAAACGCCGCCGTTTGGATTGGTGCCGTTCAAAGCTTGAAAAGTATGACGGAGGTGACTCGAATGGTCTTTTCGCAACAATCATTCTAGAAGATAAAAGGACTGTTACTGCAGATTGATATGTCAGTCATTGTCTACCAGTAGTCTTGGAAAATGTTAGACAGCAACGCCCAAGAAGCAGGATCCTCCTCCACCACGACAACGCTCCAGACGGTCTATCGAATATTTGTCTATCGAAGGTGTGGAGTTAGTGAGTCATCGTCCTTGCAGTTCCAATTTTGTGCCTATTATTTGTAGGTTAGGTTAGTACATAGTAGTAAGGTATGAGTAAAATGAAATAAGTGGGTATATATCCCGGGTTCACTCTACATTATATACGAATATGAACTGTTATAATTAATAATAAAGGTTAAGATTTGACAAGAAAGTAATTTAATCATCATGTGGATCGCCATATAGTATCTATGGCTCTTCTGGCTCTCTTTTCTCACAATGCCTATCTATTCAGATAAGAATTATGATAAAAAAAGAGCCAGCTAACAAAAACTCGCGGCCACTCTTAGACAACCGACAAATATTATTATTTTTAAAGAAATGGAAATAATTTATTTTTCTGGAATTTCGTACTCGCTTCTTCAAAAATATTCAATGATCTTTCACTTTTTTTGAGTATTGTATTTTCGTTGCCTTTGCATACGTTCTTAACCATGCAGTCATATGGTTATGTCAGTACTTGCACTCGTACGTTGCCATCCCATCCGTTCCATGCCAAGGATGCCCCGTCATAATCTTCAAAAAAAAAAACAGTAAGTACTAAGCTAATAGTAGATACTACCTAAACGTTGTCTTTAGTTTTTCGAGATTTTTTTCTCTTTTTGATTAAAGTGAAGTAATTAAATTGTAGATCACTTAAAATGTTATTAACCTAGCAACTAACAATTTTCATACGAAATTTATTTCATTTTAATTTTACTCTCAATTGTATACTTTATGAAATAGTTTTGACATGCAACCAAAAAATCGTAATGGTTTTATAATTATACGTAATGTTACGGTCTACATGATAGGATAATGTCATGATAGTTAATAGTAATAAATTATGTCATTGCTGTAAGACTGCATGTAGATAAAAAAATGAAAATAATAGATCAAGCTAGAATCACTAAATAAACTCAAATATGCCTACATTTTTCATTAAAACTATAATAGAATAAAATAAATATATTCTCCACTATAGAGTGCTGGACGCTAAACACTTGACAGTCGTAATACTATACATATGTGTGTATAATACATACACTTCACGTCAACTTCATCATCTATCGGACATTTCATCTATCGAAATGATATCAAAGAAAACTATTATTAACTTTACATTAATTGACTGCAGATAACCGAACTTATTTTGTTTAAAGTATGCTATCCCTACGCTGTGTCTATCAACAATACAACTGCAGTACCCCACGTAGGCGATAAAGTCATCGAATCTCCTATTGCTGGTCGTTATACGATCACGATCTTCTCCGAGGCGGCAGAGCGGATCTGGAAGAAAAACCTCTATGCTGATCCAATTCGCTCCTTTATTGCACCTCATGCTGCTCTGAGTGTAGCCGAGGGTGACCAGGTCGGGTGTCTCCTTTACCCGTTGTAGTAAGCAGCCTAGAAGGGGTGACGTCATTGTATTCTAGGACGTTACCGACCTAGTTAAAGAGTTACCTAGAGAGGGTGCATGCATCTACTGCGGCAAAGGAGGAAGATCGGAAAAGTCCATCCGATGCCGAAGCCCCGGCGACCGCCAACCCGTGTTAGTGTAGTAATTAACCGTGGGGATTTTCAGATGCTTAAAAAAATAAGAAAAACGACCAAGCTTCAAAAGCGAAAGGATTTTCAAATATGATTAAATAAACTAAATAAACTCCAAATAATTTAGCGATTAAAAACTAACATAACGTATATGGGCTACGAAAATATGATCACGTTTCTGAACTCCGTCAAAAGCTCAAGTGTCTTCCAATTCGCTCTTGCCTCTCGGAATACTTATATCCTCTTTCTGCTATAAAACATCTTATTCAACCTTAAAGCCCCTTTTCATCTCAAAGAACAGTTTAAGTTCCTTCATGACGTACATGAAAAATGTCTAAGGTCATCTGAAGATTTGATACTGAAGATGCCACTGCATTCCACTAAATTATATGATCATTATTTTACTGTTCAAGCCATACGCTTAGGTGGATTTAGGCGCTATCAATAACCACTTTCAAGAAAATAGTTCACGAACATTATTTGTCACGATTATTATAGGTACTACTTGTCACTCATAATACAACATACTTATATACTTAATATGTATGTATATTTATATACGTTTATGGTTAAGTACTGGTATAAATTTATAGGAAGTAAAGTAGTTAAAAATACAGAATGTTGCCTGGAAGGGATTGCATATAGCAATAAAGCTGCCCTTTGTACATTTTCTGTTTGACATATGTATGTATGATACTTCTACTGTGCTACTACGGTGTACAAATAAAGTGTTATTTATCTATCTATCGTTATTTTAAGGTCGAACAGAACACCCGGCAGCAACTGTTCAAAATACAACAACAAAACAAATGATGGTCACGAGTGGCACCATCAGCAATGGTATTGTGTGTTTATACGCATCGGGTATTATCCCGCGCGCTGTGTGCTTCCTATCTTGGTTATATATTCCTACATATGTACATACATAAAGATATCCGTATATGCGAAACAGCCCAACCAAATCGACCGTACTATCTACATAGAATAGAAGTACCTTCCTTCAAAACGTAATATTTCTACCCGCATAAATCAATGTGTAATATAATACCTCTGGAATTTCTTTTCAACTACGCTCAGTCACTGGTTCATTCGAACACAGGCTGTGCGTATTTCTTTCACAGCTCTGTCCTTTCATATTAATTCATGCGTAAACACCAGCGAGGAGAAAATGGAACGGTACTAAAAATGTTCTGAATTATCTTATTTTTTTCGACTTAGGATGAAATGCTGGAATATACTTAACCGTTGTACAAATAGCTTAATGCGTCACTCCTATATTCGTTTCATAAACCATAATCATTATTTGTAACTAAGTGCGTAAAAGGCCGCTAGGTCCTGAACATAAATATGGTTGTGGCTTCTAAAGGTTTTAGTTTTTAGTGAGAACTCCGGTTTTATATATTTATTCATGGTCTGATTTACCTCAGTGTAGATTCAACCTTTCATTCCGATCATGTACTAATCCACTCGATATCACAGCCCATCGATTCCTGTTTTAATTGCCATCGGTTTTATTTGGCTTTGTTAAACGAGTTCTAAAGCGTAGGTATTATCAGAATCCTCATAGCATTCATTAATTACATTGAAAAAATAAATTTAGCGTCCTAATGAATTTTTTTATAGTAAACCGTCACGTACTGGTATTTTTTCAGATCTAATACATCTTTATCGTGGCGATGCTCAGACCACTTAAAATAAATGTTTTGGTTTGTTTAAAATCGAATCAAGTTAATAATAATCTGTTAGTAAGTACTTTGTTAATACACATTCTAAACAATACTAGTTTTTACTTACTTAGGAAGTGCTGAAACCATGAATATGTTTAACACTGAATTATTAATCGATTCGCTACGAAACCTCATCGACCAATAAATGACCACGTTTTAAGTGGATGGTATATTTGAAATTGGTAGTTCGAGGTTTACCACAATGATTATTTTAGAATGCACCATTTTTTTACACTTACATTTTTCCTAAAAAACCTTGGTGATGCTTGGCCGATAATGGGCATTCGCTTTCAAGAATATTGTAGGATAATTTTAGTTGTACTATAGTAGCGGATATAAAGGCAAGATACAAGTGAATAACAAAAGCTAAAAGCCATCTCAGTTGTAGATTTACCAAATCTAACACTTGTTAGTAAAATTCAGAAACCTGTCCGCGTATATCTTCAAGTAATTCATGGGCCTTATTGAGGCGATAACATCTAAATACATGTTCCAACAGAGCTTACGTACTTCAATTTGAATGTTTGGCGACAGGCCAGGCGAACTCAATAACCGGCTAAACAGTCCGCCGTGACAATAGGACCGATGTGGTTTAGTGGTCGTTTAACCGCTAGCTTTAACTCTTGACAATGTCTACGTGGAATTTCGTTTGCATGTCATTTTCAAATGTTTTGTTGTTATAAAGTAAACACACATTTTATGGTTGACTATAACGAAACATAATAAATGGGAGGATTATTAATTATATAATTATGAAAAATTCCTGAGATTACACAAGACTATTAGCGATTTAAACATCTCTGTAATCCTGCTAAAAGTTTAGTGAAATCTGACTTTGTGTATATTTGAAATTGACTGATGTTTAGGCCAAGTAAACAACCATCTTATGTCTATTACGAACACGTGACAGGAGAGAGTTAACAAGGGCCATCTCTCCTATCAATGGTGTTTGGACAAACTGATACAGGTGGTATTGTTTAATCACGCTCTTCTGTTACTATTTAAGCATTCATTCAGTATAGACTGGCTGACAGAAAAAAACTGACTTGACACGCAGTCCCGCATTTAAAATAATTGTTATAACAAGAAAAACCTTTCTGTGCCCTTAATACTAACAAGTGGTACTACTACGTACAATCTAAGTCACTTCTATCTATAGATTATCTAGAGATATATACTGTAAGGTTCCTCGCTTGGCAGAGAGGATTTACCTCTCTGCCAAGGCTCGTGCTGTCAAAGTATGAGGAAGAAGAATGAAGAGTCGTTCACAAAACTCTAATACTTTATATTTTTAAAGTTGAAGGCTTTACAATAAATTCATTTACTTTATATTCGCTTCATCAAAGCAGAGCCGCTTGACAGATGTCCATCTTTCATCTTTTGTCCTAATTCGAATCTATATAAAATCAAATCATAGAATCGACATTATTCGAACTTTGTGCTACCAGGCAGGTTCGCTCTGCACCTATAGAGGTCCAATGCTACAATATCTATAGATTAAGTTTCCTAGCACTCGCACTTGACTTCCTCCGTAGTACCGGATAGAGATTATAGTGTAGGATTATATAGGGATAAATGGGCACCAAGATTTATATTTGATTTAACTACGAATTCTAAGACAGGGCCGAGTTGAAGGCAAAAGATCCAAGGTCGCTCACCAACTAGATCACCCGACACCATAAAATATCTGACCAAAACCCCCACAAACTGCGCTCGCCAAGCAGCTAACCGAAACCCATAGAGAAGGATCACTAGTGCGTCAACAATTGACAAAGACG
Organism: Euplagia quadripunctaria; assembly: GCA_963859945.1. Lineage (NCBI taxonomy): Eukaryota > Metazoa > Arthropoda > Insecta > Lepidoptera > Erebidae > Euplagia > Euplagia quadripunctaria. Next base: position 8,153,999 of record OY982570.1, on the reverse strand, counting down.
TGGCCACGACAACTTTGTCAAGAGTACCCGACTAAGAAGAAAGATTTATTTTATACTAATTATCTAAATTTCTCAGAAACGTTTCAGTAATTCAAGAGTAGAACATTGTGCCGCTGACTATATAATAAACTTTATATTGTGATATTATCCTGTACGAAAACGAAAAGTTAGTTATTCTGTGTCGGGGCATAGAATGATATAGAGAGAGTACTTTAACGAAAGCTTAAATTAATAACATATTAATACTGATCTAGCATTGTGCCGTTGTTATATGATGTTGCTATATGATAAGCGCGAGACGCGCGCTTTTTACAGCGATTGCTACTGATCAGTTTAGCTCTCGCGACGCACTATTACTGACAATGTGCGAATGGTGAAGGTTATACGTAACGCCAGTCCTCAGCCGTTTCGTATTGCAACGTAAAATTATCCAAGCCTCCAACCGCGTTGTGTGAACATAAACATTAAGATACCAATCCGAATAGTTTGCTAGCATTACAATAAACAGTGGAAAATAAACATGTCAAAACGTACCTAACATGTGATATGACACTTTTCTTGCCTGAACTTTTGTTCCACGCATTACATATCATATCGAATGCGTTTTGTAATCGTCAAACCTAAGTGAAATGTCACATGTGTCATTTAACAAGCTTTCGTCGCTGTCAAAATCTCAGTCTGGTTAAAAAAATAGCGTACCACTGTGGCGCTATCGACAATAGAGACGGTTAGGCCGAGATCGGTTTCAAACGAAAATTGGTTTTGTGGCACGTCTATAGTATATTTGAATTGGTTTTAACCTCACTATAAAATATTGAAATATCCGTGTTGCGTGTTTTTCTGTTATTGGCACATCACTCTACGTTTCCTATTGGATAGCTTTTGTGGGGTTTAATAATGACATCAATTTGTAAATAGAATATGCAATCTTGTACAAGAAATTCGTAAAATTTTGATCATTTCGATCCCTTTACGCTTTCTAACAAGGAAGATTGCCGATTTTATATATCTATATATTAATACGTGAAGCGGAAACTTTGGATCCCTTTTTACAAAAATTGGGCGGACGGAGGAGTATGAAATTTCCCACACTTATAGTTTATACAGAGAAGAGGTGGCAAATGCTAAAAATTTTTAACAATATTTGCTACAAAGTTAAAAAAAATGCAAAAACGGGTACACATAGCTATGAGTGTCCAGTATATATTTTGACCTGTTATGGTACAAAAGTCTATACAGTGACAGGTCAAGTAATATTGGCCAATGAAATAAACCATGGTCGAAATTCGACCACCACGCGATCTCTAGTAATAAATATGTATCTATAATAATTACAGTCTCTAATAATGTACAAAGATTGTTATCTCAAGCGTTGTCTTCTTTTATTACGTATTCGTAATATAAATGTTTTTTCACATTGGCTATAAAACCTCATTCGGCAACAGAAGCAAAAACACCTCTCTCCTTTTCAACTGTTCTTCTGCTCTTTTTCTGTTGAAGCGGGAGTTCACTTTCTATTTTTTCTTTCAGAGTGGTCGTCGTAGGCGGCTGGAGTCTAAAAAAAGAAGAATACAATAATTAAGAAACGATTCGTTTTGCTTACGGATGGTAAAATGTTCGTTGAAAACTCAACGAAATTTTATCGTCGGTAAGCAAAACGAATCGTTTCTTGATTACAGGAACCGGATATTTATGAATCATACAAATGATTATATGTATTTCATATTTTTATGTATTTCCTTTTTTTTACACAAGGAAAAAATTATAGAGAAAAATAGATCTAAAATATATAAAATAACTATTAATATGATTTTTTTACGGAGACAATGTTGGTCATACAGCTGCAATATGCAATAGGTATTTGTAATTGCTAAATAATAACTAATATGTAATGATAGTCATTGCCAGATTGTACCTAATTTTGAAAGCCATCATTATGTCCAAATAAAAGTATAAAATCATCAAATATTAATTTTATTTATCAATAGACAATCCGTCACCCTAGAGTGTACTTATATAAACTGAATAAGTAAGATTTTACTTGCCTTGAAAAGTTATCCTCATTATATACTTTAAAACCGATCAAGGGCGTGTCGAGCCACGTGCGAACTTAAAAGCAGGCATTATGAACATATTTATTGAGTTTACGGTTTAAAGGCGAATAAAACCGGGCTTAGATAGGAAGATGGCAACTAAAGGAATTATAAAATATAACTTCACAAGAGAATTTAAAAATAAATTATCTCGGATAACTCTCTCGGGAGGGATCTCGGGAAACTTTACAGCATCTTTTCGTGCAAAATCCCTCAGTGCCTGAAAACAAAGGTTTTCGACCAGTGTGTGCTACCAGTGATGACATATGGATCCGAAACGTGGTCTCTCACTATAGGCTTAATAAGCAGGCTCAGAGTCACTCAACGAGCTATGGAGAGGGCTATGCTTGGTGTTTCTCTGCGCGAGCGACTGAGAAATGTGGAGACAGGTATACGAACGAAATTTACTGTGATAGCCGAACGGGTTAGCAAATTGAAGTGGCAATGAGTAATGCACATAGCACGTAGAACGGATGATCGATGGGCCCGAAAAGTTCTCGAATGGAGAACACGGACCGGAAAGCGTAACGTAGAACATCCATTATCCCGGTGGACAGACGACCTAGTAAAGATCGCAGGCCGTCTGTGGATACAGGCCAACCGGTCTTCTTCGAAGTCGTTAAGAGAGGTATATGTATGTCCAACACTGGACGTCCTATGACTGAATGATGATGATGATGATGATTATCTTTGGAGTATCACCATACGTAGAGGCAAGCGGCGGTAAGGGGGATTGATAACTGCAGTATTGTCGTTAAGGGGTTAGTCTTCGTTAGAATCTCCAAGTATTATGCTAGGGCAATAATAAATTACTTAAATCTACTGTGATATTTTTGACCCATGGGTCAAACCATTTACCATGGTAAATGGCAGTTTTCTATTACTAAGAGAGCTATTGCTAAGCCGGGAACAAACGAATAGACGGAGAAGACGAAAATGTAATCGTTGTTTCATAACAATGACAAGTTCGTTCGTTCGTTATAGTGGTTGAATTCAAAGGTAAAATATAGAACTTTTTTAGTGCAGCGTATACGGTCCGCGTGAATGTGACCTGCGAAGCTACTGCGGGCTACGTTACAAGAAAATTCCTTAAGAACCTGTTCAGGTCACAATAATACAAGAATGTTTAGCACCCCCGTCTGTTCTACAGATAAATACCCATTACTTTGATGGAAGACCAAATGCAAATGCAAATAATTTTACATACAGTTTAAAACTATTTCAGGTGATATATCTAGAATTAGAAAACTTCGTGCTAGAATATGTCAATCCAAATTTCTATAATGTCCTAAATGTATCTATCAGAAGACAAAATCGCCATAGTCCGTATTACATGAACATGTATATTGACTATAAACAGTATGCTGGTGACAATTATACAGTACGTACATTCGCATCTTTTTTAAATTTATTTCATTAATCAGTAAATCCGTAAAGCCGTGTTTTTATATACCATCACCAAATGATATTATTGAAAGTTTATTATATTTATTCATCAGCAATTTTATTTTTGCTCAGCTTGTAACACAATAAGTATTCAGTATAGTGGCTTTTTTATGTTCAACCAATAACTAATTGCATAAGATGTTGACAAGTTGTTATTTGCCAAGGTTCGGTGGCTCCGACATTTACGTAGTAAAGAGAAGAAGAGAGCTTCTTCTCTTTCCTGCTGATGATCATGATAATGAAGGTGGGGTATTAATTCTTTTTAAATTTCTTTCGCATATAAATCGAATGTTTTTTTTATATACTTTTATATATTATTAATTATTTTCAAATGTCTAGTTAGTTAATTAATTAGTTATTTATAAATGTTAGTTAGAAAAACATTTAACAAAAGTAGGTAAAGTTATAGTAGTGCAGTAGTAGTTTAGTTAAAAATATATACTTTTTTGTAGATAAATGTATGTATGTAATTTATGAAGTTATTGGTGGCCGGAATGTTCTGACGCCTTTACATTTTGAGTACACTATATGTTACTTTTGTCTTTAAATGTTCAGAGAACAATTACCAAGTAATGCGACATATCCATTCGCTCCGGTGAGTTGTAGCAATTTTTATTATTACTACTACTTATTGTTTATCCGTACTTCATTTGACATTATTGAATTATGTTCGAAAGACTACCCCTCTCCAGTAGGCAACGGTAGAAAAAATGAAACTGGAAGTGACTATTTAGATTATTTTAAATCAATATGGTTTTCTAACTTTAAGAATATCACACTGTACAAGTAAGTTGTCATGGTTGATCACTCAAATAATAAGTGTAAGGGGTATATAAAACAACAGAAAGCCACATTTTTTGTCTAATATAAAGTGCTTATCGTATTTACAATTTGAATGAATGTTGAATGTTCTATTTTTTTTTTCTTTTCAGGGTATTGTCATAGTAGAAAAGTTTATATTACACGCAGAAAAGCTGCCTTCCCTACCAGTACAAGTATACCTATGCGTCTCTTAATGTGAGAACCAGTACTGTAAGTGAAATTTTTTACGATAAAGAACTAGTAATTCTAGCGAAAATTTTTATGAAAGTCAAATTGAAACTTCAACCTAACTAATAAAAGCTAGTTGTAGAAAAAATTACAGAAAATTTTAATTGTAAAAATAACACATTACATATCTACATAAAATAAAATGTACTTTTACGTATTTTGTCTTTTAAAAAATAACCAAATAATAAATAATGTTACATAGAACCCTGTGGTCCGTCGGTTGTTTATTCTACACACTGTAGTATGTGACAAAAATAAAAGAAATTATTATTATTATAAAACCCCTCCGGTTAAAATAAGTGCTTGTGCTAGAATGGGTTCACGTTGGTAATATATGTACTAGGTGTAATTAGTCAGTACGCCTTCATTAAGTGACTTACTTTGCCATTTTTTTTTTTCAATAAAAATGTTAATTGTAGTAGGGTTTGAGTATTTCAATATTCATATAAATAAACTTTTAAAACAAATCTTGACCAACAAAAAGTTATGAGATTAAGATTTGTAGCAATTTTTCTTATTAAACGGTTAAATATTTTTAATATAAATATCTTGTCTACCAGGATATGTTTCATTGTATCGTGCCGTACACATTCCTGCAAAAATAAAAGGGTTATTGCAGCCAATGTTTTATAAACCTCGACTGTCCCAGTTGATAATTATAAAGATTCTGTTTCTTAAGTGTTAAAATAGATTATTATTATGAGCACAACTATCCGTTACACCGAAAATATTTTGTAATAGTGCTGAGTATATTCATTACCGTGTATGTTGCAATTGCAATTAACTAAATAAAGTTAATGAATATATATATATTTTTGCTTCTTCTTCCAATGGAGACCGAAAATTTCTGGGTTATTCTTATTACGTGGGTTATATATGGCTTACCTACATCATTTGTTATTTCGATATAGCGTACAATAGCATCATCTTCAACACTGTTAGACAAAGGCCTCCCCGAATGACTTCCAAGAATCCCGGTGTAATGCGGCCTGCATCCGTCCGCACTCCGTCGACCTGTGATCTTTATAAGGTCATTTGTCCACCTTGTTGGTGGCCGTAAGCTGCGCTTTCGAGTCCGTTGCCTCCACTGCAAAACCTTTCGTCCCCATTGGCCATATGTTCTGAACGCAGAATACACAAACACAAGCCCAACGGATTAGCAAGTTGAAGTGGCAACTGCCATTTAAACTTGCTGATCTCTGTCGATTATCTTAATTCATCTGCGTTTCTTCCAGTCCTGATTTGACCCCGCAGAGAGACCCCGAGCACAGCCCTCTCAATCGCTCGTAGAGCGACTTTTAGCTTGTTTATCAAGCCCATGGTGACAGACCACGTTCCGAATCTATATGTCATCACTGTTAACACACACTGGTTGAAAACCTTCATTCTCAGGTACTGAGGAATTTTCGACTTAAAGATGCTGAGTATTTTCTCAAACGCTGCCCATCCGACTTGGATTCAACGACTGACCTATTTGGACGAGTTGGACTTACCTAGTTTAATTGTTTGTCCCAGGATCCATACGCGTAACAACTTCTAGAACTGGACACACATTTGACTTGACCTTCGTCTTGTCCATGTTCAAATAAGGCCCACTCGTTTGGAGTGTCGATTGAGGTCATTGACTTATTCTTAAGCTTAACTTTTTTTATGTGATTCTATTTGTAAAGGGGTTTTCAATAGCGACACTCGAAATTTGACTGCGTATAGCAACCATCTTGATAAAATCTGACAAGAATACTTATTTAGCCTTGACATTTCACCATGAACGCTGCACGCTTTAACAACGCGAGACTGGGCAACGATAGTAGTTTATTTGCTGAAAATTACTCTGTATCGCAAGAGGGATGCAAATAATCCGTGATAAGTGGTAATTATTACGTCTTAGCATAGCATACACTTAGCATAGGCAGAACTAAAAATCTTTTTGTTAACCGAGTTTATTTGTTGTTCCCAGTTCAGTTGTTTGGCAATCACTAAACCGAGAAACTATGCTGTGTTTATATACATCCTTATCATTATATTATATTATTTGAAAAGTTCTTAATGATTCTCCTCGTTGGCTAAAGTCTTGTGTCTTATCTATACCATTCCTCAAGTTATTAATGTCTAACCACTGAATAATAGTTATCAATGAATTGTTAACAAAAGGCACTTTTATTTCCTTTTATCCAAGAGAAAATTTAAAACAAACATTTCCATTTTGAATTATGAACTAGCAATGCCATCGGAAACGGATTTGATGATTTGATTTCCTCAAATCCTAGTAGTTTTATCGAAACTAAATCCTGCAAATGCAAAGAATTAATTAATGCAGTTTAATTTGTCATTGTGTATAGTTTTTTTTTTTGTTGAATTTTCAGGATGGCATCATTATTGTAATTATTTATTTGAAATACTCAGCGAAACCAACACAAAATTCACGCTGATTGATAAAATATAATTCTCTAGCGTCCATTAACGTCTCATTTATAGGTCATCATCATCAGGCGTTTACTACTGCAGACCTCTTCTAAAGACTTCCATAAATAGCGGTCTTGCACCACCTTCATTAAGTTAATAATGTATCATATTTATTTAACTGAATCTCAATTAAATAATTTAAAGTATTTATATAATGTGAACTCGCGTTTGTTTTGTAAGGTCAGTAGGATTTTGAAAACATATTAAACAGTGCAACGGAGGGTCGAGTTTTTATCTTGTATGAAGATTTTATGCATCTTCATTTTTCAAATTCAAATTTTTGTGAAAACTGATACAGCAGATGGAACACATATACCCACTGGTACTTAGAAAATATCCTGTATTACGGCTTTATCATCTAACTGAACCTCTACATAATTGTTATCTCAACAAGATTAGAAGAAACCAGCATGAAACAGATTAATATCGTAATCGTCGCCATCATCGCAATAAATCCTACAGTAGGTATCGTCCAACTGAACAGAAGGCGCTTTGCTGTAAGTAATCAGTTTGGCAACATTTTAATTAAAGAGTTTCTGATGATTCTACTCATTAGCTATCTTATCTATATTAATCCTTAAGTTATTAATTTCTAACCAGTAAATAATAGTTTTCAACGAATTGTTAAAAAAAAACACTTTTATACTGCCGTTGGTTAATTATTTGTGTGATTATTATGATTATGTATATCTTATCATTAGAAGTTTAGACTGTGTCCTTTTGTAGTCTTTAAAACAAAAGTATATATTATTTCAAACGTGTAGGTTTTACTTATTTACCTCCAGTCTGCGAGGTGTCAGTCAGTCATAGGCGAAATTGCGACATGTGCCTAGAGAGCTTGATAAAAGTGATTTGGAGAAAAACAAATAAGTTTTCGAAAATGAGAAGATAAATAATAAATCAATTCTTATCAGAAGTGTAATTAACTTTTCCTTTGACTTCTAGTAATAAGATTACAACCTTTCGGATAAAATGTATAAAATGTTAAGTACACAATAGTCTGGGGTTTCTCCGAAAATATACAAATAGAAGTGGCGACTCGTTTTTTAAGAACTACCTTATTATGCATTTTTTTTTATATTGTGTTAAAATAGTACTGGCCGGCAACCACATTAGTAGGAACAAAAGGAGAACTCGTTTAAAAACAGCTATTCACTTTAACATTCTACAGATCAAATTAATGACACCTCCTCTCCTTATAGATGCGTCAGGTCAGCATCTATGTAATTATAAAGGGGAAATACAAAATATATACTAACTGCAGTAAAATAGTCGATATTTTACTGGTAAAGGTTGACGCGACCCCATCTACCAGACGAATCAGTGCTTGTATCTAGGGTGAGAACCACTCTGTGATGCCTATCTAAAAAACCCTCGTGATTACCCTGGGTAACGGGTGTATGTTTTATTTACTTACTTTTGTAATCTTTGGAGGATACAACACATGGGGGATAAAACTATCCATTATACGACATGTCATTTTTATCCCTTGCACCTTTCACCTCATTACTCTCAAACACTGAACACAATCATGCTTTTTTTTATTTCCATACATGAATTCGCATGTAATTCGTTGTCAAACATTCACGCTTGCCGCTCGTATTTGGCAAGGGATAAACAATTTTACGCTATCTTGGGTGTTGTTTTCGTTTATTGAACGAGTGGCTTGATCGCGTCGCTGCTGAGCCCACACTAAGCATTCCACTAGAGTGCGGAGTGCAGTGTCCTCGTGACAACCTCCGGAGTGATAGCACACAGACGTTGGCTCCTGGCCATGAATGGCACACACGCTATGAGAAATCGGTACGATCGCAATGTATCGTTTAAACTGCACCGTAATCGAAACGTGTGTGTGATAAAAACTGTACAGTTTTTATAATTTTGTGAAACTGAGAATGGATAAAACGGAATTTTATCTACATTTAATAAAATAATATCATTTGGCCGGTTCCTACAATCAAGAAAAGATTCGGTTTGCTTGATGGTAAAAATTTCGTTGAAAATTCAACGAAATTTTACCGTCCGTAAGCAAAATTAATCGTTTCTTGATTATAGGAACTGGGCATATATGAATCATACATACGATTATATGTATTTCATATTTATGTATGTATTTCCTCTTTTTTACACTAGCAAAAAGAATTATAAAGAAAAATAAATCTAAAATATATAAAATAACTATTAATTTGCTTTTTTTACAGAAACAATGTTGGTCATACAGCTCCAACATGCAATAGGTATTTGTAATTGCTAAATAATAACTAATATGTAATGATAGTCATTTAAAGATTGTACCTATTTTTGAAAGCCATCGTTATGTCCAAATAAACGTATAAAATCATCAAATATTCATTTTATTTATCAATAGACAGTTACAATCCGTCACTCTAGAGTGTACTTATATAAACTGAATAAGTATGATAAATATTTAAGATTCTGGGCGTTACGCGTGATGTATTTCGCTGAGTTTGTTTGCATATTGTTTGTTACTCAATTACTATAAGTGAGGACTTGTTATCGGCTCTCTGAAACTAAATTCTCCGTGTTTATTCTATTGTTATATAGCTGTAAGTCTTCCATGCATTAAATAAATAAATAAATGAGCATCGTTTGCTTTCCCAAATAAAATAAATTATTTTTAAACACATATTTGTTTTTTGTAATTTCGTTGTTTAAGAATTGTTGTCCTACTGTCAAGGACTGGAAAATGGAAATTTTCCAGTCTTTGACAGTAGGACAACATAATTCTGCTCAGATTAGGAGACACCTGATTAACGCCATATTAGTAGTTTAATAAAACGAGCAAAATTAGTCAAATCTTAAAAGAACAGGTTTTACCTATAAAATCTCCAGCACCAAGTTTATATTTCCCCAATGCTCAAGAAAACACTTTTTTTTAAATTCCTGTGTCGCGGAGGCCCTCACACACATCCAAACAACGGACACAAAGAAAATCCAGACTCTATACAAATATTCGTAGATCACTCAAATTTTTGTCCTGTGTGGGATTTGAACCCACACCACAAGGCGCGACCTAGTGGCGAGGCCACCACTTAAACTATCCATCTTTGACGTCAGACACTGTCTGTAGCATTTCCGGTGGACACGAAATAATAATAATTGGGCTCGTTCTGAACGAGTCTTTGAATCATAGTCAGACGCGTGTTTGCAGCTTCAAGTAAGCTTGCAGGCATCTACTGAGAATAGCAGCTATGTTCTGTGATACTTTGTCTGTTGTTGAGGCCGTACTATGCTCGATTGGCATATTTCCGTAACAATTTTAGTTTTTGTTTATGGGGCAAACGCCGCCGCCCATGGACACCTGAAACACATCGCAAGCATTGTTGCACGCCGGTTTTCTGTGCGGTAGTGGTATCACTCCGGTCGAGCCGACCCATACGTGCCAAAGCATGGAATATGGCTTATTGCTGTACAAGGTGTAAGTGACACCGTACCGAATCCTGAAATAGTGTATTCAGACCATCATTCTGAGTGGAAAATCACTGGAAATTTCGGCCGGAAAAGTCATAATGTTTTTTATTTGTTTTTGCTTAAAAGTGATATCACAATCTGTAAACAGAACATTTTACCGAAGAAAAACAGTAAAAACCCCCTACGGCCAAAAACTGCAATGTAAAACATTTATACAGTCAGCTGCTTCGATGGTGCCACGCGCTGAAGGTCATTCACCGTACCGAACACGTACGCGTATCGCGTTACAATACGTAGTTCAAAATCAAACTATTGACTGTAAGTCCTTAATGTTATAGTAATGAAATGTTGTTTAGTAATGAAACTCATTTTAATTTTCACACCCGGATGCAATGAATCTATATTGACCATTATATTCTTAACGGATGATTGCGCTTTTCTTGTTTTGTATAAAAGCATTCTGTTATGAAGTTGGATTTTGTATTTTTACATTAACAAAAACATATTATACGATTCATTTTCTCGAAGTTAGTCTAACAAAACAAATACATAACAGTTTCATATACTTCAAGTGTATCTAGATTTACACTGGGCATCGTGTATTCATTATTCAGTCTGTCCTAGCAACTAATGAGTTAATGAGGACTGAAAATGATTATGATGGTGAGTTCCCTGTTGGTCAATAGGTTTATAGACAGTCTTTCCACTACTATTATCAGGACTATCTTACTTCGCAATGTAGTCTGTAGACAAAAAATTAAATACGCTGCAACGCAGTTGCTCACTAAAAAGTGAACACGCTCGCGTCCAGCGTGACTTTGCAGCGCTCGGATTCTGTAAGCACGTTCATGACATCCACATCGTCGTGAGAACTATAATCGATAAAAGGAATGGAACTAGAGTGAAAACCGCTTTCGCCCTGTTAGAGACACCTTATGCAAGCTTTCTTGCACACCCTACACTTCTACCCTGCACACTCAGCATTTCTCCAACAATAGCCTAGCGACCCATCCACGCATCACCAGTCTCATCCCGACATCCAAGCCAGACGGTTGTCTCAACCTTATTGTCGCATTTTTATTTTTTAAAAAGACAAGTTCCCCTAGACCCGTAACATTTTGGTGGCAGCGTTAAGGGATTCAAAAAAGAGTCCCCGGTACGTCTCTTAAAAAATTTTGAATTCGACGCGAGTGTGTTAATTGTAAGTGCCGACTCCATTGTGTACAAAGTGTTGGTGCACCGAGTTCGTGCCCGGGCCCTGGACGTCAGTGTTCGTGATAAAGCTTGTGAAAGGCCCATTGCTGTGCATCACCCGTGCTGCAGCCGGTCTTTGTCCAGAACCAGCAAAGTTACACCCATTGTCACGCCAAGTTTGGTGCTGTGACCGGTGTAATATTTCCAACGACGCGACGACCCACGGCTTATCAACGCCTACGCTTCGCCTGTGAATCTTCCTAGAAACCATGTCCATTATTCTTATCGCGCTGTCTGCATTCCAGTAAGTGAGCCTATACACTTGGTCATTGCTAATATTTTATTTTAAAACTATTGTTTATATTTTTTTTAATATTACTCTATTCTGTAACGTATTACATACATATATTGTTCAAATTATTATTATTTCGACCTTGTTGTGTGTTTATAATTATTAAGATGACTGAGACATCTCAAAGTCTAAAATTGGAAATTACTATTACTGATTTCGAAGAGGAAGGCCAAGGCCTCTGCCCTCCCTCTCAAGGACCTTCAACCAGATCACAATCAAAAAAAATTAAACCCGTGACATCTAAATTAGAAATAGAGCTTTCCACGTTATTAAAATTTATAAAACCATATGATGGCTGCAGAGAAAAGCTAAACTCTTTCTTAGTAAACTGCAATAATGCTTATGAACTAGCATCAGAATCACAAAAGGACATACTCTTTAAATACATTCTGTGCCAACTACAGGGCAAAGCGGAAACCGCATGCTCCATCAAAGAATTTTCAAATTGGCAACAACTTAAAGAATTTCTAAAAACACAATTCAGTGAAAGAAAACATTATGCCCATCTCTTAACAGATTTACAGGAGTGTAAACAACAAATAAATGAAAATGTAAGTCAATATGCTCTAAGGATCGAGACATGCCTATCCCATCTATTAACTGAAATATCTATCTCACACGGTCATAAAAGTCGAGAGATGATAGGACGAACGGCAGCCCTGGAGGAATTAGCCCTCCATCATTTCCAAATGGGATTGACACCCCGTATCTCTAACATTGTCAGGGGTAAACCAATAAAAACCCTAAATGAAGCTATAAACATGGCTATTTCAGAAGAAAAAATTCAACAGTCCCTATCCAGACAAGGTCCAAACCCGTTTGACACTCAACAACCACGACAAGATAGGTCAAACTCTACTAAACCAAACACTCAATTTATTCATCGTAACCAAAACCAACAACCCTCGACCTCGAACCAGTACAACGTAAAACCTAATTTTAATAATCCCAACCGATCTAATAATAACTATAACAGTTCTTCTACCCCATTCTGTAGGTACTGTAAAACGCCAGGTCATACCTTAGAGCAATGTCGGAAACGGGAATTCAACAACAACCGTTTCAAGAATTTTGACTCAAATCAGCAAAGAACGCCACAACGCGTCAACTTCATTTCCGATGAGTCCTCGGACAATAATGATGAACATTTGACTAACCCTACAGAGGGTTACGATACCGTTGATGCTGATCCAAAAAACGAGTAATCGTCTCGTCCCGGTGTCGTGCGGGACGTCATTTTTCAAAAAACGGCATCATAAGTTCCAAGTCCACTGTATCCGTGCAGCAACGTCATGTTGATCTGCCAAAATTCACCGTATCCGTGCAGCAACGTCATGTTGATCTGCCAAAATCCTCTGTATCCGTGCAGCAACGTCATGTTGATCTGCCAAAATCCACTGTATCCGTGCAGCAACGCCATGTTGATCTGCCAAAATCCTCTGTATCCGTGCAGCAACGTCATGTTGATCTGCCAAAATCCCCTGTATCCGTGCAGCAACGTCATGTTGATCTGCCAAAATCCACTGTATCCGTGCAGAAACGTCATGTTGATCTGCCAAAATCCTGTGTTTCCGTGCAGCAACGTTATGTTGACCTGCCAAAATCCACTGTACCCGTGCAGCAACAACATGTTGCTCTGCCAAAATCCACTGTATCTGTACAAAAACAAGTTGAACTGCCAAGGCCCTCTAAATCCAATGTTTTTGAAATTACAAATAACCCCGCAAAAACCTTATTACCTCATGTTCTAGTTAACTCCTCCGTATCAGATATCCCGCTTTCCTTATTAGTTGACTCAGGTTCATCTGTAAGTTTGATAAAACATTCATGCATAGAAAAGCATCCTAGACTTGTCAAAGAAACCATCCAATTAAAAGGCATTGACTCGAAAGAAGGACCCATCAATACTCGAGGCCATTTCCGATTAAAACTACAGCTCCCTAAATCCACAATATCACATCCCTTTCACGTCATTGATGTAATACATTTACCTTATGACGGAATTATCGGATCCGATATGCTCAATATGCACAACTGCAACATTAACTATAATAATAATCTGCTCCATCTGGGAAAATCATCCTTAAAATTACATTTTCATGATCCCGCTTACTTAATTCCCGCTAGAACGGAAGCCATTATTGAGTGCTCTGTGTCCAATCCTGAAGTAAAAGAAGGGGTAATACTCGATCAAAACCTTTCAGAGACCTTATTGATTGCCAACTGCATAGTACGCGTGAAAGAAAATAATCGAATTAACATATCCGTAATTAACACTTCCGAAAAACCCATTACATTAAATTCGAACCTAAACCTAAAACTTAACTCTATTGCACCCTTAGAATTTAAGGAACACCCTGCTAGTCCAATAAACCATATTCAAGTTACAACCAATAGCGTCAAGCGTCCAGCAGAAGTATTAAAACAGTTACGCGTATCACATTTAAACGAAGAGGAAAGAGGCGCTCTTTTGCAATTATGTTCTGACTTCTCTGATATATTCCATCTTCCAGGAGAAAATCTTACCCATACTAATGCCCTAAAACATGAAATTAAAACTACGACGGACATACCAATACACACTAAATCTTATAGATTCCCCGAAATACATAAAACCGAAGTTCGAAGACAAATGAATAAAATGCTGGAACAAAACATTATAGAACCCTCTGATTCCCCTTGGTCATCGCCAATATGGGTGGTCCCTAAAAAGCTTGATGCTTCTAACATTCAAAAATGGAGAGTAGTAATCGACTACCGTAAGCTTAATGATGTAACAATCGGCGATACTTACCCTATTCCCCAAATCACCGAGATCCTGGATCAACTTGGTAACAGTAAATACTTCTCAACCCTAGATTTAGCATCCGGTTTCCATCAGATTGAATTAAATGAAGCCGACAAACCCAAAACCGCTTTCACCGTCTCTGAAGGACATTTCCAATTCTCAAGAATGCCATTCGGACTTAAAAACGCTCCTTCAACATTTCAGAGGCTGATGAACTCTGTCCTATCAGGTCTCCAAGGAATCCGGTGTTTTGTGTACTTAGACGACGTAGTCTGCTATGGATTTGTCCTTGAAACGAGTATCCACAACTTAAAAGAGATTTTCCAAAGAATTCGAGATTTCAATCTCAAACTACAACCAGATAAGTGCGAGTTTCTTCGACATGAAGTCGGTTACCTCGGGCACATTATTACTGAAAAGGGTGTTAGACCAAAGCCCGAAAAGATCAAAGCTGTAACCGCATTTCCAGTTCCTAAAACGTCAAAAGACATAAAATCATTTCTCGGTCTTGTTTCTTATTATCGTCGCTTTATTCCCAATTTCTCCAAGACCGCAAAAGCCCTCACTAGCCTCTTAAAAAAGGATACATTATTCAAATGGGAGAACCAACAACAACTTGCTTTTGACACACTAAAAAACAACCTGACAACCGCACCACTTCTTATCTATCCTGACTTTTCCCTACCTTTCATTCTAACCTGTGATGCATCCAACTACGCCGTTGGTGCCGTACTTTCGCAAGGACCTGTTGGTAGAGACCAACCCGTAGCATACGCTTCACGCACACTCAATAAAAGTGAATCAAATTATAGTACAACTGAAAAGGAGTTGTTGGCTATATTATACGGCTGTAAAACATTTCGTCCCTACCTATATGGGCATAAATTCCTTATCATTACCGACCATAGACCGCTTAAGTGGTTATTTAATCATAAAGACCCCAGCAGTAAGCTCCAACGGTGGAGGTTAAAGTTGGAGGAATACGATTACGAAATCATTTACCGTAAAGGTAAACTAAATTTCGCCGCCGATGCTTTTTCCAGATACCCAGTGAACCCTATATATCCTGAAAACAGACGCTCTCTAAATCCTAACTCTAACGACAATACTAGTTCTAATGAAGAAAATCCACTACAAACATCACAACCTTCAGACTTACCTAATGAACCACGCGATGACTTACGAAGTCCTCTTGTATCCCCACCGTCCAGTCTCGAAGCAGACCTTATAAACTCTGAAATCGAAAACGAGGTAATGGATTACCTGAGTTCCGTTGACAAAAGGCAACCTGCTAGAATCGAATCCGAAGCCCAACCTTCAACAAGCTGGCAGACTCCCGAAACCTCACCTGTGAGTGATCAACCTTATGAGCCCTCAACTAGCCGTCAAGACCCTGAAACCTTATCTGTTCCCAATCAACCTTCTCCGTCTCAGTCTGATGTAACCTACAGCAGATTCCTAAAATTACCCGTTAAAGTCTATAATACCTTAATAATGGAACACAATGCAACTCTACTTAAAAACACACAAAGATTAATAATTATACCTACCTCCATAGACATGGACGAGTCCATGCCTTATGTTCAGGAAGTCCTTGATAGCTGTCCAGAACCAAATCGAAATGAGTTTCTACAATCAGAAAGAACCCTGTGCACATTCTCGCCCCTTACAATAGAAAACAAAACATACCTCTTCTTATTCACCAAAGTTAACCATTTTGATGATTTCTCGTCCCCAGATATATTTAAATCCCTAAAATACACACGTGATCAAATAATGATGTCCTACCCTACGATAAACCAAATCAGCACATAGGACTTTAAAAACCCGTTTGACAGACTTTCCTTTGTAAAAATTTACAATATGTTCAACTATCTATTCGATGGAACTAATATAGGGATACACATATACCATGACAATATTATATATCCCTCATTGAGCGAAATACCAAAAATTCTTAAAGAAAATCATGATATTCCCATCGCAGGACACCTAGGATCTATCAGAATGTTAAGTCGCATTAAAGAAAGATATTATTGGAAAAACATGCGTAGTGACATTGAAAACTATATTAAAAAATGTCGATCATGTCAAACAAATAAAGCACTACGCAAAATAAATAGAGCACCAATGATAATTACTTCCACTTCCACATCTGCATTTGAGAGAGTAGCCCTCGACATTGTAGGTCCTCTACCCGAATCCGGCACAGCCAAACTTAGATTTATCCTAACCATGCAAGATGACCTTACAAAATTCTCGTTAGCCTATCCCCTACGAAGTAATACTGCGGAAGAATTGTGTGAATGTCTCCTTCATTTTATATCACTTTTCGGAATCCCTAAACATATACTCACCGATCAAGGTACTAATTTCACGGCCGAGTTATTTAAGAAAACATGTGAGTTCCTCAAAATAAAGCAGTTATGGTCAACTCCTTATCATCCACAAACTCAAGGCGCGTTAGAAAGATCGCACTCGACCCTTAAAGAATATCTAAGATCTTATACCAACGAGAATCAAGATAATTGGCCCCGATATGTCTATACAGCTATGTTAGCATACAATACCGCAATACATTCCACTACACACTACTCACCATACGAATTAGTATTCGGACATAAATCCCATATCCCCGACTCTGTTTACAACGACACTTCCACTACTACCTACCCCGAATATGTAAAGATGCTGCAACATCGAATGAAACATACTCGTGATCGGGCTAAACAATTTATCATACAATCCAAAACAAACTCTAAAACCTATTATGACTCCCGTACTCGCCCGGTAATATATAAAGTCGGCGACTACGTTCTCCTAAAAAACCATCTCCGGTTACGTAAAGCCTTATCACCCGTGTGGAAAGGCCCTTTTAAAGTCATTAAAGTCCACAACAACCACACATTAACATTGCTTATAAATAGACGACACGTGAAACACCACTTCGATGAAGTGAAACACGTCAACGTCCAAGAAGACGTTCAGGACGAGGTCCAAGAAGTCCAAACAGTAAACTAAAACTATGTTCCATTAATTCGGTAATTAAACACGTTTCATATATATTTTTATTATTAATATTTTATTTTTATTTTTTTTTCTTATTATTATTTTAGAGTAGGTATAAACATTAGTTAAATAATAAACATAGCATTAAGCTACAACTATTCCTATATAAGTATAGTACATATAGAATCATCTAGATGTCTCTTTTCATTACAGCGT
The DNA here is from genome assembly GCA_963859945.1 of Euplagia quadripunctaria. Classification (NCBI taxonomy): domain Eukaryota; kingdom Metazoa; phylum Arthropoda; class Insecta; order Lepidoptera; family Erebidae; genus Euplagia; species Euplagia quadripunctaria. Next base: position 8,135,956 of record OY982570.1, on the reverse strand, counting down.
ACTGGCCCAAGGTCACCCAGAGTTCGTCCAACAAATCAACACGAGCTCAGGTATATATTTTGACCCAATTGGCGAACTCAAAATTCGCGTGAGCCAATTGGATATAGTGGCGCCATTAGACATCTCCTACATTGAACCTCACATAAAAAATATAAATTCGATACTAGGGACAATTCGCTTTATCTGTAATCAAATTGTAATAGAAACCTCAAATAATTTAGAATGTCACAACATATTAGAACCACTTACAGTAAGATATCGCGACATTTCTTCCGAGTATTCCTCTATATCTCATTTAGTAAACAAAAGGTTCAAACGAGGGGCATGGATAGGAGGTATCGGTACTCTGTCTAAAACTATATTTGGGACTCTAGATGAGAACGACGCTGTCAAATATGACAACGCCATTCAAAATATTCAAGATAACGAGAAAAGGCCGAGTTCATTAATGAAAGAAAACATCTTAATAACTTCTACCGTTTTATCAAAATTTAATAATACATTACACGAGATTAAGATATGAAGATTTAATAATGAAGCCAGCCTTAACCAAGCTATCGACAATTTCTCTTCAAAATTAAAAAACATATCATTAATTTCTAACGAATTAAATATTAAATCAAAAATAAATTCAATCAACAGTTTAGAAGCATCCATACTCACCTTATCATTTCGATTAGAAGACATAACTACTGCTGTCTTGTTATGCAGTCAAAACATCCTGCACCCGATTATTTTATTGCCCTCGCAATTATACCAAGAGATTGTCGATAACTATCGTTACTTACCTGTAGATCTTAAGTTACCTGTAAGCTTAGCGTTAAGTAATATTCATAGCCTAATGAATATATCTAGTGTAGTATGTTATAGTTTAAACAACAGGATTGTTTTTGTTTTAAGAATACCTTTAGTATCCCCTAAGGAATACAATCTGTACCATGGTATTGCACTACCGACTCCACATAGTAATGTAGACCCGCAATCTTTTAGTTTCATAATTCCTAGTAGTAAATACATAGCAATGACCAAGGATAAATCTGAATATTGTAACCTCGACTCATTAAAGGAATGCATAGCGATAAGCTCGCGTGAGTATATCTGTGACGTATTGACTGTGTTCCCGACGAGTGCGAATCCGAGCTGTGAAAGTGAATTGTTGTCTAATGTGATAAGAGTTTTACCATTGCAGTGTCAAACTGATTTCCTTCACGGACACATAGATTTATGGAAACCACTTTACAATAGTAATTGGATTTACATACAATCCCAAAGTAATAAACTGTATATAGAATGCCCAAATCAAAAAATTAACGATATTAATATTATTGGTACAGGAATTTTAACTATTCCGAATAATTGTATCGGATATTGTAAAAATACAAAATTAATACCTAAATTTAATAACTTTAAAATTAATGTTACTGTAGCGCATTCAGACTTTAACATATTAAACGACTCCTGTTGTAACTTAGATAAGTTTAGAAACTTAATGAGTAATGAGCCCCCTCTAAAATTACAAAACATCGACCTTGACGTATTCACATTAGAAACAAAATCAAAATTAAAATCTATGTCTGATGAAACAGACAATATTTTAAATCAACATCAAATAATAAAATATGAGACTCATTACTCAATCCTAATTATTATAACTATTTGTATAATCTCTATTTTTTGTATTTTTAAACTGTTTTTATGTATTAAATCGCACAACCGTCTGTCCCGTCACTTTTCTATATTTCACAAACCAACTCCAGTCGACTCACTTCCAGAGCTCCAGACTCCAAATCCCGAACCGGTTATACCCGTAAAGATCACCAAGCATCTACCGGAACCAGAAAACCTACCATCTCCTAGTATTAGGAGAAATGTGTAGATATACACTCCCCGTCTCCTCTTGATTTCTCTCCTACTCTTCCTCTCTCTCCCTAAACATCGAAATTTCTACCCCGATGTTTAGTCTACCTCAGGGAGGTGTTAGAGACACCTTATGCAAGCTTTCTTGCACACCCTACACTTCTACCCTGCACACTCAGCATTTCTCCAACAATAGCCTAGCGACCCATCCACGCATCACCAGTCTCATCCCGACATCCAAGCCAGACGGTTGTCTCAACCTTATTGTCGCATTTTTATTTTTTAAAAAGACAAGTTCCCCTGGACTCGTAACAGCCCGTAGTGATAAAGCACACATAGTATTGTGCGGGCGACTTCTAGGTATATTTTAACCAGTTTGGCATAGGTAAGAAAAGCCCCCATTTCTATCACCCGCACTAATAACACCTCGTTTCTTTTTAAATTACCTACCTTATTATGTATTTTTATATTGTGTTCTAATAGTACCGTCGGGCATCCACATTAGTATAAATGACACCACCTCTCCTTATAGATGCGTCGGGTCAGTATCTATGTAATTATAAAGGGGAAATACATACAAAATATAACGGCTAACTGCAGTAAAATAGTCGATATTTTACTCGTAAAGTTTGACGCGACCCCATCTACCAGACGAATCAGTGCTTGTATCTAACGTGAGATCCACTCTGTGATGCCTATCTAGAATGCCTCCTCGTGATTAACCCTGGGTAACGGAGGCGGAATCTCCCAGAATATTATTATACAATTATGTTTTATTTAGATTACTACCGTAATCTTTGGAGGATACAACACATGGAGAACATAACTATCCATTACAGGACAAGTCATTTTTATCCCTTAAACCTTCCACCACATTACACTCAAACACTGAACACAACCATGTTTTTTTATTTCCATACACGAATTCCCATGTAATTCGTTGTCAAACATTTACGCTTGATGCTCGTATTTGACAAGGGATAAACAATTTTACGCTATCGTACCTACTAAACAGACTTTCTATAACGAGGAAATAGCAATAAATCAAAAAAATAAACATTGCTGTTCATAAATTACAAAAAGATAAGTTTAGTACAGTTAGAACGTTGTTTTATAATAATTTGAATTTAAACACATTGTGCATTATTTATTTTTTTGCTACCTCGTATTCATATTTTATATATATTTAATATGTTTTAAGATACTACCTACAAATATATCTACTATCAGCTGATTAATCTGTAAGTAACCGTAAGGTTCTTGTCATGGGTGTTATTTTCGTTATTAAGCGAGAGGCTTGGTCGCGCTGCTACTGCGGCCACACTAAGCACTCCACACTCTGGTGGAGTGCCCACCAGAGTGTGGAGTGCAGTGTCCTGGCACACAGACGTTGGCTCCCGACCCATATGATACAAGTACTTTTTTTATATATTATACGGGATATACGAGCAGACGGGTCACCTGATGGTAAGTGACTACCGTCGCCCATGGAGACCTGCAACTCAAGAGTCACAAATGCGTTGCCGGTCTTTGAGATGGGAGTATGCTCTTTTTTTGAAAGTTTGAAGGTCGTATCGGTCCGGAAATACCGCAGGCCACAATTTGTTCCAGAGATTGGTTGTGCGAGGCAAAAAGTTTCATGAGAACCGCACAGTGGTGGATTGCCAACTACCCAGGTGATGAGCATGGTAGTTTCGTCGCGTTGAACGATGGCAAACTGCTGCGGCCGGTTTATGTCCGAACAATTCCTTGGAGCACTCCTCATAATACAGGCGATAGATAATGTAGTGTGAAGCTACATCTCTACGCCAAGAGGTCAACTTTCCAAAGCAGCCGTGTCCGGTGAGTACCTACGTCAGCCGAGAGGTTGCCATGTTTCTTTAAAGCCTAGATCTCTGAGCCTGAATTTGGAGGTATTTGTTTCTTTTTTATAAAACCTAATTTTTCTAACAAACATACTGGTTAATTCTGAAGTGTCCTGCAAGACCGATGCCATAAATGCCTGGCAGATAGCTTGTCCCAATACTCTTTTACCTGTTAATCCATTCTCTCAGAGGCAATGGGACGCGCCGTTATGCACCTTAAGAAGAAATTATTTAATTGACACCGCATCCAATGTTGCAGAGCGCGCTCGTTTGTTGGCTGTGGGAGAATGGGAATCAGGCCTATGGATTCAGGCACTTCCATCGCCCAACATAGGAACCTTGTTGGACGATAACACATTCCGCCTTGCCACTTGCCTTCGTTTAGGAGCTCCTTGTGTTTCTCCGCATCTTTTTCGCTGTGGAGAACCTGTCGACAGTCTCGGACACCATGGCCTTTCTTGTAGCAGAAGCGCAGGCCGTAATGACATAATCCGTCGTGCTCTTGTCACCGCCGGCGTGCCAGCCGTACGTGAACCTAGTGGTCTGGTACGAGACGATGGGAAGAGACCAGATGGTATGTCGTTACTGCCATGGAAGATGGGTAGGCCTTTGGTGTGGGACGCAACCTGCGTTGACACCCTCGCGCCATCACATCTTCCAAGTACAGCTGGTTGTGCTGGCGCTGCTGCTGCATCAGCAGAAACCCTCAAACGGCGTAAATACAATAATTTAGTTGGTAACTATGTTTTTGAGCCGTTTGGGGTCGAAACGCTTGGGTCATGGGGTCCGAGTGCTCGTTCCGTTTATAAGGAATTAGCTAAGCGACTGATCGACACTTCTCGTGACCAGAAAGAAGGCGGGCCTTTTTCTTGCACAGAGAATTAGCATTGCCATTCAACGTGGCAATGCTGCCAGCCTTCTGGGAACACTGCCAGTAGGCGACGATGTGGAGGAATTTTATGACGCATGCATGTAAATAGCCCATATATAGTTCTTTTTCTTTTTTTATTAGTTTTAATGTTAAAGTTGTATATTGTTATCTGTATGTATGTGAAAATTTAATTACTTTCACTGTATTTTTTCAAATTAAGTAGGTATACCTATAGCTTCACTTGCCCTATGGCTAGTAAATAATTTTCATAAGTTATAATACATGATAGTAGAAGATTTAGTTAAACATACTGTAATTAATTTTATTGATAAATTGCAGTTAAATGTTTTTAAGTAATGCCCAAAAATTATCTAGAAAATAGTAAAACAAATGGCTGCAAGCTCTTAGTCAGCCACAATCTGGTAACCCAGCTGTAAGCAGGTATCTTAATGTTACTTATTTGTACTTATGTGTTTTTCAAATAAATAATATTTCAACTTTATTTGCGCGCGTACCCCAGTGTTGGACCGTGTGCTGCTGAGACGATGCGGCATGAACTCGATCGCCCGACCAAGCGGCCACGTCACTCAATTCACTGCCCTCGGCTTGAACGCCGGACGAGTTTACAAGTTGGTCAAGAAGAGCCATGGAATTCAAGAAGCAAATTGAAGATTATGCAAAGCCCGTAGAATTCCATTGCGTCGTTTGATCGGCGATTCGAATACCTACGATGAGGGCATGGCTTCACCCATCTTCAACGACTTTAACCACGGCAGCGGCACCAGCATCAGCATTCCTGAACTAAGAATGGCACGCTGTAAGTTCCTTCCAAGTAATTTCTATCAAAAATCAAATCAAACTATCAAATAAATATCTCTTTCAAGCCTAAATTTGAGTAAGCAAATAATTCTAATTCTTTAAATCTATCTCTATTTAACATGGAATGCTCTGCCTGTATCTATTAGATGTGCCCAAACATTGCCTGTCTTTAGGAAGATGGTCAAAGAACATTACAAAACTTCCTAATCTATTTTTTTGTTTCAAATACATTATACCTGATGTGTATCTATGTCTGTAAACTCTGTACTCTACTATAATAGACCTGACTAATTAATCTGTCTCTTTTATTTTTCAGTTCCTTAAATATCTAACCCAAAAACAGTATTCTCTTTTGAAACACACCTGAGAAAATACTTTCTTGAAGAACAAAAACAACAACAGTAACAAATTAACATACATACCTCTAATGTTATGACCCATTGGCAATGTAATGGTGTATTATCCAGCACATCATTGGCTAGTGATGTTTGCTTCTATCTGCTCTTGTTCTTGCACAACCAGTCGGTGAGAACAAGCTTCTCGCAAGCACGGGTATGGCTGGAGTTGAGCAGCATGGCCATGTAGGAAAGCCTTAATTACTTTTCTCTTTGTTATATGATTCGATATTTTACTAGTTTAGGGACCTGTAATTAAAGCCGGTCAATAAGTGTTATATTATATGCATAGGTAGACTAAGGTTCGATATAATTATCTTTATGCAATAGTAGGAATTGATCACAATGTAATTTAACTTTTTATTTCATTTGTTTTTGGGTGAAATTCAAATTATAATTTATACTGTTAAGTTACTTCAAAAGACAATATTATGACACACATATTTACTGTGCTTATGAAAGTATTATTGTAACAATGGTAATTGCATCTGCCGGCGTTTGGTCGACTATCGAGGCCACGTACTATCTGTAATTGGGAAATATTTTTACCACCACTCTAGTTCGAAACTTTCGCGATTTTGATACATATCAGATGTGTAACTCGGGACTTAATCGCGATAATATTTAAAAGGTATAATACCTCTTGGTTACCCGACGTTTCAATCGAATTGCATCGATCGTGGTCACGAGCGGACTGATGAGAGCTCAGTAACGCGGGTAACGCCTCCGTGAAGTGCGAATTTCAGCAACTACCCGCACTTGGTCTTCACTTTTTTTTTTATTCGTACTGTCGGTACTTCGACACATTACATTTACGACGTCCCCTGAATGATCTCGAGGGTGTACTCGCTGATGATAGCATTTGCTGATGACGGGATTCCAATATGTTGATAAGCGATACCCATCTTCTCGGTTGAAATTTTTATGCTTTTTTATTTCAATTGCTTCACGTACGATTCTGGAGAAATTCTATGATTGGTGTAATTCAATCCAGTGGTTTGGACCTGACTCCTGAATATGATTTAACAGCTGGGAGCTCTTAGGGTACGTACCGTCTCTCAATGACGCTTTTCAAAAAGTACATGGTTTTATCAATCCTACCAGAAGCTAGACCAGCCCTACGTATTTACCCGACTACGGCAAAGCCACAAGGAAGGATGGCGATTTTAGTAATCTATGAATATGTACCGCCTTAAATACTGAACTATTTTAATGAATGGGGTATCGATAGATTTGTAATAATGGTCCGGGTGACATAGGCTACATAAATTCTAACTAAATTTAATATGGTGGACTTTACACATAAATATCTGACCTCGAAAATAAAAAAAGGATAACATATTTCGTATTAAAAGTAACGTCTTAACGAGCACATTACAAATATGTATAAATACTTCATTGTCTAAGTAAATGAATGTGTTTAAATTGTTAAGAAACAAGCAAAAGTTGAACTGCGTTGAAAAAATAAAAAACCTAAAAAGTACGAAAGAAAGAAATATTTCAGGCAAAAACCAAGACATAGTTACAAAAATGGTTGCATGCCATTATAATTTTGTAGGTGGCACCTGCATGGTATACGCCTGTTGTGAATGCGACCATTTTTTATTTGTTATCTTACACGATCTGACACTCCTAAAACAGACACAGATTCCTCATCACAACTCATACATAAACAATCTACGTTTACTCGCCTGTAACACACAGTGGCATACATAAATAGATTAATATACAATTGTAAAAACATCATAAATTTAAAACAAACAAATATTAACCAAACGTACACCACACAACACTAAGAACCACCACAAGAAAACTGGCTTTCAAATGAAAAAAAACCGCATCGAAATCGGTCCATCGGTTTGAGAGCTACGATGCTACAGACAAACACACACACACACACACACACACAGACATCGACGTCAAACTTATAACACCATCCTTTGCGTCGAGGGTTAAAAATAAACAAAATAAGATTACCGATTCTTTAACACACAAAACTGCATATCTGCATAAGCTATTAATGGTTAATTATTATTTTGTCATATTGATCGTTTGATACCAACATTGGTATTTTGGTATTAAAGCATGATAACTATCAAATAGCAATGAAATACGGCAAATTAAAATGATTCATCTACTATAGTAATAACATACCATATAATTGAACAGATAACCTTTAATTTGCATCCAACAAGGATGCAAATTAAAGGTTATCTGTATTAGTAGAAATGTACATTTCACAAACACCAAATAAAAATTTGTATGAGCTGGTAGTTGTGTTTTTATTACTTACTAGCTTTTCCCCTTCGATCGCGCTATTGCTAATTTTGTTAATCAATTTAGATATTCCTCGTACGCTCTACTTTTTTCTGGATAAACGGTACCCTATGTCCTTTTCTGTGTCTATGCAAAACTTCATGATTATTAGTTGAGTAGTTAAATCACATTCCCATTTATATGATTAGATTACAACATTCCAAATGTTTCACCCGCGTTTATGGTCACTGCTTTACTCCTAAGGGTCTTAGCGTGATTTTACATAGCCCATAAGCTATGTAACTTTACCCGACGACCCTTCATGTCTGATAGCCAGATTCATGAGACATAGCATACTATTTCTCATGAATCTGGTTATCAAAAACAAAATATTTTTTGGAATCCCATTGGCAGTTCCAGAGAGTAGCGCGTTTAGACAAACAATCAAACAAAAAATCTCTTCAATTTCATTTCATTAATATTGTATAGATAATATGTGGGGTACACTGAAAGTTTGGCGTAACTCATTAATAAAACAATTTACATGTAAAGGAATATATTTACTGCTTTTTGAAGTATTCTCCATTACATTTTAAACACTTTTTCATTTGGTCAAACCATTTTTGAAAACATGAGAACCATTTGTCTAAGGGCATATTTTTCACGTGCCGGTTGAAAGCTGTCACGGCCTTTTCCGGCCCCTTAAATATCATACCTCTGATCAAATCTTAAATTTTTGGGAAAATACAGAAATCGCATGCTGCCAGGTTTGGACTATTTGCGGGATGGGTCATTAGCTCTACCTTTTCAGAAGCCAAAAATGACTTTGTCTTGTTCGCGGTGAGCGCCGAAGCATTGTCATGGTGCAATAGGATGCGACTTCTTGGTCGTTTTTCCCTAACTTTTTCAAAGACACTGGGTAAACCAATAGTGGTGTACCACTCAGCATTAACTGTTTTTTGTTTTCAAGTGGGATCGTGCAGACAGGAAGCCTCGCGTGCCTCAATTTTCTTGGTTTGCTGTCACCTTCGAACACTCATACAGAAGATTGTTGCTTTCTTTCCGGCGTGTAACAATATATCCATGTTTCATCTCCCATCACAATGTTATACACAGTATTTGAACGTCCGTGATCGTATTTTAAAAACATTTTTTTACACCAATCAACACGAGTCCGTTTTCGTTCTGGCGTGAGTTCATGAGGAATCCAGCGACAACAAAGTTTTCTAACTTTTAAATATTGATGTGAGATTTTTTGAATTCGGCTCATACCAATCACCAAATGTCCTCGAATCTCCTCATAGGTGATACGCCGATTTTCTTCAATTAGTTGCCTGACAGTACCCACATTTTCCTCAGTGATCGCAGTTGAGAGCCGACCTTCACGAATTTCATCATGGAGAGAAACATGGCCACGGTCAAATTCTGCGTACCAACGCCTTACGGTGCTCACATGAGGTGCTTCCCTCCCAAAAGCATTTTGAAAACGAGAAGTGCAGCCTTGCAGAGTCAGTGAACTGTTAATCATAAAAAATCATCGCCCTAAATTTTTTTCGCGTTATTTCCATTTTTACCACGGACGACGAACTTCAACTTGTGACAAAATTTTTTTTTTTTTGAAAGAAGTGAAAACATAACTTCACAATGTATTTGCATATACATAAACACACACACACATCTGTATATATATAATTACGTTAAAAATAAAAATAGGTAAAAACATATCTAAATGTATACCTACATAGTGTACACTGGAAGTTCTGCGCTCCTGGCCGCTCATCGATGTTTGAATTTCGAATGTTATATATTTTTTTTAAATATAAGAAACACGGCTCCGTCTTACGAATTTTCGATCAGGGTCACGTGTCCTGACGCGAGTTTAACATTTTTTACCCATCCCAAAAAGTGCACATCGCCGCTAAAGAAGTTTTCACTTCAAAAAATGACACAAAAGATTTCGAGAAACGGCTTTCCAAGTTAGTGATAATTTAACCAGTAAATTTCACTAAATAAACTAAAAACGTACGTGTGTGTGGACCCTTTATTAAAAATGGAAAATAAACAAACTTTTAAGTAAAAAAATTAAACCGACTTGAAAATAAAATCAAATCAAATCATTTATTGATTTATTGATTTCCTCTCTCACACAGAAAAGTGACTACATAATCAGATGTTAATCTAAGAGTTACACTTTCCAGAAGGTAATAAACATGATAAACAACAAAAAGACACTAAAAAGTGAAAAATAAGTGAGTATAAACTGAATTAAAAATACTGAAATACGCTTGAGACAGAATTAACAGATAATATTATAAAGGCCCTAGGTAAGTAACTCCTGGTCTGCCCGAGACGGAGGCGCGACTGGTTCCGCGCGCACCTCTCTAATGTGGAGGGGGTAAGGCCCCCCGTACTCCATGGTGTGGTCGCCTGCTGCAGGCGGCCTAGGTCTGCAGGGGTTCCCGAACGCTTTCTTCTTAGGGCGTACTCTGGTCCCCTGCAATAGACCCACTTTTGACGGAACACCATGTGGTTTTAGTCGGTTCGATTACGACATACCACTTCACCGCTAGCTCCAGTGAGATCATGACCCGTGGGGTTTCCACATGTTAAAAAAAAAGTCAACTGAATTACTACTTACTTACTTACTAATAAAATTACGCAGTACATACTTCGTCTGATGATAAACGTACTTACCATTCTGATGACATACGGTCCCTCAGACAAGCTATATTTTCTATAAATGACACTGAAAGTAATGTTAGCCCAGATGACTCGTCGGATCCCACTTACGTTCCAGGCTCTTCAGATATCGACTCAGAAGATTCGTCGGTACCAATTTTCAAAGATGTTGATGGAATATCAAGCGGTTTAGCTACGATGGCTATAGCGGCAGCGTGTTGTGATGAAGCCAGACAGGGCTTCACAGTGAAGCCAAAGGATGGAAAGCAGTTATGACAGATGAGTATAAACCTTTACTTACAAACAACAATACACAACAGCATGGTATTAATTACTATGAAACTTTTTCTCCTGTGGTAAGGTATTCGACTATTAGAATAGCAGTAGAATGTAATATGAAAATTGATCACATGGATGTTAAAACAGGTTTCTTAAGTGGCGATTTAAAAGAGACTGTTCCGATGGAACAACCTGAAGGGTTTGTGATTAAAGGCCAAGACAAGAAATTTTATAAACTTAATAAAGCTGTTTACGGACTGAAAAGAGTTTGAGATGAAAGACCTTGGTCCTGCTCATCAAGTTTTAGGAATGCGCGTGGAATGTGGTGATACCAAAATAACTTTAGATCAAAGTGGTACATTACATACGTTCAGCGGGTATTGCAAAAATTTAATACGACTGAGTGTAAACCTGCTCCTACACTTATGGAAACTGGATTGAAGCTTAAAAAGTCAAGAATAAGGATACTAAATATGATTATAGCAATCTTTTCAGATGTCTTATGTATATTGCAGTGTGCACAAGGCCAGATATCATGCATGCCGTGAGTTTCCTGAGTCCGTTCAACGAGTGCTACGGAGAAGTGCACTGGAAGGCAGCAAAAAAGGTACTTAGGTATCTTAAAGGTACGCCTCATTATTGCTTAAGTTACGAGAAGGGAGGCCTGGATATTACTGGGTACACAGATGCAGACTGGGCTATACTTATTTCAATTAGGTACAAAGTTGGTTATTTCTTGGAAAAGCCGGAAACAAAAAACTATTGCGTTGTCCAGAACTAAGGCAGAGTACATGGCACTCTCTGATTCATGCAAAGAGGCAATATTTTTACGTAGTTTTTTGAAGTGAAAACTTCTTTAGCGGCGTTGTGCACTTTTTGGGATGGGTAAAAAATGTTAAACTCGCGTCAAGACACGTGACCCTGATCGAAAATTCGTAAGACAGAGCCGAGTTTCTTATATTTAAAAAAATATAACATTCGAAATTCAAACATTTATGAGCAGCCAGGAGCGCAGAACTTCCAGTGTACCCTATGTATACATTTAGATTTGCTATTACCTACTTTTTATTTTTAACCTAATTATACATATTTATACAGATGTGTATGTATGTTTTCACTTCTAAGGTGCAGTACAACTGACTGTTTTTTTTTTATGAATGTTTGAATGTTATTGTGAAAATTAACTTATACAATGATAATCAGTCTGCGCATAAATAGTGTTCAAGAAGCACTATGTATCATGCTCGAACGTAGCATATTGATGTTAGACATCATGTCATAAGAGAAACTGTAAAAAATAAGTTGATAAACATCATTTATTTAATTAATCAAATGAATCTTTCAATTTCTCGCCATAATTCATTTATGGCCAGCTGTATAACCGTTTTGTACAGCCATGGTGTGATTTTCGGTGATAGCCCCCAGTTTCTGGCACAGAGTCGCTAGCATTAGCAGAAAATATTGCAGGCCTTGTTCAGTTTTGTGTCAAGGTGCCTGTTCCATAGAAGTTTACTGTCCAGTACCAGTCCTAGATACTTGAAGTCCTAGATTCAAATAGTTTAGGTAGTCTCAGTCCTCCTAAACTTCGTTTATTTGTAAACATAACAATCTCCGTTTTTTGTCGTGTTTTTCGCACCAGTGTTTTACCACCTTCAATGCGAACCTCATTTGGTTGCCTAACACACTCTCAAAGCGGCCACTGATGAGGATTGTCAGGTCGTCCGCATAGCCCACTGTGAGGAAATTGCGGTCATTGAGCTGAGTGATGAGCTCATCGACCACAATGTTCCATAAAAGAGGTGAGAGGACTCCGCCTTGCTGACACCCTCTGGCCACCACCCCTCTCGTTGTGTTATTCACAGTAAATTGTACAGCTCTATTTCTAAGCATGCTGTCGATCCACACAGCAATTGCGGAGTCGACCCCATGTTTTGATAGAGCCTGGCTTTTGCTGGTGAAATTAGTGTTATCAAAGGCACGACGTCAATGAAGGTTTAGATTGCCGTCTATTTATGAAACTGTAGGTAAGTAAGCAAGTTGGTTGGGGTTCAAAGGGTGACTGACTAGTGCTCCTGATTTCCCTGTCTATTAGTCTCTCCAGCACTTTAAGTAAGAATTATGTGAGACTGATGGGTCTGAATGATTTAGGTTTAGGAATGAAGACTACTTTAACTTCTCTCCATTACAGGGGGATGTAGCGGTGTGCCAAGCAGCTTACGTAGATGATGTGGAGATGTCACACCATCTTAGCAGGTTTGGGAAAATACCATCAAATCCTGCCGCTTTGTGTGGAAGGAAGCTGTTGACCGCCTAATTGAATTTTTCATGATTCACGATTTTACGGGCGGTGGTTTAGTCTGAATCACCTGGTATATTTTCCCTACTATCTTCGCAAGTGTCCGTCTCATTTGATATTCGATATCCTGGGAAGTGAGTAGTTACTAACAATTTTAAGGTCTCTGAATCTGTTTTTGTATAAGTTCCATCAGGTTTTTTCAAGAAGCCAAGGCTGTGTTCTCTTCACCTCACATGGCGTTTTTGTTCAAGTCGAGAGTTCTTTATTTTCTAACCTTAACTTTTCTAACCTTAACCTTTCTAACTTTCTAACCTTAGGCGCAGTTTCTCCAGTTCCGGTTCCCACCAGTAGTGTTAACCGCATGGTCCAGTTGTGGGTGTCGAAAGTGGGCATGTTTGTTCAAAGCAAATGTTCAATGTAGTAGTAAGGTTGTCTACATGGTTATCAACATCCCCTGTGGTCCCGTGAGTATTTGGCAGACCTATGTTTTTCAAACTTTCCGTGGTAACTTGGTGCTTATACTTACGTACATCCATCTTGCGAGGATTTCGTCGGGGTTGTGATTGTTTGAATTTAGAATAGATTAGATTATTTAGATTGTTTGTGTAAATTGTTTGGGCTCTCGATGTAACGAATGTTGGTTCCGAGCCGTTGTTGCATTTAGCTTAGTTGTAAATAAGAAAGAAACAAATTCCTCACCTTGTTGGTCTTTCTGCTCCACTATGGGGGGGGGGGGGGGGCTATGGTAGGGAGGAGCTAGAGACACTACCATGCTGAGCCCCTATCTAGCACGGAGATAGGGGCTCAGCATGGTAGTGTCCAAGTGTACACTTTATATTGGATATTTTACAGACTGTCATTTGACGATCAGTCTGGTTCCGTCACGTGGTGCTTGAAGCCGTCGAAGGGTATAGTCAACATCTTGAGGGCTCCCTTATTATAAAAGGCCTTCCCCCTGATCTGCGGCTAGTCGAAGTGGCCGCCAGACGCACCAGGTGTAGAGATCTCATTGTCCAGTACGCCGTCCAGCCGACCTTCAACGGCTCCAGCTTGTTCTCTACTCAGGTCGTGGTATGGCTCCATCATTACGGCGACGCAGCAGTCGTTAAACTTTAAGGCATCGGAGTAGCTCGTGAAGCCTTGGTGGTGGTGGAGGTGGGATTTTAAACGCTTACCACTTTCCAGTGGAGTTAACCCCTCGTCTGGACGATCCCTTTTGGTGAATTTGGCAGGCTTCGTGACAGTCAGAGGCGTCTCCGTAGTAACAGCTTTTCCCTCGGCTAGGCTTTGGCCTTTGCCATAGGTTGGCGCATCACAAACGTGAACATCGTGGGGCCTTGCGGCCTCTTCAGCGGCTTTAAGGTACTTAAAGCCTTCGGGTTATCTAGCCAAGAAGCTGACTGTTTGAAGGACGGCGCTGCATTCAGTTTATCCATTCGAGAAGCTGCCGTATTGGAGGATGACGGTGTATTCGCGTTATTCGTCCAAGAAGCAGAACTTTAACTAAATAATATGAATTAGACAATTGCTTACACATTGCTTGCTGGCCGCTCATAAATGTTTGAATTTCGATAGTTATATTTTTTAAACATAAGAAACACAGTCATTGATTTAAAAAAAACTGCGGGAAATCGCGTGTCAATTGTTTTTTATCACAAATTGAAGTTGTATCGTATGTAGTAAAAATAGAATTAACACGAAAAGATTTTAGGGCGATGTTTTTTTATGTTTTTAAAAGTTCACTGAGTCCGCAAGACTGCACTGCTCGTCTTCAAAATGCTTTTGGGAGGGAAGCACCTCATTTGAGCACCGTAAGGCGTTGGTACGCAGAATTTGACCGTGGCCATGTTTCTCTCCATGATGAAATTCGTGAAGGTCGGCTCTCAACTGCGATCACTGAGGAAAATGTGGGTACTGTCAGGCAACTAATTGAAGAAAATCGGCGTATCACCTATGAGGAGATTCGAGGACATTTGGTGATTGGTATGAGCCGAATTCAAAAATTCTCACATCAATATTTAAAAGTTAGAAAACTTTGTTGCCGCTGGACGTTGATTGGTGTAAAAAATTTTTGTTAAAATACGATCACGGACGTTCAAATACTGTGTATAACATTGTGATGGGAGATGAAACATGGATATATTGTTACACGCCAGAAAGAAAACAATATTCTGTATGAGTGTTCGAAGGTGACAGCAAACCAAGAAAATTGAGGCACGCGAGGCTTCCTGTCTGCACGATCCCACTTGAAAACAAAAAACAGTTAATGCTGAGTGGTACACCACTATTGGTTTGCCCAGTGTATTTGAAAAATGTTAGGGAAAAACGACCAAAAAGTCGTATCCTATTGCACCATGACAATGTTTCGTCGCACACCGCGAACAAGACAATGTCATTTTTGGCTTCTGAAAAGGTAGAGCTACGGGTAAAACATGCTCTTAGACCAATGGTCCTCATGTTTTAAAAAATGGTTTGACCGTATGAAAAGTATTTAAAATGTAATGGAGAATACTTCGAAAAGCAATAAATATGTTACTTTACATGTAAATTGTTTTATTAATGAGTTACGCAAAACTTTCAGTGTACCCCACGTAAGTATTTTACGTTTCTGTTTGTAATAAACTAGCAACCCGTCCCGGTTTCGCACGGGTAGCAGAGACATCTTCAAC
The DNA here is from genome assembly GCA_963859945.1 of Euplagia quadripunctaria. Classification (NCBI taxonomy): domain Eukaryota; kingdom Metazoa; phylum Arthropoda; class Insecta; order Lepidoptera; family Erebidae; genus Euplagia; species Euplagia quadripunctaria. Next base: position 8,119,970 of record OY982570.1, on the reverse strand, counting down.
AATCACCATCAATTATCGTCATATTTCAACCAATTTACCAAAACCTTAACAAATTAAATACCTCAACCTTCCTCCTGAATCGGTCTGTCTATTGGTGAAAACCGCATGAAAATACGTTTAGTAGTTTTTCATTTTATCGCGAACAGACAGACAGACGCGGGGGGTCTTTGTTTTATAATATGTAGTGATGTATTGATATAAATAAACATTCATTTCCTTTTTTCGGAAGATATCTTGAATCAGAATCTTGATTTAGAAAATATGTCCGGTTTGTCATACAACTGCGATATGCATTACAGCAGTTTTAACAATAATTAATATTTAATGGTAGGCATTACCGGATTGTATTTTTGAGAGCCATAATTAGGTCTAAATAAAAGTATAAAATGATTAAAGTATTCATTTTGTCGATCAATAGACAGTGACAATCCCTCACTCGAGAGTGTGTTCTATCCGTCACTCTATTCTTAACTAAACTGTATAATTATGATAAAGATTATTATTCTTTTATCTTGTGCTTGTGGGTTCATATCGGTAAGTGTGTGATCCCTACCTTACGTTGCTGAAAATGTCGTTCTTATTCGTGTTCAGTAAAACGTAGTGATTATTTTTATTAATCTTTGAGAAAATGTGATTTGTGAGTTCGATAGCCACAACATCAAAATACACTTGATTTTTAAATGAACTAGAATCTTGCTTGGCTTGAGAAGTTGTCCAACAAAAAACAGACAAGCGCGTGTCGAGCTACGTCTCAATATGCGGATTTAGAAGGGGACTTTTTGTTTAATGCTATGAACTTATTTATTGAGTTCACGGTTCAACGGCCAATAACGCCTTAACGTACGACGATGATAACTGAAGGAGTTAGAATATCCAACTGTACAAGAGAAAGACTAATAAGCAGCGTTAGGCTATAATCTCTCTGCGCTTATTTCAATTTCATTTGGGTCGGTGCAATATGTTTTCTTCTTCCATTCTACTTTTTCGTTTGTCATATTACTGTTGACTCTCTTTCTAGTAGTTTCCCAAAATGTGGAAAAAATTGAAAAAGCCTTTACTATATTCATTTCTGACCTAGTCCATCCTAGTCACACCACACCTCCATCTCACACAGGCCTCTAACACATTCTCTTTGTGGGATCTGAAAATTGTCAGATCCGGTAGGTCTGATGATCGTCCTTTTAGTTCAATAAGAAACTTGGGATCACATATTGTTCCTGTTACCCGCCACCACTTCGTCCTTCCTGTATTGATTCGATCGGAGTGAGTCGAGGTATTTGAAGTCAGAGGCAAACTGGTATCGTTGCTCCATTCAGCGAAATTGTTTCATGACTGGGGAGGCCGCAGGAATCGCAGAACATGTATTCAGTTTTTGTTCTTCTGATTTTCAAGCCAATATTCTCTAGTTTTTGTTGATATTTTTTTAGTCTGTTCTGGACCTCACAGCTATCTTCACCGACCAACATATTGTCGTTTACAATTAGCATGTACCAAGGTGCCTTAAGGTGATTTAAGCCTGATCTCTGGTACAAGCTTACAGAGACACTGAATTGTTCGCGAATCAATTTCCCATACTCAGTAAGTACTCCTTCTTCTTTGAAAGCCACCCACAAAACCTCTTGAGGTACCATATCATACGTCTTTTCTAGGTTAGGATAGTTGTAAGAGATTGCAAATATGGCATCTGTTGCCCGCGCCCTGGTATAACCGAAATTGATTTTCTGTTATGGTACTTTTATTTTCCACTCTTTTCTCAATTACTTTTTCCCGAGCTTTCATGCTACGAGATATGAACTTTATTGATTGGACCCTAACTGCTTTACAATTTTTCATTCTTCGTACTGCCATTCTATCTTCGTTTATACTAATGTCATTCACTAATCCAATATTCAACGTTGCATGCACACCATTTAACACTCAGCTTTAATCATTCTCCTCATAGGGTTTTCAAAATAAATTTTCACCTGTTTTTTATATTCTCATCACTCTTATAGTCTCATCATTAATAATCCTAAGAATAATATACCCTCAGCTCTTCATCGTTCATACATTTTACATTTTTTATGTCTTTGCCCTCTCTTCTATGCTCTCTTTGTAATGCAATAGATTTATTTTTGCCCTCTGGGTTCTTGCAGGTGCTTGTGCATACTGTTTTGAGCTTAAGCTGTAGCTACTTTTACCGCTTTTTTGTTTATTTTTTTATACTCTTTGTATTTACTCTTTCCAACTTCCTTCATTCTTTCACTCCTCTTCTGATTTGTCCGTACTTTAAATGAATCCTTCTTTTCTTTAAGCGCTTTTTGTATCTTTTTACTCCACCACCAAGTACGTCTATCAATAGTAACTTTCTCTTTCGTTTCTCCAAACATTTCCCGTGCTATCTCTCTTATGTATATAATATGCCATTTCATTCCAACGTTAATTCACTTACTTATTTTGCATTCCATACATTTGTATCACTTTGTCTACTACTTTTCCCTGAATGTACTTTCATACTATGCTTTTCCTAAAATCAGCCACCTATTCCTTGGAGGGACTAGGTCTTCCTGCTCTTATCCAGAATTTTCATAGTGACCTCAATTACTAGCAACCCTATATCGCACTAAGGGTTGCCCAAGCACTACCTTGCAGTTTTCGACACAGACCTACTACTTATTTCTTCTGATAAGAAAGTAGTCGATCTGGGTCGCGTGGTTACCACTTTTATTTGAGTAGTATATCAAGTCAGTGTAACAGAGCTATACGCTAGACGCCCATAGGCGAAGCAGTACCCCGCTACGCAAACAAGTACACAAGGGTTGTTGCACCATTCGAGGCGGGTGCAATAATAATAATAACTTCACACACGTGTTCTGTGACGGAACTGAGGCTGCAGTAGCTCGAAAACTCCAGAGTCACGTACCCCTTTGTTATATGTGTCCTGTGGTTGGAGAGGCCACTAGGACAAGTACACCAACTGACCGTATAATAAAATACCTCAAATTATTCTATATAATAACTAAATGAGAATAAAATTAAACCTTGTATAAAATGCACGCTTTGTAAATGAGCACATTGTACGCTAGATGGTTAAATAGCTGGTAAAAATGTTTGACGAAATACTGTTCCTGCTCTACAGTCACACTGTAAATGAGTGGTGGTCTTTAGATACTGTTTCTCCTTATGAATTTTCATTTGTGTATTAGTTTTAATTTTCATGTGACATATAACTATTAATTAATGTTTTTCATTGTTTTTATTGTTAACCTTATTCATTTTTCACACATTATTGACAATACCTTATCCTTCTTATTCCGATAACCAGCGCGTCAGGGATTAATACAGTATTACTGGTAGTCAGAGAATAGAGCTACATTTTCCACGATCTTGACCGTACATACAGTTTACGCCTTTACCACATTTATTAAACCTTTCAGACACTGTTAAGGGAGCTGGTAACTTGGTCCTTCATCAGTATACTCTAAAGTCATGTCTAAATTTTAAGAGCTAGGAGGGAGTGTACTTTACTAAAAATTATAATGCTTATAGTGGTTGAATTCAAGTGTCACTATTCATGTCACCCGTCTAAGTATGTTTTAACAGCTTATGTCTGTTTCACAGTTCCGTACTGATGCTTCGCAGATAAATACGCATTACTTTTGTGGGACACTAAATTCCTAACTTTTTTATTGTTTGTATTCTTACTTTAAGTAATTTTATAGACTGTTCAAAACTTTTTCAGATGCTGGAACTAGAATTACAAAACTTTGTGATTGAATATGTCAACCCAAGTTTTTATAATGCTGTGAATATATCAGTCAGAAGACCAAATCGCCATAGTCCTTACTCCATCAACATGTATTTAGACTATAAATGTTATGCTGGTGACAATTATACGGTATGTGCATCACTTGCTTATTAGTATTATAATTTTGGGCAGTTTATAATGTAACCACACGTCCACTAATATGGTTATGCAATTAAAATTGAAGTTATATTTAAAGAAAAGGTAATATTGCATGGAGTAAATGACTATTTGATTAAGTTCATTATTTAAATATATTTAGAAACAGAAACAGAATAAACCTGACAGTGAATCCGGTTTTGAAAAATTTTGTCTCCAATAATCTCCTGCCAAAAAATATAAAAGTTGTATAAAAGAAGTTAGATATTTCTTTTGTACAACATAAAAATATGCGTTCATTTCACAACTTTATTATTTTAACCGACTTCCAAAAGAGGAGGTTATCATATCAGTTTCAGAAGACGGCTGGTGCAATATGATAATATGTTTTTGTTTGTACGGGTATACATTATACATCCTAGTTGGTCCCATTGTTAACTGGTCAGTATCCGATGATGGGATCCTGGAGATATTTAATGAAATCTTTACAGAACGAAAGGAACATTTACAGCGATTTTGATATTGTTGTGCAAGTGTTCTCGAAAAGCACAATTTGGTGATTGCCGTTGGCTTTTTCATATTGACATTATGAAATATATTATACGACCACGTTTTAATGCTCAGATTTGAATGACAACTTAATTACTGGGTTGGAGCCGTGCCGTTACCGTGACGGTATATTGTGTGATGACCTGTAAGCTAGATGGTGCTCTAGGTCACCGCCTGCTGTGACCCAGCCAGGAATCGCTCATGCACCAGCAATAAGGTATGATGATACCTTTTTTGTGTACTCGATGTAGTGACCGAATTGCATTGACGGTGGTCAACCGTGACCTGATTAAGTCCCGAATTACACATCTTCAGCTTAAATCTAACAGCAGCAGTGCACATCTCATGACGACGGTGATGATGATAATGATAATATTATTTTTTGGAGGAAATCCCCAGGGATGAGGATGCCTCGGTAAGGCGAGGGCCGTGCTTCATTATTTTTCTACATAAATGACCTTCTGTGGCATATAAACCACCCCATGGTACTATTTGCCGATGATAGCACCGTAGTGATTAAGTGTGATAATCCCAATACTTATGTAAATGAAATAAATATGACACTTAATAGAATTATATCATGGTTTAACTACAATAATCTAATTATAAACTTAGAAAATACTAAAATTATGCATTTTGAATTTTGTTTAACATTAGCATTAATATGACCTGTAACTTAATCTATTTGACATTTATTGAAATTGATTGTATTTTAAACTAGCAGTTCTCGCGCGGCTTCGCTCGCGTGTACATATTTATATATTTTGCCAGGAACCCTAGTCATTTTTGTAAAATAAAAGTAGCCCAAGTTACTGCTTATAATTACAGCTATCTTCCAGTGAAAGTCAAGTTTACATAATATAATTCTACCTCTTTATGATATCTTAAAATAAAACTATTTTTCACGGATTCTATCGCCATTTATTTGGTGTTATTTTACTATCTATACTGGTCCCGACGTTTCAGTTGCTTTTCAGCAGCCATGGTCACGGGTAGACTAAGATAGTGGTCGTCTCATGTATCGAAGTGCAAAGTTATCTCAAAGTACCCGAAGTTTGTTGATTGTTGGTGTTACTATTTACGCAGAATGAGCTCAAAGTGTCTTGAAGCCTTGCTGTGTTTTGTATTTTTTTGGGTTTGAGTAAGTGAATAACCGGATCCCAAGCTGGTGGTACGTTCCAACCATCTTCTCTATTAATATTAGGGTGTTTTTTAATTTCAATAGCCTCCCGGAGCATCCTTGGTAGGAATCTGTGTTCCGTTGCGAGTACCTGTGGTTTATCGAAACGCAGGTAATGGTTGGTCCCTTGTTGCACGTGTTCACACACAGCCGACTTTATCGAGCGTTGGTGTTTTATGTCAGCAATGTGTTCCTTGACGCGGGTGCCAATGCTTCTCTTGGTCTGACCAATGTACGAGAGCCCACAGTCACAGTCTATTTTATAGACCCCTGCATCTTATAGAGGTACTTGACACTTGACAGATGGTAAAAATTGACTTATCTTCGTTGGCGGCTTGTAGTATGTATTGATTGAAGCTCGCTTCAAGATGTAGCCAATCTTGTCAGTAACTCCTCGTACATACGGTAGAATGGCAGGCTGGCGCTCGACAGTGGCTGGCTTTTCTTGGGATCTGTGACGGAGGCGCGGTGGATGGAGCTTGTTGTCTTGCAGTACGTGCTTGACATGTGCCAGCTCAGCGTCCAGGTGTTTCTTGTCACAGATCCCACGGGCTCTCTGAAACAAAGACATCCCCACGGTAGCTAGCTGTTTTGGATGGTCGTGAGATTCACCGTTTAAGTACCTATCAGTATGTGTCTTTTTTCGACATTATCATATCTTAAAAATTAAATGTGTGTAAAAAAGTAAAAAAAATGACAATGTTAATTAAATAATTTGTATGCCTCTGGGCAAAACATAGAGAATCTATCTTACCTGTAACATCTCACATTCTGTTGTAATTTTACCTATGTTTACAAATAAAGCATTCTGATTCCAGTGTGGCAGATTTTTTTTATATACTTAATTCGAATTTAATTTTTTTTAATGTATATAATTATTTTCAGAGCGTCCGTGAACTAATATAATATTAGTTACTTTGGTCAGTTAATAACTGGAAAAGACATTTTTTAAACAAAAAATATATGAAGCAAAATGAGTGAAGTTACACTACTGTTATTTAGTTTAACATAATAATATATTAGATTATTTTTTTCTTTTCAGATAAAAGTCAACGTATATGAATTTATTGGTGGCCGAAATGTTCTGACGCCTATACGTTTAGAGTATACTATATGTTACTTTTTAACACAAGATTCGTGGCTCGGCAAAATATTTAGTCAACAATTACCACGTAATCTGACATGTCCATTCGCTCCGGTGAGCAATTTTTTTTAATACTTATTTTATTCCCGCACTTCATTTAACAGTATTAAATTATGTTGGAACACTCAGACTACCTCTCCCCAGTGGCAAGCTTAAATATTACAAGCCTGTTTATTACAACATTTTTTTTTTTACATATACCTAGTGATATATTTTATGTATTTAATATATAATTTAAATACCTTATTATATCTAATATTATATTCAATCGGTACCAATATGTCTGACATAGCTCATTTCGACAATGAGAATTTTTTGTCGCCAAGTACCGATGATGAGAGCTATGCAAGTATTCCCTCTCTGTCTGTCTTACTATCATATCAGTTCTCTGACGTACCTAGGAACTTAAATGTCAATTACATTAACGTTCAGAGTAAACCGGCTCAATTTCCCGATATGCTGGCCATTTTTGACAGTGCGAATATCCATGCTATTTGTGTTTCTGAGTCATGGCTAAAACCATGTTTCAGCATCCTATTTCATTCCCGGAATCAACTTATCCAAAATGTCCACACGCATTCCTTTTTTCTATTCTCTAGACATTATTCTTGTATCGTTGATTCCTTCGTACAGTCACACTATAATTGTTGGAGATTTTAATACATGTTTGCTCAGAAATGACTCTCGTTCTTCCTCGTTTTGTTCCTGCTTAGAGCCTAATAACCTCTCTATTATTCCTAACTGTACACCTTCTCTCCTTGATATTATCGCTGTCTCTTTCCTAGAACATGTTGAAAAACATGGCCAATATTCATCTGATTCTTTCTCCTACCATGACCCCAAATTCTTATCTTATAAAATTCGACCACTAAAACCAAAATCACAAATGCTTCTGTAGCGCAATTTTCATGGCATGGATTTGGTTGACCTTACTATCCCTAGTAAGGCCAACCAAATCCATGCTGCTGACAACATTGGGTTGGGGTCCTCTGCATAATACGGATTGCATAGACACAAAAATTAAAACATTTAAAGAAATCTTGACCAACTCTATGACATACACATTCCAATCCGTAAAATAAAAGTAAAACACCTTCCATTACCTTGGCTTACTTCAAAAATTAAAATGCTACTCACTAAAAAAGTAACTGCCAAGGCAACATTCACCTACGAACTAGGAGAAATATATTACATTGCGAAATCACTGCAATAAGGGGTGCAGGAATTCTCAACGCCAACATCTTCACTCCTCTGTGGAAAATGGAGACCCAGTCAAAGTATGTAAATTTCTTAGATTACTAAGAGTTGTAAACTTCTCGACAAGATACAGTCCCTAAAGACCTAATTTCGATCTACTGAATAAGCAATTCTCGGTTTCGTCAAACTTTGATAGGACTATAAAAGCAAACACTTTAAAATATCTTTCTCTCTTCCAGCTCCTAACTATCCAGCTTTCGTCTTCAGCAAATTCTTCGATTGTGATGTTAAGAAGATTATAATATTTATTAACTCCCGCACAATAGGTAGTGATAGTATTAGCAGTGACATGATCTTGCCAGTTTTGGATAAAACTATTCTTGCTCACATTTTTAATTTTTCCATATCAAATGGGAACTTTCCAGTGGCATGGAAAGAAACGTCCACTTTCAATGTGTGAGCTAAGACAGTTTTAGCGTGTCGTGGTGCCCCAGCCGTAAGGCCTCCAAATAAAACTCGAAACCACTCTGCAATTCTTATACAATGTGGGACATTCTATAATAGGCTATTAGTTCCGTTCAATGTCAAAAGATGGCATGCATCTCAACTTAAGAAATCTTAACCCTTTATGACTTCCTCTACTCGAAAATATATGGCGCACGCGGGTTAGACTTTCATAACACTACTATAAACATAAACTTAGAAGAAATCTGTGTTCGGAGCAAGTAGCATGGCTTAAAGATAAATCCTGTAAAAACGCAAGTTACTCGTTTGTTATTGGTAGTTCCAGGATGAGACCAAAAATAGATTTACTGCGATTGTATCTAAGATACAGTAAAGAACCTTGGAATATACATTGACAAAGACCTGCCCTGGTGTCCACAATTGCAAGAAGTCTGTAGGAATTTTTTTGCATCTGCGGGGTCCCTTAGAAGACTGCATAACTTTCTAACGGTTGCCATTAAAATTGCGCTAGCAGAATCGCTCCTTTTTCCTATTCTTAATTATGCAGATGCCAGCTATCCAGATTCCAGCTATCCAGATCTCACCAAGGACCAACTTGATAAGCTTGAGCGACTTCAAAATTTCCGCATCGTCTCATCTGTTCATTTCCAGACTACGCAAATATGACCAATTGACCACGTCTCTGAATATTAGATTAAGATCAAGTGACCTTTACGCCTTTGCCGGAATGCTCATATTCTTTTACTTCTGTACAATATTCTGTTTAATCCTAGCGCTCCTCCTTATTGCAAACAACGTTTTGAATTTTTGCACAACACGCATTCAAGATTCCTGGGAATCTTAGGTTAAAACTATAAACACATACCACGAAATATCTGAAGAAATCTTTCACATTTAAGATTGTCCGTCTATGGAATGAGTTACCACTGGTAATCAGACGCTCAGCAACGTTACCAATTTAAAAAAAACTAGTTATATAACGCTATATTTCTTCGTGAATGGTGACATACTAGGTACTATTATGAATCTCCATAGGAATTAATTATGCATTGTATATGTATGTATGTATGTTTGTGTACATAAGTCTATATTTACCTACCATCCCATAGGATGGCAAATATTAATTTATTTGCAAAATTTATACTAACTATCTCTAAATAGCGCTTATATATTATTATTTTCTTTTTACTATCTATATCATTCACTATCATCTCTATTCACCTATATTTCTCTATCCATCCAATGGTTGATTGGAAGCGATCGCAAATTGCAATAAAGGTGATCTTATTGCAATTTGCGATCGCAATTCGTGAGAATTGTACATAATAATTAGCGACCTTAGATATAAGTAAAATATTGTAACTTATTGCTTCGTGTGCAATAAAGAGTTAATCTATCTATCTTTACATTATGAAATTGGCGTTTTGTCGAACTGGCCACTTCGATCTCAAATAGAACACTTAAATCAAATTGGTCAATTGAAAAAGCTAGAAAAATGGGTGCCGCATGAGCTGAGTGAAGCGTTTAGTGTTGCGTTTCATTACTCAACCATCACAATAACGAGGCGATTTTGAACCATATTGTTATTTGTGATGAAAAATGGATACCCATACGATAATTGTTTTTAAACTTTCGCGACTTTCATACATATTATATGTGTAATTCGGAACTTAATCGTGATAATATTTAAAAGGTCGATCGTGGTCACGAGTGGACTGACCACGATTGGTGCAATTCGATCGAAACATCGGGTAACCAAGAGGTATTGTACCTTTTAAATATTTTCGCGATTAAGTCTAGTCTAGTCCGGCATTACACACCTAATACCCATACGATAACCGAAAACGCTCACCATAATTATTGAACCTTTGAGAACTTTCACTACAGCTTTCTCTTCTAAAATCTGGCCAGACAATTACGGCAGAACTGTATTGTCAACAATTGCAAACAATGATGGAAAAGCTAAGCTAAGCTAACCGTTAAACAACCGCCAACTAGTGTCAATTGTTCTGGCCCATTGCTACTTCAGGACAACGCTAGACTACACAGTGCACAATAAAAGAAGGTCGCAAAATTAGAGGAGCTGTCAGAGAATGTCTCCGATACCTACCCTGACCTTGCTCCAACAGATTACCATTTGTTCCGGAATTTGGACAACTTATTGGGAGGACAAAAATTAAATTCCGATGAGGCAGTCCAAACCACCTTCAAAAATTTCATTGATTCTCACTCTCGCAATTTTTTCAGCTAGGGAATTAATGAACTTCCTATAAAATGGCGAAAGTGCATAAATAACAATAGTACATACTTTGATTGATTAACATGTAAATAATTTCATAAAAAAATCGTTTTATTTTTTCCGTATAAAATGCCAATTTCATATGTAAAGACCTTATGATAAGTATAGTGGCTGTTCTAAACCCGACAAAAAGCGTGACCAATTTTTTGTCTCATATAAAGTGGTTTATTTTATTTTTTATAGTTTCATGAATGTTAAATTTAATAATATTTTTTCATTTTTCAGGGTATTGTCCAAATAAAACAGTTAAAGTTCCACACTGAACAACTGCCACAACTACCATTAAAAGCATTTACGTATGACTCTCCTAATGTAAAACTCTGTACTGAAGTAGAATGTTTTTACGTTAAAGAACGAGTACTTTTAATAAAAGTTTATACGCATATTAAATTAAAACTGCAAGATAGACACTAAAATCATAAAAGCCAGCCGCAGAGGCATTAAATAGTAAACAATTACAATATATAAGTCAACTTGAATTGTAAAAAACAACACATTGCATATCTACGTAAAATTGAATGTAGGTACCTATATTCCTTTATTCATAAAATAACATTAAAAAAGATCTATTTTCTTTTTAAATATAAAGATACACATAACTATTTTATATAAAGTACAGGCGGCGAAAGAACCTGTACCGTACAAAAAACTTTTAACAAAAAATTAAACCGACGAAAAGACGCCGCATTTGACGCCGACTCAAAATTAGTTTAAATAAAACTTTATAGTTTATATAAATAAGCTCAATATTTAAAAGACTTAAAAGGTTTATTTATTTTTATCTTTTCAGTTTTTTCGTCGGTTTAATTATTTGTTAAAAGTTTTTTATTTTATAATTTTTTGTGGTTCCCGTCATATTTTATTAGAGTACTATCTTTAACTACTATCTTTTAATATATTTAATACTAAATACTTTAAAACGCTATCAAAAGTCTTTTCTTCAAAAGAATCATAAAAAACGATTCATAAATAACGGAGTGAGGCCTGAACATACATAAAAAAAATATATACATACGGTCGAATTAAGAACCTCCTTTTTTCATCGGTTAAAAACAACATTGTTTTGATTTTTTACAAGCGAAATAACGGCTTAAGGAGGAAAAGCACCCATTTTTTCATGTGGAATTTCATCTTACCGGGTTAGTGGTGAGGCCGTATATCAGACCTAAACTGACGAAACCAAGTGTGGTTTCGTCAGTTTAGGTCTGATATAAGGCACACAGTGGTGTGCCTTAAGCACATAGAGAATCTGAGCTAAATGTGCAGTGTACCTAGTTTTAAGTAGGACAATACTGTGTGGCCCGTCATCTTGCATAAGAAATATACGTGTTTCGTGTACCAAGTTGACCTTTTATTTAAAATAAATAACCGGCAGTTTATTTGGCGACGAGACAAATAGAAACCATTGTGTCACAAAATGACAAGATTTTTCGGTAATTTGAGTGTTTTCGCCCACAAACAACACGAGTGGGAGGTGATTTTCGGGAAGCTTCAACAATTCAACAAGTTGAACGCTATTGGTATAAGTAACCAAAGTGCAGTGTTATTGACGCATTTGTCAGATGAATCCTACCGTTTACTACGAAATTTAGTTCATCCAGGGAAACTTGAAGGGATTGCATATACGGAGCTAGTTTCCGTACTCAATGCACATTTCACGCCTAAAAGACCAACGTTCATAGACCGGGCTAAATTCTACGAAACCATGAAAGCAGATGGCGAGAGCATCGAAGATTGGGTGGCGCGCTTGCGTGGATTAGCTGTTTACTGTGATCTTAGTTCGGAGCTGGATACTTTACTGGCCGACCGTTTCGTGTTCAGTTTCAAAATAGACCACGTGCGAGACAAGCTTAAAGACCTTGACCTTGGCGCAGGCAATAGAGGTTGCGCAGAAAGCGTAGTGTTCGCGGGTGGCACGCGTCGAGGGCGCAGGTACCATCATCATGAAGGAGGAGTCCGTGTAGCCGCCGCTCCCTTCCAGACAGGCGCGGTGGAAGACGCCGTTACTGCGGCCCGTAAGGCTGATGACAGGGGCGCGGGCGACCAACCTCATTATACGGTGTGTGGTATTAAGAACCACACGGCTGACAACTGTAGATTTAAAAACTACAAGTGCTTGGTTTGTGGGTAAAAAGGCCATTTAAAAAAATTGTGTCCAGCTAAAAAGTCAGAGATGCATAATATGTGACGGTATCTTAAGAGGATTGCAGTGAGTATAAACTTTTTAACCTGAGGTATGTCGGCAATAATCCTATTTAATTATAAGTGTTAATAAACAATGTTGATCTGTGTATGGAGTTAGATACTGGATCAGGTAGTTCAGTTATTTCAAATCAATTTTATTTGCAACATTTTTCTAGCCAAAATTTGTTGTTATTTATTTCGTTTGCTAGCTTCTTTATAAATATTTCATTATTTTCATTCTTCATTATTATCATTTTATTTATTTTAGACAATATACATTGGATACCAAGTTCTCGCACAAAGGCGCCTCGCGTCATTTGCGATCGAGTAACTGGCTTAATATATAACATATTTTCTTTTTAATCATAAATTAATATCTTCGATTCTTTTACTTTATTCACTTTTCCTCAATGTACATTGGATAGCAAGTTCTCGCACAAAGGCGCCTGGCGTCATTTGCGATGGAGTAACTGGCTTAATATATAACATACTAGCAGCGCCCCGCAGTTTCACCCGTGTAAGTCCCGATCCCGCGGGAATATCACAACACTTAGACGGATGGATATGTCCATAACACCCTGTACTGATGGGTTATGTTGTTCTAACGTATTTGATTTTCCTTTTTGGGTTATTTTTTCTCTTCTAGAATTTTCCTATTATTTATTGGTTTAATTTGGTGTTTTCATGTCACTATTTCCATATTCTATTTGATGTATTTAGCACTTTTTTTTTTCACTTTTTAATATATTTTTTCTTAATTTTTTCACTTTTTATTTGTTTTTACATAGTTTTATTTCACTGTCCTGGACTTGCTTAGGGTCGCGATAAAGTAGTGGCGACCCCTGGCAGGGTCTCCATGAAGTACTTGGAGTATATCTCTAATTGAAATGAAACCACTTCTTGTTAGAACTGTTGAATAACTATTACTAAATTTTCTGATGGAATACAAGATCCTATATAGAGGAATTAATCTAGGTTATCATACGTAGTATGTTACGTATGTATGACATCATAATATTATTCACTTAAAGAAATGTTAGAAATTTATGAACTTCCGATCTGTAACATTATACGTCACAACCTACGTAACGACCTACGTCATGCAATACATCATCCCCGTAATTTTTAAAGACAAAAATTCATCATTAAATTTTTGGCTTTTGTATAAAATTTGATAATTAGTTAGTCTTACTTACTATGTTTATATTCCATTAAATACTTTTATACATTATCGTTTATAATAATTTCTATTTATAATACATACATACAGTTACATTTGAAACATAATAAGTTACATTTCATAATCTTACACTTGTTTATGTTGCATGTTATTATTAATGCTGATACATTAAATTGCCATTTGATCTTAAAGTATGCTAAAATATTATTTAATTATTGTGTTCTATGTACTGTTAAGCAAATGTATTAAGGTATTTCTGGATAAAAGAGATAGAACTCCTTTTTTGGATTAGATACTGTATTGTAATAGATAAATGATTTAATTTTTATGTTAGGTCGCAACTTAAGATGTAAGGTCGATCTTGTATTACCACAGAACAGAGTCGGAGAGAACATAAAGCACAATGAACCATTAAAACCTAATAGGTGTTTTAAAGTAGGTGAAGAGGTATGGGCGGCTGGGTTGCTCACAGTCCCTAATGATAACAGTAGTAGTTCTTGTACAGCAAACCCCAGTGCAGCCGTACACTCCAGCAGGATGCGAAAACCTGTTAATGATATATAAGCAATTTATGTAGAAACCAGCACCCTAAGACAAATAGTTTTATTATCTAATAAGCCTTAATGTTTGTATCGATTGTTACAAATTTCCAAACTAAAGGTGGAGGGATGTGCTATGCAGTGTACCTAGTTTTAAGTAGGGCAACAGTGTGTGTGGCCCGACATCTTACATAAGAAATATACGTGTTTCGTGTACCAAATTGACTTTTTATTTAAAAAAACGACCGACCGTTTAGAATCACATATCGGAATGTATCGATAAATATACAAATTCCAAAAATTATAGAAATGGTTTCGGTTGGTTGTCCTCCAACACTCCTACGATTTTATCGAAAATATTTTTAGTGGATCTAGAGAAACGTAATCTCTACGAATTTATTATTACTAGAGATCGCGTGGTGGTCGAATTTCGACCATGGTTTATTTCATTGGCCAATATTACTTGACCTGTCATTGTATAGACTTTTGTACCATGACAGGTCAAACTATATACTGGACACTCATAGCTGTATGTACCCGTTTTTGCATTTTTTTTAACTTTGTAGCAAATATTGTTCAAAAATTTTAGCATTCGTCCTTCTTCTCTGTATAAACTATAAGTGCGACATTTCATACTCCTTCGTCCGCCCAATTTTCGTAAAAAGGGATCCAAAGTTTTCGCTTCACTTATTAATATATAGATCATACATAATTATGTATTTATTAAATTAAAATGAATATTGCACTACAAATATTTAATTAAAGGTATAATGTATCATTATGTTCATATTACTCATGGATGGCACAATGGTTAAAGTGGTAAAAAAATCCGGGCCCGCAGCAGGCCCGCAGAGGTAGATTTTGTGTTTTTTTAATTTTTTTCAAAATCTGGCCCCCAGTCCCCCCCTTTGAGGAATATCCCCCATTTTCGAACTTAACCTTCATATTTGCCCTGTTTATTTTTTGTCCAAGTTTGAAAGCAATCGGTGCATAATTGCGACCTCTATCGTGCCGGTAACATTGAGGTACATACATACATACATACATACATATATACATACATAAATATATACATACATATAAACATATATATATATATCCCTATATACTTTTTAACTGGCGGTTGTTTTGGGGTCTAGGGATCATAACTAGACCTCCTGTAAGGAAATTTTTTGGAAAACTCGACAACTGGTACAAAACTAATAGGTAGACTTTCGTAGAAATCTACCTAAAAGAATGATTGCAATCGGACTACATGTAAATGAATTACAACTACCTCTTGGCCTTTTGGAAGTGTATTAAAGCATGAAATGTATTTTTTCCAAAATGAACATTTCTCTTTTTGTGATTTCTCTTCTAATTTCCAGCCGGTAAAGATAAGTAATAAATTTCTGCTTGGATTGGGAGTCACCTTAATTAACGTCATATTTAGGCATCTGTTAGGAGTTTACTAAAACGAGCAAATCAATGAAATCTTAAAAAACTCCTTCAGTTTTTCCCTGAAAATTACCGGTATCTACATATTCCCCCTAACTTGGATGGACATGGTGAGAAATGAATATATTAGATTGATCCTGAAAGTAGCACCAGTGGATACAAATTTGAGGAACGATAGGTTATCGTGGTATGTACATGTAATGCGGAGGGATGAACAAAATATGGTGAAGAGAGTTTTATAATATGGAAGTTGACAGGTGCAAGAGAAGAGGATGACCAAAGAAAATATGGATGGACTGCGGGAACGAAGATATGGCTGAAAGGGAGTAAGCAATGGAATGACGAATGATAGAGTAGAATGGAAGAATAAAACATTGCGCCGACCCTAATTTATAATATATAAAATTTATTAAGTATAGCTCTTAGTTTTGTACAGACATGTTTTATGTAGGGTTTCCTGTTAAACCGATTGTCTATTATAAGTCCTAAGTACTTATGATCTTTGACTGTATCTAGGTTACTACATTTATAATTAGATCTTCACATACGATAGTTGTGCAAACATTCATGGTCATGCATTATTATGTTAGGCGTGTAGTTAGCTTTATTAAGCGACGATGATCATCGTCATCGTCGTCGATATACACATGATTTTTTTTAGCGTTAATTATATCAAGCCGACGTCGTGAGCCCATTCACACATTCCATCAAAAATTTCCTGAAGTTTACTTTCAGCAATGTTTAGGTCTTGTCTGTTACCATTAGACAAGTGTCGTCTCGTGGTACACTCTGTGCAATGAGGTTACATATCAAGAGGTCAGGTCAGGTTCAGTTAAATAACAGAGATTGCGTAACTATTAACAGATTTAATCCGCACAGTGCAACGGTTACAATACAAGTGTCTGTTCAAAAACTAATATAAACTGCCAACCATCATTGCCATTTTATATTATCTGTCAAAAACGAACGAGTGAATGTAAAAGACTTAGTACTGATACAAGTTGTCATTATCGAGTATCGGTATCACGTATACGAGTAACTAGTCAGCTAAATGTATTGTAAGTTAACACACATTTGGTTCACAAATATGATATATTCATACGGGCCGATTATAGAGCCGATTATGGCCGATTTATGCTGTTACTGTACGTCTCACTCACTTTTACTGTAGTGTTTATATGTTTATTATAATTTTTAAGAAGTTGTAGTAATGGACCTTGTACCTATACAAGTTTGCTCAAAACATTTATACAGCACTTTATATTGTAGCATATCAAACGCTTTGCTGAAATCAACAAAAATAACGAGCACGTGACGTTTTTCATTCAAGTGCTCGTTAATTTCGCTGCTAAATTGACAGAGTAAATTGAGAGGTATTCCTCCCTTTTCGAAAACCGTATTGTTTGTTATGTGTTATTTTTTTGGATTTAGAAATAGACTCAACTTGTCCCCTATGTATCTCTCAATTATCTTATCAATGCAGGACAATATAGTGATAGGACGATAATTGTTACAATCTCCACGATTACCTTTTTTGTAAATAGGTTGAACTACGCCCACTTTTAAGTCATCCGGGTAACTAGATGTGAGAATGCAACTGTTAATTAAATGAGTGATTGCGGGTGTAATTTCTCTGTTAATATTTTTTATATCACTATTCCATGTTTGTAATATTCTACGTTTCACTAATATTTATCTTTGGCATCCGCATTGTCACATTTATCCCGCTATTAGCACTAGATAACTGCTCAGTTAACATTTTTTTAATACAAGTTTTGGCATTTATGTTAGTGTTTTGTTTTAAAGAAAAGTTACGTACTACTTCATAATAACAATCATCCTCAACGCTGATGACAAAGCCAAATATATTTGAATGTGCAAAACCAGTTTGAACAGTCCCAATATAAAGACATTTACAAACCTGTCATTTAGTTAATATTAGTTCAATAAAAGTATTCCATATTATTTCCCAGTATTTCCGTATTAAAACAAAACAATTTACTTCAGCAATGAAACAAACAGAAGGTTCACGTAATAAAAAAACACTTAAATCCTTTTATCCGACTGAAAAATTTAAAACAAACATACATTTTGAATCAGGAACTAGCAAATGCAGCAACTAGCTGTTGCAATTTTAAACGGATTTGATGAATTGATTTAATGAAATCCTAGTACTTTCACTTTCAGTGAAATGTTACGAATTGTATTTTGTGATTAAGAAGAGGTTTCTTGTGTTGAAATTTCTATTAAAAATATAATGCTGAATTTATAATCGTTTCAAGTACCTTAATTCTGTAATTCAGTCATGCGCAGCCGTATCGTGAGTTGGTGGACTTCAGTGGTCTTTTTTTCTTAAATTGAAGCATATTAATTGGAAGTATCAATTTTAGGTTTAGTCACGAAAATATTAGCAGCAGAGTACTTTGTACGGCGATCGGTTCCAGAGTTATTCAATGTTAAAAATGTTGTGTCCACCGAAATCAATTTACTAACCACAGAAATCAAATTTTCATGGACTCAAGAGCAATAAATCCGGGTCACATAAAATACCTGAATTTCTTGGAAACTAATAATGCTATCTCAGTGAAATCATTGTGTTAAATAGACAATGAAATAGTCTTTAAAAAAAAAGTAGCAAACCTTCTTGGTTATATGAATGTTATGTTATCAAAATAAAATAAAAATTACTTTTGTAAATGGAACTACGAATTTACTGGTTTTTTAGCTGCTGTCTTAGCTTTTGTTTCTGTTCTGTGAAATAAAAATGTATGTAAACAACGTTCCTATGGTTCAATATTCATTATTGAAGAATACACCAGAATTCTCACGTGCTGGATAACGGCCAGAGTCAACGTGATAAGGCAAGTACAGTCACAGTGTAGCTGTTAACAGTGCAACGAGTTCTCCAACGTTACGAGGAAACCGGCTCAAACCTACGCAGACCAAGAACAGACAGGGCCAGGTGTACCACAGCACGAAAAGATCGATACTTGGTCAACACAGTGCTTCGAAACCACTTTCTCACAGGAACTGAACTTATCAATCTGTAAGAGGAAGATTTGCTGAAGCTAATTTAAAACCATTAGACCATCAAAGGACACTAAACTGGAGCGTATTTCGAGACTAATGCCCAGAACCGCTTAAATTGGAGTGTTGAAGATTGGTCAAGAGTTATGTTTTCAGACGAATACAAAATTTTTCTCTATAAGCAAAGTATTTAATTGCCTTTTAAACACAATTTAGTTCACCAAACTAGTATTCTTATTTTCCGAGATTTTCCAGTATCTTAATTTGAACCAAATTCGTATCTTTGTGACCCAGATGCGTTGCTCTCGAGTGTATTTTCTATCTAAATTCTGTCTAATACATGGGTTTGTATTATAGGCACACGCTAGCTATAAGGAATTACAGGTTACTCTTAGTAAAATGTTAAATTTTATCAACTTTACAACTGTACAATAAACTTTAGAAAATGTCACAAAAATCAAGTTTTGTAACCTACAAATGTGAAATATAAAAATGGTAAACTTATACACATAATCTGATTTTTTTAAGATCTATAGCAATCATAGATTAATCTACTTAAAGATAAAAATGCAAAAATAACTATCAGTATTACAGTTTTTAATAGAAAAATCTTTAATTGTTCCACGCTAGTTTCATCAGCTCTCACAATGTTTGCATACATAAACCACTGTTGTTGTTGGAGTAATATTTTAGTAAGTTGTGAAAGACACATGGAACTGATAGATACGCAAGTTCAACAGGACAGCTACTTCGAGGTTTGATCAGAACATTCGATTGCATTGACTCTACTCCTTCTTTCGACAACACAAACATTTTTAGTTATTTTTTTAAGAGAAGAAATTGACTTCAGTGCATTTATTAACACTGAAATCAGTACCACTGAAATCAAAATTTTATTTTTATTTATTTATTTCATGAAAACTTACATATTAGGTATACATTTATTTGAAACTATGTTATGATTTTATAAGCAATTTTTTTTTTTTTCATTATGATGTACTCGTAATTAAACGGTTACTCATGGCAATTACAATTTAGACCTTGAGGCTAATAAGTAATTTGAATTTAACTTAATTTTGCTATAAACTTACAAAGTTAAGAATGTGTCCATTGGCACTTTTCTTATGGTCTCTATTATCATGGAAAGATAAAAGTACTTTGTTATACACTGACAAAGTAGAATGTCTACCAAGTAGCCAGCACATGTTTCTGTAGTATCTAAGGCATGGCGTTTCTTTTTGATATGAGCCTTCCAGCGAAGTTTTGTGCTTATAAGCAAATGAATCAAGGTTATGTAATCGAACTATGCAGAGCCTGTATTTCGACTATCAGCGCCGACTCCCCAATATAGTTAGCCTACTAGAAATTATAAGAGAAGTCCTGGATATTTCCAAAAGTTACCAGAATTTGTTGAATTGAATAGTTTCAAATTGTTTAAACAACAGACTATTCTTATAGATACTAGTATCTATAAGACGCGCGGGCACGTGCAGTGACGAGTCACTGTGCGCGGATCACTGCGCGCTACCGATATCAATTAGAAACTTGGGACGCGAAAACAACTAGTCATAACTTCTCTTATAAGGCCTATTATTGATAAGTAACGTTATAATCTGAGAAAGTAATTAACTATTTCTTCGTTTAAATAGCGCTAAGATTTATAAAAAAAAGAGATATTAACTCGATTCTTTGTTTATTCTTAACTAACTTACTTTTACTTAATTAAAAAAGAAATAGCCCCCCTCTCATATTTTGATAAAATCTACTAAATAAAAGTATCAAGCAATTTGTTAATCCTTTTTATAGAGTTTACTGCTCAGACACACTTTTCTGAGTCAACTGAGAATGTGCCAATTTTTTCTGGGAAAAACTCATCGAAACCAACACAGAATTCTCTAACATCACATATAAAGGTCATCAACATCAAACGTCTATCATGTAACACAGATCTCTACAAAAAACTTTAATAAATTACGATCTTACCACCTTCTTAAGAATAATATATCGCATTTTTTTATTCTCACGCAATTAAATTATTTAATGTGTATTTAAAATGTAAGATCGTTGTAATGTATTTCTGTTTACCCACCACTTATAAATTATATATTGTATGCTATTATATAAGAGGAAACAATTGTAACACGGATCAGTTCGCATTATACGCTAGCTACCTACCTTCAATCTCGCAGTTTTATTTCAAGACATACAAATACTTCAGTGGCGACGAGGATTAAAAAGAAAAATATATATTGATCGGGCTTTTAGATAATTAAACAATGGCGGTCGGTAATATTCGGGACTTTGATTTTAAATCAGGGAATTGGACGTTGTACGTGGAGCGGCTGGAGATGTACTTCAAAGTCAACAAGGTCGAGAAAGACATGTGGTTGGCGACATTAATCACCGGTGTGGGTGATGAAACGTACGAGTTACTGAGCACATTGTGTAGTCCCAGCAAACCGGCGGAGATAACGTATGACATAGCAGTAACACTTTTGAAAAACCATCTACAACCGAAACCCTCAGTCATGGTGGAACGTTATCGGTTTAGACAAACGAGACAGAAAAACGACGAAAGTGTTACTCAATACCTCACCGAGCTAAAAAAACTTTCAAAAACCTGTGAGTTCGGCGTGAATTTAGAAGAAAATCTGCGGGACCAGTTTGTGTGCGGAGTAAAGAGTGACATCATAAGGCAGAGATTCTTTGCAGAAGACAAGTTGACGTACTCGGAGGCAATTAAACTGGCTTATGGGTTGGAAGCGGCAGAGCGAGATGCGGCAGTAGTAGACGTAAAATCAAACTTGGAGGGATCGGCGTCTGTTCTCACGTGGCAAGCAAAAAGTGGGCGAGGTCACGGCGCGGGCACCAGGCGCGGTCACAGCGCGGGCAGCCAACGTGCTACGCGGGACACGGGACCATTCCAGTTCAGACGAACTATCGAGATTACCTATACATAGTCACAGCAAGTGCCCGAACAAACTTATTTACATTTTGCCCAGGATGAATTGTTATTAGATTACAATGTTATTAAACAGCAAACTATGAGGGACCCAATTTTAAGTAGGGTTTTAAGTTATATCCGGGATATGTGGCCAACGGAAAATGATATTAAAGAATTACAACCATATTTTAACCGCCGCCGAGAACTGTACGAGGAGCTAGGCTGCGTCATGTGGACTCACAGAGTAGTTATCCCGGGAAGCTGTCGAGATAGAGTATTAAGGGAATTACATGAGCCCCATATGGGCATAGTAAAGACAAAAGCGTCAGCTAGGAGTTATGTGTGGTTTCCCGGTATCGACGAAGCGGTCGAGGCGACGTGTCGCGAGTGCGCGGTGTGGGCGGAGGAGGCGGACGCTCCGCAGCGACACGCGGTTACGCCGTGGCCCTGGCCTTGTAGACCGTGGGCACGGGTACATCTTGATTTTTTAGGACCTATTTTTGGGAAGACATATTTAGTTATCGTGGACGCAAAGACTAAATGGCTAGAAGTATTTCCAGTACCTAGTACGGCGGCTACTTTTACGATTGAAAGACTCACGGAAGTCTTTTCTAGATGGGGCTTTCCTAGACAAATAGTTTCCGATAATGGGCCACCCTTTACAAGCAAAGAAATTTTAGAGTTTTTAGGGCGTAATGGCGTGGAGCACCTTTTTTCGGCGCCATACCATCCTGCATCGAATGGAGCTGCAGAAAATGCAGTGCGTACTGTTAAAAGAACTATCAAGAAAGCGGTTAAACAAAACAAAAACATTAATTTATTTTTGAACACATTTCTATTGCATTACCGTAATACATAACATTGTTCTACAGGGGAAAGTCCGGCAACCATTGATGCTGGGTAGGAATTTACGTACGAGATTAGATGCGTTAAGGCCAGATAGGGAACAAAAAGTTAAAAGGGCTCAAGAGCGGCAGCAGAAGGTGGGGACAGACGTCAAGCGCTCTTTACAGTTAGGGGAGGACATATGGATGAGGCAGTATAGGGGAAGTGAAAAATGGAGCCCGGGCCACATAGTTAAAAGAATGGGTTCTACAGATTATAGGGTTGTGGATGAATCAGGTAGGGAAACGCATAGACATATTGACCAGTTAAGACAGCGATCGCGGAGTTCTTTGATTTGTCCATTTTAACGGAGCTATCTCGAGGCGGAACCCCCCGAGGTGCCGCAGATGGCGCCAGCACCGTTCACTGTTGCGGCGCGGGACCATCAGACAGTAAGCGACGTAAGTCCGAAACGAGTTGAGACTATCGCCGCGTTGCCATCCGAACCCGCCGCTAATTCAGAACGTATTGTCACTAAAGTGTGCAGTCCCGAGGCGGACGGGACAATTCCTCAATCTGGGGATCCTATTCCGGAAATAACCTGGTCACGCCCCGTGCACGAATGTCGTTTAAAAAGACCACCAAAATATTGTTAGATTAAGACATTGTATGTTGTAAGAGTAACATAAGAGTAATATTAAGTTTTACATACATTTTGTGCTATTAACAAGTTTTTTTATGTTATGTGTTATTTTAAGGTGGAGAATTGTAATGTATTTCTGTTTACCCACCACTTATAAATTATATATTGTATGCTACTATATAAGAGGAAACAATTGTAACACGGATCAGTTCGCATTATACGCTAGCTACCTACCTTCAACCTCGCAGTTTTATTTCAAGACATACAAATACTTCAATCGTGTGTCATTACATCAATACGCAGTTTTATGCATCTTCATTTGTTTAAATTTTCATACACGTTTTGAACCCTGAGATACCAGATGCAACGCATATACCCACCAGTATCTAGGTAAACCGTTTACCATTCAACTGAACTTTTAAGAATGTTGTCTCCTAGGTTATAAGCAACCAGCATGAAGCAGATTAAAATCGTTATCATCACAGTAGCTCCTACAGTATCCTCTAACTGAACGTCAGCTCGCCAACTGCTTTTGTGCAGTTCACGTATGTGAAGTCCCTCTAAGTGTACACTTCGTGTCCGTTAATTATGGTATTTGAAACAAAAGTACATTTCAAAAGTCTAGGTTGACTTTTGAAATGTACTTTTGTTTTAAAGACTACGTGTATGTTGTTACCACATTTACCTATTTACCTCCAATCTACGACATTGCGACATATGCCTTGAGAGCTTGAGAAAAGTGACTTGGAGAAAAGAAATCAGTTTCCGAAAATGAAACGATAAATAATGACAATGTATCAAAGTTAAAGAAAACACATTTCAACTGGTATGATAAAAGGTTCTTATTAAAGGGTTGATTAACTTTTACTTGAACTTCTTTTAACAAGATTACCACCTCACAGATAAAATGTTAAACAATATTCCAGACTATTGTCTATTTTCTTTGTTCTCCAAAATATACAAATAGAACTGGCGATACATGTTACAAATTATCAGGGTCTGTAGTCCCTTGACTTCTATTATATTGTACATAATTCAGTAACATGTTGGATCATTTCAAGTACATTGCGCATTTACTTCTGTTGCTGTTACAAAATTATACGAAAATGTCAGTAACCCTAGCAATGATTTACAAAAAGTATGAAGGAGTCGTGGTTGTAGAGATGGAGTAAGTACGCTGTCCAGCTTATAGTACAGACAATTTATTACAAAAGCTGACCCGTTTTTGCAGTTAACCTAATGTGTAAATAAATGCGCGCAATAATTAAACACAAAATGGTGTGACGTGAAACTAATTGCTTTGAAACCCTTGCCTCATCTTATTCATGTTGTGTTGTAATGAAACTCATTTCATTTTATTTTTCATTCCCGGATGTAATAAACGTATATTGACCTACACCCGTTTCCTACTAGATCATGATTACTGTAGCAATGGGAATGGTGATTTCGTCTTTTTTGTTTTGTATGAGAGCATTTGAGAAAATTTATGTAAGTACATCTTTTTTGGTAAACGGAATAAGGTATTAATTACTAAAGTTCCCCTAATATTACAATGACAACAGTCTCCTCTTCTTTAAGGGCACATATCAAGACTTAGTTTAGAAATTATCTCCAATCAAGTAATAATTAAATATTTTTTGAAAAATATTATATAATATGTGGGTGGCAAAGCCCCCAAAAGTCAAGCAATAAATAAATGAAAGGCACGGCCATAACCCCTAAAATTTAGAACCCCTTTCGTTGTGGATAAAGCTAGAAGACTGAATTTTCAGAGACCTTAAGGGCATAATATAACTAAGTACATTCAGAAATTACATTTTATTTGAATATGTACTTTTAAGAACTATTGCAAGACGAAGTACAATTTTGTTACTAACTCACAGATCATCAAAATTCTAATGTAGGTACGCCAATAGAGTCGACAAACAACAAAATCAACTTAATATAAGCGCTCAGACTGATTTATACAAGGTTGCGTATGCACAAATCTTCTATTGCAACAGATTTACTTTTTTTTTATGTCATGCTTCGGCACGTATGGGCCAGCTCGATCTGCAATGCTTCCAATGTTTTTCGCTGGGCGAGTGAGGTTACCGGAGGCCCTAACCCCTCCCTCTCCTCCTCTTCCTCTCTTATTCCCCTCCCTGCACTCTACCTCTTCCCCTTTTCCTCTACTCCCACCTTAAAGGCCCGCAACGCACTTGTGACTCTTGAGTTGCAGGTGCCCATGGGTGGCGGTAATCACTTACCATCAGGTGACCCGTCTGCTCCTTTGCTCCCTATCAAATAAAAAAGAGGCAGTCATGGGACTACCGACAGAAGTGCAAACTTAAACGATACGACGAAATTAAAACGTCACATTAACAAGTTGGTGACATAAATTAATAAAGAGACACAACTCAATGTTTAGATTAGCGCCCTCTAGTGGATCTATATATGTATTATTAGCGTCTCTCTCTCTCACTCTCTGACTGACTGACTGAACTCTGACTCACTCACTCACCCACTCACCCACTCTCCCCACTCTCCCAACTCTCCCAACTCTCCCCACTCTCGCCACTCTCCCCAGTCTCCCCAGCCTCCCCATTCTCGACACTCTCCCTACTCTCCCCACTCTCCCTACCTCCCTCCCTCTCTCCAACTCTCCCACTCTACCACTATCCCACTCACCAACTCTCCCTCCTTAGATTCCCTACTCCTTCCCTCCCAATCTCCCCACTCTCCCAACTATCCCCTCTCTCTACTTTCCCCACTATCCCCACTCTCCCCACTATCCCCACCCTCCCCACTTTCCCTCCCTCCCTCCCACTCTCCCACTGTCCCACTCTCCCACTCTCCCACTATCCCACTATCCCTCCCTAGATTCCCTACTCCCACTCTCCCCACTCTTTTCACTCTCCCTCCCTCCCCCCTCCCCCTCTTCCACTCTGCCGCCCTACCTCCATCTCTCTCACACTCCTTGCCTCTCTCTCTCACTCCCCCCCTCCCTCTCCATGTCTCTCTGACGCTGTATATGTAAATATAAGAAACTCACCTCCGTCTTAAGAGTTTTCGATTTCGTCATAATTTTTTTTTAAATGGCATGTTACACTCGGACACATTTTCCATACATTTTCGATCAGGGTTCACGTGACCCTGAATTCATTTTTTACCCATCTCAAAAAGTGCCCAACGCCGCTAAAGAAGTTGTCACTTCAAAAAAAAAATTGATACTGGAACAATAATTTCCTTTAGGACAATTTCAAAGGGAAATTATTCTTATGGGATTATGTAGCCGTGCGATGGCCAAGTTATTCCATTGAAAAACAAAAATAAAGATGTCTAATATTAATACGGTCATCGGTCACTATAAAATGTTGTTTGTAAACAAATTAGATAACAATTAGTACAACTTTTTGCGTTAGGAGAACTGCGTTGCGAGACTTGACTTTTTTACATGCTATGTTTTGAATGGGATACAAATTTACAATTACCAGCTCTTTCTTATTTAGTAGTGCAGCAGGAAAATTAAACTACTCCGGACTACCGCCTACTACATTAGCTGTTCGGTGAAAAGTGAACACACGCGCGTCTAATGTAACTTTTCGACAGTATATCGGTATACTGTAAGCGGGTTAACGGCATCCATAGGTTTTTTTCCGATATGGTCGACTGACTATACTGTTCGTTTTATTAATTTATTTTCTTTATGACAGTTGTAGAATAGAATGTAAGGGCGCTTGTTCACCACCGCCGTCACCGGAACGTCACCGAGAACGAAATCAGTACCGAAGTAGCAATATACACAGTTACTATAGCCGTCTGTCCATTGCATTCCCGTCGCCCGAACGGCATCATACGATACATTACGAAGTAGTGTAGAGCTCATTCAAAAACGATTATTCACTGTAATATTTTACATACAAGTCAAATTAATGACAATCCTATCCTTCTTGTACGTCGAGTCATGTACCTAATTATCAGGTCGAAATACTAAATCAGTGTATCAATGTACCTATAACAGCAATCTCTGCTATTCTTTATCTTTTTGTCTTCTCTTTAATGATGCACCGTTTTTATCTATGTAATTTGGTTGGGGTTTTATCTATGTAGTTTGGATTTGTTCTCTTCCAGTCGCATGATTTCCGGGGGATGCCTGGTGCCTACATTCCCTCGGCCGGTAGCCAATGTCACACTATAAGTCCTGGAAAACTCAGAGCGTTGGTCGCTACACGGATCGTCAGGCAAACGTACTTTTGAACTATTTTGCGTTATCATCATTCAACTCTCGTCGGAATATATAATGTGGTAGTATCCCGTTGCTTTCTACATCGCGGTACTACAGATTCCGGGCCTGTAGAATTCTGTTAATGAACCAGGCCAGACTATATTTCCTTACGCTTCACCGCAGTACTGATGACTACCGCTGCCCTCCATCAGGTTTCAGACACAAAGCCTCTGTTGCTTGCCCCTTCCGCTGCATTGACCGTACCGACATCATTTATCTCCGCTCAATCTACCCTTGAGGTCATCTCCCGAAACCCCAGGCACGGGTTCCGCGTAACTGCTGAACTTAGCAATCTTTACACTCTAGTTTACTAGAATGTGAGATGCCCAAGTGAAGAGTAAAGAAGGTGACTCTATTCTCCGAGGGGCCATTAATGGACGTATGTGCACTCACGCCCAAAAGCCACAATTATTAACCAAACAATTAAAAATCCGAAAAGGAGTTGCGTAAAAGCGTTTTGAAATACAGCTAAGTTTATTAAAGTTAATATCCGTGGGATAAAATAACAAAGTAGTGGATATGCGACACTGAGTAATGCATTCAAATCCATTCAAATATGCATGAAGAAAAGCTGGTTGCTTCCCGATAGCTAATGTGACATAATGTGACCTCAAATGCAATTAACCTAATTCCTTACCGGCTCTTTCTCATATATTACCTTTCAGATTACAGTAGTGCATAAGTCAATTAGGAATTCTTATCGAGTAATTTCGGAGGATTTAGTAGTAGTTTTACAGAATACACCAAAATTATTATTTTTAAGGTACAATAATTTTTTTTTTCACCTGACACGAACAAGTGACCACGATCGACTTCGATAGTGGTCATGTCTCGGCACTTGGTTGTCAGTAAAGATTAAATCATCTCAAATGCATATATGCCGTAAAAAGTATAAAACAATTTACACATCGAAAGTTTTATCTTTCCCTTGTAAAGTTAGAATAACTTTGTTTGTATTTGTAATGTAAAAAAACTTGTAACTGTTTAACTGGCCTATTGGTCTAGTAGTTAGTGACCCTGACTGCTATGCCATAGGTCGTGGGTTCGATTCCCACGCGAGTCTGGGTGTTCTTTGTGTCCGTCGTTTGTATGTTTGTAAAGTCCCCCGCGACACAGGAGTATTTCCTAATGCGGGAGTTGTCTTTTTATAAAAGAAAAAAATAAAATAACGTTCTTTGTGTTATATTAATAGCGTGATAACATATCCTGAATATAATGAAGTAGTTTTCTGTAAATATAACAATGCTTTGCTTCTCTATGTTACATTGCTTGCGTCATCCATAGACGGGAAGTTCTAACTATCAATTAGGTCCTAAGAGCTCTATTTTAAAAGTACTATTGAACCTATTAGCCTTATTATAAACTAGCAGCGCCCAGCAGTTTCACCCGCGGATATCGGGATAAAATGTAGCCTATGCGTTAGGTCTCCAGCTATCTACATATCAAGTTTCATTTCAATGGGGTCAGTGGTTTTTGCGAGAAAGAGTAACAAATATCCATCTATTCATCCATCCAAACTTTCACTTTTATAATATTAGTAGGATTTTACTTTCTTATATGTCTTCCACGGCTTGTTTAGACGATTACTGCAGCTGCATTTGACTGTTTTAATGCTCGTCTCCTGCGAGGGTTTTTCCTAATACTTTCGTTTACATTACACGGAAGTTAGTAGAATGCTATTATGGAATTGTCAGAGTAAACTTTTGCTACTTAACAAGAGTAAGAATATGAAGTTAGATAAATTACAGGCGCACAAACAGTTATATAAAATATACACATTTTTACGTACGTACCGTATAATCGTTTCGTGTAATTGAATCATCTCAACTGTTTTTTTAGTTTATTTATAAAAATATTTTGTGACATACATAACATACACCTGGAAAAGCTATATTACTCTATACAGTGAAACATCAGTATCTGAACTAACTAACAAATAAGTGTTCTTCTTTTCTCATTACAAATGCATCGAAAACCTTATACACGATTAAAAAAAATCACTTAATGCAAACAAAATAAAAAAAAATCCATCATAAAATACGTAAAGTAAATCTATGACAATTACTACAACAAATAAAACAGTAGAAATATCAATAAATCTTTCAGTCCACTGAAATTCATTACCTGGTAAGTATCTAGTAGACACTATTTGGGCCCACAAGACTTTACTCTTTGCCCACAAGACTAGAGTTTTACTATAGGTACATATAGTCAACTATTGTGTTATCTGTGATGTAGTGTAGAGTACCGACCTCTTTGAGATGTTTCAGTCGGCGTGCTGTCATATTTACTTAAAATATGTTTTAAACGAGTGTTTTAATTAACTATAATATACCGTGTGGGCTAAAACTGGGTTGTGACAAAATAAAAACCATTTACTATTATGCTATGTTACGCG
Source organism: Euplagia quadripunctaria (assembly GCA_963859945.1). Classification (NCBI taxonomy): domain Eukaryota; kingdom Metazoa; phylum Arthropoda; class Insecta; order Lepidoptera; family Erebidae; genus Euplagia; species Euplagia quadripunctaria. Next base: position 8,089,809 of record OY982570.1, on the reverse strand, counting down.
CGTTACATGCTCAATGCCCGTCATTTGAACATAGTCTTAACGGTTCTTATCACCAAACAATCAAAACAAGAACTTTAGGATGAAACAATATCGCACTCGTCGTAAATACAAGAGCATATATGTACTTTGATTATATACATACAGACAGACAGACATATTCAGCCGTACAGAACGGCGCTAATAAAGTCGACTATATTTCGTAGACTCGCGTTTTACATATGTCATTGTCATTTGAATATCTAAGCGGCGCCGTGCTTACGAATAACAATTAATGATGCTTTGTCTGTACTATTAAATTTTGTCGAAACTATGCTTGAAAACTTTACAAAAACACTAACATTACTTCTCTTCGGTAAGTTTTATTTTAATTTACACTATTTTGTGAGAAAATACGATACTTCATTTCAATATTTATAGCTAGGACATACATATTTATTACGGGGTAATTTCACAAAAACTATGGGAAATCATAAACCATGGCGCTATTCCTATTTTATATTTGTAAAAAATCTATCGCTGAAGAAAATGATACCTGATGATGATGATATTGGTGATTTAGACTCAAAGTATTTTAATTATTCATGTTAGATCGACGTCTGTATCATCTAACATCAATAGTTAAAATACTTTATAGAAAAATAAAAAGTCTTATAATTATTATTCTTTTATTAAAAAATACATCTCATCAATTGAAATTAATCACTTATTTTCACTAATTGACATTAGTACCTTTGTAATTTGAATTAGACCGATCATTTTTCGTTCATAATAGATTCAATCACCTACACCTCTATTTAAAAATAGTTTATATTTTTGATTGTGTTTTTTTGTTGTTTAATATGTTTTGTAATAAATTCATTTTCCTTAAATCATTATTTTATTTACCCTTCATCTCCTTATGACGTAATACAAGAAGGTAAGTAAATAATTTAGAGCAGGCATCCCTAAACACGCACACAGTGACAATTTGTTGATAATAACGTACTCACACATAATTCATAATTGGCCGTTTTATGAGCATAATTTGTTAGAGTTACTCTATCTAGACATGTATATAATCAAAGAGCATATATTTACACTTCATAATTTTTTTTTTTTTTACCAAACAGTTTTTTTCTTCGGTAAATTTACGTTTGATGCAAGTTCTTACGAGGTTTTCACTGCACAACGACGATTTGTAAGTAGCATTGTATGTGACAATGTGCGACACGGACAAGTATATGACATTATTATACAGAAATAGTAATTGTAGTAATTGATTAACAATTTAAGATGATTAGTTCGACGAAGATCATCAGTTTTTTTCTAATCGTTGAAGGGATTTTCGAGTCGGGGGTTTTTTAAATTTTAAATTTATGATTATTATTTAAGTATAGATATCTTACATTAGAATCTGAATTTCTAAAATATAAACCTATTGGTACTACTGCTGTGATATGCATTGCATATCTAAGCGCTTAATAATAACAGTTATCTAAAGATAGGCATCACCATAATGTATTTTTTAGAAGCCATCATTATGTTTAAATAAAATCATCAAAGTTCATTTCATTTTATTATTCAATAGAAAGTAACAATCCGTCGCCATAGGGTGTACTCAACTAAACTCAATAATTATAATGAAGATATTTATTATTTTGTCATGTGCTTATGGTTTTATATCGGTAAGTGTTTAATCCTTACCAAACTTTCTTCATTTCCTTGGTAAAAATGTCGCTCCTCCTCGTGTTCAGGAAGACACTATTATAATTTATATTTATATTTCAAATGTTTTTAAAGACTACTCCGGGTCTTCGAAAATACCTAAGGGACACGGGGACTTTATAAAGTATACCGAAAGTATATAATATAAAGTATAAAAGTATATAATATATTACAGAAAGTTGTTCCGAGTCTACTCGGAAAAACTTTTTGTAAATTACATAAATAATTGTCCCATGTGTAGATAGAAACAATAACGCTTGATATGATGGAAGTCGATGTAGTCAATACTTAATAATAAATTATAGCTAAATAAAACTAAAAACACAAGTGTGTCAATAGCAAACCAAATTAAAAAGTAAAAACGCGTTCCATTTTCCGCTTTCTGGCTCCATCATCAGACCATCGTTTGTAAGCCAACTCTGTTGGACTCTTCAAAACGAATCATATGGTCCCAAACTCGAAAGGTTTACTAGTAGCCACTGAAGAATACCACCGTCCACCTCCTGGCTAAATCATCAAGTCAGCTTCAAATTTTGATACGACAATTAAAAGTAGATTAAAATTAACTTTCAAGATTTGTTAAAATAGTTTTTTTTTCATTGGTGATATCATTTTACAAAAAATATTACTTGTGCCAAACTGTAAAGCAGTTTGTTGGCAGATGCAGCTCTCATATACACTTTTATATTTATATGACTACTTGTGCTTTTTATCCATAAAAGGTACTTACATACATTAACGCTAAACATTACCTATAACTAAAGACTTCTTTAATAATTTACCGTAGCACAAAATCTGGCTATTGTGTATAATACTAATAACATTTTCATTTGCATAGCAAAAATTCTTGTGCGGACGTTGACAAAGTATATACATTGATAACACTCATTCATCTTGGTATAACATTGATGATTATACGACTTTGACGTCGTGACTGAAATATGTAAACGCATGCCAAATTACAGCTTTCTACTACTAAGAGTCTCTGAGCTAAGCCACGGACAGACGGACGGACGGACGTGGTGAACTTAAGTTCCTTATTGACTACGGAATCTTGAAAACGTGATCGTAGTTTCGTAACAATCACTAGTTCGTTTGTTCAATAATGGTTGTTTTGTAGCAATCTATGAACCCATTTAAAGGGTATTGAGGTAACCATGAAAGATTTGCCGTAAAATATTAAGAGTTAAGAAGAGTATAACTAAAACCTGTGATGCTTATAGTGGTTGAATTCAAGGGTAAAATATACATATGTGTGCCTTCATAGACCTGTTGTGTCACAAGTACAAGAATGTTTTAACACCCCACGAATGAATACGCATTACTATTGAGGGAGACTAAAACGTGCTACGCAGACTTTTTCTGTATATATATTGTAACACATATACTTCAAATAATTTTATATATACTTTTAAACTATTTCAGATGTTAGACCTAGAATTATTAAACTTAGTGATAGAATATGTCAATCCAAGTTTTTATAATGCCATGAATGTATCTATTAGAAGACCAAATCGCCATAGTCTGTATTACATGAACGTGTATTTAGACTATAAACATTATGTTGGTGACAATCTCACGGTATGTACATTCGCATCTTTCTTTAATAATTGGTTATGGACTACTATCGTTTAACACACTGTCATCATCATCATCATCCTTCGCCTTCCACTGCCTCATTCCTGCCGCAGGGCTCCCTACATTACGTTTGTCTAACTGCGGTCTCCACTCTAGCATATGTCGACTCCAGCGAAGATCAGTCCGCCTGGAGACATGACATGACATTTCCACTTCAGCATACCAATTTTTTATACGATATCGGTTACTCTGGTTGTGTGTTGTGTGCCTTATAACTTAATTTCGAATTTTATCGACTAGACAATGAATAAGTACACACGTTTCGGCTCCATATGTGATTGTCGTCTCGTCTTGAGGAATCGTTCAGACTGTTCAGCATTCCTTCCAGATCATGCAGATATATTGGCAGGATGACTATGTCGTCTGCAATTTGCAAGTGCAAGATGTATTGACCGTTGATATTGATTCCCCGTCCATTCCAATCGAGCGTCTTTAAGACGTCCTCCAATGCATTGGTAAACAGTTTCGGAGATATCACGTCTTCCCGTCTTACCCCGCGATGCAATTGGGTTGGTCGTGTGCTCTGTTTTTGTAATTGGACGGTCATCGTTGGGGCTCTTCGTAAAAACATCTCAGTGCTTGGATAAAGCTTTCAGCTTTTACATCCAGCCTTTACCTGGGGCAGAGTTGGTCTAAAGGTCGACTTCATCAGGCGCCCCCGCTCTTTTCTGTTGGATAAATTAAGGGTGCCTCTTACGAGTCCGTGATTACTGCTGGTGTTAAACCTCACAGAGACATCCCTGAATATTTGGCGTTTGTTTGTGATGATGAAGTCGATCTCGTTTTTTGTCACGTTATCGGGGCTTAGCCAGCTCCACTGCCTTTGAGGCTTCTTCTGAAAAAAGGAGTTCATCAGATCAGAAAGTTTAATAGCATTTGCCCCTATGATTTCTGCACCCGTAGCTAAACGGGCCTACCCTCGATTTGCCGTATTCTTGTACTCCCGCTTTCGCATTGAAATCGCCCATGACAACCATGAAGGAAGTGTTGGTACAGAGAGTAGACAGACCTTTACCTTTACCAAGGTAAAACCTAAACTATGTCTTCGTACATGGCTTCAACCTTGTCGTCAGGATGTGTGGACCTCGGAGCATACACTTGTACAAGCTTCAAGGAATTCTTGGATATTCTTAAGACGAGGTACGCTACGCTGGCCTACACACTGCCACCTTCCTCCACGCTGCTTTTGAGCGATTTATGGACCGTAAATCCAACGCCTCTTTGGGATGGTTGGTCCCCTTGTCGGAAGTAGAGAAGGTGACCGAAAGTTAAGGTTATCGTGTCTTCTCTCTGTCTTCGGACTTCCGACAACCCCAAATCCCAATTGATATGGCTCACCTCCACTTCCAATTCTGATAGGCGATCGTCTAGCCGCAGATTGCATCCGTATACTTCGTCAAATACAATCGCTAGTAGTACCCTGCCAAATCCCGGAGATTCTTCGCACCCTGTGCGTGGCCAGGAATAGTGTGACTACCAAACAAGGGGTGTATACGGGGCCGCTTGCTATAGAAGGCCTCGTAACGTCAACCTCACCTGTACGCGGTGCTGCCTGCCTGTACTGCACGCCTGCCGAATAACAGACGATACTCGTGGCGGTATAACCACACTATGGCAAGTTCCCCCAAATGGATCACAATCAAGTTTAACGACCAAACACTATACGCAATTGAAATTGTTGACTTTATTTGTTTTAGCTAAGACAATGATCATCGTCAATTAAAAACTGAGTAAAAACTTATTGTCATTAAAAAAGTAAAGTCATACGACCTTCAATCAAACCTTCAAGGAAAGACCGTACTCCCATCTCTACGGCCGGCAACGCAATTGTGACTCTTGAGTTATAAGTGTCTATGGGCGAAAGTAGTTACATACCATCAGGTGACTATAAAAAAATAAAACATTTTTTTATGTGCTATCACCAAATGATATTGTTACAAGTTTGTATCTTCATCGTATTAATTTGTTGTGTTCAGCAAGCAAAGTATTCAGAATCGGTGCTTTGTTATGGTCGACTATAAAATTGTAGAATACTAAGAAAAAGGACAAAAGTCAATTTAAAATGTTTTCTTTTTGTTCGATTTATTTATTGTTTATTAAGTAAATATTTTTGAACTTAAATAGAAAAAATAATCAACTATTGCAAAGAGTAGCTAAGTAACTATTTCATTATTTAATTAAATTCTTTCCTGCTTTGTTTCGGTTACTGTGTGAAATTGCTTGATATTCATACTCATCATACGGTGCCGTAACTCAATCTTGTCTATTTTAAAAGTCTTTAGACTAGTTAGATGTGTAAAATGTGACTTAATCGTGATACATTATGACTATTAAGACACGTTTTAGACACTGATAATATTTATAAGGTATGATAGGTTTTTTGGATACTAGGGTATCCTTCCTTTCCATCCTTTCCTAGTACACCGTTGTGACCGAAATGCACCGACCGTAGTCAACCGTGACCTGATTAAGTCCCGTTTTACACATCTTTAGTTGTCTATGTCATCTATGTTTAGCAGTGTACATCCCACGATGATGTTGATAATGATTGTGCGGCATTTATTTATTATTTTTAAATTTCTTTCGCAGATGAATCGAATGCTTTTTGTACATTAATAAAATATTTTTATACTTCATATTGTAAAAGATATTTTTAAAAATAGAAAATTATTTGTTTGTGTCATTTAGTTAAGTTTCATTCATGTAATTTAGTTAAAAATATATAATTTCTTTTAGATGAAAATTAACGTATATGACGTTATTGGTGGCCATAATATTCTGACACCTATACGTTTAGAATATACTATATGTTACTTTCTGAGACAAGATGCATTGTTCGGCAAAATTTTTTCACAACAATTACCACGTAATCTGACATGTCCATTCCCTCCGGTGAGTTTCCTGTTAAAATGAGAATTTTTATTATTACCACTACTATTATTATATTCTTGCACTCCATTCGACAGCATTGAATTATGTTTGAACATTCAAACTATATCTCCACAATTGGCAAAAGGTAAATAAAATTAAATTAAATTTATTCGCTGGAAATGTGCAGTAGCCATGTAGTGAGAGCCATGTTTCGGCAAGTGTGGGCCGGCTCGACCGGAGTGATACCACGGCCTCACAGAAAACCGGCAGTGAAGCAATGCTTTCATTGTGTTTCCCCGAGTGAGTGCCACACTCACTCGGGGAGGAGGATACAGGAGGCTCTAACCCTTCCCTCTTCCCTTCTTTCCCACCTTCCTCTACTCCTACCTTAAAGGCCGGCAACATACTTGTGACTCTTGAGATGAAGGTGCCAATGCGGTAGTGACTTACCATCAGGTGACCCGTATGCCCAAAAAAAAAGGATTTACATTTCGTCTGAAGTAGGACATGCTAATGTTTTGCAACATATTACATTGCTTTTAACTTATTTTAAAGTAAATTATTAAGATATACATAATCTGATATAAATGAATTTATTATATTAAAGAATATAAAAATACAAGATACGAGATCCAGATTTAAAAAATTCGAATCCAAATCGATTAAAATCCATGCCATCGTTAAAATAAAGAATGTAATTTTTTTTTTTATTTGGCTCATAGCAATCCCCAAATGTCCTCGAATCTCCTTATAGGTAATACGCCGGTTTTCTTTAATTAGTTGCCTGACAGTAGCCACATTTTCCTCAGTGATCTCAGTTAAGGGCCGACATTCACGCATTTGATTATGGAGAGAAACACGCCCACGATAAAATTCTGCATACCAACGCCTTACGGTGCGCAATGGAGGTGCTTCCCTCCCAAAAGCATTCTGAAGATGAACAGTGCAGTCTTACGGAGTCAGTTAACTTTCAAAATCATAAAAAATCGTCGCCCTAAAATGTTTTCGCATTAATTCCATTTTTTATAAAACAATTGACGCGCGATTTCCCGCCAATTCTTTTTTGTCAATGATTGAGTTTCTTATGTTTAAAAAAATATAAACTTCGAAATTCAAACATTTCTGAGCGGCCAGGAGCGCAGAACTTTCAGTGTGCCCTATTATAATATAAAAAAACAATAAAACACGTAATAGCAGTCGTAATTTAAATGTCAAAATTATCCATGATTATAATTGAGAAATTATTTCTCCATGTCGAAACATCTTTCCGTAAGCCATAAGTATAATTTGATCTTAAATGTATTTAATGTCTCACCTCCGGTATCCTATTATAGATTCGAATTTTATATATTGGAATAAGACGTTAATAAACATTGTTTTGATTTTGAATTAATGTAGCATGTTCTAATATTTTTTTTTTACTTTCCAGGGTATTGTCGACATAAAACACATAGTACTCCACACTGAACAACTGCCTCCCCTAACATTACAAGTATTTACGTATAGTTCTCTTAATATCAAAATCTGTGTTGAAATAGAATGTTTGTATGAATATATATATATATAAATATGACAAAGTCACACTACTTCATGTATAATTCAAGAAAGGCTGGACCAATTTTTATGATCTTTGATTCGTTGTATTTGTCTCCGCCCCGAATAGCAGAATAACTATTATAACACTGGAAAATTAAGGAAAAAAATTTGAAGAAAGTTGTTTTTTTTATTCATTTTGCATGATTTCTCAAGAACGGATAGACTGATTTAGATGATTTTTTTGTTTGTCTCGGCCTCAAAAAGTTTCAACACATTGGAGTAAAAAAAAAACAAAAAATTAATCTGTATACAACGCCATCCCTGACATATGACAGAGACACAGTGTTTAAAAAAAAAGAAACAAAACAGGGGCGAAAATATAACTACAATGAAAGCAATTGACTCGTGTGCTACCCATCCTGTTTAACAGAAAGTAGTGCAATAATGGAACACCGGTACTTAAAGTCCTTCAGGAGCTCTTCAATTCCGTCTTACTCTAAGGAACAACGGCAGAGACTTGGAGCACAAGCGTGGGGCACGTACCCTTATTTAAGAAAATCTTTATTGAAGAACTATAGACCCATCTCGCTTCTGAACCATGTTTATAAGCTGATTTCAAGGGTCATCACAAACCGTCTCGATCACAGGCTCGATGACCTTCCTCCAGCGTTCCAAGCAAGCTGGGTTCCGGAAAGGCTTCAGTACCATGGACCACATCCACATGCTACGGCAAGTGCTACAGAAGACCGATGAGTATAACTTGCCATTATGTCTAGCTTTTGTGAAATATGGACTATTGAGTCACTCTAACAATCAATATATAATTTAACATTTTGAATTTCGCCAGCCAAATTTTACATTTCAATTAAAAGAGCTTTACGTACTGAATGTACGTATTAGGTGCATACATATGTAATAGTTCAACGTCATAACAAAACTATTTTAAAATTTAAAATTATATAAAAATTACAGTAATTGTTGAGCTGAATGTTCATTTAAATATCGTGCTCATGCACCTAATGAAATCTTCGCGAGTTTTTTTAAATCACTCGTCGTAAGCCAATAAACAATAGCAGGGTCTATTTGATTGTATCCCCGTACAGATTCCTCTCACTAAGAAAAGGATAATTAGATTTCGGTATTTTTAAATTATGAAAAAAACAATATTCTATAAACTTCAAGTTTCCTAATTGACTTGTTTACTGTTTCTATAGAAATATATAAAAACCCAAGTCTAGCAAGTCGCAACGTTGCCCTTCTACCGCAAAACGTTGTGAGGTCTAAAATTGTAACTAAATTTGTTCTAACAATACATTTTATAGGAACCATGTCAATATTAGACAAATTTATTTTTTTTAAAACTTGGCCATAGCATGGCAACATAATCACATAAGAATAACCTACTATTTTCAATAGACCTAATTGACCATAGCGCTAGCGAGCCTTTGCATACACAGACATTGCCGTCTGCGATTGCCAAGTCATTCTATTTATTAAAGAAATAAAATGTTGACACGGTCACTGTAACATTTTGTAAGGTAACAAATTTTCTTTTTTTTATTTATTTAAATGCACAAAACACATTACAACCCTCAATATCAAATATATAATATACAAAGTTTTGATCTGAACGCAGTAAATATGTGCATACAATAGGACATAATAGCCAGACAAAAAGCAACACTACATAATGAGTAGTAATACAGGTTCGACAGTAGATTTAGACGCTGCTTGGGTTACGCAGAGCCTTCCAAGGCCAACCTGCTATGGAGGATGTCTTTCACAATTTTAACAAATGCAAGTTTCCATGGATACCATATGAAGCTAATTTACGACAAAGCAGGTGATGGCTGACCTTGTCGAAGGCCTTTGAAAAGTCTGTATATACTAATTCCATTTGATCACCAACGAAAAATGCTTGGCAAAGATAATTTTTATACTCTAACAAATTAGTAACCGTTGACCTCCCTTTAACAAAACCGTGTTGTTTTTCTGGAAAAAAAGCGGTTTCATGTGACTATAAAGATGACTGTAAACCAACGATTCAAATATTTTATCTACACGAGATAGAATGCTTATAGGTCAATAATTTTCACAATTTGACTTGTCACCGCTTTTATAAATAGGGATGATATGTGCGGTTTTCTAATGGTTGGGAAAGATGCCGCTAGTTAATGATTTGTTATAAATAATGGATAGAGGTATGGATAATTCCTCACCGTAACGCTTTATGAAAGAAGGAGACAAATTAAGGTACAATATTACCGATAATGTGTGTAGCGTGAATGAGTAGGTATTCGTCTAGTCTACCACGTATGTTTGAACATGAATATTTACATTGATCTAGGCGTTCCTATGTATAATGATGATGATTGTTCCGACCGATTTCGGCCATGGCGACCACTTCGACCCCTAGTTGAAACCAAATTAGGTTTCAAGCAGAGAACTCTAGCAAAGACCTTTCTGGGGATTGTAAGGAGCGAAATAACGCGGTAAGAGTTGCAGTCAGATCGGTCACCCTTGTTCTTATATAATATAAATGCGTTTACAAATAAAATGTATCTAAATAAAGTTTTCAATGTCCTGAGAGTACAAGGCTATGCGTAGTTTGGGTCTAGATGGCGATGCGATGGCGTTACCTAAATAAAAGATTTTTAGAATATACATTTTCTTCGTCTTCCCTTGGAGACCAAAAATTGCTGCGTAAGCTATTGTTAATTTGTTCTGTATCTGGTTGTTATTTATGTAAAATAATTACATATGTATATATTTAGTAATATATAAGTATTTTTATTAGCAGTCTGGATACCATAGTACAGGCTCTGCCTAGTTTGGGTACAGACGGCCGTGTGTGAGGTGTCTTAAGTTGTTATTATTATTGCTTTGTTTAATTATATTGCTTAGTCATACTGATCTTATTTTAATATAACGTAACGTAGGATAACTATCAAATTGTATTTGAATACGGCAAATTAAATGTAATGCCGAATGATTAATCTACTATTTAAATCACATACCACACTATTGAACAGAAAACATTTATTTTGCAAATTTATTTATCGTTAGTAGAAATGTACTTATCATCATAATCATCAAATAAGTCATTAGTTGTTGCTGGTCGTTGTTTTTAATCACGTACTAGTTTTTACCCGCGGATTTGCTCGTGTCAATGTAGTGTGTCAATCAATTCAATTGTAAATCTTAGATGAAATATACTCTGTCCTTCTCTGAAGCCCTGAAAACATGTATGAAAAATTTCATGAAGATTAGTTGAGTAGTTAAGGTGTGAATAGGTAGCAAACAAACTCGCATAGCGAGATAAACTCACATAAAGGACATAGAGTATCTATCATCCAGAAAAAATACTCTTCCCGAGGGATAGTTACAAAATCTACGCGAGCGAAGCCACGGGCAAAAGCTAGTGTATAATAATTTATAAGTACTAATTAAAGTAGGTGAAGAGGTATGGGCGGCTGGGTTGCTCACAGTCCCTAATGATAACAGTAGTAGTTCTTGTACAGCAAACCCCAGTGCAGCCGTACACTCCAGAAGGATGCGAAAACCTGTTAATGATATATAAGCAATTTATGTAGAAACCAGCACCCTAAGACAAATAATTTTATTATCTAATAAGCCTTAATGTTTGTATCGATTGTTACAAATTTCCAAACTAAAGGTGGAGGGATGTGCTATGCAGTGTACCTAGTTTTAAGTAGGGCAACAGTGTGTGTGGCCCGACATCTTACATAAGAAATATACGTGTTTCGTGTACCAAATTGACTTTTTATTTAAAAAAAACGACCGACCGTTTAGAATCACATATCGGAATGTATCGATAAATACACAAATTCCAAAAATTATAGAAATGGTTTCAATTGGTTGTCCTCCAACACTCCTACGATTTTATCGAAAACATTTTTAGTGTATCTAGAGAAACGTAATCTCTACAGATTTATTATTAGCCCATGGTTTATTTCATTGGCCAATATTACTTGACCTGTCCAGTATAGACTTTTGTAACATGACTGGTCAAAATATATACTGGACACTCATAGCTGTATGTACCCGTTTTTGCATTTTTTTTTACTTTGTAGCAAATATTGTTCAAAAATTTTAGCATTCGTCATTTCTTCTCTGTATAAACTATAAGTGTGCGACATTTCATACTCCTTCGTTTGCCCAATTTTCGTAAAAAGGAATCCAAAGTTTTCGCTTCACGTATTAATATATAGATTCATTTTTCATTTCATTCAGATCATACATAATTATGTATTTATTAAATTAAAATGAATATTGCACTACAAATATTTAATTATAATAATAATAATAATAATAACCTGGCAACACTTAACTGTTAGCGTCACATTTTCTTACAAAACATATTTTATATTTTTAATTTAAAAGAAATGATCAAAATCGGAAATAAATACATGAAATATATATTTTGGAAACAGATTTACTAAAAAATATAAGAAAAACCACATAAACAATATGCAAAAATACAAACCAAAAATTTTAGAAGATAATGACAGATGTCATAGAATACAATATCATGGAATACAATAGAAATGCTAACAAGATATCAAGCCAGAAACAGAAATGCACAACGGATAACCCCGGACTCGTCACACAGCTCCGCCTCACAGTCGCCACTACACCCTTCGAGGACAGCGGCAAGCAATGAGACGTCGAGCTCAAACTCCAGCGACGAGTATTTTTCCCCGCCGACGTCGCCAACACCTGTGCGTCGGCAGGGGAGAACCCGGCCACCGACCTGCTTGGGACCCCGAGGACCACTGACCTCGAATAGGGCCCCCGCTGCCGGTGGTGATGTGCGCCGCATGAAATGGACTAATTCAATTAATGAAAAAGTCATGCGGGCATATTATCGGGCTACAGAGTTGGGAACTAATCTTACTGCGTACCGTGTTCGTTTGGTGTCTCTGTTTCAGGAGCTTGAACCAGCCGTCAACGTGTCAGCACAACGACTCTCGGATCAGGTACGGGCTATACAGCGCTGCCACCTGCTGAATGATACCGTACTTGACAGGATACGCTCTGACGTACAGAATAGCTTTGTTGTCCCTTCTTCATCGCAAACTGTGAGTTTGGTGACTAACGAGATGCTCTTGATGAAGTTGTGGGGAGTGAAGCTATATCCGTGAGTACCCAATACAATGAAAGACTAAGGAGTGCTTTGGAGGATGCGATTCTGGAATACAGGTTTGTAAATTATCAAATTAGACCACGTTTATCCCGTTTGCCTATGCATAAAAGAAATATAGCGCTGGTGTGTGCCCTGGATTCGCTATTGTCTGACTATTTAGACAATAGTGAAGATCTCAGTGATACACACTCTATTCTTTACTGTGCGGCTGTCGCAGTATGTCGAGTAGCGGGAGTTAATTTTTTTGTAAATACCACTACTACTCGACCCAAGCCTGCTGTGCCAGCCTGGCAGTGTAGAATTGAGCGTCGTATTGCTGAGGCTAGGACACTCATCAGTAAGCTAATTAAATTTCGATTGGGCAATACGAGGCCAAAGGTGAAACTAAAAAAAGGCGCTTTGTGAAACAGGCATTTCTGGGGACTGACATCAGTCCTCAACAATACATGTCATGTGTCACAGAGCGCATAGACTTTCTAAAGCAAAAAGTTTATGCGTGGGCAAATAGGATACGACGTTACAAAAAACGAATTGATAGGTATAATCAGAATCGTATGTTCCAAAGAAATGAGAGGTGGGTTTACCGAAAATGGGAAAAAGCGGATCCATGTGTGAGTGATGAGCACTTACCGGATGAAGATGTTACAAATACATTTTGGCGTAACATCTGGTCGGTGCCTGTCACTCATACAGAAGGTGATTGGATGCGAGATGTTAAGCGGTCATGTGAGAGTATACAAAAAATGGAACCTATTGCCATAGCCACAGAGGACGTAAGTAGTGCAGTCCGTTCATTACCAAATTGGAAATCAGCTGGACCAGACGGACTGCACAACTTTTGGCTTAAGTGGTTCCGAAGCTCACATGCCCGTTTGGCATCTCAATTCCAATCAGCTTTGGATTCAGGGTTATTACCTCATTTTATGACCACTGGCATAACCCACTTACTCTACAAATCCGGTAGTGCCATGGATCCCAAAAACTATAGACCTATTACGTGCTTACCAACCGTATATAAGCTTCTAACATCTATTCTGAGACTCAAAATTACTACACATTTAAATCAAAATTCGATCATTTCTATTTCTCAGAATGGATGTAGAAGCGGGACCCGTGGCACTAAAGAGCTCCTTATCATGGATATGGCCATTAGCCAACAGGTGCGTCGTAACCGTAAGAATCTGTCGACATGTTGGATAGACTATAAGAAGGCCTATGACTCGGTCCCACATACGTGGCTTTTGAGAGTGCTAGAGTTGTATAAAATTGATACAACTCTTTGCACTTTCTTAAAGTCATGTATGAGGCAATGGAGGACGGTACTTCGCTATCCAGGATGTCGGCAGATTGCCGCAAGCGATGTACCAATAAAGATTGAGCGGGGCATATTTCAAGGTGATAGTCTGAGTCCCTTGTGGTTTTGCCTGGCTTTGAACCCTCTCAGTACTCTGTTAGAGGGTTCAGGACTAGGCTATAGGTTGCAGAAAGATGATCTAGTTATATCTCACCTTCTATACATGGATGATTTGAAACTACTGGCCCCCACTAATTTGCAATTGATAGCGTTACTGAAGGTAACTGAAAACTTTAGTAACTCTATCAAGATGGAATTTGGTGTGGACAAGTGTGCAGTCATGCATGTAAAGAAAGGCGTGATAGTGGAATCTGAAGGAGTCGAACTTTCCGATTCAACAAAACTCAGATCTCTGTCTGCCACCGAAACCTACAAGTATCTAGGTATATCACAATCATTGGGAATACCTGAACCTAATATGAAACAAGCGCTGCAGGAACGCTTTTTTGGCCGCCTGAAAAAAGTGCTAAAAAGTCTTTTATCAGGGGGTAACAAAATGCGTGCCTGCAACGGTTGGGTCATGCCGGTTCTGATGTATTCCTTTGGTATACTTAGATGGACTCAGACGGAACTAGATGCCCTTGACAGGAGAGTCCGTACACTGCTTACTGCATTTCGAATGCACCACCCACGTTCATCGGTAATGAGGTTGTATATCCCACGAAAGTTTGGAGGTCGTGGACTTTTAAACATTAAGACCTTACACAATCGTGAGATATACAACCTTAGAGAATATTTTCTTCATACTGATGTGGGAGTGCATTGTAATGTGGTTGCAGTGGACAACGGACTCACTCCGCTCGCTCTGGCTAAAGAGAACTGGCGCAAACCTGTAGTTCTTAGTACTAATGAGCGCAGGGAGGTATGGAAGGGCAAAGCACTTCATGGTCGTTTTTATCGGGGCCTAAATGGGCCTGATATAGACTTAAAAGCGTCCACATCTTGGCTACGGTTCGGTGATCTCTTCGGAGAAACCGAAGGTTTTGTCTTTGCAATTATGGACGAAGTTGTTATGACAAATAACTATCGGAAATATATCCTGAAAGATGGTACGGTTGACATCTGTCGGGCATGCCACCGTCCCGGTGAATCTATCAGGCATATTATTTCTGGTTGTTCTTGTCTTGCCAATGGTGAATATTTGCACAGACACAACCTAGTGGCCAGGATTGTACATCAACATCTAGCCCTTAAATACAACCTTGTGAATTTAGAGGTGCCATATTACAGGTATGTGCCCGACCCAGTTCTCGAAAATGGTCGAGCCACATTGTATTGGGATCGATCTATCATCACTGACAGAACTATTGTTGCAAATAAACCTGATATAGTGGTGATAGACCGATTAGAGCGCCGTGCAATGATCATCGATATCGCTGTTCCGCATGACGAGAATCTCGTGAAAGTCGAAAAAGATAAACAAATCAAATATTTGGATTTGTCTCACGAGATTGTCGATATGTGGAATGTCGAATCGGCGATCATTGTTCCGATTGTCATATCGGCTCATGGATTAATAGCCAAGAGCCTCGATCAACACCTTAAGAGGCTCGCGTTAGACGGTTGGATCAAGGGACTGATGCAGAAGGCAGTTCTTCTCGACACGGCCCGTATAGTGAGGAGGTTCCTGTCTTTGCAGCCCTAACCACCGGTATCTTGGTCCCTGTACCCGATGTCGGTGGTGTACTATTTTTTATATTTTTAAATATATATTTTTTATGTACATATTTAAAAATGTAATTTATATGATAAAAGATGAATAAAGAGAATAATAATAATAATAACCTGGCAACACTACATAGCAGTCGTTCATTTTTCATCCAATTTCTAATATTTTAAATTTTTACTATCTCCGAGACAAATACATATATATATTCTTTAAATAATGTCCGTAAAAATGCAGACCATAATAAATATTCACAATAAAAGGACGTATACAATATAAAAACAACCATAAATATAAGACATGACGTTACAAATGTCATGTCTAATACAAATAGAAAATATCCAGACTGCTAAATGATTACGAGATCCAGAGCGAAGACAGCATGTTTATCATCCCCGGACTCGTCACTCAGCTCCGCCTCGCGCCTCCCGGAAGTTACCTCAAGCATTCCGACCGTCGCTGAGGCGTCGAGCTCAACTTCGAGTGACGAGTTTTTCTCTCCGCCGACGTCGCCAACACCTGTACGTCGGCAGGGGAGAGGCCGGCCACGGACGTGCTTGGGACCCCGAGGCCCACCGGCTTCGAATAGGGCCCCCGCTACCGGTGGTAATGTGCGTCGCATGAAGTGGACAACCTCAATAAATGAGAACGTCATGCGAGCATATTTTGTGGCTACAGAGGGAGGAACTAACCTTACTGCGTATCGTGATCGTATGCTGTCTCTGTTTCAGGAACTTGAACCAGCTATTAACGTTTCGGCGCAAAGATTATTGGATCAAGTGCGGGCCATCCAACGATGTCATTTGTTGGATAATTCCGTACTTGAGAGGCTACGCTCGGACTTGCAGAATAGCATTGTTACTTCTCCTCCTTTACAAACTGTGACTCTATTACACTCTGAACTACCACCACCTTGTTCTGCTGATAGAGGAGAGGATAATGGTGCTTCATCTGTAAGTACTCAGTACAATGATCAAATAAGGTATACTTTGGAAGGTTCTATTCGGGAATATCGGACTATGAACTCTGAAAGTAGACCACGTTTACCTCGTTTGCCAATGCATAAACGAAACAAAGCGCTAGTGTGTGCCCTTGACTCCATGTTAACTATTTATTTAGAAGAAAGTAAAGATCTCAGTGATACGCACTCAATTCTGTATTGTGCGGCTGTTGCAGCATGTCGAGTAGCTGGTGTTAAATTCCCAGGAAATGACACCGCTACTCGGTCAAAGCTTGTTGTCCCAGCATGGCAATGCAGGATTGAGCGTCGTATTGCTGAGACGAGGGCACTCATTGGCAAGCTTATCTGTTTCAGATCGGGTAACACACGCCCGAGAGTAATGCGTTTTGTGAATCGGGCTTTTTCAGGAACTGGCATCAGTTCCTGTGATTACGCTGCACGAGTCACAGAGCGCATTGACTTTCTGAAACAGAAAGTTTATGCATGGGCAAACCGTATTCGGAGATACAAAAAAAGAGTAGACCGATATACTCAGAATCGTTCATTCCAAAGGGATGAGAGGTGCGTTTATAGAAGGTGGCAGCAGCCTGATTTAGTGAGTGACACACATTTCCCAGAAGTTGAAATTACAAATACATTTTGGCGTAACATCTGGGCAGTGCCTGTCACTCACACAGAGGGTGATTGGATGCGAGATGTCGAACGTTCGTGTGAGTTGATTGATAACATGGAGCCAATATTAATTTCTGACATTGATATAGCTTGTGCAGTTCGTTCGCTGCCGAACTGGAAAGCAGCGGGACCGGACGGACTGCATAACTTTTGGCTAAAGTGGCTCCGTAGCTCACATGTATGTTTGGCATCTCAATTTCAATCATGCTTAGAATCAGGTTCGCTTCCGACTTTTATGACCACAGGCATAACTCATCTGCTCTATAAGTCTGGCAGTGCCACAGATCCCAAAAACTACAGACCAATAACGTGTCTACCAACAGTTTATAAATTACTCACGTCCATTCTGAGCGTAAAGATAACATCTCATTTATCCAAAAACACCATTATGGCTTACTCTCAGAATGGATGTCGAAGTGGGGCCCGTGGCACTAAAGAGCTCCTTATACTTGACACGATCATTAACCAGCAAGTTCGCCGTAACAGAAAGGATTTGGCGACATGTTGGATAGATTATAAAAAGGCCTATGACTCTGTGCCGCATACGTGGCTCTTGAGGGTGATGGAGTTGTACAAGATTAATACAACTCTATGCACTTTCTTGAAGGCATGTATGCGGCAATGGAGAACCGTCCTTTGCTATCCAGGATGTCGGCGGTCTCAGGGTGACGGCGAGTTTATAAAGATCAGGCGGGGTATATTCCAGGGTGACAGTTTGAGTCCCTTGTGGTTCTGCTTAGCTTTGAATCCTCTTAGCACTTTGCTGGAGGGTTCAGGACTAGGCTATTGTTTGCGGAGAGGAGGTCAGGTAATATCCCATCTCCTTTACATGGACGATTTGAAACTTTTTGCCTGCAGCAAATCCCAATTGATAAAATTACTAGAGGTAACTGAAAACTTTAGTAAATGTATCAGTATGGAATTTGGTGTGGATAAATGTGCAGTCATGCATGTAAAAAGAGGCAGGATTGTGGAATCTGAAGGGATGGAACTCTCAGATTCCACACACCTTAGATGTCTTTCCGCCAACGAAACTTACAAGTATCTAGGTATGTCACAGTCGTTAGGGGTAAATGAATTGTCTATGAAGCAATCGTTACAGGAGCGCTTCTTTGGCCGCCTGAAAAAAGTACTCAAGTCTTTTGTCAGGTGGTAACAAGGTGCGGGCCTATAACGATTGGGTCATACCTGTTCTAACCTACTCCTTTGGCATACTTAGATGGACTCAAACTGAACTAGATGCCCTGGATAGAAGAGTTCGTACACTGCTTACCGCGTACCGAATGCACCATCCACGTTCATCGGTCATGAGATTGTATATCCCGCGGAAATGTGGGGGTCGTGGTTTTTTAAATGCCAAGACCCTCCATAACCGCGAGGTATGCAACCTTAGAGATTACTTTCTCTCCGTTGAACTGGATGTGTATCGGGATGTGGTGGCAGTTGACAACGGACTCACTCCGCTTGCTCTAGCAAAAGAGAACTGGCGCAAACCAGCAGTACTTAGTATTACAGATCGCATGGAGATATGGAAGAGCAAGGAGTTGCATGGACGTTTTTATCGGGCCTTAAATGGGCCCGATGTAGACTTATTAGCATCAGTATCCTGGCTACGGTTCGGTGACCTCTTCGGAGAAACTGAAGGTTTTGTCTGTGCAATTACGGACGAAGTTGTTATGACGAATAACTAACGGAGGTATATCCTGAAGGACGGCACAGTTGACATTTGTCGGGCGTGTCATCGTCCCGGAGAAACCCTCAGGCATATAATTTCTGGTTGTTCTCGTCTTGCCAACGGCGAGTACTTGCATAGACATAACCAAGTGGCCAGGATAGTCCATCAGCAACTTGCTCTTAAATATAACCTTGTGACTGTCGAGTTACCATACTACAGGTATGTGCCCGACCCAGTTCTCGAAAATGGTCGTGCAACATTGTACTGGGATCGATCTATCATCACTGACAGGACTATTGTTGCCAATAAGCCTGATATAGTGGTGATAGACCGATTAGAGCGCCGAGCAATGATTATTGACATCACCATTCCCCATGACGACAATCTCTTAAAAGCCGAAAAAGATAAACAAATAAAATATTTGGACTTATCCCACGAGATTGTCGACATGTGGGATGTGGATTCAGCAATCATTGTGCCGATAGTCATTTCGGCCCATGGGTTAATTGCTAAGAGCCTCGACCAACACCTTCAGAGGCTCACGTTAGGCCCAGCTGCCTAACGTGAGCCTCTCGTCATCAAGAGCCTAATGCAGAAGGCAGTCCTTCTCGACACGGCACGCATAGTGAGGAGGTTTCTGTCTCTGGAACCCTATCCACCGGTAGCTTGGTCCCTGTACTCGATACCGGTGGGACACTATTTTTTATATTTTTAAATATATTTTTTTTTTATAATAATGTATTTAAAAATGTAATTTATATGTTTTGTAAAAGTTAATAAAGAGAATAATAATAATATTTCCAAGATGACAGATGTCAAAGCAAGAAATAATATAACAATGAAAATGAAAAAATGCTAACAAGATCTAAAGCTAGAAGTAGAGATGCACACCCGTTATCTCTGGACTCATCGCACAGCTCCGTCTCACAGCCACACACACTTCGGTGACAATGGCAAGCAATGAGACGTCGAGCTCAAGTTCCAGCGACGAGTATTTTTCCCCGCCGACGTCGCCAACACCTGTGCGTCGGCAGGGGAGAGCACGGCCACCGACCTGCTTGGAACCCAGAGGACCACTGACCTCGAATAGGGCCCCCGCTGCCGGTGGTGATGTGCGCCGCATGAAATGGACTAATTCACTTAATGAAAACGTCATGCGGGCATATTATCGGGCTACAGAGTTGGGAACTAACCTTACTGCGTACCGTGTTCGTTTGGTGTCTCTGTTTCAGGAGCTTGAACCAGCTGTCAACGTGTCAGCACAACGACTATCGGATCAGGTACGGGCTATACAGCACTGCCACCTGCTGAATGATACCGTACTTGAGAGGATACGCTCTGAAATACGGAATAGCTTTATTGTCCCTACTTCGTCGCAAAATGTGAGTTTGATTACTAACGACACACCACAGTTACTACCTGTTGATGAAGTAGTGGAGAGTGTGGCTATAGTCGTAAATACCCAATACAATGAAAGATTAAGGAGCGCTTTGGAGGATGCGATTCTGGAATACAGGTTTGTAAACTACCAAATTAGACCACGTTTACCCCGTTTGCCTATGCATAAAAGAAATATAGCGCTGGTGTGTGCCCTGGATTCGCTATTGTCTGATTATTTAGACAATAGCGAAGATCTTAGTGATACACACTCTATTCTCTACTGTGCGGCTGTTGCAGTATGTCGAGTAGCGAGAGTTAATTTTTATGTAAATACCACTACTACTCGACCCAAACCTGCTGTGCCAGCCTGGCAGTATAGAATTGAGCGTCGTATTGCTGAGGCTAGGACACTCATTAGTAAGCTAATCTGCTTTCGATTAGGCAATACACGGCCAAAGGTGATGCGCTTTGTGAAACAGGCATTTTTGGGGACTGACATTAGTCCTCAAAAATACATGTCATGTGTCACAGAGCGCATAGACTTCCTAAAGCAAAAAGTTTATGCGTGGGCAAATAGGATACGACGTTACAAAAAGCGAATTGATCGGTATAATCAGAATCGCATGTTCCAAAGAAATGAGAGGTGGGTTTACCGAAGATGGGAACAAGTGGATCCATGTGTGAGTGATAGGCACTTTCCGGATGATGATGATACAAATACATTTTGGCGTAACATCTGGTCGGTGCCTGTCATTCATACAGAAGGTGATTGGATGCGAGATGTTAAGCGATCATGCGAAAATATACAAAAAATGGAGCCAATTACCATAACAACAGAGGACATAACTAGTGCAGTCCGTTCATTATCTAATTGGAAATCAGCTGGACCAGACGGATTGCACAACTTTTGGCTGAAGTGGTTCCGAAGTTCGCATGCTCGTTTGGCATCTCAATTCCAAACAGCTTTAAACTCTGGGTTATTACCCCATTTTATGACCACTGGTATTACCCACTTACTCTATAAGTCCGGTAGTGCCATGGATCCCAAAAACTATAGACCTATTACGTGCTTACCAACCGTGTATAAGATTCTAACATCTATTCTGAGACTCTAAATTACTACACATTTAAATAAAAATTCGATCATTTCTATTTCTCAGAATGGATGTAGAAGCGGGACCCGTGGCACTAAAGAGCTCCTTATCATGGATATGGCCATTAGCCAACAGGTGCGTCGTAACCGTAAGAATCTGTCGACATGTTGGATAGACTATAAGAAGGCCTACGACTCGGTTCCACATACGTGGCTTTTGAGAGTGCTAGAGTTGTATAAAATTGCACAATACAACTCTTTGCACTTTCTTGAAGTCATGTACGAGGGAATGGAGGACGGTACTTCGCTAACCAGGATGTCGGCAGAATGCGGCAAGCGATGTACCAATAAAGATCGAGCGGGGCATATTTCAAGGTGATAGTCTGAGTCCCTTGTGGTTTTGCCTGGCTTTGAACCCTCTCAGTACTCTGTTAGAGGGTTCAGGGCTAGGCTATAGGTTGCAGAAAGATGATCTAGTTATATCTCACCTTCTATATATGGATGATCTGAAACTACTAGCCCCCACTAATTTGCAATTGATAGCGTTACTGAATGTGACTGAAAACTTTAGTAACTCTATCAAGATGGAATTTGGTATGGACAAGAGTGCAGTCATGCATGTAAAGAAAGGTGTGATAGTAGAATCTGAAGGAGTCGAACTTTCAGATTCAACAAAACTCAGATCTCTGTCTGCCACCGAAACCTACAAATATCTAGGTATATCACAATCATTGGGAATACCTGAATCAAATGTGAAACAAGCGCTGCAGAAGCGTTTTTTTGGCCGCCTGAAAAAAGTACTAAAAAGTCTTTTATCAGGCGGTAACAAGATTCGTGCCTGCAACGGTTGGGTCATACCGGTTTTGCTGTATTCCTTTGGTATACTTAGATGGACTCAGACTGAATTAGATGACCTTGATAGGAGAGTCCGTACACTGCTGACTGCATTCCGAATGCACCACCCACGTTCATCAGTAATGAGGTTGTATATCCCGCGAAAGTTTGGGGGTCGTGGACTCTTAAACATTAAGACCCTACACAATCGCGAGATATACAACCTTAGAGAATATTTTCTTCATACTGATGTGGGAGTGCATCGTAATGTGGTCACAGTGGACAACGGACTCACCCCGCTCGCTTTGGCTAAAGAGAACTGGCGCAAGCCTGTAATACTTAGTACTAATGATCGCAGGGAGGTATGGAAGGGCAAAGCACTTCATGGTCGTTTTTATCAGGCCCTAAATGGGCCTAATATAGATTTAAAAGCGTCCATATCTTGGCTACGGTTCGGTGATCTCTTCGGAGAAACCGAGGGTTTTGTCTTTGCAATTATGGACGAAGTTGTTATGACAAATAACTATCGGAAATATATCCTGAAAGATGGTCTTGCCAACGGGGAATATTTGCACAGACACAACCAAGTGGCCAGGATTGTGCATCAACAACTTGCCCTTAGATACAATCTTGTGCATTCAGAGGTACCATATTACAAGTATGTGCCCGACCCAGTTCTCGAAAATGGTCGTGCCACATTGTATTGGAATCGATCTATCATCACTGACAGAACTATTGTTGCCAATAAACCTGACATAGTGGTGATAGATCGATCAGAGCGCCGCGCAATGATTATCGATATCGCTGTTCCTCATGACGACAACCTCGTGAAAGTTGAAAAAGAAAAACAAATTAAATATTTGGATTTGTCTCACGAGATTGTCGATATGTGGAATGTCGATTCGGCGATCATTGTTCCGATCGACATATCTGCTCATGGATTGATAGCCAAAAGCCTCGATCAACACCTTAAGAGGCTCGCGTTAGACGGCTGGATCAAGGGACTGATGCAGAAGGCAGTTCTCCTCGACACGGCCCGTATAGTGAGGAGGTTCCTGTCTTTGGAGCCCTAACCACCGGTGTCTTGGTCCCTGTACCCGATGTCGGTGGTATACTATTTTTTATATTTTTAAATATATATTTTGTTTTATAGGTATTTAAAAATGTAATTTATAAGTTTTACGATAAATAAAGAGAATAATAATAACTTTATAGTAGGATTCTCTGACACCTGCGCTAGTAAAGACTGTGTTGCAGATGTCAGTGTCTATTAAAGGTATAATGTATCATTATGTTCATATTACTCATGGATGGCACAATGGTTAAAGTGGTAAAAAAATCCGGGCCCGCAGCAGGCCCGCAGAGGTAGATTTTGTGTTTTTTTATTTTTTTTCAAAATCTGGCCCCCAGTCCCCCCCCCCCTTTGAGGAATATCCCCCATTTTCGAACTTAACCTTCATATTTGCCCTGTTTATTTTTTGTCCAAGTTTGAAAGCAATCGGTGCATAATTGCGATCTCTATCGTGCTGGTAACATTGAGGTACATACATACATACATACATATATACATACATAAAAACATATATATATATATCCCTATATACTTTTTAACTGGCGGTTCTTTTGGGGTCTAGGGATCATAACTAGACCACAACTGGTACAAAACCAATAGGTAGACTTTCGTAAAAATCTACCTAAAAGAATGATTGCAATCGGACTACATGTAAATGAATTACAACTACCTCTTGGCCTTTTGGAAGTGTATTAAAGCATGAAATGTATTTTTTCCAAAATGAAACAAATACACATTTCTCTTTTTGTGATTTCTCTTCTAATTTCCAGCCGGTAAAGATAAGTAATAAATTTCTGCTTGGATTGGGAGTCACCTTAATTAACGTCATATTTAGGCATCTATTAGGAGTTTACTAAAACGAGAAAATCAATGAAATCTTAAAAAACTCCTTCAGTTTTTCCCTGAAAATTACCGGTATCTACATATTCCCCCCTAACTTGGATGGACAAAGTGAGAAATGAATATATTAGATTGTTCCTGAAAGTAGCACCAGTGGATACAAATTTGAGGAACGATAGGTTATCGTTGTATGTACATGTAATGCGGAGGGATGAACAAAATATGGTGAAGAGAGTTTTATAATATGGAAGTTGACAGGTGCAAGAGAAGAGGATGACCAAAGAAAATATGGATGGACTGCATGAACGAAGATATGGCTGAAAGGGAGTAAGCAATGAAATGACGAATGATAGAGTAGAATGGAAGAATAAACATTGCGCCGACCCCATATAAAATTGGGACAAGGGTGTTGATGTCATATTTCCCCCTAATTTTCGGGAGAAATCGCTTAGAACTATTAACCAAAAACACAATTTTCAGCAGCGTGGTCTGACTATCAGTCCGTAGTAATAATAATTGTGGTAATGAAACCAATTTGATACGACCAGGACCAAGTCCGCCAAGGGCTTTCGAATCCTAATCGGATATATGTCTTCAAATCTACCATCCGCTTCACTGTTGTGAATAGAAGCTATAATCTATTGTACTTTGTGAGTTTTTTGGGATGTACTATGCCTTTTTACTTTTTTTTTTTGTTAATAGTCATTGTTCAAACTGTTATAATACATATTAACCATATGTTTAACCTAAACCGCTCGTTTAAACCGCAGATGTTTTTATGCGAGAAGGAGTTCGCTTTATTTATTTTTTACAATATGTACTATGATATTTATCTATGTAGTGTTGTGCTTATATTCTATCAGTTGTAATGGGTAATTTTTCATCGTTTTCTAGTAAGGCTGGTTTGTTATGTATTTATTAACTATTTTATCTGGTAATCTGTTGAGAAATTTAGGTAGTATGTATTAGCATGTCCTAGTACCATATAAGTTATTGAAATTGGGCATAACATATCTTTATTTAATTTAATTTATCTTTTCACGTTTGACAGCTGTCTTAAGTTACATTTTCGCTTTTGCATAGTAATTTGGTCAATGTTTACGATCTCTGCTTGCATAATAGCTATTTTAATTTCATCTTGTATGGGTTATACCTTACAGTAATTAAATAATTCGTCAAAATTTTCATGACAACGGGGTCTTATATTTTAGGTACAATAGTTATTAGCAATCTGATATGCAATTTGTACATTTTTTCTATAAAACTTTTATAGGTGCGACCATAATAACATAAGCCATAGCTTATAACAGAATCTGCTAGTACTAAATATAGTAATCGCAGGACTTTATATGTCATTTTATATTTTAATGTATAAAATTTATTAAGTATAGCTCTTAGTTTTGTACAGACATGTTTTATGTAGGGTTTCCAGTTAAACCGTTTGTCTATTATAAGTCCTAAGTACTTATGATCTTTGACTGTATCTAGGTTACTACATTTATAATTAGATCTTCACATACGATAGTTGTGCAAACATTCATGGTCATGCATTATTATGTTAGGCGTGTAGTTAGCTTTATTAAGTGACGATGCTATACACATGATTTTTGATTGTTAGCGTTAATTATACCAAGCCGACGTCGTGAGCCCATTCACACATTCTATCAAAAATTTCCTGAAGTTTACTTTCAGCAATCTTTAGGTCTTTGTCTGTTACCATTAGACAAGTGTCGTCGTGTCGTGGTATGCTCTGTGCAATGAGGTTACATATCAAGAGGTCAGGTCAGGTTCAGTTAAATAACAAGAGATTGTGTAACTATTAATAGATTTAATCCGCACAGTGCACCGGTTACAACACAAGTGTCTGTTCAAGAACTAATATCAACTGCCAACCATGATTGCCATTTTATATTATCTGTCAAAAATGAACGAGTGAATGTAAAAGATTTAGTACTGATACAAGTTGTCATTATCGAGTATTGGTATCACGTACACGAGTAACTAGTCGGCTAAATGTATTGTAAGTTAACACACATTTGGTTCACAAATATGATATATTTGTGAATATACGGGCCGATTATAGAACCTTGGGCGATGCCTTTGTCTGTGTTTATGCTGTTACTGTACGTCTCACTCACTTTTACTGTAGTGTTTATATGTTTATGATAATTTTTAAGAAGTTGTAGTAATGGACCTTGTACCTATACAAGTTTGCTCAAACATTTATACAGCACTTTATATTGTAGCATATCAAACACTTTGCTGAAATCAACAAAAATAACGAGCACGTGACGTTTTTCATTCAAGTGCTCGTTAATTTCGCTGCTAAATTGACAGAGTAAATTGAGAGGTACTCCTCCCTTTTCGAAAACCGTATTGTTTGTTATGTGTTATTTTTTTGGATTTAGAAATAGACTCAACTTGTCCCCTATGTATCTCTCAATTATCTTATCAATGCAGGACAATATAGTGATAGGACGATAATTTTTACAATCTCCATGATTACCTTTTTTGTAAATAGGTTGGACTACGCCCACTTTTAAGTCATCCGGGTAACTAGATGTGAGAATGCAACTGTTAATTAAATGAGTGATTGCGGGTGTAATTTCTCTGTTAATATTTTTTATATCACTATTCCATCTATGCCTGGGTTTTTATTTGTGTTCAGATTGTTTGTAATATTCTACGTTTCACTAATATTTATCTTTGGCATCCGCATTGTCACATCTATCCCGCTATTAGCACTAGATAACTGCTCAGTTAACATTTTTTTATTACAAGTTTTGGCATTTATGTTAGTGTTTTGTTTTAAAGAAAAGTTACGTACTACTTCATAATAACAATCATCTTCAACGCTGATGACAAAGTCAAATATATTTGAATATGCAAAACCAGTTTGAACAGTCCCAATATAAAGACAAGACACGCACACATACACACAGAGAAACACAGACTTCCAATATATATATGTATATATACATATAACCCTAATAATACTATATAGGTGTATAATTATAATATTAATGTGTATATATAGGTTATTCCTACTTTCAGCAATTCATTCATGCATACTAATCTACGATACACTGCACTCTCATTAACAACCTGTTGCAAATTAAGTACAAGAGCCCTGGTACCCATACCACAAGTTAAATCTTATTTTGGATACCAGTGGTCAACATAATTATTGTACATGTTAAGATTGTTATGATTCATGTGTTATTCCTTTGTAAGTATCTGTTTTTGAGACAATAAATTATTATTATTATTTCTCTTTATTAAACTTAAAACTTAAAAATTACATTTTTAAATATGTATAAAATAAAATATATATTTAAAAATATAAAAAATAGTAGACCACCAACATCGGGTACAAGGACCAAGACACCGGTGGTTAGGGCTCCAAAGACAGGAACCTCCTCACCATACGGGCCGTGTCGAGGAGAACTGCTTTCTGCATCAGTCCCTTGATCCAGCCGTCTAACGCGAGCCTCTTAAGGTGTTGATCGAGGCTCTTGGCTATTAATCCATGAGCAGATATGACAATCGGAACAATGATCGCCGAATCAACATCCCACATATCGACAACCTCGTGAGACAAATCCAAATATTTTAATTGTTTTTCTTTTTCAACTTTCACGAGGTTCCCGTCATGAGGAACAGCGATATCGATAATCATTGCGCGGCGCTCTAATCGGTCTATCAGCACTATATCAGGCTTATTGGCAACAATAGTTCTGTCAGTGATGATAGATCGATCCCAATACAATGTTGCACGACCATTTTCGAGAACTGGGTCGGGCACATACCTGTAATATGGCACCTCTGAATTCACAAGATTGTATTTAAGGGCAATTTGTTGATGTACAATCCTGGCCACTTGATTGTGTCTATGCAAATATTTCCCGTTGGCAAGACGAGAACATCCAGAAATAATATGCCTGATAGATTCACCGGGACAGTGGCATGCCCGACAGATGTCCACCATACCATCTTTCAGAATATATTTCCGATAGTTATTCGTCATAACAACTTCGTCCATAATTGCAAAGACAAAACCTTCGGTTGCTCCGAAAAGATCACCGAACCGTAGCCAAGATGTGGAGGCTTTAAAGTCTATATCAGGCCCATTGAGGGCCCGATAAAAACGACCATGAAGTTCTTTGCCCTTCCATACCTCCCTGCGATCATTAGTACTAAGTACTACAGGCTTGCGCCAGTTCTCTTTAGCCAGAGCGAGCGGAGTGAGTCCGTTGTCCACTGTGACCACATTACGATGCACTCCCACATCAGTATGAAGAAAATATTCTCTAAGGTTGTATATCTCGCGATTGTGTAGGGTCTTAATGTTTAAGAGTCCACGACCACCAAACTTTCGCGGGATATACAACCTCATTACCGATGAACGTGGGTGGTGCATTCGGAATGCAGTCAGCAGTGTACGGACTCTCCTATCAAGGGCATCTAATTCGGTCTGAGTCCATCTAAGTATACCAAAGGAATACATCAGAACCGGCACGACCCAACCGTTGCAGGCACGCATTTTGTTACCCCCGGATAAAAGACTTTTAAGTACTTTTTTCAGGCGGCCAAAGAAGCGCTCCTGCAGCGCTTGTTTCATATGAGATTCAGGTATTCCTAATGACTGTGATATACCTAGATACTTGTAGCTTTCAGTGGCAGACAGAGATCTGAGTTTTGTTGAATCTGAAAGTTCGACTCCTTCAGATTCTACTATCACGCCTTTCTTTACATGCATGACTTCACACTTGTCCACACCAAATTCCATCTTGATAGAGTTACTAAAGTTTTCAGTCACCTTCAGTAACGCTGTCAATTGCAAATTAGTGGGGGCAATAAGTTTCAAATCGTCCATGTACAGAAGGTGAGATATAACTCGATCGTCTTTCTGCAATCTATAGAATAGTCCTGAACCCTCTAACAGCGTACTGAGAGGATTCAAAGCTAGGCAGAACCACAAGGGACTCAAACTATCACCTTGAAATATACCCCGCTCGATCTTTATTGGTACATCGTTTGCCGCAAACTGCCGGTATCCTGGATAGCGAAGTGCCGTTCTCCACTGCTCCATACATGACTTCAAAAAAGTGCAAAGAGTTGTATCAATTTTGTACAACTCTAGCACTCTCAAAAGCCATGTATGTGGAACTGAATCAAAGGCCTTCTTATAGTCTATCCAACATGTCGCCAGATTCTTACGGTGACGACGCACCTGTTGGCTAATGGCCATATCTATGATAAGGAGCTCTTTAGTGCCACGGGTCCCGCTTCTACATCCATTCTGAGAAATAGATATGATAGATATATTATTATTATTATTTACAAACCTGTCATTTAGTTGATATTAGTTCAATAAAAGTATTCCATATTATTTCCCAGTATTTCCGTATTAAAACAAAACAATTTACTTCAGCAATGAAACGAACAGAAGGTTCACGTAATAAAAAAACACTTAAATCCTTTTATCCGACTGAAAAATTGAAAACAAAAATACATTTCAAAATTCATTACAATTAGGAACTAGCAAATGCAGTTGCAATCGGAAACGGATTTGATAAATTGATTTAATCAAATCCTAGTACTTTCGTCCAAACTAAATTCTGCAAATACAACGAATTCACTGATACAGTGAAATGTTACGAATTGTATTTTGTGATTAAGAAGAGGTTTCTTGTGTTGAAATTTCTATTTGAAATATAATGCTGAATATATGGCATATGTATAGCAATTTTTTTTTCATTATGATGTACTCGTAATTAAACGGTTACTCATGGCAATTACAATCTAGACCTTGAGGCTAAAAAGTAATTTAAATTTAACTTAATTTTGCTAAAAACGTACAAAGTTAAGAATGTGTCCATTGGCACTTTTCTTATGGTCTCTATTATCATGGAAAGACACTTTGTTCTTGTGTTCTTTAAGAGTAACACTCACTGCACTACTTAACACTAACTTCACTAAACTAACTCAAAGGGCTTAGTTCTTTTTAGTCTTCTAACTATGTCCGTGGTGTCAAGGAGCTGGATAGCCACAACGTTCACATGTTGAAGAAGCCTTTGTTCATGTGCTTCGGCGTATTGTTTTATTACTTCACTAACAAGATCTACTCCTAGGTCTCGGTGGATGTCATCATTTCTAACGTACCAGGGAGCATTTACTATACTCCGAAGTACCTTATTTTGGAATCTTTGAATGATTTCAACGTTGGTTCGTTTTGTGCAGCCCCAAAGTAGAATGCCATATGTCCATACAGGCATGAGTACTTGCTTATATAAAAGAACTTTGTTATACACTGACAAAGTAGAATGTCTACCAAGTATGTTGTATGTACATGTTTTTGTAGCGTCTAAGGCTTGGCGTTTCTTTTTGATATGAGCCTTTCAGCGAAGTTTTGTGCTTATAAGCAAATGAATCAAGGTTATGTAATCGAACTATGCAGAGCCTGTATTTCGACTATCAGCGCCGACTCCCCAATATAGTTAGCCTTCTAGAAATTATAAGAGAAGTTCTAGATATTTTCAAAAGTTACCAGAATTTGTATTATTAAGCTCCTTATATGAAATCTAGTACACATAGCACTCACTTCTTTAAAAAAACTAATAGCTCATATAGTTTTAAATTGTTTAAATAACAGACTATTCTTATAGATACTAGTATCTATAAGACGCGCGGGCACGTGCAGTGACGAGTCACTGTGCGCGGATCACTGCGCGCTACCGATATCAATTAGAAACTTGGGACGCGAAAACAACTAGTTATAACTTCTCTTATAAGGCCTATTATTGATAAGTAACGTTATAATCTGAGAAAGTAATTAACTATTTCTTCGTTTAAATAGCGCTAAGATTTATAAAAAAAAGAGCTATTAACTCGATTCTTTGTTTATTCTTAACTAACTTACTTTTACTTAATTAAAAAAGAAATAGCCCCCCTCTCATATTTTGATAAAATCTACAAAATAAAAGTATCAAGCAATTTGTTAATCCTTTTTATAGAGTTTACTGCTCAGACACACTTTTCTGAGTAAACTGAGAATGTGCCAATTTTTTCTGGGAAAAATTTATCGAAACCAACACAGAATTCTCTAACATCACATATAAAGGTCATCATCATCAACATCAAACGTCTATCGTGTAACACCGATCTCTACAAAAAACTTTAATAAATTACGATCTTACCACCTTCTTAAGAATAATATATCGCATTTTTTTATTCTCACGCAATTAAATTATTTAATGTGTATTTAAAATGTAAGATAGTGTGTCATTACATCAATACGCAGTTTTATGCATCTTCATTTGTTTAAATTTTCATACACGTTTTGAACCCTGAGATACCAGATGCAACGCATATACCCACCAGTATCTAGGTAAACCGTTTACCATTCAACTGAACTTTTAAGAATGTTGTCTCCTAGGTTATAAGCAACCAGCATGAAGCAGATTAAAATCGTTATCATCACAGTAGCTCCTACAGTATCCTCTAACTGAACGTCAGCTCCCCAACTGCTTTTGTGCAGTTCACGTATGTGAAGTCACTATAAGTGTACACTTCGTGTCCGTTAATTGTAGTATTTGAAACAAAAGTACATTTCAAAAGTCTAGGTTGACTTTGGAAATGTACTTTTGTTTTAAAGACTACGTGTATATTGTTACCACATTTACCTATTTACCTCCAATCTACGACATTGCGACATATGCCTTGAGAGCTTGAGAAAAGTAACTTGGAGAAAAGAAATCAGTTTCCGAAAATGAAACGATAAATAATGACAATGTATCAAAGTTAAAGAAAACACATTTCAACTGGTATGATAAAAGGTTCTTATTAAAGGGTTGATTAACTTTTACTTGAACTTCTTTTAACAAGATTACCACCTCACAGATAAAATGTTAAACAATATTCCAGACTATTGTCTATTTTCTTTGTTCTCCAAAATATACAAATAGAACTGGCGATACATGTTACAAATTATCAAGGTCTGTAGTCCCTTGACTTCTATTATATTGTACATAATTCAGTAACATGTTGGATCATTTCAAGTACATTGCGCATTTACTTCTGTTGCTGTTACAAAATTATACGAAAATGTCAGTAACTTTAGCAATGATTTACAAAAAGTATGAAGGAGTCGTGGTTGTAGAGACGGAGTAAGTACGCTGTCCAGCTTATAGTACAGACAATTTATTACAAAAGCTGACCCGTTTTTGCAGTTAACCTAATGTGTAAATAAATGCGCGCAATAATTAAACACAAAATGGTGTGACGTGAAACTAATTGCTTTGAAACCCTTGCCTCATCTTATTCATGTTGTGTTGTAATGAAACTCATTTCATTTTATTTTTCATTCCCGGATGTAATAAACGTATATTGACCTTCACCCGTTTCCTACTAGATCATGATTACTGTAGTAATGGGAATGGTGATTTCGTCTTTTTTGTTTTGTATGACAGCATTTGAGAAAATTTATGTAAGTACATCTTTTTTGGTAAAAGGAATAAGGTATTAATTACTAAAGTTCCCCTAATATTACAATGACAACAGTCTCCTCTTCTTTAAGGGTACATATCAAGACTTAGTTTAGAAATTATCTCCAATCAAGTAGTAATTAAATATATTTTGAAAATTATTATATAATATGTGGGTGGCAAAGCCCCCAAAAGTCAAGCAATAAATAAATGAAAGGAACGGCCATAACCCCTAAAATTTAGAACCCCTTTCGTTGTGGATAAAGCTAGAAGACTGAATTTTCATAGACCTTAAGGGCATAATATAACTAAGTACATTCAGAAATTACATTTTATTTGAATTTGTACTCTTAAGAACTATTGCAAGACGAAGTACAATTTTGTTACTAACTCACAGATCATCAAAATTCTAAGGTAGGTACGCCGATAGAGTCGACAAACAACAAAATCGACTTAATATAAGCGCTCAGACTGATTTATACAAGGTTGTGTATGCACAAATCTTCTATTGCAACAGATTTACTTTTTTTTTATGTCATGCTTCGGCACGTATGGGACAGCTCGACCTGAGTGATACCACAGCCTCACAGAAAATCGGTAGTTAAGCGCAATGCTTCCAATGTTTTTCGCTGGGTGAGTGAGGTTACCGGAGGCCCTAACCCCTCCGGTGTGGGCGGGAGCTCTGACCGCCCAAAATAGGGCGCGCCTCTGGCGCCCTCAGAGGGTTATGGCGGTCAGAGCCATACGCGGATACCGCACCGTGTCGACGGAGGCGGCGTGCGCGTTGGCCGGGACTCCCCCGTGGGATTTGGAGGCGGAAGTGCTCGCCGAAGTATATCGGCGAACGGCTGAGTTCCGGGCGGGAAGCGGCAGTCGGCCCCCGCCCGAAGAGGTACGCGAATGGCGTGAGGCCGCTCGCCGAGCCACCATGGCTCGTTGGTCGTCCCGGCTGGAGGCTCCACGTGCTGGCTTTGCCGCCGTGGAGGCGCTCCAGCCAGTCATCGTCGAGTGGGTAGGGCGGCAGCACGGGACCCTTTCCTTCCGACTGACGCAGGTCCTTTCCGGGCACGGCTGCTTCGGGAAGTACCTGCACTCGGTCGCTAGGAGGGAACTGAGTCCCGCCTGTCACCACTGCGACTGCAGTGAGGACTCGGCTCAGCACACGCTGGCAGTTTGCTTCGCCTGGGCGACGCAGCGTCGGGCCCTCACTGCAGTCATCGGAGGAGATCTCTCGCTACCGGCCGTCATACGCTCCATGGCCGGTAGCGACAGGAATTTTACCGCGGTCGCGACCTTCTGTGAGGACGTCATCTCGCAGAAGGAGGCGGCGGAAAGGGTCCGGGAGGACGATCTCCACTCGGACCTAATTCGCCGCCGGCGAACCGGGCGGCGGAGGCGCGCTTACCAGCGCCTCATGCCGCCCTGAGTGTGGCCGCGGGTGGACGGGACGGGTTTTCCCCTCCACCTGCTGTAGTGGCCCCCCGCGAGGAGGCGGCGTCCGCGTGTGCCTGGACGTCGCCTAATTGAGAGGATTGTACCCGAAGGTGGTGTCCGCGCTGTAGCGGGCAGGCGCTAGGAGGGTTCCGGATGTCGTAATAAAGCTGTTCCCGGATCCCTCCTACTTAAGGCGCAGTACGGCACACCGTGTGGTTTTAGTCGGTTCGATTCCGACACACCGCCCCACCGAAAACCCCGGTGGGGTGACGGCCCGAGGGGGTTTCCACACGCACAAAAAAAAAAAAAAAAAAGGCCCTAACCCCTCCCTCTCCTCCTCTTCCTCTCTTATTCCCCTCCCTGCACTCTACCTCTTCCCCTTTTCCTCTACTCCCACCTTAAAGGCCCGCAACGCACTTGTGACTCTTGAGTTGCAGGTGCCCATGGGTGGCGGTAATCACTTACCATCAGGTGACCCGTCTGCTCCTTTGCTCTCTATCAAATAAAAATATTAAACGATTCGACGAAATTAAAACGTCACATTAACAAGTTGGTGACATAAATTAATAAAGAGACACAACTCAATGTTTAGATTAGCGCCCTCTAGTGGATCTATATATGTATTATTAGCGTCTCTCTCTCTCACTCTCTGACTGACTGACTGAACTCTGACTCACTCACTCACTCACTCACCCCACTCTCCTCAGTCTCCCCAGTTTCCCCACTCTCGACACTCTCCCTGCTCTCCCCACTCTCCCTACCTCCCTCCCTCTCTCCAACTCTCCCACTCTACCACTATCCCACTCACCAACTCTCCCTCCTTAGATTCCCTACTCCTTCCCTCCCAATCTCCCCACTCTCCCAACTATCCCCTCTCCCCACTTTCCACACTATCCCCACTATCCCCACACTCCCCACTTTCCCTCTCTCCCTCCCACTCTCCCACTGTCCCACTCTCCCACTGTCCCGCTCTCCCACTGTCCCGCTATCCCACTATCCCTCCCTAGATTCCCTACTCCCACTCTCCCCACTCTTTTTACTCTCCTTCCCTCCCTCCCCCTCTCCCACTCTGCCGCCCTACCTCTATCTCTCTCTCACTCCCTCCCTCCCTCCCTCTCCATGTCTCTCTGACGCTGTATATGTAAATATAAGAAACTCACCTCCGTCTTAAGAATTTTCGACTTCGTCATAATTTTTTTTTTTAAATAGCGTATTACACTCGGACACATTTTTCATACATTTTCGATCAGGGTCCACGTGACCCTGAATTCATTTTTTACCCATCTCAAAAAGTGCCCAACGCCGCTAAAGAAGTTGTCACTTCAAAAAAAAAATTGATACTGGAACAATAATTTCCTTTAGGACAATTTCAAAGGGAAATTATTCTTATGGGATTATGTAACCGTGCGATGGCCAAGTTATTCCATTGAAAAAAAAAAAAATAAAGATGTCTAATATTAATACGGTCATCGGTCACTATAAAATTAATGTTGTTTGTTAACAAATTAGATAACAATTAGTACAACTTTTTGCGTTAGGAGAACTGCATTGCGAGACTTGACTTTTTTACATGCTATGTTTTTAATGGGATACAAATTTACAATTACCAGCTCTTTCTTACTTAGTAGTGCAGCAGGAAAAATAAAATAAGCCGGACTACCGCCTACTACATTAGCTGTTCAGTAAAAAGTGAACACACGCGCGTCCAATGCAACTTTTCGGCACCGATATACTGTAAGCGGGTTAACGGCATTCATAGGTTTTTTTCGATATGGTCGACTGACTATACTGTTCATTTAATTAATTTATTTTCTTTATGACAGTTTTAGAATAGAATGTAAGGGCGCTTGTCCACCACTGCCGTCACCGGAACGTCACCGAGAACGAAAGTGGAGTGTATAAATGACAATAGTGGACTGTACTTTAAAGTTGTATAATGATTAAAAAGAAATTACAATACTTGAAACTTGATATATGCGTAAATAAAATGTATAAACAAACTGATAAGTGCGAGCGTGGCCATACACGGTCGTATCTGTGGCTGAATGACGGTGCCCGGCGGGGCGAGTCTCTGTGTCTCGCGCCGGGCGGCGGGAGGACGGGGCGCTGACGACGAAACCGGTTAGCACCGATCAGCTGTGAGTGCGGCAGGCATATGTCGATTACTCGACATACTCCCCCCCGTTGAAGTAATCTCAACAGCATTAACTGGCAAAGGACAGATCGTGTTGAAGGCACGCCGGATGACTCCCTTGCTGGTGCGGATGTCGGCGACTCTCTCTGCCAGGCAAAACCTGTATAATACGGCCTAAAGGCCAAATCAAAGGGGGTGAGGTTTTATCCTTTATGAGGACTAAAGTTCCTGTCTTCAATTCTCCTAATGACCGGCGCCATTTGGTTCTCTCCTGAAGCCAAAGAATATATTCATTGGAGAAGCGACTCCAAAAATGTTGCTTTATACATTCTATGCGTCGAAATCTCTGGATACTGTTGATGTTGAGATGTTGTATCTGTGGATGTGGCAACATAACAAGTGAGCGTCCTGTTAAGAAATGGGATGGAGTTAAAGGAGTAAGATCAGAGGGATCTTAGGAGAGAGGAGTTATAGGTCTTGAATTGAGAATAGCCTCTATCTGAATCAAGCACGTTGCCATTTCTTCAAAGGTCAAGTTTGTCAGGCTTAAAACGCGTCGAAGATGATGTTTAGTGGATTTAACCGCAGACTCCCATAAGCCCCCGAAATATGGAGTATATGCGGGAATAAAATTAAAGTTTATGCCTGGATCAACCTTACTCAATTCTAAGTCTTGTGATAGAAGATTGGCTAACTCATTAAATGCACCTATAAATGTTGTGCCATTGTCGGAAAATATGTTACGTGGTTTACCCCTTCGAGCAATAAACCGAGATAAAGCAGCTAAGAAACCCTCCTTAGTGAGGTCTGACACAAGTTCGAGGTGGAGAGCTCTGGTAGCTAGACACACAAATACACAAATAAAACATTTGATCAGTCTACATCCTCTACCCTTACGGTCAGCTATCATGATGGGTCCTGCATAGTCTACGCCAGTGTCCAAAAATGGAAACTCTAAATGTAGGCGTTGTTCTGGTAGGTTACCCATGATGGGTTGTATGGTGTTAGCCTTCATCCTGCAACATTTCACACATTGATGAGTGATTTTCTTGGCCAAATTTCTACCTCCAATTGGATAATAGTGATGACGTACGGAGGCCAATAAAAGCTGAGGTCCAGCATGCATAAGTCTAAGGTGATACATGTGAAATATTAATTTGCAAATATGATGACTGCTTGATAGTAAAATTGGGTGTTTAACGTTGTAATCGTAAAAGGAATTATGTAATCTACCGCCAACTCTAATTAAATTAACAGTTGTATCGAAGAAGGGAGATAATGATAATAATTTGTCCTTTGCTGGCAATTGTTTGCCTGATAATAATAAATTGTATTCTTCAGGAAATGACTCCTGTTGACTTAGTTTTAATAGAAAATTTAATGAATTATTATATTCCGTTGATGTGAGAGAACCAGATTCAAATAATTGTCTCTTACATTTATAAACAAATCGCATAATGTATGCCACTACGCGCTGCAACTTGAAAAATTGTGAATATTTTATACATAGATTAAATATAAGATTACATATATGATTTGAAGTATCAACGTGTAAAGAAATTGCTACATCTGGTAAGTTTAGCAAATCATGTTGATTTGATTGAGGAAACCGAGGCCATGATGATTCATGATCGGCCAGAAATTTCGGTCCTGACCACCACAAAGAAGAAGACAGCAGCTTATCAGCGCTAAGTCCACGCGAAGCGAGGTCTGCCGGGTTTTCCTGTGATGGAACGTAACGCCAAATGTTGCCAGCCGTAGTGTCAATAATCTCTGTTACGCGATGACGTACGAAGGTCTTTAGTTGTGCCGGCGAAGCAGCTAGCCAACCTAACACTATGGTTGAATCGCACCAAAAAGTTACGCCATCTAATGTTAAAGTAAGAGATTGACGAACCTTATCGTAGAGACGTGTTCCTAGCAACGCCGCACAGAGCTCAAGTCGTGGAATTGTTACAGATTTAACGGGAGCAACCTTGCTTTTGGCAGTAAGGACCTGAACATTTATGTCACCATTCTCCGAAATGCTGCGAACATAAACACATGAACCCAGAGCCTTCTCAGATGAATCGGTGAACACGTGAAGAGATACATGCGAACATGATTTAGCCATAACCCACCTGGGTATCTTAAGTTTGTTTAAATGTATGATTGTATTTTGGAAGTTGCTCCAGGCCTGTTGAATCTCTTCAGGAACCGGTTCATCCCAGGAGCACTTCGCAAGCCATAGACGTTGCATAATTATTTTAGCTTCCACAATGCAAGTTACAGCCAAGCCAATAGGGTTGTAGTAGTAGACCTACATAATAAACAGCGCACTTGTCCTACCGACAAACAGCTGTTTTGTGATCGGATGTCGCGCGCGCCGATGATTCATACGGAGGGGGCGCGGCCGAGCACTGCGTCGACAGCGACATTCCTCGGTGCGAGACAGAGAGCGACGTGTCTCACTCTAACATCGTATGATCCTTTTCGAGTTATACCCTATTTATTTTGTATGTGAAAAGCTATGTATAAAAGAACGCACATAGTAAAATATAGATTATTCTGCCATTGCTGTTTTCATTGTATACTCCTAAAGTGGTGACCCCGACGTGCCAAGAACCATGTTGACCGACGAGCAAATGAAGGAGGTAAATTCGGTGTGCACGTGTCATAACCAACCGTCGACGTCACATGATCGAGCCTTTGTTGACACCAGCATCATCAACATGATCAAGACCCTGACTCAGGAAGTCGCAGCATTGAAAACAAACCAGTCCAGGTATCACCAGTCACGACCACGCTATTCAAGAAGCCGTTCACGGTCAAGGTCGTACGACCGTTGGACACCCGACACATTGTGTTATTTTCACAGAAAATTCGGCAAGGCAGCATACCGCTGTAGAAAACCATGCAGTTTTGAAAATAAGGAGCAGGCGGGAAACTAGAGATGACTTCAGCCGTGGCGGAGGCCGAAGTCAATGACATAGCATCCTACCGCCTATTCATCAAAGACATAAACAGCGGAAAAAAATACCTCGTCGATACCGGTGCAAATGTCTCCGTGTTACCTACAAGTGTGTGTAAAAGAGAAATTTCAACTCCGAACAATTACCTTTACGCCGCTAATGGGACTAAGATACCTACATTTGGCGAGCGAACCGTCGTATTAAATATTGGCATGCGACGACCTTACAGTTGGTGATTTATAGTTGCGACAGTCAGTAGACCCATATTAGGGGCTGATTTCCTCCATCACCACTCCCTTATGGTGGATCTTCGCGGCAGAAGACTAGTTGATAAAAATACGAATATGTCTACTGCAGGATATATTTCGCCTACAACGGAAGCAGGCATT
The DNA here is from genome assembly GCA_963859945.1 of Euplagia quadripunctaria. NCBI lineage: Eukaryota > Metazoa > Arthropoda > Insecta > Lepidoptera > Erebidae > Euplagia > Euplagia quadripunctaria. Next base: position 8,049,952 of record OY982570.1, on the reverse strand, counting down.
CGAACAATAGATAACAACCTACCCTACCACGATTTACTGTTACGATACCCGAATATCACAAGGCCAAGTTTGAACCCAGTACCCCACGGTGAAGTAGAACACTATATTGAGACAACCGGACCACCTATATACGCAAAGGCGAGACCCCTACCACCTCATAAATATAACGCAGCAAAAGAAGAGTTCCAACTTATGATGTCACAAGGTATCTGCCGACCATCTAATAGCCCCTGGGCGAGCCCACTGCATATGGTGTTAAAAAAAGATGGCACTTATAGGACTTGTGGTGATTACCGTAGACTCAACGCCGTAACAACGCCCGATCGCTACCCGATCCCACGTCTTCACGACTTCACACATAATCTGCAGGGCAAGAAGATCTTCTCTAAAATAGATTTACAGAAGGCATATTATCAAATAAAGAACAGAACAGAAGATATAAAGAAGACAGCTGTTATTACTCCCTTTGGACTTTACGAGTTTACGAGAATGTGCTTCGGGTTAAGAAACGCTGGTCAAACATTCCAAAGGCATATCGATAACGTGCTACGAGGACTACCTGTCTTTCCATTCCTTGATGATATTCTTCTTGGTTCTGAAACCACAGAAGAACACAGAAGAGACCTCGAGGAATTATTTAAACGGCTTAACGACAACGGACTACAAATTAATGTAGCTAAGTGCATCTTTGGTCAGCCAAAACTAGACTTCCTTGGCTATACTATAAGCTCAGAAGGTATTTCTCCGACAGAAGAGAAGATTGAATGTATAAAAAAATATCCACGACCAAAAACAATAGAAGATTTACGTCGCTTTATTGGAATGTTAAACTTTTACCGTTTAAATATACCACACGCGGCTGAACATCAAAAACCATTAAATAACTACTTCCATAATGCAAAGAAGAACGATAAAACTCAAATACAATGGACAACAACGGCAGAACAAGCTTTTGAAAAATGTAAACAAGACATAGAAAAAGCAGTACGCCTCGCTTACCCGTCCCCGAGCAAACCATTCGTATTGATGACCGACGCTTCGAACACCTGCGCCGGCGCCGCTATACAGCAAAAGATTAACGGTGTATGGAGACCACTAGGATTCTTCTCTAAGAAGTTTAGCGACGCTCAACAAAAGTATAGCACATACGATAGAGAGTTGCTTTCCATATATATGGCTATACGTCATTTTCGGCCCGTATTTGAAGGACGTGAATTAATTGTACACACAGATCACAAGCCATTGATCCATGCATTGACGGCAAACAGTAAGACAGAAACACCGCGACGGACCCGATACTTAGAATATATCGGACAGTTTACGTCCAATATTCAACACGTAGCGGGTAAAAACAATCAAGTTGCCGACGCACTTTCACGAGTTGAAACCATAACTTGCCCCACTCCAATTGATTACGACGAGTTAAAAAAAAAACAAAATGAAGACGACGTTTTAAAAGCCTTAGAGAGAAGCGGCAAATACAATTTAAAAAAAATCGCAACTCCATTTTCAAATATCGAAATCACCTGCGAGTTGTCAACAAAAACAGCGCGACCATATTTACCACCTGATTTTAGAAAAGACGCATTCCACGCGATACACGACCTTAGCCACCCAGGAATAAGAGCCACAAGAAAATTAGTTACCGAGCGTTACTTCTGGCCTTCTATGAACAGCGATGTAAGCATATGGACTCGAACCTGCGACCCATGCCAGCGAGCGAAAGTACAACAACACACAAAGTCGCCCGTGGGGAGTTTCGAACAAGTTGATCGACTGAATCACGCACACATCGACATTGTCGGTCCGTTACCGATGTCAGAAGGCTATCGATATCTACTTACCATAATTGACCGAGCTACTAAATGGCCGGAAGCTTGCCCACTAGAGGATATAACCGCAGAAAAAGTCGCTGACGCCTTTTATCAATATTGGGTAGCAAGATTTGGTTGCCCCGTAACAATAACCACGGATCAAGGCAGGCAGTTCGAATCAGATGTGTTTAAAAGACTAATTCATCGTATGGGAATACATCGCACCCGTACTACAGCCTACCACCCGCAAGCGAACGGGATGATAGAACGTTGGCACCGAACGCTGAAGACTGCACTCGCAGCGAGACTTAATTCTACAACATGGACTCAAGAACTTCCTACAGTCTTATTGGGATTACGAGCTTCAATAAAAGAAGATATAGGCGCTAGTACAGCTGAGTTGTTATACGGCCAAGGCTTGCGATTACCTGGAGAATTTTATGATGAATCAAATAAACATAAAGATACATCTTCCAACCTCATGGAAAGACTGAATATAGCATTAAAGAAAGCCCAGGCACAAAGGATCTCCAACCGGTCAAAGGCGACATTCATTCACGGCGAACTATATAAATGTTCACACGTATATATTCGCAATGATGCAGTCAACAAGCCTCTAACACCCACTTACGACGGCCCGTACAAAGTTATGAATCGCCAAGATAAATACTACAAGATAAATACAGTGTAGACTGTGCAGTTACGCAACAGAAGTGCCAACATATCCATCGACAGATTGAAACCAGCTTTTCGAATGAACACGGAATCCGAAACATCTATAAATGATGATACATATATCACTAGATCAGGGAGGATATCGAAACCCTCTGTACGCTTTCGCTAGCGGGGGAGTGATGTAGTAGTACACCTACATAATAAACAGCGCACTTGTCCTACCGACAAACAGCTGTTTTGTGATCGGACGTCGCGCGCGCCGATGATTCATACGGAGGGGGCGCGGCCGAGCACTGCGTCGACAGCGACATTCCTCGGTGCGAGACAGAGAGCGACGTGTCTCACTCTAACATCGTATGATCCTTTTCGAGTTATACCCTATTTATTTTGTATGTGAAAAGCTATGTATAAAAGAACGCACATAGTAAAATATAGATTATTCTGCCATTGCTGTTTTCATTGTATACTCCTAAAGGGTCATAGATTTGCGCTATGACAGATAAGATGCGCCTTTTGGTAACCACACCGGTGAAAGATAAATCAATTGAAAATGATAATGTATCGCTAGCACAATGCCAGTTGAGACCTAGAGTCTTTGATTTCGTAGTCGAGCTTGACTCCTTTAAAATACCATGATGTGGTATATAACAGACTGTGGATTCATGTGTTACATGGTTGTCTTCAGACATATGACCTAATTCTATATACTCCTGCATGAATTCGGTATATAACCCTTTAAAATAAGGGTCTCTTTCAAAACGACGTTCTAGGGATAAAAAGCGACGCTTTGCCATCGTATATGAATTACCTAATACAGTAGGTGATTCTTTTAGAGGTACTTGAACTATGAATCGGCCATCCGAATTACGATAGGTGGTATCAGCAAAAAGTTGTTCGCATGATCGTTCTTCAGCGGTTAATTTATGCTTCGGAGATACAGAATCCAACTCCCAAAAACGATTCAAACCTGCATATAAGCCGTCAGCAAGCATACACATATGAGAAGAGGGGCCAGATTGATGTATCTCACCAGAAACCACCCAACCCAATTTAGATTCTAATAAAATGGGCAAATGTTTACCCAAATCTATACGACTAGTGCCTACAATGCCCCAGAAGACCTCCGCGCCGACTAATATGTCGATCGAAGATGGAACATAATATTGTGGGTCGGCAAGACGTATGTTTGAAGGTGTATGAATATTGCTAATATCAACATACGTATTTGGAACGTGTGATGATATTTTTGGCAATATTAGGCATTGAATATCAATTTCGTAATCTCCGTTGTAGGACTTTAATGAAATTGAACATCCTTTTGCACAGTTTGATGTAAGAAGGTTTTACCTACCACCTTGGATTTGGTATAATAGGTAGCTAATTGAAGCTTTCGAACAAACTCCTCAGTAACAAGGTTCGCCGTACTTGCGTTATCCAGCAAAACCCGTGCGGAGTGAATATTTCCCTCAGCATCCATCACTTTCACGAGAGCTGTGGAAAGTAAAATGAGTCGGGATGTATCAAGCTGATTAACAGACAATGCCATTGTTTGTGTGGTCGTAGGAAAAACAGAATTAGCATCTACGTGTAATAGACTATTGTGTTTCTCAGAACAATGTTTACAATGAGACAATCTGCATTTGGTTACACCATGACCTGGTCGAAGGCAATTGAGACAGACATTAGAGCTATGAGCCTTTTTAATACGTGCCTGCACGGGTAAATTAGCAAACTTCGTACACTGGTATAAATAGTGATCTTGTAGGCACACTGGACATATATATTTTTTATGTGGATTTGAATTATTAGATGTAGGAACAGAGAGACTTGACCTAGGCTTATTTGAGAGAGGACCTTCACCCTTGTACCTTTGAGAGTTAGACTCCTCAAGCGTCTCCAGCAAGTCCGCTCTATTACTAATAAAGGTTATGAAATTATTTAATGTTGAAGGTTCAGTCAACGAATTTCGATGTTCCTCCCACTCCCGGCTGGTAACCTGATCAAGTTTAGTGGTAATAATATAGATAACAAGCGTATCCCAGTGTTGAACGGGTTGTCCAAGACTTGGTAAGGCCCTAAGATTTTTGTTGGTGGTATCAACGACGTGACGCAATGATTTACTTGACTCTGTGCTAATCGTCGGGATATTGAAGAGTGCTTGCACATGGTTGTTGACAAGCAATCTTTTAATGTCATACCTTTCGCGGAGTAGCTTCCAGGCAGCATCATAGTTGTCTGAACTAAAATCGAGATTATCAATAACAAGACTAGCACTTCCCTTTAAGGAAGCGCGTAGGTAATGCAGTTTGGTTATTTTGTCTATGCTAGTATTCTCGTGTATTATGGAAATAAAAAGATCCCTAAAAGGTGACCAATCATTATAGCCTCCCGAAAATTTGGGTAAATCAATTTTTGGTAAACGTATTGCATTGTGTTTATGTGTGTCAGAATTACCAGAACTCACTTCGGTTGAAGCATCTCCCGAAAGAGACTTGCGAGCTCCAGTGATCAATTGGCGAGCAGAAGCCACCAAGTTGTAATACTGTTTCTCGAACTCTTCACGCTCAGCAAACTGCTCGGCAGGGTTTTCAAAAGCTGCCTCCAGCTCATTCTGTAACACGTCATATTTTTCGTATAAGCTTTCGAATATATTGAGACGATAATCAACCTCGATTATCTGTACTTCACTTAACTTTTCACAAGATTTAGAAATGTTAAGATAGGTAGCAAATTGCGTAAGCTTGGCCTTGATTGAAGCTCGCTTTTTAATAAGAATTTTAATGTCAGCCATATTTAAATTGCTATTTAAATTTATTCAAGTTAAAAAGTAACAGATGTGATATAAAATAAGAAAGGTAAGTAGCAAAACGTAAGCTGTGTGTTGCTTTTTATTTACACCAGGCGCTTAAGCAATTCCTTTAAAAAAATGCCTAGTAATGCTACGGTAAATGTATGTGCACAAATTATTCACCAACCAAGCAATTATAATAAATGTTACACTGTAGATATTACTATGAATATTAAAACTAATGAATTATTATATAAATAGATGAAACTAATGAATGAATGTATGAAAATGTGGATAATGTTTGATCAGATATGAGACTGAAGATGATTGAATGATTAAGCAATTATTGAATAATTTACTTATGTAGGTATGTAATGAAATTAATTTAAATGATTATATGAAATGAAAATGAAGATGATTATGAAAAATCAGAAGAAAGAAAAATAAAAATAAGGAAAAATGGAACGATCTCACTGTTTTTGTTGCAAACCACTATGATGATTGTTACGCAGGAACTCCTTGGCGTTTATTCCAAATCACGATGACAATCTGAAGATGTGGGGCTTTCAGTGAAGATGATATTCGTCTTGGTTTCAAATATTCTTTGTTCTTGTACCCGTTGGTAGAAGAAGAAACTCAACAAAGGCGGCAATTCTGTGACCGTGTTGATATTCTTGAAGTCCAAAGGTTTGTGCAATCCCAGGAACAGATGAAACTGCAACTTTTGAATCCAGTAAACGTCTTCAAATTCATAAACTTTTCACGACCGTTGACGATTCAAAATTTGATTTTTTTTTTTCGGTTCTTGATGGCGGTTGAAGGGCCAATATTACCAACGATACCTCAGTGGAGTGTATAAATGACAATAGTGGACTGTACTTTAAAGTTGTATAATGATTAAAAAGAAATTACAATACTTGAAACTTGATATATGCGTAAATAAAATGTATAAACAAACTGATAAGCGCGAGGGTGGCCATACACGGTCGTATCTGTGGCTGAATGACGGTGACCGGCGGGGCGAGTCTCTGTGTCTCGCGCCGGGTGGCGGGGGGACGGGGCGCTGACGACGAAACCGGTTAGCACTGATCAGCTGTGGGTGCGGCAGGCATATGTCGATTACTCGACAGTCTTCTCTTTAATGATGCACCGTTTTTATCTATGTAATTTTTCGGGGAAATAAAAAATATGACAGAATTCTTTGCGATTCTTAATCTTTTATCTCATGCCTCAATTTTGCGTTGGTCTTTCAAACGAACCGTCCACGTTTCTGCGACATACAAAAATATTGAAAAGGCTAGGTTAGGTCCTCATGTTGTTTATGGATGGATGTTGCAGTTGACCAGACAATTTTAAGCTTATCAACCGCAGATATTCTGATAGCATCTCCTCTCCGGATCTCGTCCTCAAACCCCCCAGTTTTCGCAATCGTCGAGCCGAGGTACACGTAGCTTTGGACAACCTCACAGTTGCCGATCATGGAGATATCAGGTTGATTTAGTTCAGCTCGGTTCACGATCATCATCTTGGTTTTTTATAATATTCAACGAGCTTCATTGTTATAATTCTATTACTGACAGGGTTATAACCTAGGATCGCTTTACTCCATCGTTTGGGGATTGCAATGGCCACTCCAGCGTAGCTACTATTCTCCTGAATAATAGATTGTACGTTTTTCCAAGTCTCGGTGGCCACTACTTTTCCAGTGAGACTCGCTTAAACCGGTTATAATGGTGTCACATAGCTGGAGTTATATCCAAGATGTGTGATTTACCCTCATCGAGGAATCCACGTACATTCTATGTGTTTATACGGGTGTTTTTGCGTAGTTGGATTTGTTCTCTTCCAGTCGCATGATTTCCGGGGGATGCCTGTTGCCTACATTCTCTCGGCCGGTAGCCAATGTCACACTATAAGTCCTGGAAAACTCAGAGCGCTGGTCGCTACACGGATCGTCAGGCAAACGTACTTTTGAAATTTGTTGCTTTCTACATCGCGGTACTACAGATTCCGGGCCTGTAGAATTCTGTTAATGAACCAGGCCAGACTATATTTCCTTACGCTTCACCGCAGTACTGATGACTACCGCTGCCCTTCATCAGGTTTCAGAAACAAAGCCTCTGTGGCTTGCCCCTTCCGCTGCATTGACCGTACCGACATCATTTATCTCCGCTCAATCTACCCTTGACGTCATCTCCCGAAACCCCAGGCACGGGTTCCGCGTAACTGCTGAACTTAGCAATCTTTACACTCTAGTTTACTAGAATGTGAGATGCCCAAGTGAAGAGTAAAGAAGGTGACTCTATTCTCCGAGGGGCCATTAATGGACGTATATGCACTCACGCCCAAAAGCCACAATTATTAACCAAACAATTAAAAATCCGAAAAGGAGTTGCGTAAAAGCGTTTGAAATACAGCTAAGTTTATTAAAGTTAATATCTGTGGGATAAAATAACAAAGTAGCGACAGCGGATATGCGACACTGAGTAATGCATTTAAATCCATTCAAATATGCATGAAGAAAAGCTGGTTGCTTCCCGATAGCTAATGTGACATAATGTGACCTCAAATGCAATTAACCTAATTCCTTACTGGCTCCTTCTCATATATTACCTTTCAGATTACAGTAGTGCATAAGTCAATTAGGAATTCTGATCGAGTAATTTCGGAGGATTTAGTAGTAGTTTTACAGAATACACCAAAATTATTATTTATAAGGTACAATAATTTTTTTTTCATCTGACACGAACAAGTGACCACGATCGACTTCGATAGTGGTCATGTCTCGGCACTTGGTTGTCAGTAAAGATTAAATCATCTCAAATGCATATATGCCGTAAAAAGTATAAAACAATTTACACATCGAAAGTTTTATCTTTCCCTTGTAAACTTAGAATAACTTTGTTTGTATTTGTAATGTAAAAAAACTTGTAACTGTTTAACTGGCCTATTGGTCTAGTAGTTAGTGACCCTGACTGCTATGCCATAGGTCGTGGGTTCGATTCCCACGCGAGTCTGGGTGTTCTTTGTGTCCGTCGTTTGTATGTTTGTAAAGTCCCCCGCGACACAGGAGTATTTCCTAATGCGGGAGTTGTCTTTTTATAAAAGAAAAAAAGAAAAAAATAATAACGTTCTTTGTGTTATATTAATAGCGTGATAACATATCCTGAATATAATAATATATGTATATGTATAAAGTAGTTTTCTGTAAATATAACAATGCTTTGCTTCTCTATGTTACATTGCTTGCGTCATCCATAGACGGGAAGTTCTAACTATCAATTAGGTCCTAAGAGCTCTATGTTAAGACGATCCTTGATGATTATAGACGATTTGAATTTAAAAGTACTATTGAACCTATTAGCCTTATTATAAACTAGCAGCGCCCAGCGGTTTCACCCGCGTAAGTCCCGATCCCGTGGGAATATCGGGATAAAATGTAGCCTATGCGTTAGGTCTCCAGCTATCTACATACCAAGTTTCATTTCAATGGGGTCAGTGGTTTTTGGGAGAAAGAGTAACAAATATCCATCTATTCATCCATCCAAACTTTCACATTTATAATATTAGTGGGATTTTACTTTCTTATATGTCTTCCACGGCTTGTGTAGACGATTACTGCAGCTGCATTTGACTGTTTTAATGCTCGTCTCCTGCGAGGGTTTTTCCTAATACTTTCGTTTACATTACACGGGAGTTAGTAGAATGCTATTATGGAATTGTCAGAGTAAACTTTTGCTACTTAACAAGAGTAAGAATATGAAGTTAGATAAATTACAGGCGCACAAACAGTTATATAAAATATACACATTTTTACGTACGTACCGTATAATCGTTTCGTGTAATTGAATCATCTCAACTGTTTTTTTAGTTTATTTATAAAAATATTTTGTGACATACATAACATACACCTGGAAAAGCTATATTACTCTATACAGTGAAACATCAGTATCTGAACTAACTAACAAATAAGTGTTCTTCTTTTCTCATAACAAATGCATCGAAAACCTTATACACGATTAAAAAAAATCACTTAATGCAAACAAAATAAAAAAAAATCCATCATAAAATACGTAAAGTAAATCTATGACAATTACTACAACAAATAAAACAGTAGAAATATCAATAAATATTTCAGTCCACTGAAATTCATTACCTGGTAAGTATCTAGTAGTCACTATTTGGGCCCACAAGACTTTACTCTTTGCCCACAAGCCTAGAGTTTTACTATAGGTACATATAGTCAACTATTGTGTTATCTGTGATGTAGTGTAGAGTACCGACCTCTTTGATATGTTTCAGTCGGCGTGCTGTCATATTTATTTAAAATATGTTTTAAACGAGTGTTTTAATTAACTATAATATACTGTGTGGGCTAAAACTGGGTTGTGACAAAATAAAAACCATTTACTATTATGCTATGTTACGCGCGTTACATGCTCAATGCCCGTCATCTGAACATAGCCTTAACGGTTCTTATCACCAAACAATCAAAACAAGAACTTTAGGATGAAACAATATCGCACTCGTCGTAAATACAAGAGCATATATGTACTTTGATTATATACATACAGACAGACAGACATATTCAGCCGTACAGAACGGCGCTAATAAAGTCGACTATATTTCGTAGACTCGCGTTTGACATATGTCATTGTCATTTGAATATCTAAGCGGCGCCGTGCTTACGAATAACAATTAATGATGCCGTTTGTACTATTAAATTTTGTCGAAACTATGCTAGAAAACTTTACAAAAACACTAACATTACTTCTCTTCGGCAAGTTTTGTTTTAATTTACACTATTTTGTGAGAAAATACGATACTTCATTTCAATATTTGAAGTTATGACAGACATATTAGCCGGGTTATCAGTTTATTACGGGGTAATTTCACAAAACCTATGGGAAATCATAAACCATGGCGCTATTCCTATTTTATATTAGTAAAAAATCTATCGCTGAAGAAAATGATACCTGATGATGATGATATTCGTGATTTAGACTCAAAGTATTTTAATTATTCATGTTAGATCGACGTCTGTATCATCTAACATCAATAGTTAAAATACTTTATAGAAAAATAATAAGTCTTATAATTATTATTCTTTTATTAAAAAATACATCTCATCAATTGAAATTAATCACTTATTTTCACTAATTGACATTAGTACCTCTGTAATTTGAATTAGACCGATCATTTTTCGTTCATAATAGATTCAATTTAAAAACAGTTTATATTTTTGATTGTTTTTTTTTTGTTGTCGATTAATATGTTTTGTAATAAATTCATTTTCCTTAAATCATTATTTTATTTACCCTTCATATCCTTATGACGTAATACAAGAAAGTAAGTAAATAATTTAGAGCAGGCATCCCTAAACACGCACACAGTGACAATTTGACACATAATTCATAATTGGAGCCCGTTTTATGAGCATAATTTGTTAGAGTTACTCTATCTAGACATGTATATAATCAAAGAGCATATATTTACACTTCATAATTTTTTTTTTTTACCAAACAGTTTTTTTCTTCGGTAAATTCACGTTTAATGCAAGTTCTTACGAGGTTTTATCTGCACAACGACGATTTGTAAGTAGCATTGTATGTGACAATGTGCGACACGGACAAGTATATGACATTATTATACAGAAATAGTAATTGTAGTAATTGATTAACAATTTAAGATGATTAGTTCGACGAAGATCATCAGCTTTTTTCTAATCGTTGAAGGAATTTTCGAGTCGGGGGTTTTTTAAATTTTAAATTTATGATTATTATTTAAGTAAAGATATCTTACATTAGAATCTGAATTTCTAAAATATAAACCTATTGGTACTACTGCTGTGAAATGCATTGCATATCTAAGCGCTTAATAATAACAGTTATCTAAAGATAGGCATCACCATAATGTATTTTTTAGAAGCCATCATTATGTTTAAATAAAATCATCAAAGTTCATTTCATTTTATTATTCATAAGAAAGTAACAATCCGTCGCCATAGGGTGTACTCAACTAAACTCAATAATTATAATGAAGATATTTATTATTTTGTCATGTGCTTATGGTTTTATATCGGTAAGTGTTTAATCCTTACCAAACTTTCTTCATTACCTTGGTAAAAATGTCGCTCCTCCTCGTGTTCAGGAAGACACTATTATAATTTATATTTATATTTCAAATGTTTTTAAAGACTACTCCGGGTCTTCGAAAATACCTATGGGACACGGGGACTTTATAAAGTATACCGAAAGTATATAATATAAAGTATAAAAGTATATAATATATTACAGAAAGTTGTTCCGAGTCTACTCGGAAAAACTTTTTGTAAATTACATAAATAATTGTCCCATGTGTAGATAGAAACAATAACGCTTGATATGATGGAAGTCGATGTAGTCAATACTTAATAATAAATTATAGCTAAATAAAACTAAAAACACAAGTGTGTCAATAGCAAACCAAATTAAAAAGTAAAAACGCGTTCCATTTTCCGCTTTCTGGCTCCATCATCAGACCATCGTTTGTAAGCCAACTCTGTTGGACTCTTCAAAACGAATCATATGGTCCCAAACTCGAAAGATTTACTAGTAGCCACTGAAGAATACCACCGTCCACCTCCTGGCTACATCATCAAGTCAGCTTCAAGGTGCCAAATCATAGAATGATTTTCCGAACCACTTATATATACACAGTTTCATTTTGATACGACAATTAAAAGTAGATTAAAATTAACTTTCAAGATTTCTTAAAATAGTTTTTTTTCATTGGTGAAATCATTTTACAAAAAATATTACTTGTGCCAAACTGTAAAGCAGTTTGTTGGCAGATGCAGCTCTCATATACACTTTTATATTTATATGACTACTTGTGCTTTTTATCCATAAAAGGTACTTACATACATTAACGCTAAACATTACCTATAACTAAAGACTTCTTTAATAATTTACCGTAGCACAAAATCTGACTATTGCGTAATACTAATAACATTTTCATTTGCATAGCAACAATTCTTGTGCGGACGTTGACAGCGTATATCCATTGAAAACACTCATTCATCTTGGTATAACATTGATGATTATACGACTTTGACGTCGTGACTGAAATATGCAAACGCATGCCAAATTACAGCTTTCTACTACTAAGAGTCTCTGAGCTAAGCCACGGACAGACGGACGGACGGACGTGGTGAAACTATTTAAGTTCCTTATTGACTACGGAATCTTGAAAACGTAATCGTAGTTTCGTAAGAATCACTAGTTCGTTTATTCAATAATGGTTGTTTTGTAGCAATCTATGAACCCATTTAAAGTAACCATGAAAGATTTGCCATAAAATATTAAGAGTTGAAGAGTATAACTAAAACCTGTGATGCTTATAGTGGTTGAATTCAAGGGTATAATATACATATGTGTGCCTTCATAGACCTGTTGTGTCATAAGTACAAGAATGTTTTAACACCCCACGAATGAATACGCATTACTATTGAGGGAGACTAAAACGTACTAGGCAGACTTTTTCTGTATATATATAAATATTGTAACACATATATTTCAAATAATTTTATATATACTTTAAACTATTTCAGATGTTAGAACTAGAATTATTAAACTTCGTGATAGAATATGTCAATCCAAGTTTTTATAATGCCATGAATGTATCTATTAGAAGACCAAATCGCCATAGTCTGTATTACATGAACGTGTATATAGACTATAAACATTATGTTGGTGACAATTTCACGGTATGTACATTCGCATCTTTCTTTAATAATTGGTTATGGATTACTATCGTTTAACACACTGTCATCATCATCATCCTTCGCCTTCCACTGCCTCATTCCTGCCGCAGGGCTCCCTACACTACGTTTGTCTAACTGCGGTCTCCACTCTAGCACATGTCGACTCCAGCGAACATCAGTCCGCCTGGAGACATGACATGACATTACCACTTAAGCATACCAATTTTTTATGCGATATCGGTTACTCTGGTTGTCTGCCTTATAACTTAATTTCGAATTTTATCGACTAGACAATGAATAAGTACCCACGTTTCGGCTCCATATGTGATTACAGGTAATACGCACTGGTTGAATGCCCTAGTTTTTAGTGATTCTGGGATCGGTGACTCGAAGATATGTCGTAGCTTCACATATGTCACCCAGTCCATTGAAGTTATGCCGGCCGAGTCAGACAGTTTGGTAGCGCTATTTACGACAATGACACTCGGGGATACATGCCTATCATGCATGACTTTGGTCTACCCAATGTTCATCCCAAGTCCCACTCGTCTTGAGGAATCGTCCAGACTGTTCAGCCTTCCTTCCAGATCATGCAGATATATTGTCAGGATGACTATGTCGTCTGCAATTCGCAAGTGCAAGATGTATTGGCCGTTGATATTGATTCCCCGTCCATCCCAATCGAGCGTCTTTAAGACGTCCTCCAATGCATTGGTAAACAGTTTCGGAGATGTCACGTCTTCCCGTCTTACCCCGCGATGCAATTGGGTTGGTCGTGTGCTCTGTTCTTGTAATTGGACGGTCATCGTTGGGGCTCTTCGTAAAAACATCTCAGTACTTGGATAAAGCTTCTAGCTTTTACATCCAGCCTTTACCTGGGGCAGAGTTGGTCTAAAGGTCGACTTCATGAGGCGCGCCCACTCTTTTCTGTTGGATAAATTCAGGGTGCCTCTTACGAGTCCGTGATTACTGCTGGTGTTAAACCTGATCATCACAGAGACATCCCTGAATATTTGGCGTTTGTTTGTGATGATGAAGTCGATCTCGTTTTTTGTCACGTTATCGGGGCTTAGCCAGCCCCACTGCCTTTGAGGCTTCTTCTGAAAAAAGGAGTTCATCAGATCAGAAAGTTTAAAAGCATTTGCCCCTATGATTTCTGCACCCGTAGCTAAACGGGCCTACCCTCGATTTGCCGTATTCTTGTACTCCCGCTTTCGCATTGAAATCGCCCATGACAACCATGAAGGAAGTGTTGGTACAGAGAGTAGACAGACCTTTACCTTTACCAAGGTAAAACCTAAACTATGTCTTCGTACATGGCTTCAACCTTGTCGTCAGGATGTGTGGACCTCGGAGCATACACTTGTACAAGCTTCAAGGAATTCTTGGATATTCTTAAGACGAGGTACGCTACGCTGGCCTACACACTGCCACCTTCCTCCACGCTGCTTTTGAGCGATTTATGGACCATAAATCCAACGCCCCTTTGGGATGGTTGGTCCCCTTGTCGGAAGTAGAGAAGTTGACCGAAAGCTAAGGTTATCGTGTCTTCTCTCTGTCTTCGGACTTCCGACAACCCCAAATCCCAATTGATATGGCTCACCTCCACTTCCAATTCTGAGAGGCGATCGTCTAGCCGCAGATTGCATCCGTATACTTCGTCAAATACAATCGCTAGTAGTAGCCTGCCAAATCCCGGAGATTCTTCGCACCCCGTGCGTGGCCAGGAATAGTGTGACTACCAAACAAGGGGTGTATGCGGGGCCGCTTGCTATAGAAGGCCTCGTAACGTCAACCTCACCTGGACGCGGTGCTGCCTGCCTGTACTGCACGCCTGCCGAATAACAGACGATACTCGTGGCGGTATAACCACACTATGGCAAGTTCCCCCAAATGGATCACAATCAAGTTTAACGACCAAACACTATACGCAATTGAAATTGTTGACTTTATTTGTTTTAGCTAAGACAATGATCATCGTCAATTAAAAACTGAGTAAAAATTTATTGTCATTAAAAAAGTAAAGTCATACGACCTTCAATCAAACCTTCAAGGAAAGACCGTACTCCCATCTCTACGGCCGGCAACGCAATTGTGACTCTTGAGTTATAAGTGTCTATGGGCGAAAGTAGTTACATACCATCAGGTGACCATAAAAAAATAAAACATTTTTTTATGTGCTATCACCAAATGATATTGTTACAAGTTTGTATCTTCATCGTATTAATTTGTTGTGTTCAGCACAAAGTATTCAGAATCGGTGCATTGTTATGGTCGACTATAAAATTGTAGAATACTAAGAAAAAGGACAAAAGTCAATTTAAAATGTTTTCTTTTTGTTCGATTTATTTATTGTTTATTAAGTAAATATTTTTGAACTTAAATAGAAAAAATTAATCAACTATTGCAAAGAGTAGCTAAGTAACTATTTCATTATTTAATTAAATTCTTTCCTGCTTTGTTTCGGTTACTGTGTGAAATTGCTTGATATTCATACTCATCATACGGTGCCGTAACTCAATCTTGTCTATTTTAAAAGTCTTTAGACTAGTTAGATGTGTAAAATGTGACTTAATCGTGATACATTATGACTATTAAGACACGTTTTAGACACTGATAATATTTATAAGGTATGATAGGTTTTTTGGATACCCTACGTTGTGACCGAAATGCACCGACCGTAGTCAACCGTGACCTGATTAAGTCCCGTTTTACACATCTTTAGTTGTCTATGTCATCTATGTTTAGCAGTGTACATCCCACGATGATGTTGATAATGATTGTGCGGCATTTATTTATTATTTTTCAATTTCTTTCGCAGATGAATCGAATGCTTTTTATACATTAATAAGATATTTTTATACTTCATATTGTAAAAGATATTTTTAAAAATAGAAAATTATTTGTTTGTGTCATTTAGTTAAGTTTCATTCATATAATTTAGTTAAAAATATATAATTTCTTTTAGATGAAAGTTAACGTATATGACGTTATTGGTGGCCATAATATTCTGACACCTATACGTTTAGAATATACTATATGTTACTTTCTGAGACAAGATGCATTGTTCGGCAAAATTTTTTCACAACAATTACCACGTAATCTGACATGTCCATTCCCTCCGGTGAGTTTACTGTTAAAATGAGAATTTTTATTATTACCACTACTATTATTATATTCTTGCACTCCATTCGACAGCATTGAATTATGTTTGAACATTCAAACTATATCTCCACAATTGGCAAAAGGTAAATAAAATTAAATTAAATTTATTCGCTGGAAATGTGCAGTAGCCATGTAGTGAGAGCCATGTTTCGGCAAGTATGGGCCGGCTCGACCGGAGTGATACCACGGCCTCACAGAAAACCGGCAGTGAAGCAATGATTTCATTGTGTTTCCCCGAGTGAGTGCCACACTCACTCGGGGAGGAGGATACAGGAGGCTCTAACCCTTCCCTCTTCCCTTCTTTCCCACCTTCCTCTACTCCTACCTTAAAGGCCGGCAACATACTTGTGACTCTTGAGATGAAGGTGCCAATGCGGTAGTGACTTACCATCAGGTGACCCGTATGCCCAAAAAAAAAGGATTTACATTTCGTCTGAAGTAGGACATGCTAATGTTTTGCAACATATTACATTGCTTTTAACTTATTTTAAAGTAAATTATTAAGATATACATAATCTGATATAAATGAATTTATTATATTAAAGAATATAAAAATACAAGATACGAGATCCAGATTTAAAAAATTCGAATCCAAATCGATTAAAATCCATGCCATCGTTAAAATAAAGAATGTAATATTTTTTTTATTTGGCTCATAGCAATCCCCAAATGTCCTCGAATCTCCTTATAGGTAATACGCCGGTTTTCTTTAATTAGTTGCCTGACAGTAGCCACATTTTCCTCAGTGATCTCAGTTAAGGGCCGACATTCACGCATTTGATCATGGAGAGAAACACGCCCACGATCAAATTCTGCATACCAACGCCTTACGGTGCGCAATGGAGGTGCTTCCCTCCCAAAAGCATTCTGAAGATGAGCAGTGCAGTCTTACGGAGTCAGTTAACTTTCAAAATCATAAAAAATCGTCGCCCTAAAATGTTTTCGCATTAATTCCATTTTTTATAAAACAATTGACGCGCGATTTCCCGCCAATTCTTTTTTGTCAATGATTGAGTTTCTTATGTTTAAAAAAATATAAACTTCGAAATTCAAACATTTCTGAGCGGCCAGGAGCGCAGAACTTTCAGTGTGCCCTATTATAATATAAAAAAAACAATAAAACACGTAATAGCAGTCGTAATTTAAATGTCAAAATTATCCATGATTATAATTGAGAAATTATTTCTCCATGTCGAAACATCTTTCCGTAAGCCATAAGTATAATTTGATCTTAAATGTATTTAATGTCTCACCTCCGGTATCCTATTATAGATTCGAATTTTATATATTGGAATAAGACGTTAATAAACATTGTTTTGATTTTGAATTAATGTAGCATGTTCTAATATTTTTTTTTTACTTTCCAGGGTATTGTCGACATAAAACACATAGTACTCCACACTGAACAACTGCCTCCCCTAACATTACAAGTATTTACGTATAGTTCTCTTAATATCAAAATCTGTGTTGAAATAGAATGTTTGTATGAATATATATATATATAAATATGACAAAGTCACACTACTTCATGTATAATTCAAGAAAGGCTGGACCAATTTTTATGATCTTTGATTCGTTGTATTTGTCTCCGCCCCGAATAGCAGAATAACTATTATAACACTGGAAAATTAAGGAAAAAAATTTGAAGAAAGTTGTTTTTTTTATTCATTTTGCATGATTTCTCAAGAACGGATAGACTGATTTAGATGATTTTTTTGTTTGTCTCGGCCTCAAAAAGTTTCAACACATTGGAGTAAAAAAAAAACAAAAAATTAATCTGTATACAACGCCATCCCTGACATATGACAGAGACACAGTGTTTAAAAAAAAAGAAACAAAACAGGGGCGAAAATATAACTACAATGAAAGCAATTGACTCGTGTGCTACCCATCCTGTTTAACAGAAAGTAGTGCAATAATGGAACACCGGTACTTAAAGTCCTTCAGGAGCTCTTCAATTCCGTCTTACTCTAAGGAACAACGGCAGAGACTTGGAGCACAAGCGTGGGGCACGTACCCTTATTTAAGAAAATCTTTATTGAAGAACTATAGACCCATCTCGCTTCTGAACCATGTTTATAAGCTGATTTCAAGGGTCATCACAAACCGTCTCGATCACAGGCTCGATGACCTTCCTCCAGCGTTCCAAGCAAGCTGGGTTCCGGAAAGGCTTCAGTACCATGGACCACATCCACATGCTACGGCAAGTGCTACAGAAGACCGATGAGTATAACTTGCCATTATGTCTAGCTTTTGTGAAATATGGACTATTGAGTCACTCTAACAATCAATATATAATTTAACATTTTGAATTTCGCCAGCCAAATTTTACATTTCAATTAAAAGAGCTTTACGTACTGAATGTACGTATTAGGTGCATACATATGTAATAGTTCAACGTCATAACAAAACTATTTTAAAATTTAAAATTATATAAAAATTACAGTAATTGTTGAGCTGAATGTTCATTTAAATATCGTGCTCATGCACCTAATGAAATCTTCGCGAGTTTTTTTAAATCACTCGTCGTAAGCCAATAAACAATAGCAGGGTCTATTTGATTGTATCCCCGTACAGATTCCTCTCACTAAGAAAAGGATAATTAGATTTCGGTATTTTTAAATTATGAAAAAAACAATATTCTATAAACTTCAAGTTTCCTAATTGACTTGTTTACTGTTTCTATAGAAATATATAAAAACCCAAGTCTAGCAAGTCGCAACGTTGCCCTTCTACCGCAAAACGTTGTGAGGTCTAAAATTGTAACTAAATTTGTTCTAACAATACATTTTATAGGAACCATGTCAATATTAGACAAATTTATTTTTTTTAAAACTTGGCCATAGCATGGCAACATAATCACATAAGAATAACCTACTATTTTCAATAGACCTAATTGACCATAGCGCTAGCGAGCCTTTGCATACACAGACATTGCCGTCTGCGATTGCCAAGTCATTCTATTTATTAAAGAAATAAAATGTTGACACGGTCACTGTAACATTTTGTAAGGTAACAAATTTTCTTTTTTTTATTTATTTAAATGCACAAAACACATTACAACCCTCAATATCAAATATATAATATACAAAGTTTTGGTCTGAACGCAGTAAATATGTGCATACAATAGGACATAATAGCCAGACAAAAAGCAACACTACATAATGAGTAGTAATACAGTAGTTACGCAGAGCCTTCCAAGGCCAACCTGCTATGGAGGATGTCTTTCACAATTTTAACAAATGCAAGTTTCCATGGATACCATATGAAGCTAATTTACGACAAAGCAGGTGATGGCTGACCTTGTCGAAGGCCTTTGAAAAGTCTGTATATACTAATTCCATTTGATCACCAACGAAAAATGCTTGGCAAAGATAATTTTTATACTCTAACAAATTAGTAACCGTTGACCTCCCTTTAACAAAACCGTGTTGTTTTTCTGGAAAAAAAGCAGTTTCATGTGACTATAAAGATGACTGTAAACCAACGATTCAAATATTTTATCTACACGAGATAGAATGCTTATAGGTCAATAATTTTCACAATTTGACTTGTCACCGCTTTTATGAATAGGGATGATATGTGCGGTTTTCCAATGGTTGGGAAAGATGCCGCTAGTTAATGATTTGTTATAAATAATGGATAGAGGTATGGATAATTCCTCACCGTAACGCTTTATGAAAGAAGGAGACAAATTAAGGTACAATATTACCGATAATGTGTGTAGCGTGAATGAGTAGGTATTCGTCTAGTCTACCACGTATGTTTGAACATGAATATTTACATTGATCTAGGCGTTCCTATGTATAATGATGATGATTGTTCCGACCGATTTCGGCCATGGCGACCACTTCGACCCCTAGTTGAAACCAAATTAGGTTTCAAGCAGAGAACTCTAGCAAAGACCTTTCTGGGGATTGTAAGGAGCGAAATAACGCGGTAAGAGTTGCAGTCAGATCGGTCACCCTTGTTCTTATATAATATAAATGCGTTTACAAATAAAATGTATCTAAATAAAGTTTTCAATGTCCTGAGAGTACAAGGCTATGCGTAGTTTGGGTCTAGATGGCGATGCGATGGCGTTACCTAAATAAAAGACTTTTAGAATATACATGTTCTTCGTCTTCCCTTGGAGACCAAAAATTGCTGCGTAAGCTATTGTTAATTTGTTCTGTATCTGGTTGTTATTTATGTAAAATAATTACATATGTATATATTTAGTAATATATAAGTATTTTTATTAGCAGTCTGGATACCATAGTACAGGCTCTGCCTAGTTTGGGTACAGACGGCCGTGTGTGAGGTGTCTTAAGTTGTTATTATTATTGCTTTGTTTAATTATATTGCTTGGTCATACTGATCTTATTTTAATATAACGTAACGTAGGATAACTATCAAATTGTATTTGAATACGGCAAATTAAATGTAATGCCGAATGATTAATCTACTATTTAAATCACATACCACACTATTGAACAGAAAACATTTATTTTGCAAATTTATTTATCGTTAGTAGAAATGTACTTATCATCATAATCATCAAATAAGTCATTAGTTGTTGCTGGTCGTTGTTTTTAATCACGTACTAGTTTTTACCCGCGGATTTGCTCGTGTTAATGTAGTGTGTCAATCAATTCAATTGTAAATCTTAGATGAAATATACTCTGTCCTTCTCTGAAGCCCTGAAAACATGTATGAAAAATTTCATGAAGATTAGTTGAGTAGTTAAGGTGTGAATAGGTAGCAAACAAACTCGCATAGCGAGATAAACTCACATAAAGGACATAGAGTATCTATCATCCAGAAAAAATACTCTTCCCGAGGGATAGTTACAAAATCTACGCGAGCGAAGCCACGGGCAAAAGCTAGTGTATAATAATTTATAAGTACTAATTAAAGTAGGTAAAGAGGTATGGGCGGCTGGGTTGCTCACAGTCCCTAATGATAACAGTAGTAGTTATTGTACAGCAAACCCCAGTGCAGCCGTACACTCCAGAAGGATGCGAAAACCTGTTAATGATATATAAGCAATTTATGTAGAAACCAGCACCCTAAGACAAATAGTTTTATTATCTAATAAGCCTTAATGTTTGTATCGATTGTTACAAATTTCCAAACTAAAGGTGGAGGGATGTGCTATGCAGTGTACCTAGTTTTAAGTAGGGCAACAGTGTGTGTGGCCCGACATCTTACATAAGAAATATACGTGTTTCGTGTACCAAATTGACTTTTTATTTAAAAAAACGACCGACCGTTTAGAATCACATATCGGAATGTATCGATAAACACACAAATTCCAAAAATTATAGAAATGGTTTCAATTGGTTGTCCTCCAACACTCCTACGATTTTATCGAAAACATTTTTAGTGTATCTAGAGAAACGTAATCTCTACAGATTTATTATTACTAGAGATCGCGTGGTGGTCGAATTTCGACCATGGTTTATTTCATTGGCCAATATTACTTGACCTGTCCAGTATAGACTTTTGTAACATGACTGGTCAAAATATATACTGGACACTCATAGCTCTATGTACCCGTTTTTGCATTTTTTTTAACTTTAGCAAATATTGTTCTAAAATTTTAGCATTCGTCACTTCTTCTCTGTATAAACTATAAGTGTGTGAAATTTCATACTCCTCCGTCCGCCCAATTTTCGTAAAAAGGGATCCAAAGTTTTCGCTTCACGTACTAAAATATAGATTACCATAATATTTTATATATAGAAGTATTATAATATATTCCAAGTATTTGACTGGTCTGTTGGTCTAATGGTTAGTAATGCTAACTGCTGAGCCAGAGGTCGTTAGTTTGATTCCCACCCAGGACAAGTAATTGTTTGATGAGCATGATCATTTGTTCTGTGTCTGGGTGTACTAAGTAATATATAAGTAGGATTATCAGCAGTCCGATTACCATAGTACAGTCTCTGCCTAATTCGTCAAGTTATTAAAAAAAAATATATTATGTTTCACATTACGTGAACACATATCACACAAACAATATTTCTATTGTACACATTTACACAACTTTTAACCGACTAGATCATAATATATGAGAATGTAACACAGCAATCTTTATTAGTAATTTTTCTAGTTTTTACTTTTGTATAGTGTATTTTTAAGCATGAATATCGTTTGTTTTTCCAAATATAATAAAATACATATCACACATATATGTTTTGTTGTGATTTTGTTTCCACTTTCCAGTCTTTGAAGAAAGGACTACATAATGCTGTTCCGATTAGCAGTCACCTGATTAATTAATCCTAAACTGTTCCTCCCTGAACATGTCCGGCGAGTGCATATTTCCCCATTAATTGCAGGAAGGTAACGCTGATACCACTGACAGTCTTGAACAGTTCTGTTAAACACGATATGATAATTATTATGATCGTAAAACATATATATGTTAGAAACATTCTCACAACCACTGATATAAAATATGAAAAACACTAGCTACAGTAACTGCCAAGTTGTTCGTACCACTCTTCGCACTCAAGACAATAGTTCTCGTCGTATTCCTACCCTTTTATAATCCCACTATTCGTTAATATTTATCAATCGACCAATAGTATTGCGTTACCGGTATAACCAGTCAAAATAATGTCTATTAACTTATTCTTATAAAATAGTGAACTGTGTTATCCTCTATTATAGTTTGTCCCTAATTTTAATAAAATAAATAAGAGTTTTTGATGTGGCGACGACATATATGGTACCAAAAAAACCAATTTGGCTCTCCGCTCCGAACCCCAGTCGGGAACATGTTTGCACCTTCTAGTCCACCATCAGGCATCTTTTGAGAAAATAATCTGTGATAATGTGTCTGTTTTCGTTGCCATACCTACTATGCTCGACCTTTTTTTGGTATATTTTTCTAACAATCCTAATAATGCACTTTTATATCTATATGTGACTTAATTATTCAAATCTTTAAGGCTGATGACAAAGTCAAGATATTTAAAATATGCAAAAAACAGTTTGAACAGTCACAATTTAATGTCGTTTACCAATAACGTTGCAAAAAAATATTCCATACCCTTTCCCTATTAGAACAAAACAATTTATTCCGCCTTTATGGCGCGAACGGAAGTTACACGTAACTAAAAACACTTTTATATCCTTTTATCCATAAGAAAACTTAAAACTAACGTATCCATTTTGAAATGGAAACTTTCAAAATGCAGTTGCAATCAGAAACAGATTTGATGAATTGATTTGATCAAATCCTCGTAGTTTCGTCAAAACTAAATCAAGATTAAAACGAATTCATGGATGCTATTAAATTTTACGATTTAAATATGTCTTTATGTAGAGGTTTATTTTAAATTGAAATATAATAGCAGCAGGCTGTATAATCATTACAAAAATCTAATCTAGTTCTATTGGCATTCTAGCGTCCATTCACATCACATTCATATGTGACTTAATTATTCATATAAGACCATCATCAGACATCCACTGCTAAACACAGACCAGATAAATAGCATTCTGCGCCACTTTTATTAAGTTCAATAATGGAACTTATTTTTTCATAATGGCACATTGCATTTATCAAGTGTAAAATACATAAAGGCATTTGATTTGTCTCCTACTTTCTGCTGACCTTATTGCTGGCTGGATACACTGGCAAGTACCAGTGACAAGTAACAAGAATAAAAACATATCTAACCGTCTTTATATCAGGATCTTATATATCTTCATCCACATTGTGAAAGCTGGAACACCAGATACAACCAATATACCCATTGATATCTACCAAAGGTAACCTGTATTATGGCTTTATCATCTCAACTAGATTAGAGGCAACCAGCATGAAGCAGATTAACATCGTTATTGTCACCATCATCGCAATAACTCCTGCAGTATCATTCAACTGAACGGAAGGTGCTTTAATTTAAGTGGCCAGCTCGCAAACTGCATTTAAAAATGCCTTTAAAATTATTTAAATTCTTTAACAACAACTCAAATAATTTTAAAGGCAACCTTATGCCTTGAGAGCTTCAAAAAGTTACCTACATTTTTTTTACTTTGTTGGCCTTAGATAATAATATATAACGAAAAACTCGATGCAAAATGAGGTGCAGGACAACCTAATTTTTAATGCACACGTAGGAAAACGTTTTAGTTATTCCTTTAATCTCTTCTTGCCTTCGTTTTATTTTTTTTATTTTTTATATTATAGGGGGCAAACGAGCAGGCGGGTCACCTGATGGTAAGTGACTACCGTCGCCCATCGTTTTATATGGTCGCCACATGTTTTACTGGCAAATACCTAAAAAAATAAATTAGGCCTATAATTAGATGGTAACCTACTTTTGAATTGGTTTCTTGTTGTTTAATTTAGTGCTTAAATAAAAATATTATTTCATAATTCACTGTATATTAGGGAACTTTGAGTAAATAAATCCTTATTACGTTTACCAAAAATATGTAGTATCTACCTACCGAAAATACAAACTCGAACCTAATAAAAATGTACTTAGATTTTTATTAGGTTCGAGTTTGTATTTTCCAATTGACAAGGTAGATACTACATATTTTTGGTAAACGTAATAAGGATTTATTTACTCAAAGTTCCCTAATATACAGTGACGTAATAATACCATCTACTTCAAGTAAACATATTGAGACTTATTTTAGAAATCGTATTCATTATTTTGGCAAATTTAATCTGTACTGTCAAGCAGATTTTTATATTTTATTTGCCTATAGAATAGGCGTTTGTCTTCCAACTCACCTGATCGAAGGTGACGATCAAGACGAAGATGGTACACGCCTATCCAAGATAAATGTATTCACTCTATTCTAGAACGTTCCAGGATTATAATTGTCTGGTAAAATAGATGCAGGCAGTTCATTCTAGACTTTAGCGACTCGATCCAAAAAGGAGCTGTCAAAGCGTTTAGTTTGACTTTTATGTATTTCGACAATACTGAATTATCTATCTGAATATATATCTGAAAATGATGATGATGATCTTAAAACCCTTGTTAATCAACAGTTTTATGACACTTCTTCCATTCTAATTACCAATTTACAATTACCAGCTCTTTCGTAGTGTAGTAGGAAAATAAAACTACGCCGGACGAATCAGCTGTTTATTAAAAAGTGAACACACGTGTTTCAACAACAACTTTTTGGTACTGGTATAGTGTATGCGGGTTACTGGCATTCATAACGTCGTCCTAATATGATCGACAGACTAATTATAACTGCCGGAAAAAGCGCTTTCGCAGGTAGTGATAGGCAGACAATCAATATAATGTGCATGCAACTTTGGGGTATATTTTATGTAGTTTCGCACCGATTAAAAAAGCCCCAATTGACTATCAGCCCGTGGTAAAAATATCTACTCGTTTTATAAAAAATACCCTATTATGTAGTAGTTGGTTTTTTAAGTTTTATTCTACTAATCGAATGAGTGTAGGGCTCATTTAAAATCACTGCGATATTCTAAATACAAGTTAAATTAATAACAGACCTCTCTTTATTTGTACGTCGGGTTCATCTACTTAATCAGGGGGAAATACTAAATATGGCTGCAATTTCCTCTATTCTTCATCTTTTTATCCTCTCTTTAATGATGCCTTATTCTCATATAAGCAACTATGGGCGGAAATACAAAAACACACTATTTTTTATTCTTCATCTTTGTTATATTTGACCTCATTAAAAGCTCTTGAATTGTTGAGACGGAAACGATATAAAGTTATCACTAAAATACCGAGTATTTTACTGGTAGCTCTATACACCTGACGAATCAGTTTTTATAAAGGAATAGATAAAAAAACTGAGATCTATAGTGGTCCTATTTTACTATTGTGTTTTTTATCATTACATTCATAGAGTAAAATACCCTATTGTAGAAGGGAAATCTTGATGTTTCTCTCAAAAGCACGAGCACAAAGCCTAAATTAAATTTAAAGGATACAATAAGATTTCAATATGAATTCGACAAACCGAATTCGAATGTACCTCCACACACATTTGTACATAATATTAGTATAAATCTCCACCCATTCAATAACCCAAAATATAATATCTCTCAAAATATAAACATGTTTTATTTACTTACTACCTACCACTAATCTGTAGGGGATACAACACAGGCTCTATCCATTACACTATATGTTGTTTTTGTACCTGATACCTTCCACCACATTACGCCCAAGTATTGAACTCTTGATTTTTATTTCCATACATGAATTCTCCTGTAATTCGTTGTTAAACATTCACGCTTGATGCTCGCATTTGACAAGGAGTAAATAATTTTACGCTATCGCACCAAACAGGCTTTCCATAACGAGGGAATGGCAATAAATCAAAAAAATATACTTTGTAGCCCATAAATTACAAATATTTTACAGTTTATTACAGTTACATCGACGTTTTATAATAACTTTATACTTACCAGTGAAGTGAAGTTAATTTAAGTCATGGCTCATTATTTTGTGTCTTGCCACCACATTTAGATCACCCCGAGTTTGTTTTTAACAGACATCTTTCTAACAGTCAACTGATTAAGGTGTCGGTAAAAAAGGTTCTTGACATAAGTGTCATTCTTGTTCATTAACCAGCCTTTTGCTGGTTTCGACTTCCAGTAGGCTTATATCGTTTGTAAGGGAGCAAACCCCACGTGTTTGTCTACCCCATTGAATGTTTTATAGAAGATTTCCCTGGAACTCTGATTGAGTGTTTCGCATGTAATAATATCTGCTACTTGGTTCTCTTGTCGAGGGAGTGATGAATATCTGTTTTACAATACCTAGATACTATTTAAAAAGATCCAATTCTTTCAGATCACCTATAACCTGGGTTTCGATGGAAATAGATTAACCGGTTAGAGATTAAGGTATGTAAAGTAATTACAATTGCCAGCAAAATCAGTGTCTTAGAGTGCCGTTTAAAACATTTTATCGCAAGAAAAGGTGTAAGTAGTTGGATCGGTAGATCATATGATTCACAATGAAAGTAAAACTTCTAAACGATCCTCAGCATAATCAATTCTTCTTAAAAGAAAGGAAGGGAACGATAACAGCAATCTCTTATACTATAGTTGATTCACTTGGTGTCGGAGAGCCAACTGCAGCCGGCGGGCAGTCCACTCAGTGCAGAGGGCTTGGACAAGAAATCACCCGTTTTTTTCGTTCAGTAGTACAATTTCATCATACTAATTCTTTTTTCTGCATAAGATGGATTCCAGCAGGGCTTTGTGCAACATAAAAACAGCTGAAGTTTTTTCACAAACTTCTTAGGTAAAAGAAAGGTTTATTGACCGTTGAGACCAATTGCATTTTATTGTGTGAGATACTAGTTTTTAGAATCTTGGGTCAGTTTACAAACAACTAATGCATGTATGAGTTTAATCCTTCCCTCGTAAAGAAAGTGGTACATTCTTTTTGCTGTATTTCTTCTTAGATAGTCTTAACGCAAGTAGATCTGAGATAGTGGTGTGATGTGCTGCTGTGTATAAATTGAAATATGGTGAGGATATACAGTTGCGTAACTATCTAGAAGTTATAGTCACGTTGGGTGTCTTAACAGATTACTCTTATTGAACATACCAAGCTATGAAAGAAGCTAATATGAGTAAGCTATAAATCAGGATTGTCTGGACGAAACAACATTAGTGAGATAAATGGTAATATATTATGATTGTGACTAAAGTATTGTTCAAATACAGTAATCAAACAGATCGCAGTTATGGACTAGGCAATGTTCATCGAAACATCATCATCATCATCATCAATACAAATAAATAAAATTTAAGTGTCTGTTTGTAAAATTAAAATAACAGTTTTTTTTTAAGCTCATACAGTTATTTACACGATACCTATCATAAAAATCAGTTTTAATTTTATTTTGTCTGTCTATCTGTTTGTTTCGGCTAATCTCCGGAACGGGTGGACCGATTTCTATGGGACTTTTCACTGGCAGATAGCTGGTGTTATAAGGAGTAACTTAGGCTACTTTTATTTTGGAAAAAGAATTAGGGTTTCGCGCAAAATATATAAATATGTACTCGCGAGGGAACTACTAGTATATAAATATGTATTATGTATGTATTCGTAGTATGTGTATGTAGTGTGTATCTGGTATTAAAAATGTGCTATCGACACAATCAGAAGTATCACAACGGCACCACACGGGCACCATAGTTCGGTAGTAACCTTTTCTTTCTCTGTTTGTCCTTTTTAATCACATCGCTTGGTTATCATCATCAGAAAAAGAAAAAGCTCTCACATGCCATAATGTGTCACGTAGGATGCATATCGTATTCCAGATAATACACACATGCAAAAAAAATAAAAAATACACAACACATGTATATATGGTATCTGAATTAGTTCATAGCGTCAAAAATTCGGATACTAAGATTTTATGTTGTCGCCACGTCAAAAACTCTTATTTATTTTATTAAAAATAGGGGCAAACTAAAATAGATAATGAAACAGTTCACTATGTAATAAAAATAAAGGTAACGTAACTCTATTGGTCTGTTGACAATAGTGTGGTGATAACAGGCTAGGCATGAGGCTATGGCATAAGTTGATAACGATCACTTGAGCGCTGATGATACTGTTATTTACTGATTTTGATAGTTTATAGCAATAGTGGTGAGATTGTTTCTAACTTAATTAACAGACACTAATTAATGCAATACCAATGAAGATCTTCAGTAAAACGCGTTTAGTTATTGTTTTCATTTATTATAGTTAATATCTGTAATAAGTTTAATAATATTATGCTATTTTTATAGAAATTGACTAACAGGTTTTCAACATAAGATTTATTGTCCAACTTATACAAAGATCAATAGTGCGTCATATTGAAAAAGTGAATAGAAAGCCCATAGCGATGTGTCAATAACAGAAGACATGCAATATAGAAAATATAGTGAGGTTAAAACCAATTCAGATATTTTGACAGACGTGACGCAAAACCAATTTGCAGCCGACACTAATGTCAATTTTACCTCTCAAATGACGGTAGTGTGGTAGACTAC
The DNA here is from genome assembly GCA_963859945.1 of Euplagia quadripunctaria. Lineage (NCBI taxonomy): Eukaryota > Metazoa > Arthropoda > Insecta > Lepidoptera > Erebidae > Euplagia > Euplagia quadripunctaria. The sequence goes on along the minus strand of OY982570.1, from coordinate 8,020,754 downwards.
GAGGCATTAGAAAAGGAATAAAATCAAATCAATCTTTATTTGCCAACCGAGTGTACATAAATGGCCTTTCTTATAATAACGACTTGTCTCAACTCTCAAATTTGAGAAAAAAATATATAAAATAAATAAATAAATACAAGCATTATAGAATAATTAGATTAATGAATCAATAATGTAGTATAATAATTGAACAATATTAAATCGTGTCAATGTGCCTTCAATCAATGTATTTTGAATTAGGCATTTCATTAATTGATGGTTTTGCGTAGACCCCTATCAAATTGATCTAATTGCAATCTAAAGATCTAATTGTATAATTTCTGTCAGATCAAAAACATAATGTAAATGTTAGGGCAAGTTCTTTGTCACTGAAAAAAAGAAAACAAATCAGAACTTAGCGTCAAGTTCAACCATGTTACAATGTAAATCTTGTGAATGGTTGAAGACTTTTTGTTGCAGCTCATCAAGTTCATATTAAACCATTCACATTCCTGTGCGCACTCTCGTTCGCAGGAGAAACAGGTCCGTATAGTTATGTGTATGGAAAATGTATTATTATAATAAATACTTTAAAAACAGCTAAACCGACTTCAAAAACCACGACCAAGAAAGGGCACTGAAAAATTAAAAATAATCCGTTACAAACTTAATTGAAAATACTACATACATGTGACACTTTTAAAATAATAGGTTATATTATAATGGCACCAGGTACCTACTGGTCTGTTTCAAGTCGGTACTAAGCTAAATAGATACTTGATAGATAGGCTAGATCCACTGTGTTGGCACATATGTATATCCATATATTCAGATATTTAATTAGAATTAAATTCCGTTCTTAATTATGTTATTCCTATCCTAAAGGTATTACTTATTGCGTTTCGAGCTTGGCACTGACTACAAATAAATCAGTTACCTGGTGTCATTATAATGTAATTTTTAAAGTATCGGTTTAACTTTGGTTCAAAAGGGTTTATTTTTTATTTTATTTTATTTACTCAATCGTTGTCTCAGTGTTGTTAAATGCTTATGTCATATCAATATTTCTTATAACGTTCATGACCTCTACAAATACCCATGACCTCTGCAATACATCTCTTTTTTGAAAATATTTTTTTATATTTACGTAAGTATAACATTTGCTCTCCGGGAAAAACATGTTTGTGTATCATTGCGTGTGTAAGTACAACATATGAATAGGTATATCAGTAGCAGTATGTGCGTGTACTTCTACCGCTATTTGAGAGCAACGGACATTGACATAAAAACTCATGAGTGTAACAAAAAAATACACCAACATTCTCAACGTTACTCAAAACAGCAAAACATTCTCGCTTTGAAGGAGTGCTTGACATCCCCTTCCGGTCTTAATAGAGGATCGTTACTACAAGGCGAGAGGGACTAAGGGCTCTCTACGCACCGTTCCATAGAAATATTGCGTGCCCTAGTTTTATTTCTATTCACACAATTGTAAAAACGGCACGTTAAAGTAGTTTACTGGGTTCAAGCGTCGCGCTAACGATGTCAGTTCTTAATTCTTTTTTTATTCGATCACATGTGAGGGGAGTTCGAGTTTTAAGTTATCTCTTGTAAGTTAAAGTGAACATCTAGTCAATGTGGTTAACATGAAAGGTTATCAACAAGAAGACCAACAATCTTCCAGTTGAGAAAGTTAGCCATAACAAGGGCTTGCCTATTTTTTTTATCGGCTATGGGGCAAACGAGCAGACGGTTCACATGATTGTAAGTGGCAACTCAAGAGTCAGAAGTGCGTTACCGCCCTTTAAGGTGGGAGTAGGGGAAGGAGGGGAGGGGTTAGGGCCTCCGGTAACCTCCCTCACTCGGCGAAACACCGGCCGTGAAACAATGCTCGCCTTGAGCATTGTTTCACGGCCGGTTTCCTGTGAGGCCGTGATATCACTCCAGTCGAGCCGGCCCATACGTGCCGATGTAACAACTAGAATATCAAGAAAAGTACACAATAATTTCATAAACACTTTTCTAATGAGTATTTTTAATTTGTTACCTTATTCTATAACTTTGAAAGAGTAATTTTTCGACTTCGAAAAGAAGATGCCATGGTACATGTGTATTTTATTTATGTCTATTAAGTAAGGTCTCGATGGGTAAATTTTAAACTGTAATTAATTACGCTTCATTTTGGGGTGGCCATACATATTATAGTTTTTTCTATAACCTAGTACCTAGCCTGATATCTGGCACAACGCCATCTATTAAAGTGGGTATAATGTATACTTGGGTTTAAATAATCCAATAGATTAATCTAATAGAACCCCTCAATTGTAACAAAGAAAAAAAATGAAAAAAAATGTAATATAATTATAGAAGGGCGGGGCCTCCTGACACAAGTTTTTCCATACTTAAAAGGAGGCCTCAGCAATTTTGATAAATGTGTAATAAGTTACTTAAATAAAACATTTTTCATTTTTTCATTTAATAGATGACTTTTTCATCTTAGACATAACTTGTGTCCATAATTATTGTTCGCGGTAAAGCATGCGCGGGAAAATACCCACGCACCACACTCTAATATCAAACTATTATATAATATGAACAATTAGTGTCAGACGAGGTCCCTGGTACGTATCCTACCAATTAAAGTTAAACGTTATATTTCCTTTATTAGTAGTAGTATTGTTTTATAACTTGTAACTTAATAAAAAAAACTCATAATTATAAATGTACTCACACTAAAAATACTGATTCCAAAACATGTTATCTCTCTATGATATTATATTATCTCTACTAAAATCTATTTAGCTATAATATCTATTTATGTATACCTATCTATATGTATGAGTATTTGTCTATATCTCAAATAGTACGCCATCCACTATTATGTTTTTATTAAATTATTTTGTTATTTGCTTTTAGCGATAAGACCGCCCATTGTACTTTGATTTGTAAGATGATTATTGGTTTCAACAGTACTGGCCTGTTGGTCTAGTGGTCAGTGACCCTGACTGCTGAGCCAGAGGTCGTGGGTTCGATTCCCACCCAAGGCAAATAATTGTGTGATGAGCATGACCATTTGTTCTGTGTCTGGGTGTATTTATCTATAATACGTATATATTATAGCAACGGACTACACGCACCGACTTGCAACCTCTGTGGACTGATTATAAACCTCTTTGGCGCGTTACGTCTGACTGGCGACACCGTTCTCAGATTCGAATAATTCTTATTTGAAATAGTTAAGAGAATAGAACTATGCAAGAGAAGACAATCGCCTGAGCAGCGTTGAAAGACAGACGTCCGTGTTGAGGCACGGAACCGCAAGATATATTGATTGTATTGTTCTAATGTTATGTTTTTTTCAATGTGAATGTAATTCTTTAAAAGTTTAAAGTAAAATCATAGTTTCGTCCGCGTAATCTTTTATTCCTCTTCCTTAGAATTAGATTCATCTTTCCTGACACCAGCCTACCTCTGAGCTTACCACAATATTTAGAAATATGTAAGTATGTTTATCAGTAGTCTGGTTACCATAGTACAGGCTCTGCCTAGTTTGGGATCAGACGGCCGTGTGTGAGATGTGTGAAGTTTTTATTATAAGTTTAAATAACTTATAATAAAAACTCAAATCACTCAACTCACTATCAAAAATTAATGGTGTACAATAACGAATATTCTATCTATCTAAACATCTATATTGTTAAAAATAGTACAAATGTTATCGTACATATCATACAGTAAATACAGCACTCTATTGTTATTTATCACCCGTTACTGTCTACTGATTTATAAAATGCATATTTAATTGATGTTATACTATTATTTTACTATAATTTTGGTTTATAAAAAAGTAATAGACATGTCTGTCACAAATGTATTACGTATTGTTGCAGTAAATTACTTGATGTTATCTGCATACATAATATGATACGGGTTCACTGTGGTCACATATAATTCTGATCTCAATGAGCATTTTACAACCTGAACAGCATATTTCATTTAGTTCTTTTCTCCATATCAGACTATTACAGAAATGGCAACTTACTACCACACCTCCTATTGATGTGAATCCAGCGTAATTAATGCTAGGCGAATGCAGTGAACCATGGGAGAATGTTAAGCTCTTCCCCAGATTTCGAGTCTTCTGACGAACATAATGGTATTCTATTGTCAGGCTGGCTGGTCCATGCGTCATACTCGTGAACGGGTGCTGCTTGGGGTGACTGGTCGGCCTAGTCAGCGATGCTTTAGCCTATACTATTATATTGGTTCGTTCAAATGCAACTAGCCTCTTAATCCAGTCATGAATTAGTTTTAACAGTAGACTTTGTAACTGATGTGCACCTTGAATGATTTCTATGTTTAATAAGTTCAAACCTTCAACGGTATCACTGAGTGATATTTTTGTTTATACGTTAGCTTTTGGAGCATTTCAATAAAATGAAATTCAGATGGCAACAGCTTGCATCATGTTTACCTTTTATGTAACACTAATACCATTGTACCTGAAGATCTGACTTTTAAAAAGAGTGACCATGAGTTTCTTTGCCAGTAATCTTCTCATAAGGCTCTACGCATTTTGGCAAGTAGATTATGGTGTTTTTACCTAATTTACCTCGACAATCTAGTACATGCTGTGGCGTCTGTTTGCGTCGATCTATGATTTTTAACAATAGCTTCAATTTAACGTTCATAAATGTCACTTAGTGTCTTAATTGAATAAATGATTTTTAATTTGAATTTGAAACAGTATGTCGAAGTCGATCGGGATCTTATCGTGACTGACGTCGGTCTACAGTTTCTTCATGCCATATTTCAACCAATTCATTCCCTCTCAGATATTAAATAATTTTCTGCACTCTGACGGGTCATCAGTATCTGTAATCGTTGCCGATGGTCGTCTTCATTTTCGTGACTTCTGGCATGTATCATTCACGGTCAGCTGTTAATCGAGCTTCGCGTCTAGAGAGTCTCTCTAGACAGCGTTGTCCGAGCTCTATGCGAGCTCAAGCGAGAGAATCCCTGTCTGTGAAAGTCTCAGACTCTCGTCAGACTCTCGCGATAGTTTATGAGTCTTATGAATAGCAGTTAGATGCGCTTCTGGCTCTCTGGAGCTTAAGTAATAAGGTATAAGATCCATGCTATAAGATTTAAGTAATGGTAAGCAAAGATAATTTTTAAAATAATACGCTGTGTTAATTACTATAGCCGTATGATGAGTAACGAAAAAAATATATCTTTTTAACTACAAGACCGTGTTAAAGGTAGATATCAAATGTACTATCCAAACAAATGAAAGTAATGGATACAGTTTTTTTAATTATAAGGCCATGTTAACCTAACTTAATAAACTTCTTACTAATATTATAAAGGTGAAAATTTGTGAGTATGGATGGATGGATGTTTGTTACTCTTTCACGCAAAAAGTACTGAACCGATTGCGATGAAACTTGGTATGTAGATAGCTGGAAATCTAAATTAACACATAGGCAAATTTTTATTCCGATATTCCCACGAGATCGGGACTTACACGGGTGAAACCGCGGGGCGCAGCTAGTATTAAATGTTACAGAAAATATAGGCTGTACCCTATTTAATAGGGTATTGATTGACCTTAACTTGGTAATGTCTGTGTCCGAAACTATTTTTTTTTATTTAGGTTGTTTGTTTGTATTCATATAACCTTTCAATTATCGTTTTACGAACAATACTTACCCAAAGTGTCAGCCAAAACAACTGAACGGCGTTTAAAAAATGGCTTGAAAAGATTTTTAGAATTGGCATATCTCTTTTATTTGTGAACCAATTGAAATAAAACAAACACTAAATGTTACCTCAACATCCTCACATCGGTGCAAACCGCATCCTTAATATACAGACACGAGATCTTATACTTTTACGAGATGCGCGTGCAAACATACCGACAGACAGACAAACAAAAATACAAAAAAATATTTTGGTTTCTACCGCTCTTATTAGTTAAATGTACAGATATCGGCTGGTCACAATTTTATTATAAGTATATAGGTAATTTTATTAAAAGCATGTATAGGGTTCCTTATTTACCCTCCTACACAAAAGGAGGGATGTTATTAGTTTAACGTGTCTATCTGTGTGTCTGTCTGTAGCATCATAGCATCCTAAACGGATATACCGATATTGATTTTGTTGCAATCGTTGAAGAGATTTTTGAGACAGGATCAATTATAATGTATATTTTTAGGAACAATAATAGCGCTTATACATTGGAAATCGTGAGCGTTGTTAAATTTCCAGAAAAACCTTGAACCTTGAAACATTGAAAGTGTAACCTTCAAAATTATGTAACTTTAAGTATAATTTCATAATAATATTTAAGATATAAATATAATTTCCATTGTAATGTGAAAAAAAAAACACCTATATAGAAGCCGACCACTTCGCGTTCGGCTTCTATATGCATTGTACGCTACTTAGCGATCGGCTACCATACGCTTTGCACGCAGACACACTGAGACTGAGAAGAAATTAAAATTTGTAATACCACTATACAGTCCACTTATTAAACTCCTACCACATTAATAGTGGTTAAAAAGAAACGCAGAAACAATATATTCATATAAGGCAATATAAAAATTGTCCATTCATTTGAAATGAGCTAGGGTACATGGAGTTGCCAACATTTTGACTTATGATTTCCTATAGTTTTAGTGTAGAGAGTTTAAAGGACAGGTTAAGCACCTAGCTACCTTGCTTGCCATATAACATTTTTTTGAAGTGAAAACTTCTTTAGCGGCGTTGTGAACTTTTTTGGATGGGTAAAAAATGTTAAACTCGCGTCAGGACACGTGACCCTAACGTCCGTATGTCCTCTGTCCTGTCCTCCTGTCCCCATCGAAAATTCGTACGACGGAGCCGAGTTTCTACATGTACAGCGTCAGAGAGACATGGAGAGGGAGGGAGGGACAGAGAGAGAGAGATCTGAACTCGTGACCGTCACGCTAATAATACATATATAGATCCACTAGAGCTCTTTATTAATGAATGTCACCAACCTGTTAATGTGACGTTTTAAGTTCGTCGTTTCGTTTAAGTTTTCACTTCTGTCGGCAATCCCATGACTGCCTATTTTTTTTTATTACGTTTTTTACATTGCCATTAGTATTTCATGCCTTCTTTGCATTTCTAATCCATAATTTTAGCATTTACCTACTACAGTTGAAACGTCAACAGAGCTTACAACTGCATTTAAGTAAGTTTAGTTGGTGTTATTTTGGTTTAGCTCTGATCATACATCTGTGGTATATTTGAAATAGATTAGCAGTTGTTTTTATTTCTACACAAAAATATCAGGTTCTTTCACATCTTTCATTTAACAAACCAAAAAACAGTCTTTCGATTCATAATTTTGAGATTACTGGAAGCTTAAAAAAAATGTTTTACGACGCAACACATGTCATCGCTACGCGTAAACATGTATTAAAATAAATTGTTACAACTTTCTACCCCTCATGACCTTCTCATTTTTCCATTTACGAATGAAAATCTGTACCTACGCATATACGCTACTGTCCAACAATTCTATTGGGAGCTGTGAAGTGCCATTTCTGTGATTGTTTAATTTCGGTATAACAAATCCGTTTTTTTTTTGCTGTACGCCATTCAATAAAAAGGTATTGTTTGTTTTTATTCCAGAGATTATTTTTTTCAGAAGGTGTTATTTTGCGTCGGATTCAGAATAAAGGTAATACTTTTGATTGTTATGGTTTTCTTAACTTTGGAAAAAATACTGTAGAAGTTTTATTTTTCGATTACGAGGAATAACAGGTAGGTATTACTACATACACCTGTGAACAGTGTGATTTGTGTGTGTTGTGTTGGAATATTGATAATAAAATCAAACGCGTGAATGAATCGTCAGTTTTTACATTTTTTATGGACTTACGAGAACCTGAGAATTAAGGTTTAATGCTTATATTATTTTATAAAGCACTTTTATACAGCTATTTGATGATATACGTATCACAATAATATCATATTCTAATGGTCGAGAGCAAGATCTGATGATACTGTGTTTAAAAGCGTTTGACATAAGACTCAATGTTTCGACGGGTCTCCGTTTGTAAATTTATTTATTTATATATCTCTTTATTGTACACCATTCGAGGAAAATGTAATACAGACATGTTATATTTATACAGGCATGACAATTGGCGGTCTTACCACTCACGGTGATTTCTTCCAGACCATCGTTATTCGGATATTTACAAAATTAATTCCGGGTAGTTTTTAACAAACTACTGTATTTACATAACCCATACAGCTATTTAATTATACACACCTACTACTTACATAACTATATAAAATATATATATTTACATGATATACACGTACATACATACATATAAGTACACTTTACAGTAGGTACTTAATTAAATAAAGTACTCTGAGATATGATCATATTTACGTAATCCAAATATGAATCTAATGCAGACGTTTTGAAGCCGCTCAAGCTTGTTCAGTTGGTCTTCGGTGAGATCTAAATAGCTAAGATAAAAAGAAGAAGAGATTGTGCTAGGGCCATTTTTTTTTATTTGTGGAAAAGAATTTTAGTATTTGTGGGAAATTGTTGTTTTATGTTCTCTATAGATATACTCGTATTCTATTTTTTTTGAATACTATTAACGTGGGTCTCACATTTCTACCTTTATAGGCAAAACTGACAAATAAAAAAATCATTTTCATTAAAATTAAATCTCGAATGTGTGTGTGAATTAATATTTTGTGTGTGATATCTCTAGTAAGACAAGTACATATCGTTGAAAACAAATATACGACTACCACATACAGAGCTTCAAAGTTTGAAACATATTTAATCCAATAAAGCCTTCAGATCAATATAGTACGTCCTAAACTATGTGAGGTGAGACATTAAATCGTCCCTTTACGTCCCTTTGGAAACTTCCCAATGAAATTATTGACTCTAATCGATATGAACTTTACGCGTTTCAGAATGTTACTCTGTGGAATTTAATCAACCGTCTAAGATAGTCAGGGATTGGATATTAATCACTTTGGTATTTGTGTGCTTCTCTTTGACACTTCGGGTATAGTTCACACGTGTTTGTTATGGTTGGTCGTAAAGGCACTGTCGTAAGTTGTGAATATATTAAATCTTCGAATAGTGCTAAGTCATAGTTGTCTATTCGAGCCTTTTGTTTTGCTCCGGTCTATGAAAGTGATTTAATATTAGATAATCTACGCGTAAGTGTATAGTATGTATAAGGTAAAAAGTTCCAAAATCAATATTTAATAAATAACTAGCTTTTGGACACATTCCACATTAACGTGGCTTTGCGTTAATGTAGAACTTGTCAATTAATTTAGGTAACTCTCGGGCATGGAATTCTTCTGGGTGAAACGTATGTTTCATTTCCACATTGTTGTGCCCCTAACAACAAAATTTCATGATGCTCTGTTGAGTAGTTAAGGCGTGATAGCGTAACAAACAAACTCACGTTCGCTTTTTGAAGTGAAAACTTCTTTAGCGGCGCTGGGCACTTTTTAAGATGGGTAAAAAATGTTAAACTCGCGTCAGATTTCAAGGTCACGTGGACCCTGATCGAAAATGTTTGGAAAATATGTCCGACTGCAATATATTTAAAAAAATATATATTTTTATGACGAGATCGAAAATTCTTAACACGGAGGTGAGTTTATTATATTTACAACTACAGCGTCACAGAGACATGGAGAGGGAGGGAGGGAGGTCAGAAGGGGTGGAGATAGAGTGGGGTGAGTGGGAAGAGTAGGGCGAGTGGATGTAGGGAATTTAGGGAGGGAGAATGGGAGAGTGGGGATTGTGGGGGCGAGTTTGGCAAGTGGGGCGAGTGGGGAGAGTGAGAGTAGAGAATCTAGGGAGGGAGAGTGGTAGAGTGGGGCGAGTGGAGAGAGTGGGGCGAGTGGGGCGAGTGTGGAGAGTGGGGAGAGTGGGAGTAGAGAATCTAGGGAGGGAGAGTAGAAGAGTGGGGTGAGTGGGGCGAGTGGGGCAAGTGAGGTGAGTGGGAATAGGGAATCTAGGGAGGGAGAGTGTGAGAGTGGGGCAAGTGGGGAGAGTGGGGCGAGTGGGAGTAGGGAATCTAGGGAGGGAGAGTGGGAGAGTGGGGAGAGTGGGATGAGTAGGGCAAGTGGGAGTAGGGAATTTAGGGAGGGAGAGTAGGGAGTGTGGGGGCGAGTGGGGCGAGTTTGGCAAGTAGGGCGAGTGGGGAGAGTGAGAGTAGAGAATCTAGGGATGGAGAGTGGGAGAGTGAGGCGAGTGGGGAGAGTGGGGCAAGTGGGGAGAGTGGTAGTAGAGAATCTAGGGAGGAAGACTGGGTCAAGTGGGAGTAGGGAATCTAGGGAGGGAGAGTGGGGAGTGTGTGGGGCGAATGGGGAGAGCGGGATAGTGGGAGAGGGGGAGGGAGGGAGGGAGAGTGGGGAGAGTGAGTGAGTAGGAGAGTAATGTGATGTTTTAAGTTCGTGGTATCGTTTAAGTTTGCACTTCTGTCGGCAGTCCCATGACTGCCTCTTTTTTTATAATTTGTTTATCCTAACAAAAGTTCCATGATCTTGAAAGTTTTTTTATTCTTCGACCATTTTAATACACAGATACACATTGCACACAAAAAGTTACTATAAAACAAATATTCAGAAAAAAAATCCTACTATTATTATAAACGTGAAAGTTTGTGAGGATGCATGGATGTTTATTGCTCTTTCATGCAAAAATTACTGAACCGATTGTACCGAAACTTGGTATGTAAATAGCTGGAGACCTGGATAAACCCATAAGCTAATTTTTATCCCGACATTCCTAAGGCTAAATCGCGGGGCACAGCTCGTATTATATATGCGAATGTGAGTTTGAATGTTTGTTACGCTTTAACGCTTTGTATACACTCAACTGATCGTCAAGCATTTATTTACACGTGGTTAGCAGTACAGAAGATATAGGGTACTTTCAATACAGAAAAAAGTACTGACCCTGAGGGATGGAAAAGTAACTTGTCGACGTCATGTACATTGATGTGAACGAACCTGCGGGCAAAAGTGAGTACTATGATGTGTTTCATATCTTATCAATTGAAGTACATAAAGACTGAAACCTGTAACTTGCCATCCGCTATAAAATGAAAATTTGCGCTGTACCTACCCCAAAATATTTTGACGTCACTTCATTTGCGCAATGATTCAAAAACAACATCATTAGTGTGGTTCATTTGCGTTCATGATTGGTGTTTTCCACTCTACGCGAACTCATTACGATTTTTCAATAAAATTGTCGTATATGGAATTCGTAGTATAGTTAATAATTGCAAGCTTACCTAATTAGTGTAGTTCAAAAACAGGTCGGCTATATGGTTTAGTTAATCAGGTTATGTACCCACTTATTGTTCATTATCCAAAATGTTTAAATATCAGACCTTTTGTTTTTGTGTAAGAGGTGTTCATCTTCCAACTCACCTGATGGGAAGTGACGATGAAGACGAAGATGGTACACGCCAATCCAAGAGAAACCTATTCACTCTACTCTTGAACGTTCCAGGTTTATAATTGACTGAAAAAATAGACACAGGCAGTTCATGCAACACTTTGGCGACTCGAACCTAAAAAGCTGTCAAAGCGTTTAGTTAGACTTTTTGGTGTTTCGATAATCAAAGGATGGAACCTCTGTCTGCGTTTCGTAGTCCGATAAAGGTAAGGATAATGGTGAGGGTTCAGTTAATTCTAAAAGAGTATTCGCAAACTCACCATAGTAAATCCAATGAAAAACCGATAAGCTGGCGACTTTACGAAGATGCTCAAGATTATGTAGTTCCCTATTTGAGAGCACATCATGATTTAAAATCCTACAGGCTCTTCGGTTAACAGAGTCCAGAGCTTCTAGTTGTTATTTTGCAGAGCTATCTGAAAGACGACTTCAGTACTCCACGCAAGATCGAACTTGGGTTTTATGGAGATGAAGCAGCTGTTCAGAACTTAAGTACCGCCACCTTCGAAATGACTCGTAATTGCTGGGAAGCTGTCTGTGCCATGGACTTAATTTGTTGACCGAAGTTAGGGTGTAATGTTATGGAAGGGTTAAACTGACTGAAACAAAATTGACGTCACCCCAATCGGACAACCGTTGTAATATCAAAATTTACCAAATTAACCCGTTCAATCGTGGACTCTCTCAAAGACCGGATTTATTGTGAACTTGCTCGCGCATTGGACATAGCTGTATGTACAATGGTGCTGTCATCGGCCTAGCCAATAATGTCAGGTACTAAGAGATCATTAATAAGGAGCAGGAACAATGTTTGCTGAGAGAACAGATCCCTGAGGTACCCTGGCATTAATTGCCATAAGGTCGGAAGAACAGCCATCTACGACGAATTGAAAAGACCGTTCCTTTAGGAAATCGAATATCCAGTCGCAGAGTTCGGTTCGTATGCCATACTTAAAAGAGTCTCGTGCCAGATTCGGTCAAAGGCCCTAGATTTGTCTGAGAATGCCTCGCGATAACCTTACATGGCCTATGTTCATAGGTGGGTGGCGTAGGTATATCAAAAGGTCACGAGTCGACCGTCCTCTGTCAAAACCATATTGGCTGTCACTGAGGGGCCTGTTAGTTTCAAGGTATGCCAGGAGACGGTTGTTCAATGCACGCTCCATAATCTTGTGTATTGTGCAGGTGATTGCAATGGATTGGTAATTGATTGGGTCTGTACGGCTTCCTCTTTTGGGTACAGGTTGAACGTTAAGACGCTTCCAGGATACAGATCCTGGCATCCAACCATCCAGAAACTGGCAAGGTCCCCAGGGACCTTGCCAGTTTCTATTGAGAATTAATAGAAACGCGCAATAGAGGCACGTCAGAACAGGACATAACCACTGCGGGAATGCCATCAGATCCGCTGGCCTTATTCACGTGTAGATGCATACATCCCTCTCAATAGTTTACGTCAGTCTTTTTTTTTAAACATATAATCACAATTAAACCATAACTGAATAGCAACATATAAAATTAAATACTACTGAATAAAGCTATAAAATAATTCAGTCAAAAATTATAGTATGAAGTTTTGCAAGTGTAAATGCGTTTTCCATTACAGTACATTTGCACGTGATATGCATTTTTATTATTTACTGACTCCAAAAAAGAGGTTTCAATTCACGTTTTTGAGGTTTTCGTGTTGTTGGAAAATTAATGCTAATGGATGTTTCGAGTGTCATGAATCATGATTACGTCATGGGGTGCAGTAGAGACGGTTGTTTCCAAACACTGATTATTATTTTGTAAAGAAAGTTTACACAATAATAATCAATGTTTGGAAAATACATAGATTTTCAAAACTTTAATTAATTAAGCCTCTGTATAGGCTAGCGTTCTAACCTGATTTCGCTACGGTATTTATCTTCTTGGCGATCTAGAACAATTAACAATGGTAAAAGGTTTTTTTTCCAAATAGGTGTTATGGTTTCGCAGTTTACTCTCAACGTATAAACTAACTCACAAAATTAATCCGCTGAATTACACATCATCATCATCTTATAGATTATAGACAGTGATTACGAGAATAATATAGATATAAATGTAAAATTTTTAAGCAAAAAAACGAACGCAAATTAAAACACTATTCACCTCGCAAATTCTGCAGATCCCAAAAATCCTTATTAATTCCGCAGGTTTGAACGGACTGTTTATTGTGAGATGTCACGCGTAGCCTGTTTGGTGTGACAGGCGGAAACAGGACATTTCCCGACACGTGTCGGCGTCGCTTTAAACAACCATCTGTTGTTAATACGCCGACCCTTATTTTTATTTATGATAGTGTTTTATGACGTTTGAGTCATAAACTGCTCTATATTTTTATCTAGTATCATATCTCTATCAAACTACATGGTATATTAAATATTTTTGATGATTCCATGGTGTAATTTATCTATAATATGTATGTATTCAGAAATATTTAAGTATATTTATCAGCAGTCTGGTTACAATAGTACAGGCTCTGCCTAATTTGGGATCAGATGGCCGTGTGTGAGATGTGTGTGAAATTTCAAAAATATTGAATTCAGAGTATTTCGCTTCATACACTTAGGAATCTATGTCTATATATTCGTTTATGACTACTGTTCTACTTCTAAGACTAACAGCGTGATGGTACTTGTAAATAGCCAAAAAACGTGACTGTAATAGTTAGTTTCAAATCAAACCAGTATTTTTAAGAGGCGTGTTTAAATTTCAATTTTGTCTCTAAGCAGGTACAATCAGCTAATTTTATTTTATTACCATTGATGTCTATAACACGATACTATAGGGCGAAAGTTTGTGACCATGGATAGATGGATGGATGGGTAGATGTCTGTTATTCTTTCACGCAAAAACGGATGAACGGATCTAGATGAAATCACAGAGATATTCTGGAATAGCACATTGGTTTTTATCCCGGAAAATTTTATGGTTCCTTTAGGATAGATTTCACTAAAATTTCCACACCAACGAAGCCGCGCGGAACAGCTAGTCCAAAATAAAACTTGAGTTGGGTCATCAGAATTCCATAGGTCCAGTAGGAGAGAGGATAGACACCGCTGTAGTGAGTCTTACTGTCGTTTATATCCTAGCAAACACGCGGCATCTGAGTTCTTCACCACAATAAACACTACTTACAATTTAACATACAACTAACGGTTGCAACATATTTACTAGCAACGCTAACTTGTGGGGTCTAATCATGTCGTCCAGAACTTGGAACACATAGTAGCTTCCGGAATTCTCTAATACATTATGCTATCATTATGACCGGCTCGTTCAGTGCTGCCATGACTTTAAATACTTGTTAGTTTAAAGCGACTTTACAATAGACTTTGTACCATTTCATGGTTCTTACCACATTTTTTATTACCTGTTTTCAGTCTTTAAAATCTAGGAATCGTATCCTTCTCTTCCCCTTTTTTATATGTTAAACTATGACTTTATGTCATCATTTCAGTTATACTAAATTAATAAACTGCATAATACTAAGTACTTACAAGATTTTTGTAAGGCATAATACCTTCCGAGCATCACTGGTAAAGTAGTTCGATCCAAGTTGGTCAAACGTCAAACTAAATTATTTGTGTAATAGAATGTTTGTGACGTACAAAATTTAGTTTGAATTTAGTTTAAGAGAAAATTAATTACTATACCAAAAAGTTAAGTCCTTAAAGTGGTAAAAAAAGTCTTGTAAATATTTACAAAATAAAACCTAATTAAAGTTCTCCTAAAGTTCCCTTTTAAGAAGCGAGTAATGCTGATGTTTCTAGAAGATATTTTTATTCGTACGTCATCAGTCGTCTCTTCTTAATTTCATACAAGGAACATTTTAATAATATAGCAGTAGAGATCTTCTATTTCTCTGTGATGGGAATCTATTCAGTACACATAAGTATTATGGACTTAAAAACCAACTGATTTGAATACCTCCAATGCGGGCGCTGTAACAACAACGCATAATTAAAAATGCTTTTAATTGTATGTAAACTACGTAATTTACATAACGTGAATATTCAACGTGCTGTAAATTCGGTAGCTCCTTTGCTTACGTCTATATTCCCAGACAATTATAATCCTGGAACTTTCAAGATTAGAGTGGATAGGTTTATCTTGGATAGGCTAGCACTAATGTGAACTAGAATACGGGGAGAACTCCAAAAACCAATTGTCAAATCGTCTAAAATAGTATCTGGAGTTCATGTAACCATTTGTAAAAGATTTACCAATTGAGGTTTTTATTGTTGTGTTTTCTTCAAATTTAAAACATCTTTGAAAATATCATAACAGTAATATTACACGTGTTACGCTAATAATAAGTAATGAATCTACTCATAAAGTTAATTCGCACCTAACCCATCACGGCTAACAGATAACAACTTCTGAGGTTATATTAAATTCCATCCAAAAGAAACTTCTTGAGATAAGCACGGTACGTAATTTCATTTGCGCCGTTTAAAACTTGAACTTCACGGAGTCTGATTAAATTTTTAACAATATCTTTAATTTATAGATGTTGAAGAAAGTTTCGTTTTAAGTGTTTAAGAGCGAAATTTATAATTATTCTCATGTTTAAATTTATCTTTGAGGATTTAGAGTTCGTGTTACCAAGAACACTAAGGTAAGTTTGTCATATAGTTCATTTCATTTTTTTATTTTATTTTATTCGGAATACCAACAGCAAGAAATACATACAATAAATGCCAGTGAAAAAATAAGGACGTCATGATATCGTTACGGACGCATTCACGAATGCTTAATGGTATGAGATCCAGGATCTTGGACTGTCCTAAGCAGACTTATATTTGTAAGAAGGATTGTCTATTTGTATAGGTATGAATCAGGTCAGTGTTACGGGTCCGCAAGAAAATATTTCAAAACAATTTCGATTTCTAATATGTCCACATAGTTACACAAAAATAAACAGAGTATTACTTTTTCTAAAAAGCTGGTAATAAAAATGATATATTCTGCAATATTTCTGACTTCATATAATTTGATGCCCATATTATTTATTTTAGACAAATGAGACTATCATAGTGTTGTTTTTGAAATATGAATTTATAATTTTACTTATTTACCGTTTCTATATTATTCAGAAGAATATATTGAAAGTTTAATTGGCTTTTATTGTATGAGGAAGATGAGTCAAAAAAGCTATGTATTATTACGTGAAGAAACTTTTTTCTACCCTTTTCTTAGGCAAATTTAGGGCACTTAGGACCTGAAATTTGGAATACAAGTTTAAATGTAAAAGAAGTGAAGAAGTCTGCTCGTTTGCCAATTAAGCCATAAAAAAAACAGTCGCAGTCCTGGATGCGGTTCCTGGGTCGGCTGGCATTAGTTGCTATTGGTTACCAGCTGTACATTGACGTTAACGGTTACTACTCCACTCTTATCACTACGTAACCAACCAACCTTAGTAAGAGTACAATAGGGTATTATACTATAGTGTAATATAATAGCGCAGTACAGTGTAGCACAACACACGACAGTGTAGTGTTAGATGGTATTTTGAACATGAATAATCACAAATAACAGAGTATACAGATTTGTGTAGATTATTTTTCTTTTATTACTTTATGATGTCCCAATCATGGTTTGATTCTCAAGGGTAGAACAGCAAGAGTAATGAAAGAGTGGATGGATTATTTTTTAATAAAACAAGATATATGTACAAAAATTAAAAACATGACAACACCCTGTTTTGTTTTCCTCATATTTCTACCAAATAAAATTTTACATTACACCAAATTTCCTTTATAGTAACTGGTAAACAGATGCTTTTCCCTCAAGGGTCTGTCCATTTAGGGGTCCGTTGAAAAGCCGGAAAAGCGCTAATCCATCACAGAGAGTTACGACGACCTAGTGGATATATACGAGCGTGGACCCCACGCGAAGTTTTACTCTTATTAGAACCGTTGATTTGTTATATTACTTAAGATTACTTTTGAATCGTAAGAATTTTTTTTTCTTCTTTTTCGGGTTTTTGTTCAATGTAAATATATATGAACTCTCAGTTCGATTACATGTGCCCATACCTACCCGTATCATTAAAAAGATAGAAAGAAGTTTCACAAATATTAATCACTAATGTACAGTTCCTAGGCTAGTGTTGACTCGGCGGTGACCAAACGTAAAGTGAACTCGTCTGTCCGCACGCCAACCCCCTCCGTCTAGACGCTGCGTAATGCCGATAGATGGTGCTGGTGTATTAATTTTTGGTGAATTTCTTATAGAGGGCTGAGGGACTGAAGATGCGACATATCTAAATAGCCTATAGGCTATTTAGATATGTCGCATCTTCAGTCCATCAATTTGATATATCAAATGCTGACATATCTTATTTTCCCACTGACTGTCATCAGACATAACTTCTAACAACTTAAAAGTTACTAAGCAATAAAGCTTGCTATAATAGGGGTTTGAATTCAAACCTAACTCTTAAAATCGTTAAATCTCTCGAGAATACGAGTATGATGTTAAGACATTTAAATGAAAACCTTTAAGGATTCGCGTTGTTTGGTAGGTTAACCACACTCTTCCCCACTGTAATTTATTAAGTTTAAGTAGGTATTCCATATTAATTTATTTTACCTATCTCTCTTTACTGATCGCACCATGAAGCTTTCTTTGAAACCGGACACTGCATCTACGTCTAAAATAATCGAAGTTCGAAACTACGATTATTTTAAAGGTAGATGCAGGGTCCGGTCCGGATTCTAGCAATCATTAAAATAAAAACAATCTGAAAGATAATTTAAACGTTTATTAAACATCCAAAACATTTAATTTAACTCACAAACAAAGTACAGAAAAAAATGTTACAAAGTAATTCTTTCCCTCTGATTCATATCCATAATTAGAAAAACCGCTAACTCACAAACGGAGAATAACAAAACAAAAAAGTTGTAAAAGTTCCAAGAGGAATAAACTGTGACGTCACGTTGTTTACTCAAAACGGAAAGAAACAAGTTGGTATCGGTACGCGGAACGGGACAAAACTTCTGTGGTTCTACACAGACAAACAAGCAGCCAATCTAATTACGTTTTATTTGGCTGTAATGGCGCAGGGAGGAGTAAATGTCTGGTATATTCTTGTGTTATTTTAATCTTAGATTGTCTTGCACTGGATTAATTAGTGTAAAGATGCTGTCTTAGAAATCTTTTGCTTTTTATTTACGTAGCCAGTCTTAAGGTAACCATCTTTATTTGCAGTCAAACGTTAGCAATAGAGAAAATAGCAGTTAAATTTCCAATTCGTAAAATACACTTGTACAGCATAAACAGTTAAGTAAATGTTACAGCCCTTAGAGCACTAAAAGGCAGAAATCGTTAATGCACTCGGAGAGCAGAGTATTGACCTTCTTCATAACATCTGCAGTAAGATCTGGAATAGCAAGTGGCCTCGCGATTGAACAGATTCAGTCATTCTCCCACTGCACAAAGACAGCTCCGCGAAAAAGTGTGATAATCATCGCACCCTAGCCTTCATATCACATACCAGCAAAATTTTGCTTCACGTAATCTATGCTCGTATCCACCTCTTCCTGAAGTGGCAAATTCCACAAGAGTAACCAGGTTTTGTAAAGAACAGATACTGAACCTCATCGAGAAGGCTTACGAGTTGAACACACCAGTAGCACTTGGTGGACTACAGCAAGGCTTTTGACTGCCTCAGATGGGAGTGTTTATGGAAAATACTTTGGTCACATCCCAAAGAAAGCAACAATCTTGAAAGATTAATGGGCTTAGGGAAGTTTGAAGGGAAAAGACCCAGAGGACGAAGCCCGTTACGACCAAGTCCACTCGATCCTCGACACCACGTTCCATCCTGCTCTACACACAGCCCAAGACAGGTACAGATGGCGGACTTTCACACCCGCCAAGATCCAGACAAGAGGTCGCAACTCTCAGAATCGATGAAACCGACACAAGGAGAAAGTGTTAAAAATGATTAACTTTACAATCTTACCGACTTTAATGCGCTAAATCATGATAAAAAATACACTTTTCTTCAGATCTTTATAAAATTTAAATGGGACCAGTTCGCAATAAAACTCTTTCGAACAAAAAAAAAAAGAATTTTGCAAATCCGTCTATATATGACGGAGTTATACCCGAACATACACAAAAAAAAAACATCCAAATTGAGAACCTCCTCCTTTTTGAAGTCGGTTAAAAATAGTTACCCAATTTTAAAAATTCTTCGAAATTCGTTTTTTCTATATATAGATAAGTTAAGTTTTAATTTTAAATTCAACTCTGTCTAAGTTTAACATTTGTTATCTCAACATTATTCAAGCTGACGACGATTCATAATTTTTGTTTACTACCTATTTAACTAGTTAAGTTTTTATTGTCTCTGTATCTAGCCAGAGGCCGTTTCCTAAGAGGCTTAAAATCTTTACCAGGGTCTATTCGAGACTCTTTTATGCCTGAATAAAGGCTCGCCTACTTTATTTATTATTTTATTTGTCCCTGCACGATTTTACGTTGTCTCTCAGAAGGAATACGGCGTTTTTACTTTTATTATAAGATTTAACAAGAATGACGCATTCCCGAGACGGCCGTAAGTAGTTATCTTCTTGAATTGTGATAAAATTCTACAAACTTGAAGCTTTCACTTTGTATGATTATGTCATAATGTTTAAGGTTCTATTTATAACTAGAGTTGTAACCAACTTAAAAGCTTGACTTCTAGTAAGAGATTATTGTAGACTACTATTTCCAAAATCAGTAAAAATAGTATGTTACCAACACTAAGCCAGGCCGCTTTTATACAACACAAACTTAATATTTAAAAATTATTTTCTACTTTTTAATTCAGTTGGCTATTAAAGTGTGTTGTTTTTCCTAATTTTTTTTTTGTCTTGTATTGTCATCGGATCTTAACAAGTTAATCATACTTGACGTTATCTAATAATATGTAACATAATATAATAACTCCACACATCTCACACACGACCGTCTGATCCCAAACTAGGCAGAGCCTGTACTAAGGTAACCAGACTGCTGATAAACATACTTATATAATTCTAAACACATACATATTATAGTAAATTACACCCAGACACAGAACAAATTATCGTGCGGATAACACAATTATTTGACCCGGGTGGGAATTGAACCCACGACCTCTGGCTTAGCAGTCGGAAAAAGTTGGTGAAAACTACGTTGCAAGATTCCGTCACATCAGACAAACATATACAGATCATGCTAACATAAAGCGTGTAAAAAATTAACTCACTTTTGCATTCTGAAAACGAAAAACACCATGAGGTTCGTTTAAAGAATACATAATAGCGTAACAAGTAAATCTATCACTCTTTGAATAAAGATATCACAAATCTATTTTTAATTTAGACGATAATTTATATTCGCGCACTTACAAGAGACAAATGTCTCTTGTAATGCAATTAGAGCATATTAAGTTTGAAACTTTTCACATAATTTTCCAAACACAGGTAACATAATACTTGTTAACAAAGTATGAAAATGTCAAAACTATCGCACCAAATTGTTTTGCTACATTGTCCCGTTGGAACGCTGTTTCATAACGTCCCATAAACTTGAACGTAAACATTAGGTTGTGCAACTTGAAGGGAATAGCGGGTAATAAAGCGACGCGATTTATATTTAAAATTGGTCGTGACGTCATTATACATACTTTCTATTGGTAGGTTATATATACGGCAGCATATGATGTTGTAGATATATTAATAACAATTAAAGGGGCTCGTGGCTAAGTGGTAACCAAGTAGGTTAGCACATTGCAAGGTTAAGTAATACTAGGTAGGTCAGTCTTAGGATGGGTAACCATTCTTAAGACATTGGGACCCCTCCGTACCTAGGAGAGTACGTTAAGTCGTCAGCCCCGGTTGCCATACGAACATATGTGGCATTCTTTACGGGTAGTTGGAGCCCTAAAAAGTCCGACAACCTGGTCTAACTACAGAACTTCGATATCGCCTAGTACGTGGGTTGTGAAGGTCTGATGGCAGTCACTTCACGTGAAATTAAAATATTGAAGTTCAGCCGTATCGTAGTTAGACTGAAAGCCGACCCGATCTGGGAGCACCTTGTATCGCTTTCACACATGTTCAGTTTATGTAATTTAGAAACAAGGTCAGCCCTAGCACGCTAAATTGGGGAAATCCAAACGTAATACTCATGTATACCTCTGAGCTACTTTGTTCAGAAAATTTAACATTTTACGACGGATTTAATAAGAAATTTGGAAACAGGTCTAGGGCTGTTTCTTATATCATATGGAAGTCTCGGTAAATACTGCATATTTTTAAAATAAAGCAAATTATGTACATTACATAAATAAACATAAACGAAATATATTGAAAACGTCCGATTAAGAAAAACATTTCATTTGATACAAATTTCAGTAATATTATTAATCGAACAAAAACGTATTGAAGAAGTTGTAGTTTCAATACGACTATGGATTCCACTTAGAGCAAATGAGGTGTCTTTTGCGCTATATCTATTGTGTATTACTTTTATATAGTACTAGCTTTTGCGTCGTAGAGTGTAGGCACAAAAAATCGATCAAGACTACTTGCTACTGCCTACTAAAGAAATAAGGTTTAATAGAAAAAATTACTTCAGAATAAAAATCACTAAAAAACAAAAGAAATACCTATTAATCTATTTCCATCTTAAGTTTTATTTGAAATTCATTTCACAACTTTTTGTAGGTAAGGGCACGCTATAATGAAATTAAGAAAATTATCTATCTAATTAGCGGATTTTTTTCATTAATTTCATATCATTCATTGTTAATGGCGACTCTTTGAAGTTTATCCTCGGCTGTTGTCGTCCTTGGAGTCTACAAACCGAGGAAGTGTTTTCCCTCCTCAATTATTATCACATCACGGTTAGACCCATCATAGAGGATTGGCTGGAGAGGCTATTGGTGTAGACTTTCTTTCTCGTTAAACGCCATGGCTTTGTCCATTATCCTTCCATTATTTGGGATTCTGCCGCCTCCTTTTCTGAAGTAGTGATATCCGCTTAAGAGGCGGCGGAAAGGGACCAGGAAAGGGCTCTTCCGTGGCGTTCACCGTTCTGTTTCCCGGTCTCCGTTTCTCCGGATCCCATGAAGAAAATGGGATCTCTACTCATCTTTACTAAATTCGCATGATAACGAAATCAGTTCATATTTGACGGAATATAAAACAAATTCAAAAAACATTCCTACGTAAACGTTATTTTTAAAGTTAGTTAAAAATCGATGCGTGATCGAACAGTCAGAAAAAAAATGTTTTGCCAAAGATGCAACGTAAGGTGTTGATGACAATATTTCTTTATAAACAACATTTTTAACCATTTTAAGGAAAGTACACACACGCAACGTAACACTGCCCATGTGAAATACAGTCCGGCATTTTTAAAGTTAAGGGGTGAATTTTCGAACAGCGGGATCTAGACACGCGACAGCGTGTCAAGCCAAGTTCAAAAAAAAGGAACCGGCGACGCAGCAGCCATGTGTTATATTACACGAACCATTTGGAACCACTTTTGACCGCATAATAACTCATAATCTATTTAATTTAAATACTTGAATTTTTACTTATTTATTAAAACCCCTTAGATTGACTAGAACCCCAAGTTTGTTAAGTACAGCTGAAACAGTCATTGAGATATTATAGTTTAAAAATCGGCTTTTATATGACTGACTGACTGACATATAGATCAAAAACCTAACCCACTTCCCGATGACCTAAAAAGTTGAAATTTGTCGTCCAGCTGAGTAATTTTGTGAACGCAAAGGAAAAAATCAGAAAACAGTAAATTTTTACTTATTGTAACTTTTAACAGACACTTTAAAAAATGTACAGAATCACTACCAAAAATGTGGGTTACGTAAGGAAAGATTTATCAATGAATGGGCAAACCTAATATTTCTAACGTTCAAGAAAATGTACAAAATAACACAAAAATGAAAACAATACAACGTAAACGCAGGAAAAATATTGATTTTACAGATCACTTTTAAATGACGAATCATAACAATTTCTTTACAAAAAGTAATGTTATCCCATCAAAAACATAAATGTGAAAATGGGAGCCACGTTCAATGTTAAGAATATACGAGGTTATCGACTACGCCGACAAAAGAATTGAGATCGAAATGATTGCCAAGTTCTGTAGATAGTCCTGAAGATTTAACTTGGCTAGTTTTTACGGTACACCATCTTTTAGAAGAGTAAGATATGTGAACTTACAATATAAATACAGTACTATGTAGTAATTTGCATATAAAATAAAGAAGATAAGTTGTTTATCCAAATATAAGAAAACTTGGATGTGAAAACTAGCTAAGCCTTCTACTAGCTAAATCTTCAGGATTATATAATAATCCTATATTATAAACCTAATTTTCTATTACAAGTTCCAACGTGGTTCTATCTTTAATCTATCAACACGTTCGTTGTGAAAGCTCCTGACTGATAGCGAAATTAGAGAAAAAATAGATATTAAGGTAAATAACGAGTAAATATAAAGTAATGGTTTAAGATAACCCACATCCAACACTGAAGGAATTTGTGATGGTTTCACGTTACATATTGCTAAAGTAATTAAAATCAAGAAATGGCTGCCACGAGTTAACTGATATACATACATACAGAATCACGCGTTTAATTTTCTTTTATTACCAGATACAGAAGTGAGAAGTGACATATACTTCAATTTAATATTCATATTCTCTTTAATCCCTATCATGTAATCCCCAAATAACAACGCTTATTCAAATCTTTTTAAACTCCCAATTCATTAATATCATTATAAATCCTTTTAGAACTAAAGCTAAACATGTCCAAACAATCAAGACCTAAAGTCCTCAATTGTAAAATAAAAAAAAAACAATTTAGCGCTTTCCGCCATTCTGAAACACCATATCCCCTTTCAAATCGAGCCGTCACGTGCCCTCGGAAGTGTCGCCAACAGAGCATGCAATTAGGCGACGTTTTGTGCAAATAATTATACCCAGAGTATTTCGGTCCTCAGTTCGCACCTCTTAATTCACAAACAGGTATCGTGTGAATTTTACCCTTCGTAAGTAACTGCTGGGATAGATTAAGTCGTCTGGGAATGTCGGGTGAATGAACATGTCCGTTGGTCGTTTGGTTTATTTTTGTTCTAAACTCAAACTGCTGTATATAAACACTCATTTAAAAAAAAGCGACGGCTTGACTAACATAACTTAGTTACGTTTAGTAATTAAGGTAAATTAAAGAAACATTCCACAAACTCTCTTTTCTCGGTTTTTGAAACTTGAACTACTTATAAATACATAGTTGACTTAAAGAGCTGTGTGCCTTTAGTGTCTCACGTCTGTTATTTAGTATTAAGAGATATTTTTACCATTTTTTCTTGTAGTGTTAAAGTTGGTAAGTAGTAACTGCCATGGAAGACTGACATTTCTGATTATGTCGTCTGGGAATGTCGGGTGAACGAACATGTTGGCTTGCATTTTATTTCTGTCTAAACTGTGCTTGGGCCGGCCAATTACTTAGAACATTCAAGATTAACAGATTTATGTTCTTTACTTTTAATAAAAACCTGGTTTCAGTCAGTGATTAATTTAGTTTTTGTGCTGTCTAGCTTGAGTTATAGACGGAACGCTACTTAAATTTCAAACATCGTGCTTTTTTATTTTAGTTAAAGAATGGTTTCTTTATACACGTTCAATAGGTACATTTCAGTAAACAATATTGGATCTTATACACTTTACATAAACTAAAAGGATTCGAAATGTGTAGGTGTAATCTATATAAACTCTTCAAGTATGATTTTTACTAAGTCAAAGGTTGTAGGTAGTAAGTTGTAGGTTGTGTAGCTTCAAAAGGATTCCATTGTTTACTATACTTAACTTTAAAATGACTAAGGACAGTTCAGTGACATGCTGCAGTTGGCATTTGCATAGGAAATGGACGGGTGAGTTTGAACGTCATTGTAATAGCATGTTTTCTCCTTTCTCCTCTTTCCTCTCATTCTCTTAGCATTCTACCTAGACTATTTTTCCTAGATTCTAACATTAAGATAGAATTAGAAAGAACGAAAGAAAAGATTTATTTTGGCACACAGTCTCAAATTTCACACGAAAACAATGAGATTAAGAAATAAAATATACAAAACAAAACAAAAAATAGAAATAAAATAAAAATTCGGAGTATATTATTTCTGCTCACTGGCAACACCACATCTTCTGCCTGACCAAGCGGAAACCGCCTCCATGAAGGCCAGTATTGTCAGTAAGCAGCGATACAATTAAAACTATTAAATATCTTTATAAATTAAGTTTATAAAGTTATGTGAAAATATGTGTGAAATGTGAATTAGATTATTAAGAGACGTTCGGGTACTTGAGAATCCGCTCCCATGACTTCGAATGAATAAGCACGCCTTCATACTCGTATTAGTTGAAGTTTTGTAAATATCTTTTAACATGTAAAATACGCTTCAATGAATTTAAAATAAGAATTTGCAACGCTGAATTCATGTGGAATTGAGCATTGATGCGTGCTTATTTATTTTAAATATTTTTTTATCAATATGATAAAATGTTAATATGAGCTGCACTCAGCCAACACACACGTATTGGGTCTGGTCGTGAGTTCGGCTCGTGATACAGCGCTGCAAATATTGGTATGCATGTATACTAAGTTATTTTTTACATGTTGTATGTATGTACGTTTATTCGTGTTCATAGAACCCGAACTACAAGGTAAGTTTGAACCGAGATGACTTTGTGTAATATGGTCCAGAATATTTTAACATCACTACATTTAAAAAAAAAATCCCATATTATATTGTGTATTACCCTTTTTTTGTTGACGAGGTGGAAGATCCTACATGGATATCCTTCGAAGGGGTCTGTCGGACTCTTACCGACTAAAAACCACTCCGGTGTGTGGAGCGAGAATCGCTATTGCATTCTTCCGCAACTGTCACAACCGTACCCTGACGCCATAAGTTATACCTCTATGCTCCCTATGATACATATATATTTTACACTTTTACTATAATTTATCTTAACATTTAAATAAGCCTATTAACATGATAAAACCCATGACATTATGTAAAGCAACCTAAACCTTTCGTGACAGCTAACACAATTGTAACAACAACAAACTTCTTGAACTCTGTCATGAAAAACCCACATTTCACACTTTCAAGTACCTTTGCGTGCCGCTTGTTCGTGTAATACGACACTTTGGCCGCAGGCTAACCAGTTTAAGTGAAAGAACTGCCGCACTGCCATCGCAAAGTAATCTTTAGCATCGATCATTCACAAAGCGAACACCCGCTGCGCTTTATGTCACCTCATTTCACTTTAAAAATCATGTGTACGTGTGTGACGTCATCACGCAGTTTTAAAATAAAATCGGCTAGGTTCTAACGTACCGACGTTAGTAGGTATACCTATACTGCTTAATTGAAAATAAACCTCTTTTAATATGTGTGCGGTTTTTCAATTGTTGTAAAATATATTTTTTTCATTACACGGTTAAGGCACTGGTATTTTAAAGCTATTTACAAAGATAAGATGCTGAATTTAAGAAAAAAATGCTGAAATTAAATGTATAAATCATTTATTAAACTAAAAATGTTAGTATGTATCTACAATATTTAATTATGAGTAGTCAGTAGAATAGAAGTAAACTCAAAGTACATTTTATTAATGCCCTAAACCTGATCTTCTTAAGCTGCGTGAAGGTGCTTCCCCGGTCCAGCAGGTACCTACGATTCGAACAGAAACAAAACAGTTTTGGACTTTTAAATACATATTTTCTAATCGAACCGTGTCTTTATCATACTAAGAAACCGTGTTTAGATTAAGATAAAGATTATTGTATTTTGTAAAACTTGGCAAGACCAAAAATAAAAAATTATTATTAAACATTTATTGCTTCTCACAGCTTTAAACATGTACTATTATGTAAATGTTTTAAGCTAATAAAATATAATTTAAAGGAATTTTTAAAATCAAACAAATTCTATTCCAAAACGAAATAATGAGCTTTACCTTATTAAATGTCCAAACATGTTAAGCGTGATGGAACAAAAGGAAATATATCAATGTTAACAAAGCCCGCATTCCATAGCGATCATTGGCTAAACGGAGTGTTTGTTGTCTAGACAGATTGTGGACGAAATATGGACCACCATATTCAGAGCGACGAGATTAAATCGATAATAATTTATGCATTAATATAATTCTAAAGTAGCAATATTATGTAAGACTAATATAATGAAACATATTAGGGAAATGGAATTGAAATATTAGTTGTACCTATCCTTGTTGTTAAGTTGCAATATGCAACTTATTAAACTGTAAGTAGTATTTCCTGTGCTCTATTGAGTTCACTGAGCGTTTTAGATGATTTGATAAAATTATTAGAGGAACGGCTGGCTTAAATTCAAACACTACTTATCTCGCTTCTCCTAATAACCCATTCGCCTGCAGTCGACTAGTTATGGGCGTGGCGATGATAGCGGGCAACTGTTTACTTTGTAGAACCGCGCCCACTAATGCATCACATTCTTATCTATTCACTGCAGTGCGCTGTGTATCCTCCGTTGAGGGAAATTAGTGGTTATTTTCTCAAACAAAGCCGTTGGACGAAGCCGGGGGCTAACCTCTAACTTTATGGCTTTACTTACTGAGCGCGATCGTGTGTACGTGTTCCACATTTTGTATTACTTTTACCCTGACTGTCTAAATTAGTAGAAAACATTTAATTAAACAGTCATGACAAGAGAGTAGATCTCAAAGAGGATATTAATATCTAACCTTTTTATAATCCAAGTTGGGTTAAAGTTAGCTGGACAGTTCCCGTGCGGCTTCGCTATTATAAACGTGAAAGTTTGTGAGTGTGGATGGATGGACGTTTGTTACTCTTTCACGAAAAAAACCACTGAACTTGAAACTTGGTATGTACATAGCTGGAGACCTTTTTTTTTTTTTTTTGTACGTGTGGAAACCCCCTCGG
Source organism: Euplagia quadripunctaria (assembly GCA_963859945.1). Taxonomy (NCBI): domain Eukaryota; kingdom Metazoa; phylum Arthropoda; class Insecta; order Lepidoptera; family Erebidae; genus Euplagia; species Euplagia quadripunctaria. Next base: position 7,992,227 of record OY982570.1, on the reverse strand, counting down.
GCCGTCACCCCACCGGGGTTTTCGGCGGGGCGGTGTGTCGGAATCGAACCGACTAAAACCACACGGTGTGCCGTACTGCGCCTTAAGTAGGAGGGATCCGGGAACAGCTTTTATTAAGACATCCGGAACCCTCCTAGCGCCTGCCCGCAAAGCGCGGGCACCACCTTCGGGTAAAAAACCTCTCAATTAGGCGACGTCCAGGCACACGCGGACGCCGCCTCCTCGCGGGGGGCCACTATAGCGGGTGGAGGGGAAAACCCGTCCCTTCCACCCGCGGCCACACTCAGGGCGGCATGAGGCGCTGGTAAGCGCGCCTCCGCCGACCGGTTCGCCGGCGGCGAATTAGGTCCGAGTGGAGATCGTCCTCCCGGACCCTTTCTGCCGCCTCCTTCTGCGAGATGACGTCCTCACAGAAGGTCGCGACCGCGGTAAAATTCCTGTCGCTACCGGCCATGGAGCGTATGACGGCCGGTAGCGAGAGATCCCCTCCGATGACTGCAGTGAGGGCCCGACGCTGCGTCGCCCAGGCGGAGCAAACCGCCAGCGTGTGCTGAGCCGAGTCCTCACTGCAGTCGCAGTGGTGACAGGCGGGACTCAGTTCCCTCCTAGCGACCGAGTGCAGGTACTTCCCGAAGCAGCCGTGCCCGGAAAGGACCTGCGTCAGTCGGAAGGAAAGGGTCCCGTGCTGCCGCCCTGCCCACTCGACGATGACCGGCTGGAGCGCCTCCACGGCGGCAAAGCCAGCACGTGGAGCCTCCAGCCGGGACGACCAACGAGCCATGGTGGCTCGGCGAGCGGCCTCACGCCATTCGCGTACCTCTTCGGGCGGGGGCCGACTGCCGCTTCCCGCCCGGAACTCAGCCGTTCGCCGATATACTTCGGCGAGCACTTCCGCCTCCAAATCTAACGGGGGTGTCCCGGCCAACGCGCACGCCGCTTCCGTCGACACGGTGCGGTATCCGCGTATGGCTCTAACCGCCATAACCCACTGAGGGCGCCAGAGGCGCGCCCTATTCTGGGCGGTCAGAGCTCCCGCCCACACCGGTGCACCGTACAGTGCCATTGACCGGACAACCCCCGTGTATAGCCGTCTTGTAGCGACACTGGGTCCGCCCAAATTGGGCAAGAGTCGCCCAAGGGCGGACGCAGCGCCGACCAGCTTCGGAGCAAGCTGTCGGAAGTGCTCGTCGAAGAGCCACCTACCGTCGAGGATCAGGCCCAGATACCTTATGTGGGCCTGAACCGGTACGAGGACCGAGTTGACCACGATAGAGGCGCCAGGGGGTGGACCACGACGGGGCCCATGGAATAAAAGGGCCTCCGTCTTATCCAGGGCCACCCGCAAGCCCAGCGCCTCGATGCGCCCGACCACCAGGGAGACTCCCCTGGTGGCCAAACGCGCCGCCTCTTGAAAGTTCACCCCCCGGGCTGTGACAAGAGTGTCGTCGGCGTAACAGATTACGCCCAGCCCGTGGGGGAAGTCGCCTCGGAGGGCCCAGTCGTACCCCATGTTCCACAGGAGTGGTCCAAGGACAGACCCCTGCGGAACACCGCACGACATGGGCCGACGACTCAAAACTCCATCTCGGTCCTCGTACATGACGGTACGCTCCTCTAAATAGTCTGCCACTAGCCGCCTCAGGTACCCTGGCACTCCGTGATAGTGGAGTGCTTCCCTGATGCAGCTGAATGGCAGACTATTAAACGCGTTGGCGATGTCCAACGACACCGCCAACAGCACGCCGCCACAGCTCACTACCTCTTCGGTCACGGCCCTCAGGCGCAACACAGCACCGACCGTCGAACGCCCTGCTCGAAAACCGAATTGGGCGTCCGACAGATCGGGGCCGACCTCACCAAGGTGCCGGACGATGCGAGCAGAGAGGACCCTCTCAAACAGTTTACCCGCCTCGTCCAGCAACACGATAGGCCTGTAGGCCGCGACCGAGTCGGTAGGCCGTCCCGGCTTCCTTAAAAGAACCAGCTTCCCGCTCTTCCAGCAATCAGGGAAGCGCCCGGACGCCAAGCTAGCGTCGAACACTTCCCTGAGGCGGTCGGACATGTGGTCAAGGGTAAGGGCCAACACTCGGGCAGGGATCCCGTCTGGCCCGGGGGCGGTGTTCTTGGAACGGATCCGTAGAACAGCCGCCCCTACCTCCGCCTCCGTGACGGGCGGAACACCATCCTCCTCGTCCTCCCCGTCGTCTCCGGCCAAAGGGGCCATCGACGGGGGTACGTGTTCCACCCGTTGCGGGAAAAGGCCCTCAACCACTTCCTGCAGGAAGCTGGGCTGGAGAGTCTCCGTAAGGGGGGGGGCCCGACGCGCGGAGCTTTTGTTGCGCCGCGCGATATGGGCGACCCCAGGGGTCACGATCGAGACCCTCCAGCATCTCCTTTCTTTTTTCTTCTTTGGCGCGGCTAATGGCCAGCTTCAGAGTGTTCCGTGCCTCTCGGTATTCCTCATGAAGCTGGTCCTCTTCCCCCCTCTCCGCGGCGACGCCGCCGGCTGTGAGTGTAGGACCTCCGGGCACGGGTACAGGCCGCACGGAGGTCCGCCAACTCCTGGGACCACCAGTAGACCTCCTTCCTTGGAGGCCGACGACCTCGAACGCGGGGCATGGCCGCATCGCAAATCTGCGTAATCGCATCGCGAAAGCGGCCTGCCCCCATGTCTACCTCCTCGGTCGGAGGCTGTGGAGACAGCCAAGAGTAAACGATGGCTGCCTCCTCCAGTAGATCCCTGTCTAGCTTTGACACAGCCCACCGCGGAAAGCGGGAAGAATTCCGCGCCCCGTGACCCCTTCTGGGGTCCTGGGTCCGGGAGAGCTCAAATCGGATATATAGATGATCCGAGAGCGTCTCAACCTCTTCCAGGACACGCCAGTTCCTTACTCGTGCGGCGAGAGCAGGGGTAGCGAACGAAAGGTCCACTATCGACCCCCCCCTGCTGTCGCACGCACGTGTTGGTGGAGCCTCTGTTTAGAAGACAGAGGCCCACTGATGCCGCCCACTCCTCCACGGCATCGCCCCGTGCGTCCGTCCTGGGGGAACCCCACGCAACGGACTTGGCGTTGAAGTCCCCCAGGACTAGGGACGTGCCCAGACGCTAGTCGCCGCATCGAGGTCTCTAGGTTGTTGAGAAAAACCTCGAAGTCGCTCAAACTCCGATTGGGGGAGAAGTAGACACCATATATGGTTATCCCCCCCCACTTGGCAGCAACATATCCAGTACCCTTGTCTCTTAGCGACAAGGGCGGGGAATGAGCCGCCGTGGAGCTGACGACTGCCACGGAGCCGTCCCCGGTCACCCAGCCAATTTGGGCGGGGAGGAACGTAATAGGGCTCCGCGGCTACGGCCACACCTATCGACCACTCCGCCATGGTTTGCAGGAAAAGATCCTGCGCACCGGCAGAGTGGTTCAGGTTCGTCTGGACTAGGAGGTTGGAGACTGGAGACTTGGTCCATTACTGGACTGTCTCTACAACCTCCTCCATGGGCGACGATGACGACGCAGGATTGACATCGGAGGCAGCCTGGGTCGATTGGCTAACCCCCGAAGTTTGTCGAGAAGTGCGGGGCGGCTTACAGCCACCCTGCCCCATCTGATGATTGGCGGGAAGATTTCCCACCGCACACGCTGGGCAGTGAGGGGCGGGCAGAACATTCCGCCGCCTTGTGCCCCGGTTGACCGCAGCGGAAACATAGTCCGCTGCAGTCAAAGCAACTGCTGCACTTGACGCGGGTGTGCCCCGACGATAGGCATTTGAAACACCTCATCGGTCTCGCCGCCAGGAGTGTGACTCTGGCGTTCACGAAACCGATGAGGATTCTTCCGGCGTCGCTCAAGGTCTTAGCCGACGCCACGGGAACAACTAGCCCACACCGCGCCAAGGCCCCCTGGACCGGGGCGGATGGTGCCGATCCTAATGTTGTCCGCGCTGCATAGTGTCTTCTCCCGAATTGCAACGCGGACATCCTCGACCGTGACGGAATCGTCCAAGCCCGAAATGCGCAGCTCCGCGCACTTGATGGGCCTGGCGATCTTCACACCATCCGTGGCTTTGAAAATCTCCCGCATCTTCTCGGCAAAGGTGTCCGCCGTCTTCGCGCCTTCAGCCCCGGGGAACTCCAGAACCCGAGCCCCCGTCTGGGCAAGGCGCATCCTCACACCTACAGCCCCGAACTCTCCGGCGAGGCTGTCCCGGGCCTTCTTGAAAACGGCCGCGTATGACAGCCCGCCGTCTGTCGCCTCCGGCGACACAGTAATCACCACAGCAGCTGTCTTAGGCGGCTGTAGTTTTCGCGGCTTCTTCGTTGTTGTCACTGCCACCGTTGGTGACTGCGGTGTAGAGGCTGCCTTCTTGTTTCGCTTTCGGGACTTTTTACCTCCCTCGACTTTCTGCCACCCGTTGTTGGAGGCGGCACACGTCAGGGGAGCAGGCGTGGAGGGGCCAGGCACAGGACCAGCACCAGAAGAAACGGGAGGCGCGCTCGTCCGTTTAGTTGCCGGAAAAGGGAGTGGAGGGAAATCCGTTGTTGCCCTTGTCGCGGTCTTAGCCTGTTGCCCGGCTTTCGTTGCATTCGCTTTTTTTGCGGCTTTAGCCGGTCGCCCGGCTTTCGCCACAGTCGCAGGGGCTGGCACCGATGCCGCCGCTGCATATGAAACAGCGACGCGGCCACCCGAGACAGGAAGCGGCGTTGGGACTGGTGCGGCCTTATTTTTGTCCGCGGCGAGCGGCGGTCGAACGATAGGGGCCGGAGGCAGCCTTGCCTCCAGGCCTGCTAGGCGCCCGTCCATCATTCTCCACACTGCGTCAATAACTTGACGCAGGTGGGAATCCGGAACTTCAGAGGGAGAGGGGGAGGGGGTAGGCTGCAGCGCAACTAGGTTCGACCGCCCAGGGCAATCGCCCTGTGCCCGAAATTGGGCGAATTGAGCACTAAGCTCATCCACTTGCCCCGTCAGCCGATCATTTGCCGCCTGGAGGCGTGCCACATCCCCAATGAGGGTCTTGACCACCCCTGAGACGGCGGAGGAGGAGTCCTTAAGGGCCTTTACAAAAGAACCCTTAAGGTTCGTGGACTTGGTGGCTACCTTGTGGATGATGGCCACCGCCGCGTCTGCTCTCTCCTGCATGGTAACAGGTGTTTGGGGGACAGAACCCCCCTCCACCGGCTCCCGTATCTTTAGCAGGAGATCTGCAATCTCCTCCTCCGCTACAATTTCACCTTCCGCTCTGGCCCGGGCATAAACGCCCGCCCTAGAAAAGGCGGAACCTGCCGAAGCGGGGATTGGCGTACGTGACCTCGACCGCCCTCTTTGGCTGCTCGCCACTTTCGGTGGCAACATGTGTTGGGACGCGTCGCCATCTTCATCCCTGGAGCGTCCGCGTTTGCGACTGTCATTGCCGCGAGCCTCCACTTCCATTGCCTCTGTATTGTCAGTCGTCGTACCGGAATTTCCGTCCGATAAAACGACAGACCTGGAACGCAGGCGTTCCGAGAATCTTCGGCTCCCAGGAGTCAGATTGACTTCTGGGAGCTTCTCCGAGATAGGCGTTCCAATCGTAACCTCTTCGTCATTAGACGAGGTATCCACCGCCTTCTTACTCTCCGCCTTCTTCTTACTTTTCTCCTTCTTTTGTTCGTCTTTTTTATTTGTATTTGTAAATGTAAGTCTACCTACCTACATCAAAGGGTTAGCACCGTATTTGTTTTGTCTCTGTAAAATTGGTAAAAATAGTGGTTAAAAGTTGTTTAATCCATTAGTGCTGTATATCATCGTAAAGCGTGTGAAACGGACTAAAGAGTGGTATATATAACACATCTGGTCTCCATCGATACCGTGAGTAATTAGTGAAAAACTCCTAGAAAAAGTTTGCAATTACTTGTGTCCCTGACCTAGGGCAACCCGCAGATCGGCCGCTTCTACGCACACATGCTCATTACTTACACGGACACTGGGTGCTTGTTTCGATATCTTGAGCTTACGCTACGCATTTATAGCAGACCTAGCTTACGCCACGCTTCGATAACGTTACGGACCTAGCGCCTGCATCTCCGTAGCTCGCTTCTCATCTCGACACCGTCTCGACCCCGGGAGTGCACCCACTATACAAGCTTGTGCTTCACAGAGCGGCATTACATTCTTCCGACTGTCTAATTTAGACATGAGCTGTCACGGCTGCGAGACTATACTGAACTCGAACAACTTCTTAAAATGTAATGGGTGTCGTTCTAAATATTGCTATGAATGCCTTAATGTTACTGTTGAGTCTGTTGGAAAATTTAGTACTGAGCAACTGGCCTCTCTGAGCTGTCCCTTCTGTCAAAATGTAACTAGGCGTAAATACAACGATGACGACACGCCAGTGCGCCGTAATCGCAAATATGACTTGCCCAACGCGTCGTTTAATCAAATAGCTGCCGAGTCACATGCTGCTACGAATATTTCCTCAGGCTCCGTCGAAACTAGTAAGCCGGTGACTATGGAAAACATAAGTAGTCTTATAGATGAGAAACTATCCATTGGCTCGTCGTTTATGTCAAACCTGCGAGCTGTGCTCCTTAAGGACATGAAGGCTATGGTTGCTGTGGAGGTTGGACATGCTATTCAGGAGGTTAAAACTGATTTTACAGCGACAACTGACTTTATCACCATGGAGCAAAACGACATTAAAATTGATATTGCCGAAAAGGGTATTCGTATCAAACAACTAGAGTCAGAGCTATCGAAATCCCAAAATACACTGATGAAACTACAAAGTCGTTTATCTACCATGGAAAAAATATCACGGGATCTTAACCTCGAAATCCATGAGGTACCTGAAAGCAAGTCTGAGAATCTGGTGGCACTATTTGGAGACCTCTGTAAGTGTTTAGGAGTCTCAGTATCTGAAAACGATTTTAAAGCATGTCGCCGCGTAGCTAAAATGGACCCAAGCTCAAAGCGACCTCGGAACATCCTGGTTACCCTCTCGTCGCAACGCCTCCGCGACTCGTTACTATCCGCTGTTACTCGTTTTAACAAGTCCCACCCTAACGACAAGCTATCTACCTCGCATATTGGTATCTCTGGCACTAACTGTAGAATATTTTTGTGTGAGCATTTGTCACCCGAGGCTAAAGAACTGCATAGTTTAGCGCGCAAGTTTTGTAAAGATAAGGACTACAAATTTGTATGGGTGCGTTTTGGCCACATTTATATTCGTAAGAACGAAACGAACCCGGCCATCTTAGTTAAAAATGCCGAATCGCTAAATAAGTTACGTTAAATATTGTTAGTTAAGTTTTTATTTGTTCTGTGTTTGTATTTTAGTTTCGCGTTATTTTTACAGTGTTCTATATATATTATCAAAATGTAAACCGAATACGTAGCAAACTGTCACAATTCTACTTAAATGTATTAAATTGCAGTTACGACGTCATATGCTTGACGGAAACAAACTTAAATAAAAGTGTCTTTGACGGTGAAATCTTAGATAGTCGTTACAATATTTTCAGAAGAGATCGCGAAGACACAATGAGTGCCAAAGTTGAAGGGGGGGGGGTTTTGTTAGCTGTACATAAGAAATACCATGTCATCCGTCAAGCATCATGGAATAGTGATATGGAGGATGTCTGGGTAACTATTATCCCTTACTCGCGTGATAGCCTGCGTCTTAATATATGTGTTTGCTATTTGCCACCTGACATTAGCTATCCTAACTTAGAACGCTTCTATTGTCATTGTCAAAATTTGATCCTTAATTGCCGGCCTGCCGAAAGTTTTTTACTCGTGGGTGATTTTAATACTCCTGATTATTACTCGACATGTGTTAAGAGCTCATTGGCTTCCACAATACCACTTACGCAGAACAGAAAGCTTTATTTTTTAAATGAACTTATATCGCTATTGAATCTAAAGCAATATAATAATGTTACAAATGTAAATGATCGTTTACTGGATCTGGTTCTTTCAAATATGGAAAATTTAACTGTTAACGAAACACTCGCATTGAGCTTACTAGACAAGCACCACCCTGCAATTTTAATAACTATATGTTCGCCTTGCATATCTAAGGGCCTTCAACGATGTCATACTAAAAGGCTTAATTTTAAGAAGTGTAATTTTGAAAACATTCAGTCTGAGTTAATCTCTACGAATTGGCAGGAAATTTTATCTTCAATTGACATTAATCTGTGTATTGACGCCTTCTACGATACAATGTTTAAAATAATTAAAAGGCACACACCAACTATAAATCACAGACCGTCGTCGTATCCTACTTGGTATAGTAAGGCTTTAATTAAATGTAACCAGGAGAAAAATAAATTTCACAAACTATATAAAAAATATGGTAATCCTCGCGACTATGATACTTTTTCATTACTTCGTCATAGATGTAAAATTCTCACTAAAACATGCTACGAGAAATATATTTCGGTTACTGAAGATTCCTTAGAAAAGGACATAAAATCATTTTGGCGATTTGTTAATAATCGTAAAGGTCTGTTATCGGTGCCTAACACTATGAATTTTCAAGGTATGTCATCATCTAGTGGTCAAGGGGTTTGTGATCTCTTTTCGCGTTACTTTGCTTCAGTTTTTGAGTGTGACTCTGGTTTTCGTAGTGATAGCAGTAATCGTAGTCAATCAGATTATATACGCGATAGTTTCTTGAATACTTTGTCTTACATATCAATCGAACCGAGAGATATAATATTAAAAATAAATAAATTAGATGCTAATAAGGGAGCAGGCCCCGATATGTTGCCTCCTTCTTTCATAAAGCGTTACGGTGAGGAGTTATCCATACCTCTATCCATTATTTATAACAAATCATTAGCTAGTGGCATCTTTCCCAACCGTTGGAAAACCGCACATATCATCCCCATTTATAAAAGCGGTGACAAGTCAAATTGTGAAAATTATCGACCTATAAGCATTCTATCCTGTCTTGCTAAAATATTTGAATCATTGGTTTATAGTCATCTTTATAGCCACATGAAACCTCTTCTTTCAGATAAGCAACACGGTTTTGTTAAGGGGAGGTCAACGGTTACTAATTTGTTGGAGTACAAAAATTATCTTTGCCAAGCATTTTCCGTTGGTGGTCAAGTGGATTCCGTGTATACAGACTTTTCAAAGGCCTTCGACAAGGTCAGCCATCTCCTGCTTTGTCGTAAATTAGCATCATATGGTATCCATGGAAACTTATACAGATGGATTTGTTCATATCTCAATAACAGGACTCAGTTGGTTGCATTAAAGGGTTTCCTCTCTTCATCTACGGTAGTAACATCCGGGGTACCTCAAGGTTCCCATCTAGGGCCTCTGTTCTTTGTCATTTTCATTAATGACTTAATTCAAAAACTATCTTGCAAGTGTCTTTTGTATGCTGACGACTTAAAGGTGTTTTCGTTAATATCCAAAACAGATGATTGCTTAGTCCTCCAGCAGGATATAAATAACATATCTGAATGGTGTAAGTCTAACCGAATGTACTTGAATGTTGGTAAGTGCTCTGTTATATCGTTCACCCAGAAACGTAATAAAATCACCTGGAACTATTTTATTGATGGTCAAACTCTTAATCGTACACAAATAGTAAAGGACTTAGGCATCCTATTTGACGAAAAACTTTCATTTCGTGCTCACTATGATCATATTATATGCAAAGCCAATCAACTTCAAGGTTTTGTTTTAAGAAGTACTAAAGACTTTAGAAACCCTCGCAGTACCTTATACTTATACTTTGCCCTGGTGAGGACGGTATTAGAGTATGGTAGTCCCGTATGGTCCCCGAATTACAAGGTCCATATAGGGGACATTGAGCGTGTTCAGAGAAAATTCTTTCGAATTCTCAACTATCGCCAGAACCCCGGTCGATCAAATTTAAATTACCATGACAGACTCTCCAAATTTAATGTTCAGCCTCTAGAGTGCCGTCGTGTATACTTTGATTTGGTATACTTTTACAAAATTATACACTACATTATCGACTCACCGGAGCTGCTTTCCACAATTAGTTTTAATATTAAGTATAGTGCTCGTAGAGCTAATCAAACTAATCTGTTCACCCTACAAATTTATAAAAATAATATTTCGTACTTCAACCCATTGACCCGGATGGCTCGGCAACTTAATGATATGGTTAAGAATAATGAATCATTGGACATTTTTGATAGTGTCCTGTCTTGCTAAAATATTTGAATCATTGGTTTATAGTCATCTTTATAGCCACATGAAACCTCTTCTTTCAGATAAGCAACACGGTTTTGTTAAGGGGAGGTCAACGGTTACTAATTTGTTGGAGTACAAAAATTATCTTTGCCAAGCATTTTCCGTTGGTGGTCAAGTGGATTCCGTGTATACAGACTTTTCAAAGGCCTTCGACAAGGTCAGCCATCTCCTGCTTTGTCGTAAATTAGCATCATATGGTATCCATGGAAACTTATACAGATGGATTTGTTCATATCTCAATAACAGGACTCAGTTGGTTGCATTAAAGGGTTTCCTCTCTTCATCTACGGTAGTAACATCCGGGGTACCTCAAGGTTCCCATCTAGGGCCTCTGTTCTTTGTCATTTTCATTAATGACTTAATTCAAAAACTATCTTGCAAGTGTCTTTTGTATGCTGACGACTTAAAGGTGTTTTCGTTAATATCCAAAACAGATGATTGCTTAGTCCTCCAGCAGGATATAAATAACATATCTGAATGGTGTAAGTCTAACCGAATGTACTTGAATGTTGGTAAGTGCTCTGTTATATCGTTCACCCAGAAACGTAATAAAATCACCTGGAACTATTTTATTGATGGTCAAACTCTTAATCGTACACAAATAGTAAAGGACTTAGGCATCCTATTTGACGAAAAACTTTCATTTCGTGCTCACTATGATCATATTATATGCAAAGCCAATCAACTTCAAGGTTTTGTTTTAAGAAGTACTAAAGACTTTAGAAACCCTCGCAGTACCTTATACTTATACTTTGCCCTGGTGAGGACGGTATTAGAGTATGGTAGTCCCGTATGGTCCCCGAATTACAAGGTCCATATAGGGGACATTGAGCGTGTTCAGAGAAAATTCTTTCGAATTCTCAACTATCGCCAGAACCCCGGTCGATCAAATTTAAATTACCATGACAGACTCTCCAAATTTAATGTTCAGCCTCTAGAGTGCCGTCGTGTATACTTTGATTTGGTATACTTTTACAAAATTATACACTACATTATCGACTCACCGGAGCTGCTTTCCACAATTAGTTTTAATATTAAGTATAGTGCTCGTAGAGCTAATCAAACTAATCTGTTCACCCTACAAATTTATAAAAATAATATTTCGTACTTCAACCCATTGACCCGGATGGCTCGGCAACTTAATGATATGGTTAAGAATAATGAATCATTGGACATTTTTGATAGTGACTATAGTGCATTTATTAAAACTGTGAAAGACATCCTCCATAGCAGGTTGGCCTTGGAAGGCCCCGCGTAACCCAAGAGGCGTCTGAATCTGCTGACGAGCCTGTGTTGCTGCTCATTGTGTAGTGTTGCTTTTTGTTTTGCTATTGTGTCTTGATGTATGCACATGTTTGTTGCGTTGCAATCCAGGTCAAAACTCTGTATTTGTTTTATGTGATATTGTTGGTTGTAATGTGTTTTGTGCATTTAAATAAATAAAAAAAAAAAAAAAAAAAAAAAAAAATGTATTTAAAGTTTCCATAATTAAACCCACGAGAGGGGGAGAAATAAAGGTCGACCCGGGCAGAGATCCCCCAATACCCGGGCAAGCGAAGATTTGTGCCCAACCGAGGAGTCCGCAGGTGCCCCGGCTGGGAGTGCGCTTGCGACTGAACTACCCATCAGCCATACATCCCCTGGTCACGCACCAGAACACGGGATTCGGGGTGATTTTTTAGAGAGGTTTTCTTCCTCGCAGTCCGGGCGGCTAAGCCAAGACCCTCGTCCCTGATCGGAGTCGCGAGACATGACCACCACTCCATTCAGGATTACGATATGCCGACGGTGGCTAGGAAACTAAATTTCCCATGCCTGCTCGGTGGCAGTGTGAGTGCACGCCGAGCCCGTCCTCCTTCTCCACAGAGGACAGCGGAGAAGTTCCGACCCATGGAAGAGTCCCTCCTTCGTGATTTTTTACCGAGGTTTTCATCCTCATAGCTCCGAAGAGCGAAGAGCCAACAGAGGTATCGGCAGAAACGAACGCTCTGTTGGACCAAGCCTCGACCGAGTGGCCGATGAAAATGGCTTCCTCTCCTTACTAGAATATTAGCCGTTGGCGATGACGCCCTCCCGAAAAGAAGGAAAAGGAAGCGTCATCGCCAACGTTTCCAGGGTGCACCACGTGGAGGTTTTCTAGACAGCACCCCACATAGCTGGAGACCTAGATTAACATATAAGCTACTTTTTATCTCGATATTCCCACGGGATCGGGACTTACGCGGGTGAAACCGCGGGGCGCAGCTAGTAAAATTTAAGAAAAATCTTTGGTTGTACTGTTTGAATTTGGCTGGTTTTAATATATTTATAAATAATAGTATACAGTGTATAGTTATACAATAGTTTTAATATATAATATATATAAATAACATAATAAATATAGAATATTTAAAAAAATTAAAAGTAAAAAGCACTTTCCCGCCATTTTTCAATTGTTTTTCTGTCCGCAAAAATTAGTGAATCTAAAGAAGAAATTCGATACATTCTGAAGTTTTATTACAAAAAAGGGAAAATGCGACTCTAGCCCCAAAAAAAATTTGACGTTTATGGACCTAATGCAGTGTCAGTAAGAGTAGCACAAAGTAGGTTCAAGCGTTTTCAGTCCGGGAATTTTTATGTCAAAGACGCAGCTCGCTCTGGTAGCCCTCATACGGATAAAGTCGATGCTATTTTTTTAAAAGTGGAGCAAGGTCGCCATATTATTAGTTATGACATGGCTGAGGAACTGAGGATGAACCATAAAACAGTTTTAACCTATTTGAAAAAGTCTGGCCATACAAAAAAGCTCGATATTTGGGTGCCACACGAGCACACTGAAAGAAACCTAATGAATCGTGTACTAATTTGCGAGTCTCTATTGAAACATAATCAAACCGAACCATTTTTATTAAAAGATTAATTACTGGTGATGAAAAGTGGATCACAAATTAAGAAAAAAACGGCGGGAATTGATCAACAGAAAAAGAGTGGTCTTTCATCATGATAACGCTAGACGGAACGGAACGGAAGTGTTAATACATCCACCATATGGTCCCGACCTTGCACTCTCAGATTTTCACCTGTTTCGGTTTCTTCAGAATTCTTTGGGTAGTGTTAGGTTAACAGAGGACTGTCATAACTACTTGTTACAGTTTTTTCATCAAAAACCCCAAGAATTCTACAGCAACGGGGTTATATCACTACCTACAAAATGGCAACAAGTTATCGAACAAAATGGCACTTACTCGTATATGTTACAGTTAAATGTAATTAAACTTTGAAAAAAAAAATGTCTTGAATTTGTAGATAAAACACGGAGAAACTTTTTCTCCGACCTTATATTTGACTCTGTGAAGAGAATTCCTATATTCTACTGACATAGAATGAATTAAAATCTATTACCTATAGCCTACTGCGAATTAAATTAATTTGTGTAATCATTGAAAATGAAAAGACGTTTGAACAATGGACGTGAATTAGCTAAAATGAGGAATGCGTAAACGTTGAAATTGCTCCAGAAATTTTAACAATGGGCGTATAATTATTTCTTATCTTCTTTCAATGTGTGGATAAGTGGCACAATACTATAACGCTTTATCAAGCAAATGTGAACTAAGGTAATACTTTTGGGTATAAAAGTATAGGTATAGCTTTTCGAAAATAGGTATATGCTTACATACAATTTTTATTTAACGTGGGGTACACTAAAAGTTTTTCGTAACTCATTAATAAAACAATTTACATGTAAAGTAATATATTTACTGCTGTTCGAAGTATTCTCCATTACATTGTAAACACTCTTTCGGTCAAACCATTTTTGAAAACATGAGGACCGTTGGTCTAAGGGCATGTGTTTTACATACTGGTTGAAAGCTATCACGGCCTCTTCCGGCCCCGTAAATGTCATATCTCTCATCAAATATTTATTTTTTGGGAAAATAAAAAAATCGCATGGTCCCGAACTCGAAATCGAACATTGTCATGGTGCAATAGGATGCGACTTCTTGGTCGTTTTTCCCTAACTTTTTCAAAGACACTGGGCAAACAAATGGTAGTGTACCACTCAGCATTAACTGTCTTTTGTTCTTCAAGTGGGATCGTGCAGACAGGACCCGTCCCGGAGAAGAAAAACGCAATCAGTTTCTTGCCTTCGTTTCTCGCCTGCCACAATTTTGTTGGTTTGTTGTCACTTTCGAACACCCATACAGAAGACTGTTGCTTTCTTTCCAGCATGTAACAATATAGGTACCCATCCACGGTGTTCAAATGAGGGGCTTCCCTCACAAAAGCATTTTTAAGACAAGCAGTCCAGTCTTGCGGAGCCAGTGAACTTTTAAAATCATAAAAATTCATCGCCCTAAATTTTTTTCGCGTTAATTCCATTTTTGCTACGGACGACGAACTTCAACTTGTAATAAAAAACAATTGACACTTTTGATATTATATAATTGACACGCAATTTCCCGCCAATTTTGTTTAAATTATATATTGAGTTTCTTAAGTTTAAAAAATATAACATTCGAAATTCAAACATTTATGAGCGGCCAGGAGCGTAGAACTTTTAGTGACACCAAATGACAGAAAGCAAATACTTGCTTAAGAGGTGTTCATTGTTCATATGTACCTCTTGTCGCTGGTTTAGCCTCATAAGCGCAAGAAATCTTTCAACATCGCCCCGTGCGCTTGTTCACTTATTTGCCATTTCATTAATATAAAAGAAAACTCTGTTTGATTAAAAATAACAAGCACTTTTATTTATTTATTTTTAAAGATACTATGAAAAATATTTCTAAAGTATTGTGTAGGTATAGGTATGCAGAAAATCCTACTAATATTATAAACGTGAAAGTTTGGAAGGATATATGGGTGTTTGGTGCACTTTAATGCAAAAACTACTGAACCGATTGCGATGAAACTTAGTATGTAGATAGCTGGAGACCTGGATTAAAACATAGGCTTCTTTTTATCCCGATATTCCACCGGCATCGGAACTTACGCAAGTAAAACCGAGGGGCGCAGCTAGTGTGTTTATAAAAAAGTGTGATAAAGTGCTCAAGTTCTGAATGAGATCAATTACATGAAAGTTACAAACGCAGTAAGACATTTCTAATTTTGTGACATCACTAAATCATCCTAAGTAATATTATAAATACGAATGTGATTTATTATTAGGCCTTTACGCTTTGACTATTCAACGGATCATCATTAAATTTTGAATAAGTACATGTTTCTAGAGTACAAAAAAGGTCATAAAAGTCTAGGAAAAGTCCTGTTCCAGAGAGATACCTGAATACATTAACAAAATCTATATTAACCCGAGCGAAGTCGTGAGCATAAGCTAGCTTTCTGCTAGCTTATGCTCACGACTGAAACAAAACAAATGGAAATCGTTCCAGCCGTTCCGGAGATTAGCCGGAACAAACAGACAGACCAACAAAAATTTTTTTAAATGATTTATTGGTGTCAGTGCCATGTAAACATTCAGATGCATTTAGTAAAAAGCTCTTATTATGACATGATACAAACAGGCACTTAAATTTTATTTATTTGTATAGATTTTTGTAATATACCTTTACTTTCAATAGAATAAAACACCAAATTTAATCAGCAGAGCAGCAAACAAATTGTCTTCGATACTAAAGCTTTCTACACACGAGCAAGCAGGATGGTGAGTAATCGCGAACGCGACAGCACTCGACACGACATCTCCTGTGACTTCGTTCCTATCCATTTCATTTCACTTGTCTAGAGCAGGCTGTTTGCGTGATACTGTGTGACATACGGTTGTGAAGTTCATCGCGTCGAGTTTAGAAGTTACTAATGTCAGTTGATTGACTTTCTGATCAAAATATATAATTTGACATAAAACCTAGTGGCATTTTTAACGTAACAGATTATTTTATTATAGCCCCTACACATAAAATACCATACAAGACTTACCTACTTCGTCAATATGAGTAAAGTCGTAAAATATATAAATCAATTTAAATCAGAGATTTGTTTAATTAAACGAAAGATGGTTAAAATAACGTTTGTCTAAAGATGATTGTATTGCACTTATGTTGCTAACTATTCAAATAGTAGAAACATAAATATAGCCTCAAATCGATGCATTGGCGGCTTCTGTGCAATTTTTTTATAAGGTAACCGACAGATTATCAGTCATGAATTACATTGTGCCTCACATAAAAAAAATACCAAAAAATGAGTGTCGGAAATGATATAAAAAATTCAAACAGTTTTTGCATATCATGCAAAAATAAAAAAAACTGTTTACAAAAGCTATTGTTTGATCCACAGAAGGCAGCTGACTAAGAACATGTCAAAAATGATCGACAAACAACCGACCAGTATGTGTAGTTTAATTACGCGTCGCTACTCGACCGGCCTCTGATAAACGACTCTCTAGCTGCTCTACTTCATGACATGTTCAGGGTTTTAAGCCTCAGCTCCCTAACAATTCCGCTTATTTACATTTCCCATTGGGTTAGCGGTCTTTGGGTAAGAGGTTGTTGATCAATAATCACTGATTAGGAGAGGCTTAATCTCATTAAACAATATTAGCTTTTGCCTTGTTTAGTTCATTCCTTCCATTATAAGGATAATATTACATAATAATAAATTTAAGATATCTCTGACTCGAAAATC
Organism: Euplagia quadripunctaria; assembly: GCA_963859945.1. NCBI lineage: Eukaryota > Metazoa > Arthropoda > Insecta > Lepidoptera > Erebidae > Euplagia > Euplagia quadripunctaria. Next base: position 7,975,374 of record OY982570.1, on the reverse strand, counting down.
CCTTCAACGATTAGAAAAGAGCTGATAATCTTCGAACAGCTGAACTTTTCTTGAATTATATCTAAGAACACTCTCGATCAAGTCACCTTTCAAACAAAAAAACATAAATCGGTTCATTTTTTTGGGAGCTACGATGCCACAGCAGACACACAGACACACAGATACACAGACACACAGTCACACAGACAAGTCAAAGTTATAACACCTCTCTTTTTAAGTTGGGGGTTAAAAAATAATATAATTATACCTTCATTGCAGCTTCACTTGGTACCTATTTTTCACTTATTAAAGAAGAAATGGGAATTTCGTTTCCTACCTTGTGGTGATGATAAATCAGTAGAAACAGATATATCACATCAAAATGATATTTAGAATTTGTTTAATTGTGCTTACCACTTTCATGATTGAGTTACAAAAGTAATTAAGGCGTGTGTTTACAACGATTTTCATGTTATTTTTATTAAACTTAAAAGAACATGAAGTACTTGTTATGCACTCTGTTAGATTTTTTTAATATTTGCGGAATTTAACGCTATTTTTTTGCAAAATTTATTGACTTCTTTCGTGGACTATATAAATTTAAGTTACTTACGATAGGAAATCCAAGGGGCGTTGGATGTAAGTTGGGTATGTAAAACAGAGATGTTAAACGGCCTAACATTATTCTACATAGAATAGTGATGAGGGTCGTGGTTTGACGGCACCCTTACTTGTATTATCTTAGTTCACTACGTATAGTAAATTCATGCATTTACTTTATTTATTTATGTTGAAATACATTACGGCTTTATCTTATGTAGTATCCTGCGATACAGCATTTAGAAGTTGATTAAATTCGAATCAAATCACATAATTTCTTATTTTGCAGAAAGCACTGTTACAATGGTGTTGTCAATCTCATAATATGTATCAAGTGTTTCTAACTTCGATCAAAGATTTATTTAAATAACTTTTAATTATTATTATTACATCAATCAATCAGAAGATGGATACTGGAACTCTTTCTTGGTTACTAGTAAGCCCCTCGAGTTTCGACTTATTTAGTTTCGAGTTTGGTCGGATACATTACTTGGTGATGAGAGGTAAAGCGTGTTTTCTGGTTTTTTTTTACTAAAATAATAATCCATTATTTATTAACTTCACTTTTAACTAACTATTTAAACAAATATTGGAAGTAAATTTTAACCTTTTTCTATTATTGTCGTATGGAAATGAAACTTTGTATGTCTATGTAGTTCTTATGACAATACTAAAATTTTGGAGCTAATATAATGATGGAGTCAGGAGGTGGATAGTGGAACTCTTCACTGGCTGCTAAAAACTCCTCGAGTTTCGGCGCATATGATTCGTTTTGACGAGTCCAACCAATTAGGTTTAGTAACGATGGTCTGATGATGGGTGCAGGCTCTTTATATTTAGTGCTGACAGTAGTCAAGTTAGTAACAAGAATTATTATAATAAAAATATTTATTTTCTTCGAACAAGGTTTGACAATAAACTGATAGACACGAATCCTGATATTTTTGAAAACATTTTTAAATGCATTTTCCGGAATTGACACTTCTCGCCGTGAATTCTCTTTGATATCTTTTATCGACTGAAAACGGGTACCTCGACGTAATAATTTGAGTTTTGGAAAGAGAAAAAAGTCGGCCGGAGCCATATCCGGTGAATACGGTGATTGTTCGATGGTATTTTTTGAGTTTTTGGTCAAAAATTCGTTCACAATAATGGCCTTGTGCGGTGGCGCGTTGTCGTGGTGTCATATCCAAGAATTTCCTTACCAAAAATTTGACCTTTTTCGACGAATTTGCTCTCTCTAACGCCGCATAACGCTCAAATAATATTCTTTATTTACAGTCTGACCTACTGGCAAGAAATCCGAGTGCACAACACCACGATAGTCAAAGTAAACAGTCAACATGACCTTGACTTTTGATCGACTTTGTCGTGGTTTTTTCGGTGTCGGTTCAGTTGGAAGTCGCCATTCCGAAGCTTGTTGACTAGTTTGCATATCAAACTCGTAAACCTATGTCTCATCACCAGTAACAATACGTTTTACGAATTTAGGGTTGGAATTGACTCGTTCTAGCATGTCTTCAGCGACTTTTGCGCGATCGAGTTTTTGAAGAAAATTCAGATCTTTCGGGACTAGTCGGGTGGCAACGTGTTTCATGCACAAGCGACCGTTTATAATGGTACGAATCGATTCGTGAGACACAGGAAGTTCAGCGGCTATCTCTCTCAAATTTGAATGAGGATTTTCAGTCACAATTTCCTTCACTAAAATGATGTTAACTTCAGTTGAAGACGTTGATGGCCGACCAGAGCGAGGCAAATCTTCCAAAAAGTCTCGATCTCTTTTGAATGCACTGTACCACTTATATGCGTACCACGTATGCGTTCTGTAACATTTTTAGCCAAATTTGAAGAAAAGAAGTTATGAGACAAACTCTTTGTTCGATGTTTTTATCCATTATAAAAATCGCAAAATCGAGTACTGAAAAAAAACTAAATGACAGATATTGCTCAAACTTCGCGTCAATATAGAAAGCAGTTGTGCCAACTTAACCACAAAAATGAATTATTTGAATTGAATTTGGAATTAGAATAAAATTATCAATTGTATGAATGTACTTGAATAGTTTTAGTTAGAAAATATTCATGGTACGTATATTATTATACCTCTACCATTCGGGTGAAATAATACATGTAACTATTTTAATAATTTTAAATATAAAAGAAAGTTCCATTTGTATTTGAAATTCGAATAAATGTTCTGTGTTATTATACGTTAATTTTATACACTTATTTTCATAAGGACATTAAAATTGTATGTAACTAAAACAATTTAGTTAAATAAAAAACCATTTAAATACAACGAAGATTGAAAATTAAAGTAATAAAAGTTTGAAGTATGAAATTACAAAAATTTTGTAGTTAATTTATTTACACAGCCCAAATTATACCCAAGGGAAAGTATTACTTACGTTTAATTTATCGGGTATTTCCGCCAAACAGTATAGGTATAAATACGGAGCACGTTATAATTTAAATATTAAACCCATGAATAATTAATGAAACTAAAAATCGGTAGGTGACTAAAATTTATTCTGAATATATTATTCCATTTCCTCAACTAAACCTTTTATTGACTTACGATTGAAATTAATAATATTTAGGTTCAAAAATCTGGAATCAAAAGAACATAAGACAGTTGCCAAACACAAAAAGCAATGCACTATATAGGTACGTGCTAAATACTTTAAATGGATATAATAAAATTACAACCAACTACTTTTTGTTTTAGAAACTAAAAATAGAAAAAATTTATACATACTCGTATAATTTAAGGAAAATTATTATTTTATTTTACTATTATGAATTTTATAGTAATTTTATGAATTACACATGTTCAGAAAACATTGTACATAAAGTTATGAACGAAGAAGTTTCCTATGAAATCTCTCTATTAACTACAGTTCTATAGCAAGGACATAAATCATCGATTAAATTTTTATTACCTCAGTACCTATACTGACTTCTAAAATCAAAATACCAACATTCAATTTAAAAAACCAATAAGCTTGACCCCTATTGCTTTAAGAATCACACTGTTTGCGTCCTATAATTAATTTATTTAAGAGGAACGGGGTAGGTCATCCTGGATCGGTTTTACGCACCAACATCCAACGCCATTAGAGGACGCAGAGAGTGGAACAATTTAATTGATTTATTTATCCCTATATCCAATTAGGCTGGCACCAAAAATTGCTTGGTGAAATTCAGGGAGAATTCTCCTCGCTGTCAAACACCTGATTCAATGAACAGGAGTACGATAGATATTTGAGCCTTGTCAAATATTGTAATGGATTTCATGATGTCAATATTTTCTGTACCGAGTTAAAAGGATTTTTTTTATGGTAAACGGAGCAAACGAGCAGACGGGTGACCCGTCTGCCGCCCTTTAAGGTGGGAGTAGGGGAAGAAGGGGAAAGAGGGGAAGGGCGGGAATAGAGGAGTGGGGGGAGCGGGGAGGGGTAGGGCCTCCGGTAATTTCACTCACGCGGCGAAAAGCAATGCAAGCATTGCTTCACTGTTTTCTGTGAGGCCGTGGTATCACTCTGGGCGAGCCGGCCCATACGTGCCGAAGCATGGCTCTCCCACGACTTTTAAGTACATTCAAACATCCTACTAATATTATAAACGTGAAAGTTTGTGAGGATGTATGAATGTATGGATGTTTGTTACTCTTTCACGCCAAAACTACTGAACAGATTGAGATGAAACTTGGTATGTAGATAGCTGGAGATCTGGATTAACATATAGGCTTTTTATCCTGATATTCCCACGGGATCGGGACTTACGCGGGTGAAACCGCGGGGTGCTGCTAGTGTAATATGATTTAAGTCAAATTAATTAATTTAATATTTGTGTAACCCCCAGCCAGATGTACCGACGACCTGAAGAAGGTAGCAAGGATGGACTGGATGTGGAAGGCGGAGGACCGGATGCTGTGACGCGCATTGGGAGAGGCCCACGTCCAGCAGTGGACTACGATAGACTGATTGATTGATTGATTATACAAACACTGTTAAAGTTAAGTTTTTTTCGCGTTCCCACCAAAACTGACTTAAGATTTCTCCTTAATCAATTAGTTAATTTAAACTTTCCGCCGAGACTATTAAGATGAAAGCTATAAATTAAATGAACGAGTTAAGGAACATTGCATACTCATAACATGAAATGATTGGAAGAGATTTTTGGCCTGTTGGCCTAGTGGTTAGTGATACTGACTGCTGAATCAGAGGTCGTGCGTTCGATTCCCACCCAGGGCAAGTAGTTGTGTGATGAGCATGATCATTTGTTCTGTTTCTGGGTGTAATTTATCTATAATATGTATATATTTAGTAATATATAAGTATGTTTATCAGCAGTCTGGTCACCATAGTATACTCTGGCTTTGCCTAGTTTGAGAGGTGTCTCAAGTTATTATTATATTATTTTATCAAATAAATTATTAATGAACGTGTCTGTCTAGGGTGGCGATTGCAATATTATTTATAAATATTTTACCTTAAAAGAAAAAAGATAAGTCCTAACAACAATCGTAGAGTAACTTGTGACTCCTTGAGTTGCAGGTGTCCATGGGCGACGGTAGTCACTTACCATCAGGTGACGCGTCTGTTCGTTTGCCCCCTATATTATAAAAAAAAACAAAAGAGGAATTGTGTTGATTACTTCTGTTCAAATGATTAGAGTCGACTTCTTCTACACAGAGATATATGAAAAGTGGGTAGTATTAAAAATCTGATATTTGCACTTTTCTTATGTTAACTACTATATACAGACAAAATAAATTAACTTATACTTTACTTTTTGCTTATAGTCATTTTAAATTCCTACTCAAACGTTCCAATCGATAAAACAATTCAATTTTCTTACAATCACTTTTCGAATTTACTCCGAGTAAATTCGTGGAAATTTTAATATCCGTTGAACCAAACTTTGATCAGAGAGTTATCCATCGTCAGAAATTATGAACTTCATCATTCACCATAAGAGCCTCTTTAGTTAATGCGACTTTACAAAAACAGTTGGCTTTTAACTTGATAGGTATCATTCGAATAAAATAAAATGGTAGCCATTAAGGAAGTGCCCGCAATTTAAATATGCTATTTGAAAAGTTAATGTAATAACTTCTAAATAGAAACGTTAATGTTGTTTACTCATTTTGTTACCTGTGCTACAAGAATTTTTATTAAAATGTTAAGGTATTATAACTTAAGCAAGTTTATTGACATTATAAATACAAGCTATTATCAACTTTACTATAGAATTATTAGATAACGATAATTGAAAAAGTCTTATTTTCACTTAATCAATTATTAATCAAGTCAAAGACAAAAAATTATTAAAACATTTAAATTATATACTAGCCCGTTAAAACCATGAGAAAAGTAATTCCTCTTTCTTCAGCTTAAAAATCGTAAATAAAACATTAAAAAACAGTATTTTTCGGACATAAATATTCATTCTTTTCTTATTGCCCAAACTTCGCTAGTACCTTTCGAAAGAAAAATTAGTTAAACAATGGTGTAACTCGAAATACATTTACGGGTAACAAAAGGCGACGAAAGTATAATTAATGTCCTGTAGGAGTTAAAATTCTAAGAAAGTTGTTTGTTTTAATACCGTAGAATGTCACGTAGCCTCATTAAGGGTTAAGCATCGTTCACCTAGTCAACCCTCTTGCGCTAGAATTTCCAGTCTGTTTGTTCTTGTTTTTTATTATTACGTAGTAAACTGGAGATTCCAAGTCACTGTGTTTATTTTTAATTTGTGCGATTTTGTATGGCCATAATTAGTTAGGTCGTGGAGAGTATTTAAAATATTTAGGTGTAAAATTAATTAGTGTAATGAAAGTCAAATGTTTGTTTAAATATTCTTGAAATATTCTTAAACTGTGTTTATACAGTAACCGTTTGTCAACGGTTACTTACTAACAGTTATTCAACTTGTGAATTATTAATGTTTAGTTAGGTTTACAGTAATTTGTTTGAATATTCGGTTCGTTTGTTGATATTTCTCGGAGTTTTAAACGATGTTACTAGCAACACCTAATATCAGTCCCGCGAACAACGGGTTATGTATTTATATGTTCGGAGCCAGCATTGAGTTGGAAATGTCGTCTAAAGTGTTTGGAGTTTGAGAATAAATCTACCGTCCCATATTCACGTGAGTTTTATTGTACGAGTATTTCCATATTCCTTTGTATGTTTACTACAACTCCTTTAAACCAGTAAAAATCTCAGAATATGGTTGTTTCAAGCCTTTTTCGATTCGTTTCGTTTTTGTCTTCGACCTTTCGATACCAAAGCCCACATAAATCGTAACACTCCTGTCCATCCAAAGGTTGCCTGGAAGATATTGCTTCTGCGATAAGGCCGCCCATTGTGCATTTTATGTATAATCTGTCTGTGTATTGTTTCTTTTTTATTTTTGGTGTACAATAAAGAGTATTTATTATTAATATCACTATTATCTACAAAATATTTTTGTTACAGCCTAGTCTTGACTTATGGTGAAGATAAGAGCATTGTTAACTTTTGTTGGAATTCGCTAACCATTGTCCGTGAATAATAATATATTATTTATTAAACAAATAAGATAAAACTTTTGTTTTTCAATATATGCAATTTTATTTGTAATAGATCCTTGCGTTACATATTGAAAATTTTAAGTGAGTATTATGCATCAACTCGGTTCTGATTTTGTTAAGCTAAATGTACACATAAAAGCGTACTTTATAGTGCACAGCTCATAGTTTACAAAGTTATGTTTAGAGTCTATTTTCGCAACACTGAATCAACCTTTGAAAATTCTACTACAAATGCCTAAAATTGGTTTAGCAATCTTATTACCCGAAGATTTAAGGCAAAAATTAGGTCATCGACACATACCTTTCATGTTACTCAAAGCAATTTCCCCTTAATAAGCCCGAGTTCCGACGTTCGTTGGTAAAACAAAGGTGGTTTAAAACACGAGCATCGTGGAATAGGCTCGTTAACTTTTCAATTTTCCGACGTAAGCTTCGGTAATAGTTGTGTGACGCCAGTGTGGCCCTACCCTATTATTTAGTGTTGTTACGACCGCGGGACACGGACAATTGTTTATTGTTTTTTTTAGGCTTGATTGCGATTACAATACAACGAAATTTTTTTTTCTTTTTGTAATAGGTCTAGTACAAAAGGAAAATAATTATCAATTACAATAAGTAAGTCGTTTTTTGTAAGTTGTTGGTAATTGGTAATTAGTTAGGTAATTTAGGGCTATAAAAATAAATTTACTGAGTATTATGATAGCGAACTGAAACTTAAATTTACCTACCTGACAGAAAACCAAGGATCGCCCACTGAGAAAAGGAAAATAAATTATTATATTCATTTCACTGTGTTACAGAGTTAATAAGTTACCTAATATAAATCCTTCCAACGTTTTCGGTCACCAATGACTTGTAAAACATATTCAACCAAAAATGCGGCGCTTTTCGGAGTTTGTTAAAAATTAAAATTTGAATTAAATCTTAGTTTTCCCGTCACAAACAAATTGGTAGTTTAAACCACACGCTTTAAGTTTTAATATTAATATACAGCACCGCATATTCAAAGTAGAGATATGTATAGTTTGTAGAATCTGTTCCCTATCTACTACTAGTAGTCAGTTAAAACTCGCTAGGGGCTATATTAAAGCTACCGCAGTCTAAAAATACAAAATAAGCTTTAAAGTGTTCGTTCCACAAAATATCGAAAAAGCTGAATATAAATTTTAGCTTCTTGAATTTCTTTGGGACCACAAGTTGACAGGACAGAATATTATAAACGCGAACTACTTCATCTCCGACCATTTAATTATCCTTTTGGTTTTAACCATTATTGACTTACAATTTCTAATTATTATTTTGATTATATTCAAACATTATTATCATGACATTTTATTGACGGATATATTCCAAACAGTTTCCAACAGTTCTTTTTTCGTAACTCAGTTCTAATTATCGCTTTTATTATTCTTACATACTTATTTATTAAATCGTTATGTACCCGGCTATTTGAAAACATGTTGATATGTACAATTGAGAATTAAGAACAGTTTTATACAGTCTTCTGTAAACTGCATATATTTAAAGCAAATAAGTCTGTGGCTTGTATTTAATAGGCCAAAGTGTGTTTTCGTACGAAAGAAATGTTGTTTTTTATACTGTTGAATAAAAAAACATAAATTTCAAACTGTATGACTAATCTGGCATTAAAATATCATGTCTTACGACAACGTACTTTGTTTGAAGAATCATCAATCATCATAAGCAATCATGACGTATTTACCATACGGATTCCATGGAGACTCTGTGATGATACTGCACACAGACTTGAACCCCTTAAAATTTATTGAAATGGTTCTTGCCTGAAATTATCTAAAATGAAGACTTAAAAACTCATATTTAATGAATTTCAAACATTACGACGCGGGCGTAATATAAGTGGGAGATATAAACTGCAACTGCAGTAGTTAATATCAAAAAGGTAATAGTACCTACCTATTTTAGTAGGAACATGCAGTGGTGCGGAGCAGAGGGCGCGGGCTTTGCTGCCCATTACACGCGTTATTTCATTAGGCAACGGATAATGAAATTTTCGTCGAGAAAATTGTGCCTCGCCGGCCTCAAATGTGAGTATGTGGAGTTGTAGAGTGGTTTTGTTCCGCTAGTTTGCTTTCAGAGGTGGTGAGAGATGAAATTAGAAAAAGGACGTATAATTTTAACTCCTGCATATAAAGTTAATAGACCAAGTTTTCTTTCAAAATGAAAGGAACAATTTTGCATTAGTAAATTTTACTTATACAACTTTTAATTTTCTGTAGATAACTGCGAATGTGAATTTTGAAACATTCATTTGTGGTCATATAATAATACTGGTACTAAATTTAATGCAAGTATTATTATAAAGCTACTACTAAGCTGATAGGGATGTTGACAAATTCGGTGACTGATTTTTAAATATCAACAGTTTATTTATTGACTGGATATGGGCTGAATTGTAACAATTCATAAAGGGTTATAAAAATAATAGGGGGATTTTTTTTTTTTGAAATGTCTCCATTTATGTCGTTTGCAAACAATAAATGAGCAATCGGGGTATTGGAACTTTTACTACTATCGACTTCATTCAATGTTTTACACATTAGGTAGCTAAACGGCAAAACATTTTAAAATAAACAATAGCAAGCGTCATTATGGCGAATAAGCGCTGTGCCAGCTTTCGGCGACGGCTCAACATTAAATTGTATTATTGTTTATGTGCCGACGAGAAAATAAGTCATCCCTACGAATATACCAATGCAGAGTTTAGTAATGATTGCAACTGTATGCTGTTGCCTGTTCCATCCACCATTCATTTGACTGCTGCCCGGCAGATCATGCGCAAGGTTGAAGATGCCTAAGCCACTCGTCGCAGATAAAAGATGATATCCTAGAGTAGTTCGAGTGAAGCAAAAGAATGGCAGCACAAAAATTTTGCAGACTTACTTACGGTACTGGATTTCTACTTATGGTAGGAAATAAAAAGACTTGTTTATTTCCGTGAATACAAAAGAGATGTGATGTACCCACCCAGTACCCAGTACGATAACGTTTTTGAATAAACATTATAAAACGTTCGCGTTTGTCTTTTGAACCCGGCAAACTCGTTTTCGACCAATTATTTCGGTATAGTCTGACCAATGAAATAAAAAGGCTGGTCCGGCCAGAGGCGCTTCAATTGGGTTTATTGCAACTTACTCTACGTATAGTCATATACATGTGGAAGCTATGATGCCACAGACAGCCACACACATACACAGATAAACACAATAAACTTATAACTCCCCTTCTTTTTACATAACCTGATGAACATTTGAATCTTTATTTTTTTAAACCTACATATGTACAGTTGACAAAGAAAATGGTCTACCAGTTTTGACAAAAGTTTCTGTGTCACAATAGCGATAAGGTTGAACCTATCTAAAAATGAAAGACTACTGACATCTGAAGTCATCAGATTTTATTATTACCTTTGTTATCAGTGCGTTAGAATATGATTTTCATCAATAATTTTCATAATCTTTCACTCAGTGGAAAGCGTTTCAATATTTTATGAGATTAAAACCTCTTTTACACAAAATAAGAAAATATTTACAACTATCAAACATTTACGCTAAAATAAGATTATTTCTGCAAGGTTGTTTTTTTTTCAAGATGGACGAATAGACGTCCATTTTGAAAAACGATTACGATACATTTTTGTTATTTAACTTGTATAATTATAAAACACTTGATATTGGCGGAATTCCTACGCTGATTCTTTCATATGATGATGAGATGATAGAGTCCATAATAAAATAACATCAGCAATGCCTTGCAATTTATCAATTACTGAAAGAGGTAATATAATTGCGTTACATAACGATGGCTTCAATAATAGTGAATTTTCTAGACGGTTAAATGTATCGCGACAAGCCGTTCGCCTCTGTATTACACGTGAAGGAGATGAGAGAAACTTAACGACGTCGAAGTGGTCGTCGGTCTAAAATGTCAGAAAATGAAAGAGCAATTATGAGACGTGAATATTTAAAATACGGCTTTACACCGACTAAACATTTTTCCGAAATGTTTCATGTGTCTAATCAGACAATCAGAAATTACTTGCATCACATGGGTTTGCATTACAGGCATTGTGCAAAAAAAAAACTGCACAATTAAATTTTGCCAGACATTACTTGAATTTCGATTGAAGTAACACTGTGTTGTGTTACGAAAAGACCTTTAAATCTACTCAGCATGTTCCTTTACATCTTTGGCGATACAATGGGACACATTATACACAAGACCATGTTATTCCTACGAATAAAAACTTTCGTGAGTGGTATTCATATTAGCCAAGGATATACGACGCGGTAGGACGCCTCACCACTTGATAAAGGGCCCCCGTCTGCTCCGAAACTAGTCGGGCATCCCCGAAGTATACACGTGAATGAACCCGTATATCTTTAATTAACATGTTATACCTAACATGGAATCTGGTCGAATTTCTGCAAACTGTGTGCATCGGCATTGGATTATGTAGATGTCCTCCAAAATGCAATGTTGCCAGCTGTCCGTATTTTTACCCATAAAATGTAATGCCACAATTTAATTATTTACAAGACAATTGTCCTTTACACACAGCAAGGGTGATGCGTGCCTGGTTCGATACACATCCGGAAATATGTTTAGTACCTTGACCTGCAAAATCACCAGACCTCAACCAATAGAACATCTTTGGGCTCTTATGGTTAAAAGATGGTCAAACCGCAACAAAAGAAAACGGGAAACTCTGGAGCGGCACTTTTTTTTTATTGTTCAAAATAATTTTAAACTGTAACGAAATATAGGAGGAAACCCGCGGATCTGATATTTATTCAAGGCTTGTGGGTTCAATGAGAGACCGTCTCCAAGCTGTTTTAGACACAAATGGTGGTTACACAAAATATTAATAAGATATTTGTATCGTTACTGTTATTACAGTTTCATTAAAAAATGTGTGTTTTTCCTTCTTTTTAATTACTGTTATAACTATGATTCATTATTTTATAAATACGAATGAATTAAACGAAATACTATCTTTTATTACAAAAAAGCTTTTTATTTAGTATCGGTATTTATTGAACCACGTGTTATAATTAGTCAGAATAATAAATTGTATTTTATCCAGGTACAAGTATGCAATCAAAACAAGGATATGAAACCCTCAAAGCTAATATGATGTTTAATATGAAAAATCAAAATTTTCAACTTCATTTGACATTTTCATCTTCTTAATTTCTACAATGCACCAATGGAGCGGATGGAATGGAAAGACGTCAGACTCATTATCACTGTTATTACTTGATGAATCACTTTTATCACCAAGAAGGTTGTTGTAATGTAATGTTATAACGATTGCCGTTACAACCATATCTGCTTCTGTAATTATCTTCTATTTTACTGTGTTTGCAGCAGCCGCCCCATTTTTCTGTAAAAAAATTCTACAAAACAGGAATGATATTCAATAAATAAAAACATTACGTACCTATAATGTTTTTTTAAATAAAATGTCTAATATTTACCTCAAAACGATGTTGTACAAGTTTTAGGAAAGTAATCTAATCAAGTCCTACATTCTTAGAAGCAAATTTTCATTTTACTGTACCTCAAATCATTTCGATTGGGTTTATGCTGAGGCAAAGGTTGAGGCTAATTGCAAATTTTTATTGTGCATATTATATGATGTATCTACCAGTAATGTTGACAACTAAGTCTGTAATACTATTTAGAGAAATATAGTCCAATCCGTCAGATTTTCTTTCTGACAAATCTTTGAATACATTGCTAACCACTTTTCTCTCATTACTATGAATATTTTTTTAACCCTTAACACATAAAGAGAGGTGTTATAAGTTTGACGTGTCTGTATATCTGTATGTCTGTCTGTGGCATCTAAGTGCGTTTTTTTTGTTTGAAAGGTGACTTGATCGAGAGTGTTTTTAGATATAATTCAAGAAAATGTGTATATTTTTTGACAGCAAAAATACGTGTTTACGTACTGCACTTGTCAAACGCACTGAGAGCTGAATTAGTAAGTTTTTACTGATTTGAATTTGAGCCACTTTGAGATGACAGACCGGGCATCTGGACATAATATACATATATATTATGTATCAAAGTAAACATAAATATGTCACAAACATAAAAATAAACTACGCTTACACTTTTACAGCAATTAGCAACAAACAATAATGATATTATGTTAATGACGTTTTAAGTTACTCCAGCCATTAAAAAAATTACTTACGTTTGTTTTATTATGGCTAGGTTTTTTATTACTCTGGTCAGGCTAAATAAGGAAGTGAAATTAATTTTGAAATACACTTTTAATAAGTAAGTAATTTGATTATTATTATTAAATTATTAAAGTAAATAATTACAGTCCTTTCGGTCTGTTTATTTTTATTATTTACATAATAAATAATGTTACTAAATGTTAAAATCAATGATGGTCCTAATTCGCTGTACCCTGGACAGCTGACAGTTCACTGCCCTCGTGCGCCTACCAAAGCGTGGATGGCTTTGTGAATGAATTGTTTGAGCCTTACTACTGTTAAACTCGAATAAGTGAAAGATATCATTCACATTCCAACTTTTTTATTATAACCAGTAGAATTAATTTAGTTTTTTATTCTCTGGAAGCACTTAACATCCTAAGTTACCTCGCTTCATTTCCAAAATGACTATAAAACCCCTATGTAAATATGCTGTCATATACTGTTCAAATTTATAGAAAGAATTGAAATAATTGTAGTTATTTTAGTTGAAAAATTAGTAAAATAATATTTAGATTCATTTTTAATCTTCGGAAGTATGATCATGTTGTCTGTTTAGGATTCCCTTCATCAAAAAAAAAAAAAGAACCCTTATAGGATCACTTTGTTGTCCGTCTGTCTGTCAAGAGCTTTTTCTCAGGAAGCCTGCAGTCTCTTGAAGCGATAAAAAAATCAAACTTCTAAGTCAACACAGTTATAAGATATGGCCACTTAAGTCTTTTATTTGACCAAATTTGAACATTTCGCAGAAGAAGAATCATGAAATTTGGTAAGAAGCAAGGTCTCATGTTATGGGACTTGTGCTAACAAGTAAAAGAAAAAGTCCGACAGTCGTTAATTTGTTGGTATTTTTATCATTTGGTGACATCAAATACTTATGTCAGCGGTCCCTTAAAGCTGTAAAAAAAACAAGCTTATTAGTCAACGCAATCATAAGATATGGCCATTAAGCCTTAGATTTTAACAAAGTTGAACATTTCGCAGGTAAATCAGAACCTATAGGCCATCCCATTGACTTAGAATCATGACATTTGGTAAGAAGCAAGATCTGACAGCAAAAGTAAAGGCAAAAAATCCGAAAGTCGGTAATTTGTTGTTATATCCCATTAAAAAAATAGTTTTTGTGATTACAAACTTATGTTTTGCGGTTGGATTGTGCAACCGCAAAGTTAAGTTTGTCTTTCGAAAAAGACGGGCAAAAGTCTTCGAGAATTGATTCCCGAGATGGACGTACTATTTACATACAAGTTTGCTTGCTTACGCAACCCTTAGTGCGCGAGTCAGACTCGCGCTTGTAAGGTTTTTTCGTTCTGAATTGAACTGGATTCCGATTCGTCAGTGCCGTCATCTGCTCGCCCTCACTTCTTGTATTCAATTCCTTTTTTGAAGTTATATTTCTTTTGGCTCGTTATGGTAAAATAATGAGAGTAAATTTCTACGATGCGCGCGCACAACGTCACGAAAAACCGACACCCTGAAGTTAGCCAGTAACACTTACGATAGTGATATAAATGGTTTTTACACATTACTTTGAGCCTTGAGGACGTTTGTAGAATTTGAGTTGATTTGACGGTATGTATTATTTGTTATGATATTTAAATAAATTTTATTTAACTAGATAAAAGTATAACTTCTTACGTGCGTGCATAAGTATACACACACTTTTTTTTCTTTTCTTGTTTCACTAATTCTCATACTTTTTAATGCACCTACTTCATTCATTTCTACATCACCCTAAGGTAGACTGGCAGAGAATGCCTTCGGCACTAAGTCCGCCCCTGTACACATTGTGCAGAATAAAACTTTCAGAAAATAATGAATAAAATAAAATGTTATATTTTCAAAGGCATCGTTGCAATTGCACAGCGATTCTCATTTTTTTTACGATATACATGACGTTTAAATTAAATTTCGTCACTACAATCTAACACTTTTTTTCTTATCTTATACTACTCCTTTAGCTTTAGTTTGCAAATTAATTTAAAACGAAGTACACATCAGTTGTCACCGCCACTGCGAATATGTAAAAGGAACAATGTATATTAAAAAGATACAATTATATTAAAATACTAGCTATGCCCCGCGCGGCTTCGCTCGCGTGTATACACATATTTTTTTTGCGATGAATCCTAATTATTTTTTCCAAAATAAAAGTACCTAAGTTACTTCTTATACACCAGCTATCTGCCCGTGAAAGTCTCGTGGAAATCGGTTCACCATCGAATCGAACAAACAAACCGAACGAACAGACAGAGAGACCGACAGACAGACAAAAGTTTAAGAAATTGATTTTTTAGTATATATAGTAGTATATAGTAAAGCCGTTATTATGACATTACAAACAGACATTTCAATTTTATTTATTTATATAGAAAAAGGCAGGCGATGAAGATATTCTCCACTAATATAAACCAAATAAATATCTTCGCAAATGTATTTGAAGGAAGTGTATGTACATTTACAAAATGACAGAGTAGAAAAACCACTTGAGCACTCCAACTATATTGAACGTTGGTATTCGAAGCATCGCTTTTGCTCATATAAATCATTCGAACGTGATAGTTTGCGAGCCTATCGGCATTCTTTTCAGCTTTCCCAATATGATATGTTGAGGACTCCTTCCCAAATCGATGTAGATATTTCCGATTTAATCTTTGATATTTTTATATTTGGACAACAATTTTCGTTACGTGGATAAAATGAAAATAAAATACACTGCGTCGAATATTTACTGTTGAAAACAAGATCTCAATACTGATATTTGAATTTTCCATTTTTCCTACGGTAAAATTTTGCATAGCTGTTTTTCTATCCGAGTATTGTAAAGATTTATCAAAACAAGATAGTATTTATTTTATTATATTTATTTAAATGAATATTATTTGATTTTAATCGTTTCATTGTATTGAAATAAAATAAACAAAAATGTGACTGTGTGTACCAATGTAGGTAAAAAAGACCGATTTCTTGATCTGTCGATGCCGACAGAAAAAAAAGGACAACATTTTTATTTTTGTCTATAGCGATGTTTTGTTGTTTTTGTGACTGGAATGCTAACCCCCACTGAACGAAGTAAAACCCTAGTTATGTGATTTGCCATTGCATTTAATTTTAGCAAGCCATCTTGCTATAATGATTTTTTACCCGTACGTACCAGGTATTATACTGATTAATTTCTCACTGTTCTTGCAATTGACTGCATGTTTATTTTTGTCGCACACTCCAACTACCGACCGCATCATTTAAAATCACCGCAACATAAAAGCTGACACCAAATACATCACTCAACCTCCTGTGAGATTAAGAGCGTCTAGGGTTACGACTAGCGTTGATTCGTATATTCATATTAAACTTTAACTTTTTTGTTGGGAACAAACTGTATTTCTTTCATACTCTGGCAATTCAATTATAATCATTTCCCGATATGCGATTGGGCTCAAATTTGGTATACATATGATATACCATGGAGCTGTTCTGATGATGGAGCCGGAAGACGGCCATAGGCATTTCTTAACTAAACAAGATAAACCCATCAAGTCTAGGCTAATTTGTTTTGTCTTGGTGAGTAAGTATCCACGCTCACGCTCGGGAATTTCAATGTAATAAAAGCTTGTTTTAAAATTTGTTTTTACAATTAATTTATTGAACAGGGGAGCAATTTTGATCTGATACCAAAGATTACCAGGTGACTGAATGTCTTGTTTTATATAATTAACATATTTGTAACATAAATCAGGTTAAACATTTCTAGTAATTCATGTCATGTACTAAAATCTTTACGAAACTTTCGCATCATGACGGAATAAAAGACGGTATATAACGTAGAATTTAATATATTTAAATGTAAAGCAAAATAAGTGCACATACAATACATGTGTTATATATACATTACTTGTGTAGCTTTTTCTGCCGTTTTCACATAATTTTAAAATTATAAACACATTGTTTAAACTAAATATATATTATTATTCGTTTACAAGTCGATCTAGTTCTTGCCTTACGTGTCTTAGTCAAATCCAGAATCCTACCAAATTATGTAGTATATTAAATCGCTTGTATTCCGAGGAACTCTTTGAGATTGTGCTTTGAGTGACTGTGTATCATCGTATCGCTCACCATCTTTAGCGGATACATGTTCGTTTCGAGATGCATTTTCTCACGCAAGCGAGAAGTGACCGAGTCCTGATCTCGAGAAAGCTTTTCCGTGGAGACTATAGTCTTGACGGAAAGGGTGCTTCATGGCATTCAAAAGGTTTTTTTCAGGATCGACAACGAGCAAGTGCAATCTCTTTTTTTCACTGATACTCCTGAAGTAACGATCGTCATAGGTTATAGTATCTACTGGCCTTGTGCTTATTGAACACAACATTCGTATAAGAAATACATTTTTGTGGAATAAAATAACGAATAATCTTCATATTTTAATAAGTGAAAATGATCTCCAAATTTGGTGCCCCTTTATACGCCGGGAATTCAAAATAATAAATCGCTTCAAAAGCCTCTCATTGAGATAAACCACTCCATAACGCATTGCGCCGTACAAAGCGAGGGGGTAATTATAAATCATTTGGACCGCGTTCATTTAAACTGCTTATTTAATTTAAATATCACTATAATGTACGCTTTTAAATACCCTGTTTAAAGCAGGGGCTTTAGGTGACTCCATATCATAGCTGGAGAGTAAAAATGAAATGTATATTCTTAGCCAAAGTGCATTTGCTCTGATTCCGTATTTATGTGTACTTATTTTCCTTCACATTTAAATATATAAAATTCTATGTTATGTTCATAAATGAAATGAAAACGAACAAAGTAACCCTTTCGACGTGAATTTATATATATAAGTACCTACTAAGGTTTGTAAACATTTTACTTTTATACTTGTCTTGTTTTGAAATTAATAATTTTGATTTTTCATCACAACAATAAAAAAAGAAAACAAACGGTCTATTCAAAAGGCCAGAAATATTTTATTACCCTTAATTATTCCGTTTTGTTCACTAAGATGTATAAATTTCCTTTTGTGAAACGTTTTAAAAGTCTGTCAAATATAATGCTTAGTCAAATAAATTAGAATGTACTACAAACAAAGTCTGTACAGGGGAGTAAAAAATAAAGAAATTTAATCTCGTTGAGGGCTCTGTTGCTAATCGGTAACAGAAGTTTGTATTAGGGACTTTGTTTTGTATTCCATAGTAAGATTATAACCAGTAAATTAATGATTTCATCTAGAAGAATAAATGTATCTCTTAATAAACGATATCAGTGTTTTTGTCCTGGAATTCTACCTGTACTAAAATTTAATCTGTACCAAAGTGAATATGAACAAAGTGTGTCCATACCAAAGCCAATATTATGTCAAAACGACTCTGTATTAATGTAATGTGTCTAAAGTGAATATATGTGAAATATTCACTATGCTGAATACCACAGTGAACGTGTATCACAATGAGTATGTATCAAATGTAATCAACACTTACATATTCACACGTCACAATTATAGAATTTTATGCATTTTATAATACCTTAAGTTAGAATATATCGATTTCAATCGTTTAAACTCCCGAAAGTACCACTGAGATTTGCTTCGCTGGTACACAAGGGCCTTGAAAAATTAAAAAACAAATGGTTTTGATCGAGTTCACCAACTTAATATTCTGTTGTTATTTTACAATGTCTAAAGGTTGTGACATAGCAATAGGGGAGCGAAATTAATGAAGTTGTTCATTAAGCCTAAGTGGGATTGTCGCTAATATCTGTTGGGATAAAAATACACAAAACACCAAAGATTAGATACCATCATTAATTATTTGAGTATAAATGCTGTTCTTACGAGCTTGAATTTATGTACGTATGAATGTTTATTTTTTTTTTTAAAAGAATACTAGCGTATTCACAGCGTGGGTCACACATTACTAGTATTCTTGTTAACCCCTCCAGCTAAGCGAAGTGCTTGTG
This sequence comes from Euplagia quadripunctaria, assembly GCA_963859945.1. Taxonomy (NCBI): domain Eukaryota; kingdom Metazoa; phylum Arthropoda; class Insecta; order Lepidoptera; family Erebidae; genus Euplagia; species Euplagia quadripunctaria. Next base: position 7,955,982 of record OY982570.1, on the reverse strand, counting down.
TTAGGTGTGAACTGTGAACTGGGTGGAGTTCGAACCCGCAACCACTTGATTGCAAGTCCGACGCCTTAACCATTACGCTACCGCGGCTTAACACTTTATATCGTAACGGGTTTACAAACGAACGAGAGACCTATTTAATAAGAAACTTTTTATTCAATAGCGTTATATAGGTAACTAGCTATTAATTGAAAAGTTTCTAAGCAGACTATGTCTATTCCTGTCGGTGGTATTGGATACAGGCGCGTAGGCTGAGTGAAATGGAGCGTAACAACGAAGAAAAGAGTCGTATTAACTTTTAAATTTTCGCTTTCCATGATATACTTAATTATGTGTTTATACGGCAATTAATGAGAGGAGAGATATGTAATAGGTATAGTAGAGGTATGTAATATGTAACAGAGGCGTTAATTCCCGTATAAATACATAATTAAGTATATGTAAAGAAAAGAGTTTTCAATCATCTGTAAACATATTTCAGAGTAGATTACTTTGTTGTCTATGAACTAATTTAGTGCTTATTTTTATTAGTTCATAGTTTTTAATAAACCTAAACTTGAGTTGAGTTTTTAAATACAGTGATATTGACACCAATCCTTAGAATCCGATAATTGTTAACTAAAGGACTGTTATGTATTAGTGTAATTAAGAGCTGATTCTCTTAATGTAAACATATACTTAGCTAGTTTTCCCTCGTTGTCCTATTCAGTAAACAAACATGGCGTACTAGTAACCAGATTCAAAGGATAGGTATTTAAAATTATCGAACGAATGACTAAAGTGAATGATTTATATTATGATTGCAATCAAAGAATTTGGGTAGCAATAATTTTAAAAATAAATTTTATAGTTAATGGTATAGCAACATTTTTTCGTTGGCTTTAGTCGTTAACCTGCTAACTAGCTTTTTGCACAGTTTACAGGACGAACAAAAAACTGAATGAAAAAAGTAGATTGATTTGACTGATAGAAAAAGAAAACATAGCCCAAAAATGGACTTAGCAGGTTAACGACTACAGCCGACGTTTTATTTCATTAAGGTTGTTTTTGAATGTGTTTCTCTGCTAGACAAAGTACTTGCTTGCCACTTCAACACTTCATTTTTTAGGAAGAAAATTTAAAAATTCTACAAATTACTGAAATATAAGATGTAGATATTTGAATTTTACCAAATAAGGTAACAACCCAAAAATATTATTTTATATTATTTATAATTATTAATGTCTAAATTCGATTATCCTGAATATTTTCAGTTTGTTGTACATTTTTTAAATTATCATAGACGAATTGTAGACCTACTGGTTTGCTGTCGTGGTTAGGTCGTGGTAACAATCCGGTCTGTCTGTAATAAAATACTCAAAATTTGTGCTGTCTGGAGTCATGTCACCTTTCTATTAAGACTTTAATCTAAGTGCATAAAATGATTTTTAAGATTTTTTTTTTTTTTTTGTTTTAATAGACTCCTTTTAACTTCAAATTTTTGGTTGAAATGGTTCAAACCATTTTAACAAACACGGTAGTTTGAAGATTTTGTTATCATTCAAAAAGTTCAGTTTACCATCTCAAAACTCATTAGCAGGTCCCATCTGGTCCATCTCTGTGATCTAAAGACAAAATGGCATTTCGAAGTATCAAAGTATCAAATTGTCATCTTCATAATTTATCTGTGGAAATTGATTGTCACAATATTCCAATTTCAACAAAAATAATATGTTTAAATAATTAATAAGCAGCAGTTTTCAGTTCAAAAATGTGTATCTGTATAAGATGGATCGACACCACTTGACTACACTACCAAATGTCCATAAAGTTTAAAATAAGATAAAATAAATATAAATAAAATAATTATCTAATAAAACTTATGAAAGTCTAATGTCTTTTTTTTCTTCTTCTTTTTCTCCTTCTCCTTCTTCCTGCTGGATCCAGTTTGCTGATCCCTGACTGGTATCCTCCCTTATAGAGAAAGGAAGATCTCTTAGAAATAAATCTAACATATCGTCTTCGTCTTCAGGTGGATGATTGTATATAGTATACACATAGTCTGTTAAAAACGCTTCTTTGTGCTGCAAAGTGTCCAGTTTCAAAGACTCATAAGTTTGGTACCCGTCGATCGAGCTGCTGTAACGTCACCGTTTTTTTTGTGTATATTACGCGATATCTTCGCCATTTGTGAACCACTTTCAATCATCCTTTTTTTAATTGAATTTATTGTACTCTAGAGCGGTTGTATTTAAATATGAACGAAAAATTCCACCTTTAACGGTATAAAATCAAGGAATGCTATCTGTACCTTTTTGAGTAGCTAATGAACTAACGAAGTTAATTCAGTAATTGGATGCAAACCTCTATAAATTTTTTTTACAAACTGACTATTTATATTCTTAAAACGTGATTTTTCTTGAAAAAACAGTTGATTTTTTAGCCTTAACTAGAAAATATCTTCCTAAGTTTTTTAACTTTATTTGCTTTTTTTCCGAGTTTTTGGTCATTTGCTTACTAGTAAAGTGCAAAATAATAACCAAAATGCCGTATAATTCACCTCAAGGGTATATTTTAATTTCAAAACGTGTTTAAATAAAATACAAAAACTTGAATAACTCATAAAAAACCCGGGACTAAATTTGCTTCCCCTCTTAAAAATAATGTATTGTATTTCCTGTCACCCTGTGTAGGCGGCGTACTCGTGCATATTATGGAAAACGCGACTTTTTCAACTTTTTGAAATATCGGAAATGGTAATTGTTAGTATTTTCCTAAGTGTAGGGACATTTTCTTTGCAAGATCTACAATCTTTGTCTAACCTATTTTATGATCAAAATTACCGTTAGGCTGAAAAATACAAAAAACCCATATTTGTGAACTTTGATCTTGAATAACTTTTTTGGAGATGGGGACTTTTCACATTTCATACCAACATCCCTACCAATTTTCACGGACTATTACTTAAAATACCTTTAAATACATAAATAATAGAATAAATAAAGATGAAATTGTGTGATACTTTTTCCTACTTCAATATGCATATCGCAGCTTTATATCCCAAAACTTTATGTCAAATTAAAAAAAGTGAAGTTGCTTCAACACATTTTAAGGGCAAGGTAAGTGTATACGTAAAAATGTGTAAATATTACACAGTAATAGACAGCTGACCATAAAACCGCTTTTTTGAACTTTATTATTTTTTTATTGTGAAAATTTTTATGCGACGTTATTTCTAGACCTACCACTCAAAACTTGTCAAAGCATGAATTCTTTACTTTATTTTGCAAACGTCAGCACTTTATTTAAAAACTTAGACACTTCAACACGCTAAATAATGCTATCTTATGTAATATCCGTCTCCTTTTCAGGTTCAATGTTTGTTCTTTGAACAGAATTATTAATGCGTAAAGGACACTTCTCGTGCTCTTGCAATACGTATAAGTGTATAAATAGGCTATGGTGACCGTGTACCCAGCACATTTACCATATGTTTATATGTTCACCTTCTTGGTATTCAAAAACCCTCAGCGACAGCACCAGATTGTTACGTTTTTGTACTTCTTCTACAATCGACAAACAACATTTTAGATTGATCTTATTTTTGTTAGTAACTTGCAACCCGTCCCGGCTTCGCACGGGTAGCATTGAAAGTCTTCAACAAACTTCATCATATTTCAACCAATTTACACAAAGCCTTAACAAATTATATACCCAAGCCTTCTTCATGAATCGCTCTATATATTGCTGAAAACCTCATGAAATGAAAAGCCCGTTCAGTAGTTTTTAAGTTAAATAAAATAAACTATTAAATTCACTAAATAACAGTAACTACGATGCCCCCCCCCCCCCCCCAGTGCCTGCCATTTTTCAGGCGGACCGATAATAATTCACAAAGGTTAACTTAAGTTCTATAGTATTATACACCATAGTTAAAAAACATTGAAACATAAGAACCTTTGTGAGAGACTGGTATCTGAACTAGGAAGATCCTGTCAGACAGATTACTAGGCTTCCCACATACACCGAGTCTCAGATAGTGTGGACATGGTAAAGTCTTATGCACTCACGCACGCACACACACATGCACGCACATGCACACGCACACACACACACACACACACACACTCATACTGGTTCTTTTGAGTTGTAATTAATTGTTTTTTTATATGTCATGTTTTTGCTGCAACTTATATATTTTTATTCACATTTCTGCTGTAACAAGATATGGACCTGTTTATAATCATACTTTATATTTATTACCCGTTTATATTTATTATTAATCTATGTCCTCAAAAAAAGTCTTGTGCTCCCTTCTTTAATGACATCCTGCTATTTTAGGGGAACGAGCCACTCTTCTAAAAACAATAACGGCTAACGGGGGATAACAATAAAATTTTGAGCTACCACACAGTCACAAACCAGTCACATACCAGTCACAAACCACTCACAAACCACTCACACACCAGTCATAAACCACTCACAAACCAGTCAAAAACCAGTCACAAACCCGTCACAAACCACTCACAAACCCGTCACAAACCAATCACAAACCAGTCACAGACCAGTTACAAACCAGTCACAAAATACTCACAAACCAGTCACAAACCAGTCACAAACCATTAACAAACCAGTCACAAACCAGTTACAAATCATTGTAAATAAAATAAGTCAGTCGGTCAGTCGGTCAGTCAGTCAGTCAGGCAGGCAGGCAGGCAGGCAGTATCAGGCATTCACAAACCACTAACAAACCAGTTACAAACCAGTCATAAACTAGTCACAAAACAGTCACAAACCAGTCACAAACCACTCACAAACCAGTCACAAACCAGTAAAAAACCAGTCACAAACCAGTCACAAAACAGTCACAAACCAGTTACAAACCAGTAAAAAACCAGTCACAAACCAGTTACAAATCATTGTAAATAAAATAAGTCAGTCGGTCAGTCAGTCAGTCAGGCAGGCAGGCAGGCAGGCGGTATCAGGCAGGCACAAACCACTCACAAACCAGTCACAAACCAGTCACAAACCAGTCACAAACCAGTCACAAACCAGTCACAGATCAGTCACAGACCAGTTACAAACCAGTCACACACCAGTCACAAACCAGTCACAAACCATTCACAAACCAGTCACAAACCACTCACAAACCAGTCACAGACCAGTCACAAACTAGTCACAAACCAGTCATAAGCGAGTCATAAACCAGTCTTAAACCAGTCTTAAACCAGTCTTAAACGAGTCATAAACTAGTCGCAAACCAGTCACAAACCAGTCAAAATTCAGTCACACACCAGTCACAAACCAGTCGCAAAACAATTACAAATCATTGTAAACAAAATAAAGGTGTTAAGATAATTTTGTAAAATGGTTTTTTAACAATCTAATCGAAAATGTATGGAAAATGTGTCCGATTAAAAACTGATCGAAAAAGTATGGAAAATGTTTCCGAGTCTAAAAAAAAATATTTTCATGACGAGATCAAAAGAGAAATGAGAGAAAAATTCTTAAGACGGAGGTGAGTTTCTTATATTTACATGTAAAGCGTCAGAGAGACATGGAGAGGGAGGGAGGGAGGGAGGGAGTGAGAGAGAGATGGAGGTAGGGAGGGAGGGAGGGAGGGAGTGAGAGAGAGATGGAGGTAAGGAGGGAATCTAGGAAGGGAAAGTGGGAGAGTGGGATAGAGGGGGAGGGGGGGAGGAGAGCGGGGAGAATGGGAAGAGTGGGGAGAGTGGGCAGAGTCAGGAGAGTGGGCAGAGTCAGAAGAGTGGGCAGAGTGGGGGAGTGGGCAGAGTGGGGACTGTAGGCAAAGTGGGCTTAGTGGGGAGTGGGCAGAGTGGGGAGAGTGGGCAGAGTCCCTATTCTGCCCACTCTCCCTAGAGTGGGCAGAGTAAGCGAGTGGGCGAGTGGGCGAGTGAGCGAGTGAGTAGGAGAGTAATGTGACGTTTTAACTTCGTTCCGAGTTCGAGGGGTCCGGTCTGTGCAGCACGATCCCACTTCAAGAATAAAAGATAGTTAATAATAAATAAAATCTTATTATTTTAGACAACAAAGCCTATTTCTCGTTAGTATTGAGCATCTTAAAACTATGTTAGTATTACATTGACAGAAAATTAAAATTAGAATGAGTGCTAGTAATTTGGCAGATTCAACAAGCTACGTGTAGCTTGATGAATCTACCAAAGGTAGGCCCATCTAGCCTCTCCGCAAACATTTTCAAAATGCTGTTGGTGCCCCCCTAACCCTGCGTAGTAAGGAGGCAACGTTCTTGCGCATTATTGCATAAAAATCGTCCGTGTGTGCATCAGCGAACATCCCTGACGCACTGCAGTAAGGTGTAAGCCTCAACAGCATCCTGAAAGTATTATTATACTGGATACGCAAAGTGTTGGCTGCTTTTTGGGTATGGTTGGACCAAAGGCTACTGGTGTAAAAGGTTTGACAGTAAGCCTTGAAATTGTAATTTTAACAGGTACAGAGCAACCAGCACACCTTCGAGCCACCATATTGCCCCTCACAGCCAACGCCCTGCGCTCCCTTTCCAAATCCAAATCATCTTTCTTTAATGCTGAGTACACCACCATTTGTTTACCCAGTGTCTTTGAAAAATTTAGGGAAAAACGACCAAGAAGTCGCATCCTATTGCACCATGACAATGCTTCAGCGCACACCGCGAACAAGACAAAGTCTTTTTTGACTTCTGAACAGTTAGAGCTAGTGTACCATCCCGCACTATTCCAGACCTGGCACCATGCCATTTCTGTATTTTCCTAAAAATTAAAGATTTGATGAGAGGTATGACATTTACGGGGGCCGGAAGAGGCCGTGATAGCTTTTAACCAGCACATGAAAAACATGTCCTTAGACTAATGGTCTGAGGACCATAAGTGTCTTTAAAAATGGTTTGACCGAATGAAAAAGTGTTTAAACTGTAATGGAGAATACTTTGAAAAGCAGTGAATATATTACTTTTCATGTAAATTATTTTATTAATGAGTTACCCGAAATTTTCAGTGTACCCCACGTAGAAGTAATAATTATTAACTGAAATTAAATAAATTTGACTCTGTTCTCAGATTTGTTCATCTGAGAACAGAGTCAAATTTATTTAATTTATTTATTAAGTAAAGCGAGCTATTTTATTTTCTATGATAAGGGGAAAACTTACTTTTATCAACACTAAACAGACAAGACAAGTCAATGTCAACAATTGCGAAAGTTTATCTAAGAATTTATCCTAATACTTCTCAGATGCTCATTTCAAAACAGTCAAATTGTTTTCGTATCTATTCAAAACAATTGACAGTCTCGGTGTTTTGGATTTCAACCTGACTAAATCGAATCTAATTTCTGGCCAAATTATTTTCTCGTTAAATCCAAGCCTCTGGCAGAGATCAAAGCACCGTATTAATTTAATTAACTTTGTGTCTATTTACATTATGTAGAAGCTGATTGAGAATAAATATCTCTAAATGTACCATTACGTTCAGTACTGTTACCATGTACCATTTTGTTAAAATCTAAAATATTTAGGTAAATATCGACGTGAACCGAACGTGGAACGGTTTGCAAATAATTGTTTTAACATATTCCCATTCGTTGAACATTTTGTTTTGGAATTGAAATATGTTAGAACGTCCATACTATTTGAACAAGATATCAAATATTAATAATCCCATTTTTTCTAATATTTATTCAGAAAAAATAACACTTCACAAGGATTAGATATTTTTGTTAGATTTATCAACATGACTACGGCTACTGCTGAATCCAGGCTTTTTTTAAAGATCTCTAACTAAATTACTGAGCATTCTGTTGCCACCCCCATAACAAAGCCCTTAACTTTGACTAGATCAAAGTTTGTGCAAGGAAGGGTAATTCGAATGGTAGTATTAAACACGGTTTAAAACCACATGATTCATAGATGACGAGGATAAATTGATTCTGCCACGGAGTTTTAAGCCTTTCTATTCACTTGGATTCTATCGACTTTTACCAGAACAAATTGGTGACCTATGCAATGACAGCGCTGTTGTGTCTCAGTGCAGTTTCGAAAGTGTTAAACAATCATCATCCTCCGCGCCTTTTCCCAACTAAGTTGAGGTCGGCTTTCAGTTCAACTACGATACGGCCGAACTTTGATATTTTACGTGAAGCAACTGCCATCAGACCTCCACCACCCAAGTACTAAGCGTTATCGAAGTTTTGTAGTTAGACTAGGTTTTCAGACTTTTAAGGGCTCGAACTACCCGTAACGAATGCCATAGATGTTTGTATGGCACCCGGGAGGCCGGGACCGACGGTTTAACGTGCTCTCCGAAGCACGGAGGGGTCTCAATGTGTTAAGAATGGTCACCCATCCTAGACTGACTGGGCGAGCCCCTCTGTGTTAAACGTCTGTCTGAAAGTGTTAAACGATCAATTTTAATCATTTTGAACATTCTTCAAGACGTAAATGGTGGAAGGCTTGGCTTCCCGACACCAGCCAATTTAAGTTACAGGTATGCGACTCTCACCTGGTTGAGCTGTTACTTACAGTCCAAAATCTATCCGTATAAGCGATATCCCTTTCTTTCTTCTGCTTTCCCTTCTTACCTATCTTTGCCTTATAATAATAACTAATAATAATAACTCCACACATCTCACACACGGCCGTCTGATCCCAAACTAGGCAGAGCCTGTACTATGGTAACCAGACTGCTGATAAACATACTTATATATTTCTAAATACATACATATTATAGATAAATTACACCCAGATACACAACAAATTATCGTGCTCATCACACAATTATTTGTCCTGGGTGGGAATCGATCCCACGACCTCTGGCTTAGCAGTCAGGGTCACTAACCACTAAACCAACAGGCCAGGCAATATATTTTTAATTCCCAAAGTGCCGGGTTGACGGCAATAGGCTTATAGCCTATTACGTGAGTGGTACGAAACAGGTACTGGTACGGTACAGTTGCCAAAGCCTATGTATGTAAGTAAAGTCATAGTCTAATTTAGATAAATTAGTCTCTCAGTGCAGTGGCTCTCAGAATAGATGTTTAGTCACATATTAACACTAAAATAATAAACTCAATTGAATTATTACGCATAACAATATTAATAACACACGGTTTTATTTACGTGTGAATTTCGGGAATGCCCGACTAGGTTCGGTCCCGACTTGAGCCCTTCATCAAATGGTAAAACGTCCTGCTTGCGACGGCGGCGTCTTACTGAAACCGTACACAGTTGGGTCTACAACTGGTCGGGCATCCCGGAAATAAACACACGAGTTACTCATGTGTGTATTCCGGGTATTCCGCACATCCTTAATTAATATGAATACCATTTACGAAAGTTTTTTTTAGCAGAATAATATTCCTATAATTGATATTCCTTTTATTATCTGTTACAATTGAATCATCTAGGCAGTCAATTATTATACCAGGATTGAATAGTAACATCAATACAATTTAAATAGTAATGTGACAGATATAAATTTAGCGAACCTATTCGTTGCATTATACAACATTATTTTTTCGTTTAATAGCCTCAAAAAAGATGAAACGCTACTAGTAAATATACCAAGGAGTATGTATGTACCTATACATTTAATGCCGTGTCCGTTTGTCTCCCGATGTAATGTGTATGTTTACATGTGTGCCTGAGTATCCAGACATTTTGAGAATGTGACGATTTGCTAAATAGATGTTTTGCTATATGGACATTTTACTAATTAGGCTTACTCCTTATTAGACGTTTCGCGCTGTTGGACGTTTTGCTACTTAGACCTTCTGATCGTGAAGGTAAAAAAATACATAATTATAATGATAACTCACATGGCGAGCACTCACAAGCACTGTACTGTTATTCCATAGAAATGAATGAATAATGTAAAACCTGCCTTTCCAATCCACAAGCACACCCTCGCGTTGAGATGTTCAATCACCTCCATCCATCAGGCAAACTGTCACTAATTCTAAACAAACTGCTTTCAACTTTCATGTATACTAAAAACAATGTTGTATATATCGGGCCAAAGCCCTGAAACTCGAATATATCAACATGTCCAATAAAAAGGTTCGACCTATGCCATATTAATAGTAATAACTTACCTTCATCGACCTGTCCACTATAGAGGTGATTCCCCATTAAAGGTCGGACCAATAATGGCAATACGTTCTGAAAGGATAATAGGGATAGTCGTAAATGGGACTTAGTGACCTATAAGGCGAGTTTACATTGAACCTATAAATATGTCAAGTAATTTTGATGAACAGATACATAAAGGGAGTACTGTAAACACGCAAAATCACTAGATATTATGTTCGCTGTTCCCGATAAACTGAAAAACTACTGAACGAAATTTCATGTGGTTTTCACTGATAGAGAGAGTGATTCATGAGGAAGGTTTAGGTGTATAATTTGTACCCGTGCGAAGGCGAGGCGGATTGCTAGTATAAGAATAACTTAAATAGAATAAATTCTAACAAACATGCGAAATTAAAATATAGAGAGAAGCTATTAGAAACAATTCTTCAGAACACTACCAATGTATTATATACTAATGTTATCAAAATTAATCAATAACAACATTACTTAATACGTTATGCTTATAAAATTAATAACATATTTAGTATATAACTCGAGTTAAATTTCAACATTATCAACAACAATGTTGCTTAGTTTTAAGAAAAACCAACAAAAATAAGAGCTTCTCATTTCTGAGGGTTACCCTTTTATTCGGTGATTCCCTCATAAGATCCTCACTTGGAGACAATGGGACTACCTTTCAAACAAATTAAGATTTTTTTAAATTAGTCGATATTTGACGGCAATATCGGTAAACATACAAAAAATAATACATACAGCCGAACATAGAACCTCCTTCTTTTTTGAATTCGGGTAAAAAAACTGCTAGACTTAAAGTAGTTTATTATTTTAAAGTTTGAAAGAGTTAAGCATATTGGTGTCATTTAATATTTCTTTGCAACTTATTACGAATATTGCTTACATTATTTATTTTATACAAAATTAAAGAAAATATATTTGTTTAATAAGTAATTAAATGGACTTTTTGTAGACCTATTTTTATTTGATGGTAAACTATCGCATCCGCTTCCCGTGTACAGTCTAATTCATTTTCGATACAAACACGCCTTTAGTTTGGAGTTAGCGGGACCTTCCCAACCATAACAGTAATAAGGATTTGGCTTTGGATACGCAATTAAGGGGCGAAACTTTTAACAACCAACATTTTATAGGTTATACGATAAAGGAAATTCTATACGATAAATGTTTATGAGTTTATAAGCAATTTATTGGTTTGGAGTGTTCCATTTGAGTCTGTAGTATGGGGTCGTAATATATTAATCATATAATCTGGGACATCAAGTGTGTGAACCGTATTTTACCAGATCGGTCAATGCGGTTATTTGATTGCATTCCAGGTATTCACATTAGACCTTAGGCATTGAATATTTAAATCTGGATGTTGTGTATAAAACACAACATCCAGATTAGCAACGTGCGTATTCCACCTCTGATTTTGCAAACATCAGGGGTAGCAGAAAAGCTTAGTACTGACTGTCTACAACTAAGCATGGCGTATGCTTCTTTGCCACCTTAGTAGTGACAGTAGACAGTCAGCCTGTGACCACGGTCAACCTGGTCGAAACTTCAGGCAATTCAGAGGTATGTAATCGTGATCGCGTTAATTCTCGTAAATACATAATTACATATAAAGTATATTTAATATGTTGGCAAAGTAAACCGAGCAAAGAAGATGAAACATAATATTTCGTATTAACTCCACTAGCATAACTCATAAAAGTATTCACCGACGCTTGTAATTAAAATTTAACTTGTTCAAAGTCTTCATTTCCCCGTCTTCGCTAATAGTTTAATTATTCATCCAAGTTTGTATGATATAGTTGTCAACAAGTTTGTTTGTATAGTCCCTTGCACACAGGCAACTTAACCAGCATTTGCACCAATTCAGCGAAGGCTAATCAACACCGCAACATCCCAGTAGCTCTTACACAGTTGTCGCTACGACCGTGGTTTTTAAACATGATCTACTTCGTTTTGCAAACTGAAGGCAGCTGCACGCACACCACGTTATAACTGCCCATTGTCAAAAAGAGTCCAAGGTTCGTCAGTCTACACCGTCATGTGTCATGCGTGATTCTGCGTAGTACTATAGGCTCCATAACTGATCACCGCTTGAATTCAATTGGTTCAAGTAAATTGGACGTGGGTTCGATATCCACCCAGGTCAAATAATTGTGTGATGAGCATGATCATTTGTTCTGTGTCTGGATGTAATTTATCTATAATATGTTTATATTTAGTAATATATAAGTATGTTTATCAGCAGACTGGTTACCATAGTACAGGCTCTGCCTAGTTTGGGATCAGACGGCCGTGTGTGAGATGTGTGGAGTTATTATTATTAGTTATTATTATAAGGCAAAGATAGGTAAGTTAGTTGCTTAGTTTATTTATTTAATAGGATTAACAACAGTTCTTAAGAATAAATATTACAATTTAAATGTCTACAAATAAGGAGAATCCCATTAATGTTAACCACGTAAATACAATTTAGGTATTATTATTAGGCACTCCAGATACAGCAGAAATGTGACTAAGAACATATTAGTAAATTGCAGTAAAAATATGAAACATAAAAAACCAATAAATCACAATTCAAAAGAACAAGTGTGTGTGTGCATGTGGTGTGTGTTTGTGTATGTGGGGGGAGGGGTGGAGGGGTGTATGTGTGTGTACTACAATATACTACATAACATAACATAGGATCACACATAACATAGATGTACACGGTACACCCACCCCTCGCCACCTGGTCCCATTTGTAATGTATAAAACCCAATAACCCCCAGGATCAGAGGCCCGCCTTCGAACCACTGAACCAACGAGGCATACTATCCATTTTACTATTCGACACCCACCCACCAATTTTTCTATTCGAGACTAAATCAATGTCTTTGACTTCTTATTTACTATTCGAGAAATTTTTGTATTTTTGGGATCAGACGGCCGTATGTGAGTTGTGTCTAGTTATTCAGCATACTCACTTAATGTTTTTTCGCTGTCTAACTACAAGAAAATAAAAATATTTCAGCTATAAGAACTTTTCTGTGAGTTTACATAAATGATCGTAATAACTATACGTTATGAACACTGTATATAAAAATACCCTAACATAAGTCTATAAACTAAGAATAGTTATGAAAAACAATATTACAAATATCTTCAATAGTAGCCCGTCTGTGTTCTGCAAGCTATGGCCGAGCAACCAGAAAATTGCCCGACTTTGCAGATTGCGCGCATTGAATTAATATTAAGTGTTGGCTAATACCTTGGACGAGTGTAGAGTCACGCAGCGGCGTTGATGTCAGCTAAGTTATAAAGCCTTCAGATTATGTATATCATTATTTGTTTGTGCTTCATTTTCAACGGATAAAGTTTTAATTTATAGGAGCATAATACAGATTAATTTCGACGTTGGATTACGCACAAAAATTTTCTTATCCTTTCACTACGTATTTCACAACTTGATTTTGTTTCTTCTATTCTATTTACGTTCACCGTGAGAATTTAGTGTCTTAATGTTTAATAAGTTCATCAACATGAGGCATTCTGGTCCTGGAACGTAAAAATTAACTAATCGTATGCCAAGTATAAATTCAGTGGCTGAAAGCAAGATTAGGCACTTTGATTTGATCATCAAAAAATAGAATAATCTCAGTCTTTCAATATACTCGGTAATATACTCAGCTTTCCAATAGATCTTCGCTCAATCTATATGTATAAAAATGAATCCCTATTTCGCTTGGTCACGGCATCACGCGTGAACGGCTGGACCGAAAACTTAAGAAAAATGTGTAAATAAAAATGCGTAAATTAGAAAATTTAAGAAAACTTAATGACCATATTAACTTTTCTAATGTAACCTTAGCGCTTTTGACATAACTGTCAGAATCCCTATTTCCCTTGGTCACGGCATCACGCGTGAACAGTTGGACCGATTTCACTAATTATAATTTTTTTGTGTTTGTTATTGTCAGGAGAAGGTTCTTATGAAAGAAAAAATTAAGAAAGTTGCGCAGAAAATTAGAAAATTTAACTTCTACTTAACGAGTGACTTACGCGGGTGAAACCGCGGGTTGCAGCTAGTATTAAATAAAACATTATCTAACTACATACTTGATTGTGCACAAATAAATCGATTGAAAAAGAGTTTGTCTGCATATAATTAAGACCGATTAGAAATCAATGCAAAATAAAATTTTAATAATATTCAGGGATATATTCCACAACAAAACACAGCTTGTACAACGGCTTCTAGAAAACGGATAAACATAATTAGATACATTTCTTTTGTAAATACGTACACACACCTGCCACAGACTACTCTGCATGACTCAAAGGTTGACTGAAAGAAAATGCCTACGGCATTAAGTCCGCTTTTATGCAATGTATTTACATGAAGTATAAATAATTAAACAACACCCAGAGGACTGCTAATAGACATACTCATGCATACAAATATTGAGCTGGTAATGCAGAAGCGACCTTTTGCCGTTAAACTGTCTTCCGCCGCACCACTATATCCTCAATGTTGTTTTAGTTACTCAGATAGAAAGTCAGGCCATCTGTAGTACCGTCCCCTAGTGTGGACCGCAAGGAGGTTTTCTAGCCAAGCACCTCTACCATTCCTAAAAGAAGTTGGGAATTGATTATCTGTACCTGTTATTTGCTGAAATAAAATACATTTACCAACCAACAGACCAATAGCGTAGTCTTATCTTAGAACCAACTACTAAGTAAAAGAAAAATATATCAAACAGTTTAACATACATTTACCAGCCAAAGAAAAAAACATTAGCCTGTTGATCTGGTGGTTAGTGATCCTGACTGCTGAGCCAGAGTCGGTCATGGGTTCGATTCCCACCTAGGACAAATAATTGTGTGATGAGCATGATCGTTTATTCTATGTCTGGGTATAATTTATCTATAATATGTATGAATTTAGAAATAAATAAGTATGTTTATCAGCAGTCTGGTTACCGTAGTACAGGCTCTGTGTGTGAGATGTGTGAAGTTATTATTATTATTTTCTAATACTTAGTTCAATTACGATTATTTTAGATAGATAAACATCTTATCATAGTAACAACTGTGGTTAGATAATATGCAACATGACTTTATTACGATGAACGCATCATCCTCAGTGAAATTGAACCAACAATTTTTAGAAGAGCTTCATCATACACGTGGAGAGTTTCCGTGACTCGCATTCCTAGTATCATTCGCAATACTAACCGCTAATTGGGTCACATCACATCGTTCAGATTGAATTCAAACAGAGTTTGAAATAGGGTGCCTGAATGTGTAACGTTTGAGATCCTAAGTCTTTGTGAGCCAAAACCGTGTTGGGTTTCATCTTTGAGGTATTAATTGAAAACGTTATTGCTATAATGGAACGTCATAGATGTTATACTGTTTACTGCATTACATCCAACAAGGAAATACTGTTATTAAAATATGTTATCGATAGAAGATATTAAAGAATTAGGTTTTTAGAAGAGAAAGAGAGAGTAGAGTTTTTCCAGGATCTTGTTTATGCATCTTACATAGGCCTGCCATCACTTTAACTACCGAAGCCGGACAAAATTTTTAAAAACCGCGGATACATGTGTGAAATCGTGATTTTTTCCCGGATATTTTTTTTATTTTTTGGGCACCTGTAACTCAAGAGTCACAAGTGCGTTGCCGCCCTTTAAGGTGGAAATAGGGGAGGTGCGGGAAGACGGGAGAGGGGGATTAGAGGGGAGGAGAGGGGAAGGACGGGAAGAGGGAGAGGCAGGGTTAGGGCCTCCGGGAACCTCACTCACGCGGCGAAAAGCAATGCAAGCATTGTTTCACGGCTGGTTTTCTGTGAGGCTGTGGTATCTAGCGGAGTCGAGCCGGCCCATACGTGCCGAAGCATGGCTCTTCTACGGTTAAACCACGGTTTTATAATCTCGCAGTTTCCATTTACATTTTTTTATTAATTTAAACAGCTTTATAACGATTCATGTAACAATTAAAATTTTGAAACCTCGACCGGACGCTTCCCGGATGCCCTTTAAACTACGACAAATCCGAGGAAACCCGGACGGATGGCAGCCCTGATCTTACATCACAAGATATATTCAATATTGTTAACAACAACCACACACAGTATTATTGCTGTAAACTATCAAATTCACAAAATAACAGTAAATGCGATGTTGTTTGTACCTCGATCCTCACTTCAAGTGATACAACGTATA
This sequence comes from Euplagia quadripunctaria, assembly GCA_963859945.1. Lineage (NCBI taxonomy): Eukaryota > Metazoa > Arthropoda > Insecta > Lepidoptera > Erebidae > Euplagia > Euplagia quadripunctaria. The sequence continues at coordinate 7,939,674 of OY982570.1, read as the reverse complement.
ATGCACGCCCAGCCTTTTTATCGCCGCACTATTGCCCGACATTTGTCAGACGGACCAATAGTGTGGCGTCACCGGTATAACTAGTCATAATAATATCTTAATTAATTAACTTATTGTTATTAAATAGTAAACTGTTTCATCATCGACTATAACTTATTTTACTCCTATTTTTAATAAAATAAAAAAGAGTTTTTGATATCGCGCCAACAACATGCAGGTACTAATTGGAAGCCTTCACGTTTAAATTTAAACGCCTTTCTTCAACTTGAAGTAGCTACACTATGCGTTTAACCCTTCATACTTCTATACATTGCAATGTGATAATAAAAATGAATTCAAGTTCCAAATTGCTAGAAATTGCTAAAAATAGATAGACTTATATTGTAGGGGTGCAAAAATATAAATTAATTAATAACAATAATTACTAACAAAAAACTGTCAGTCGTAGGACTGCATGTCTGCAATGAAAACGTAACTGACACATGTCGTCTGAGCGTGACGGTCACGTGAGCTTTTTTCCCATACCAAAAGTGCCTACGTGCCTAAAGAAGATTTCACTTCAATAACAAAAAATACAAATAAATTTACTCCATACTCAGACAAACATTGTTCCGATACCTAAAGGACAGCATTTTGCACACTAAAACAATTAACTGTGTACGTAAAACCTATTTCGAACTAACGTTACAGAGAGGACACTGTCGTTTTTCGATGAACCCGTGACGTAATTAGGCGCCCGTGTTGATAATTAAACTGTATGTAGCATGTCACTGTACAAAGCAAGCGCAGCGAGCGCACCCAAGTTTGTCCATTACCGGACGCCTAGTTATGTTGTGTGAGTTTAGAGAGGGTATACTAACTCAATGATACTTCTTTTTATTAGATTTTAGTTAATATTATATTCTTCTACATAGTGTTCGTGTAGGGAGGTTATAAAAATTTAAGACACGGAAAATTTCGAGGTCCCCGACTTTGAAAGTACATTCAGCTTACAAAAGACATCGGCATTGCATAGTACATATTTTTGCTTTTCAACTGTCATCGTTAGGTTTAGCAACAATGAACACAGAACAAGTGAGAATGCCTATAGTTAATATAGAATATTACATATAGCAAAATATATTTAATTAGTAATATATTTAATATTATTATACGTGCAGATTTTTTTATTTTTATGAGGTATAAAAAATATTGTTTGTATATAGTAAACAATATAAAACGACTTATGTAAACATATACATTAATCGTTATCCATACCATATTGTAATTACGAAAATAAAATGGCTAGTGATCGACATTCGACCATAATCATTATTGAAAAGTGAAACACATTATACGTATAAATTTGCATGTTTCTAATAAATTTTTTTCACTGTTATACATTCGTGCATTGTACATCTGAGGTGATACATTTTATACGAGTATGTTATAAAAACGTCGAAGGTAGGAAAAGCATTGTTTCGCTATTTTTTATTGACAACACTAAAGCTCGTCAATAACTCCTAAAAAAAAAAGAAAATCGGTTCAAAAACTGATTACAAAGTTGTGGTGAACTTTTGTCTTTACCTATCTATAGAGAGTGTTAGAAAAAAGTTAGGTATTTTAGGGTAGCGTAGCGTAGTACTTGTGAATAACGTAGTGCTTAAATTATTTTAATACTGAAATCTTATTTTGAAACTGACTTTTCGTTAGAGAGGGCTGACAAGATTGATGGTATGGGTATTTCATACCAAGAATGCTGACGGAATGCCCGAATTTTTTTAAAATGTTCTAAAAGAAATCGTTGAAATTGATATGAAAATTCATAATATGTTCAGAAAAAGTATTTTCTTTTTAAGCTACTTTTTTTCAAAATATAAACTGTTTGTCGGCTACACATAACACTCCTATTGACCACACTTTTTTATCTTTCTATCATTCTGTATAAAAAACTTAACCGTTTCCAAAAAAAAATTACGTCACTGAAGCTCCTCAATAGTTAGCAATAAAAAAAAAAGAAAATCGGTTGACAAACAGGAAAAATGTTTCTTGGCAATTTTGTTTTTGCCTATGTATATATGATATTATAGATACTAACAAATGGAAATTAATGTATTATCCCACTAATATTATAAACGTGAAAGTTTGTGAGGATGTATAGATGTATGTATGTATGGATGATTGTTACTCTTTCCCGCAAAAACTACTGAACCGATTGCGATGAAACTTGGTATGTAGATAGTTGAACACCTGGATTAACATATAGGCTACTTTTTATCCCGATATTCCCACGGGATCGGGACTTACGCGGTTGAAACCGCGGGGCGCTGCTAGTTCCAATATAAATAAACGTCCTAAACCATCACATCCATAACTCATCTTTGAGATACTATTTAAGTCTACATAATTTCATATAAAACACTTATACAAACAAAAATATTTGTGCGACAAAAAGAAAGCGATAACATAAATCACTGAGAACGGACAAACTCGAAACTGATAGTTCGAAAACGCTCACACACGGAGGGGACGTATCGGCTTATCGTACGAACTGAAACTGCACTACCAGCTATTTGTCAAACTTTCGCCGCCAACGAAAACATAAGCTTTCAAAAACCATCCTAGGATGAACCCTCATTCTCCCAATATTAACCCTTTTTACATCACCATTATAACCAGTATAAAGCGACAAGGAAGCTCACATTAAATGGGTAGTTCATGCGACAGATTGAGAATATCATCTCATGTATAATTCACACACGAGTTTAAATCGAAAGCGTACCAAGTTGTAACATAATGCATTGATGTTGCATTCTATGAAAGATTGAAGCGAATAACTGAATATTTTTACGGTGAGCCGATTTGATTTGTGTGAGCGCCGGTTTATTAATCTTGAGTTTGATCGTAAATTGTTTACAAATCAATTTCTGTAACGGTGGCTGGCTGGTACAATACCTTTTTTGTTGGTTGGTCGTTTCGACCGAATTGCACCGATCGTGGTCACGGGTGTAACTATTATTATGGGCGTATTATCGCGATTAAGTCCCGAGTCATCATCTTAGGTGAGATGGTATTCATTTTTTGAGTCATCGTAACTCATACTTGCTGTTACTTGAAAAACAACGCAACAAAAATGATTAAATACTACTTCTAAAGATACTTGTAAAAGTAAAACATAAAACACTGCTAAAAAAAGCGAATGCGAAATAAATTTCTATTCCAACAGTCACATATGCCATTTACATTAACAGACATCCATGCATAAAAACAGAAAAAATAAGCAAGGAATTTTTATTTCACGAAATTTCATGAATAAAGTCCCCTTTTAAAAGTTAAAACACATTCATAGTAATCTGAACGCGACGTGTGCATCAATGACGTCATCCCCCTTTATAGTGATAACATTCAAAAAGCGAACTTTGAGTTTTCTAATTATTTGAGGTCCACTCGGATGAAGTGGACAGTACATTTTAATTCGTGGTCTCCGCAACTGGTTTGTTAGGGCCCGGTCAATGAATATAAAATAGCTGAACAGTGAGAGGGGTAAGAAGGTATAAATAATAAGAGATGTCAACGAAACTATTTATTGATCTGCGTGCGTTTTCGGGTCACTGGTTTTCCCACGCAGTAGATTAGTGAACTGGATTTATTTCTGCACGGCGTAGTTATCTTTTCGTATAATGTTCGCTGAACAGCGGACTCAGGATTTCAGTTCATTTATAATATATGATATAGATCGCATGTTTATATTTTTCTTTGTTTTGGTGGTTAATTGCAAATTGTTGACAAGTTTATTTTTTCATTCAAATATTGACCTCAAACATTGAAAAAAGAAAATTTGAACTGGATTATGCTTTATTGTGTAAAAACATACTTTATTAAGAAATTGTTCACATGAATCCAGAAACAACTGTAAAGTATCTAACCGAATCACAGTGAAAGATCTCATTTTCTTTATGTTATTTCTTAATCTTGTGATTCATATTTTATTTTTTAACTAGGTGGTAACATATTCCGAAAAAAAAATCAACGAATGAATGAATTTATTTTCAACATTATCATCATCGTCGTCTAGTGTTAATATAACATGAAACAGATATTTGTAATGGAAAACTCTTCATAGAGCAACCACGACAACTGAAGAAGCAATACATTTTCTCCTGTTTTTGTAGGGAGATAGTCCTAGTCTTTTCTATTTCTTTGGATGTTTGTCTAATTCGCAGTAAGCACCGTGAAAAAACTAAGTACAGTCTATCAGCGTTTTTGAACTTGTTTGACGCGGCGAACACATTTTACCAAACATTTCTGCTCGCCCTAACTAGTAACCTTGTCCTATAAAAGAACTCTTTATAAATAACTAGCTGTGCCCGCTACTTCGTCCGCGTGGAATAGTGTATTTATATCGAATCAACAGCCTAAAAAATAAGTTTCATACTTCTAGCTCTAAATATGACGATACTTCCATACAACTTTCATCACCACCTTTCAACCCTTTACACCCCTTTTTCGCATTAAAAAGTAGCCTATGTCCTTTCTCAGGCTATAGACTATCTGTGTACCAAATTTCATTTAAATCGGTTAGGGCGACAGACAGACAGACAGAGTTACTTTCGCATTTATAATATTAGTAAGGACTAGGCCCACGCTTTGTTCGAATCTCGGTCTGGGACAGATCGTCATCCTTTGTAATAAAAGCTACAACATAACAATAAAAGATGAATCTATGCGATCGCAACTAGATGGTAATTGGTCTTAAGAAGATGTTTTGATGTTTTATGCAATATCAATGTCATTTAAAAAAATTACAAAATACAATTTAAAAAAGAAATAATATACTGAACACTTATTTAATAAATGTTAGTCATAATAATTTCTTAATTATAAATTTACTAGCAACCCGCCCCAGCTTCGCACGGGTACAAATTATACACCTAAACCTTCCATGTGATTCCTCATGAATCACTTTGTCTATTAGTGAAAACCGCATGAAAATCCGTTCAGTAGTTTTACAGTTTATCGCGAACAGACTGACAGACAGACGCGGCGGGGACTTTGTTTTATAATATGTAGTGATGCTCAGTATCCATTTTGATTGAATAAAAAGTGATCGGTTATTTAATAGCTTAAATAAAAAAATAACGGTGATATATTTTACCTAATTTCATATCTACAAAGAAATGTAAAATCTTTCGATTCGCACGACTAGTCTGGCCTACGTCCAAAACTCGCTAATGGAATTCCCTACGTCTGTAGCGGACCACTTCACAGTACTGAGTACACTTGAATGTAAAAATTATGCACCGTTTCGTCGGAAATATCCTTTTACTAAGAAGCCTCTGGACGGGAGCATGCCAATAATATTGATTCATCGGCTGTATCAGCATTGTTATAAATATTTATGTTTGGATAAGTATGTAAAGACAAAAAACTTATAAAAATATTTTTTAGAAATTTAATACTAAAAGTAGCGCGTATTGCAATGTGACTCAATCTCTCTCTCATCAACTTTTGTAAATACATAAGTACAAGATTTTGCTGCGTAATGACTGGATACATAGACCAGATTAAAATAGAAACAAATTGCATCCAGAAAAAAATTGCAAAAAAATCAAGTTCCACTTTAAAAAAGTTTTTATATAGACAATTGATCAATCTATAGTATATAGCTACACTTAAGCAATTTACGTCCGAAAATTGCAGGTACTCTATGAGGAGGCGTTACACAGTATCCACGTTATATAAGAGACCAGTTCAATTCCGGTGTAGTCCAGGAATGTCCGCATCAAACATTAACAAACAAAGTCATAGAAATTGACATGAAAAATTATAGTAAGTACGTTGTTCAAAAATGTTCACCTACCCGAGCATAACGATTTTCTGGAGAAAAAATTTCGATAATTTTTTTTCAAATTAATTCAACTATCCCGAAATATGATTACACCTTTCTGTGTTATAGAAAGTATATATTTACAAACAGCCCCCTAACAGGCAAAGCATGTATAGTTTTCGCGCGAGATGAATGCACGCACAGTCGGGGCCTGAGGTGAAGGGCGAAAGCATCTCCTCCCGCCGCCCGCGAACCTCGCCTCGCCCGCCCATCCTACTCATAAACTTAGCTATGGTCCAGTTAGCGAATTCCTGAGCTCTGCATTCAACGTGCGCGACTACTATACCTGTTAAGTAAAGAAACAGCACCGTATAAGATTTAAAAGTTATTAAAACGTCTATCAAATTTTACCCGGATTTTTTTACAATTAGCAAATTAACCCTTCGTCAAAACCAAGTCAGGTCAAGTAAACTAAAAGCTAAGATTAAAAAAATAAACAACACATAAAGAGAGTATTAAGATTCACCGTGGCTTGTATCAGGGATGCTCGTTAAATTTTCAATCTGCCGCGAGAGGTTGGCTAATGACAGCAAGAGTCATTACACGACGCTTTCTACCGTCCGCCGTCTAGTCTATGTGAATCAAGAAAAAAAATAGATGTTGGAGAATATGGCTAGATCAATATTGTGACAAGAAGCTGGCTTGAAGCATCCTACTTCTCGTTAAGGTCGAATTTTATTTTATCACTATAAGAAAAAATTATGTCTACTTATTTTTCCAGAAAAATAAAGAAAAAATCATTAGACTTTTCTACCGCACCTATACTCGAAGCTTCAAATTTTAGTATACCTGTACTGAATAGTTTGCTACTCAGTACAGGTGAAAATCAGTGGATATACTTATACAAGACTTACAGAGGATATTATAAGTTCGAGAGTAATTTTAGCATTTTTGTTTTTTATATGTAACTAGCAGATCCCGCGTGGCTTCGCTCACGTGTACATATTTTTATATTTTGCACGGAATCCTAATTCTTTTCCAAAATAAAAGTAGCCTAAATTACTCCTTATAACACCAGCTATCTGCCAATAAAAGTCCCATAGAAATTTGTTCACCCGTTCCGGAGATTAGCCAGAACAAACAGACAGACAGACAAAAATTTAAAAACTGATTTTTAGGCATAGGTATCGTGTAAATAACTGTATGAGCTTAAAACAAACTGATATACATTTTCTTCTAAAAAATACATATATAAGTGTATAGAAACACCCAGACCAACGCAAAAACATATATAAGTACATAGGTATATGAAAACAAATTGATTTGATGACATTACCACTCATTACTTTTTTAAACTATCTATCAAGATAATTAAGGCTCTTATTAGAAGTCAGAAGAATCAATGCCCTGCTAGTTTTATTCCCGTATTTTGTATTAACCAACACTACCTTCAGCAAATACCTTTGGTTACTCACACATACGAAGACAAACACATTTGACAGTTGGAAGTTACAGTAAATGACATCAAGTTATATATCTCCATTACACTGATTGACATAAGTTAAATTAGTCAAATAGTTTGCAGTTTAAATTGTAGAAGCTCCTCCTGTCACTTTAATAATAATTATGATAAGTATCTATTGTTCTTATGGATATGAAAATAATTTTAACTCTCTTAGCTTACTAATTTTGATAAAGGCTTAAGTCTTTTCATTTTCCAAAACATACCTTACTCACTGAGTTATTATTACTAGCGTATGGAGTAGACACCGCCAAGAAAAAAATTGTCACGCGAACTGTGGTCCCTGCACCGCAGTGAAAACAAATCTTTGTAGCAGTTCGTTGGACAACACGCGTAAACGCCATGAAAATCACGGCGCTTAAAAAAACTACAACTCAAAAACGATCGAGCGCTGCTTGTTAATACTGTAGAATTTGACTACGAATTATTGTTTTAGCGCTGCAGCGCTTTTTAGTTTTAATTCAAATGAAAACGGAACATGTATTTTGTTCTGAGTGGCTTCTCTAATACATAATATCTCGATGACATTACTTCAATGACTTTAACACAGATCATTAAAATATGTATAAAAACTACTCCAAATAAATTTTTACAGCTTTTGTTCTTTTAAAATATAATTGTTTTCAAACTTTCAAAACTTGTAATATTTAAAAGGCACGATGCCTGACCGTTTCGATCGTGAACCGATTGTGGTCACAGATGAACCAGAGACCATTATCGGTACAATTCGATCGAAACTTTGGGCAAACATAAAGGTATATTTCTATTCTATCTTGGTTTGTTTGTTTAAACTTGCTAATCTGAGGAACTATCGGTCAGATTTCAATAAATCTTTTTATATGGGATTGAGTTTTCTTGAGAAAAGTAATAGGCTATTTAATATCACACTACGGTGCCTAGGTGCGGAGCAGTGACAATAAACATAGGTGAAACTGCGGAGAATTAACCTTAGAAATAAGTATCACCAACTTCAATGCGCCCAAATCATGATAAATTGTAATTAGCTTTATTCTTCACCGCAAAATTTTTCATCCTTAAAGGTGGAATATTCTCTTCAAGTTTAAATAGTATGAACATTGAGTACTACCAAATCAAATAAAAAAAGAATGATTAAAATAAGCTCACAAATGGCGAATATATCACGTAACATACAAACACAAAAACATTTGAATTGAGAACCTCCTCCTTTTTGAAGTCGGTTAAAAATTTGGAGTGGGAATAGGCCTACCATCAGTTAAATTACCGACGCCGGACAAAAACTTCAAAAACCCCGGACACGTGTGAAATAGCGATTTTTTCCCGAACAACCTATTTTTTTTTATAAAAACGTTTCCATTTCAATTGTTTATTAATTTAAACAGGTTGTTAACGATTTATCTAACAATTATAATTTTCCCATGACACAGAGAGTCCGGGTTTCGCCCGGACACCTTTTGATAACCCCGTCCGGACGCTCGTCGGACGCCTTCTAAACAAATCTAGGACAAATCCGGGGAAACCCGGACGGATGGCAGCCCTAGGTGGAAATCTGCTGCATCTCAAAATAATACTAATGTGGAGGAACATTGTGTTATGGTATGAGGATGATTATGTCTGGCGGACAGTTGTCCAGCCATTGGTATGAAAGCTATATAACAACAGATACAACAATTATATACCTACAAATACATAACAAACTTATCTTTAATTACGAATGTATTACAAGTGTTCTCACAATCAGATATACCATTCAAAAGAAAATGAAAACTGGGTTGCACTATAACTTTATGAAGAACGTTGGAGCGCTTTTGAAAAATGTTGATGATCAAAGTTTTAGCGTCTGACGCTGGCGCCACGTGAAACTTCGAACACCTATTCTTATCTCAAAACCATTCAATAAAAATCACTTCCAAGTTGTTGAAGTAAAACAAATTTGTCCACTGCTATCACGGTGTTCAACGAAACTATCGTGAACTATGAACATTCGCCAAACGGGAGCATCGAACCGTGGTGCCACAAGAGAAAGTGGGACATAGATAATAATTAAATATTTAAGATATAGATATATTAATAGTACAAAAGAAGGACTTGTTTAATAAGACACATAAATGAATATTAAACTCTAGCAACTAATAAGTAAAATTAAAAAAAAAAAAGATTGGCAGTACTCGTAAGATGCTGCGGCTGTCAGTGATCCTATTATAATGTTGTTTTCTGAATCGCTATTATGGCTTGACCATGGCGTACATTAGAGTCTATTGGTTTCTGAATTCGTCATCTCAGCATTTATTTAACATTTATGATTACAGAGGTACATGCCCCGTTGAAGTAAAAACTTGATTTTTTACACAAATTGCCATAACTTTTGGATTTATATTTACAAAATTGTTAATAATTTACCGCTGATTATAATTAGTATCAACCCCTTTTAGTAGATTGTAGATGTAGTTGTAGACTTGCACTTTTTGCTAATTGTAAATGTACGCGTTTGTACATTGATAAATTTACAAATTATAAAAAATACCGTTTTCGTACAAACTTGTATCAATTCTCGAAGATTTTTGCGCGTTTTTAGGGATCCGTTCCTCAAAAGGAAAAAAAAGAACCCTTATAGGATCACTTTGTTGTCCGTCTGTCTGTTTGTCTGTCAATTTATTAAAATCTAAGGTTTAATGGTCGTATCTTTTTATTCCGTTGATTTAGAAGCTTGATTTTTTTACAGCTTCAAGGGACCGCTGATATAAGTATTTGATGTTATTTTCAACTTGATGCCTTCACGGGTTTCTGAGGAATAGAGTCTTGTCAGACAAACAGACAGATAAAACGACAAATTTACGACTTTCAGATTTTTTTCTTTATTTGTGCTGTGAGACCTTGCTTCTTACCAAATTTCATGATTCTAGGTCAATGGAAAGTACCCTATAGATTTTGATTTACCTCCGAAGTATTGCTAGGGTAACGAGCAGGTGACGTATAATCCGGGCCGACCGATGAGAAACGAGTATGCCCAGAAGGCACGAAATATGACCGCCTCCATGCCAAGAAAATGTTACTAAATCACCAATCAGTGATTTTTTTTTATTATACGCGGGTGAAACTGCGGGGCACAGCTAGTATTTTATATAAGACTTGTTTTTAGTAGCTTTTATAGAAACATGATTTTTGTAGAACTTCAACGAAAATAATTATGTCTGCAACAAAAAAAGTATTTGATGTTAGTTTCAACTTAATACCTCCATGCATTTCCAAGAAAAAGAGTCTTGACAGACAGACAACGAAGTGATTCTATAAGGTTTCCGTTTTATCTTTTTAGGTACGAAACCCCAAAAATGCAAACAAACCTATGCATTTTATAATGTCCAATATTGCACCGCCGCGCGGAAATATCAAAAGCCACCGACGACCCACGGAATTCTACCTCTACGTACAAACTAAACTATTTTACAAGTTGCACCGTTAAACTTTCTTCTTTTTCACAACCAATAGCGATAGTAGGTAACTGTTATGACTACGTTTCTTGCTGCGGTTGCAATTAGATAAGGTAATACTAACATCGCCTTCGGGGGTAACTGTCTGGCTTTGTGTGCGAGACAGTTTGATACGGACCAGGTATTTTATTGTATAATTTCCTCCTTGTGAAATTTCTTAAATAACCTTATAGCAAGCATAGAGATCCAGCTATTGTTTTGCAATTGCACTCGCGTTATCTCCGGCATGCCTTTGTTCTAATGCGTTATTACTTTTATTTTAGCCAGTACAATAACTGTACTATGTTAATAAAAAAACGAATAAACTATCCTTGACTAGATGATACCTAAACCTTAGTAACTTCAAGTAGTTAAACTAGAGCTGAATCCTGTTTCCTAAAATGTTCCATCGAAAACTAAAATTGTGGTTAAATGGATAAGTGTTGTTACCGTTTGCTGCAAACTGAACAAACACATGTTCAACCTAAAGTTGGACGAGAACACAATATACAGATTCTGTCGAAAGGCAGAAGAAACTGCAATTAAAAATGCATATTCCATGGTTTTGTGGCCCACTAATGCTGCACCGAAGTATTAATCTAACGATTGCACATCATGCCACCGTAAGAAATACAAACAATCACTGCTGATAGGATCTGGAGGTTTCTCGACGCCATAAGTCTGACCAGTGAACTTTAAAGCAACAGTGCGCTACAAAAGACCAGAAATGGTGGAGGCACTAGGCGCTTAAAATAATAATATAATAAAGACTTTATAAGTGGGAAACAATAATAGAAAGTTACGTAGTTTGTTATCACCTTAATCTACATTTGAAATTGTTATGTACCTGTTCGATAAATTAATCTTACACGTGACAAATAATATTTTTAAGAATTTTGGCATTCCATAAAACGATAACAATAAATATTCTAAGGCTAAGTTTGATTAGTTTCCATAATGGATTACATGCATGTCAAACCAATTTGACTAAACTTTTTTGCACTAAAATGTTTAACCTGTAAGATTTATTTTACCTACGAACTTTTTTTGCAAATAAATAAATTTTAAATTTGAGCTGCCACTTAAATCTTCTAACATGATCTAGGTAAGATAAGATGGGTGAAATATAAAAAGAGTACAAATATGTGTTTTCCTAGATTTTTCTTTATTGTTAATGCTATGCGATGAACTCCTTTTGATCAAACTCAAACTCTTAGCGAATTTCCGATAAACCGCATTCGAATAACTGTCACTTTGATCCTGTAACATAAGTCGTTTGTTCCTAAACGGTTACTGCTTCTCCAAACTAAACAACTTAACATTCCCACTTCTACTCGTGTACAACAAAATAAACAGATATTTAACATAAAACTAAATGGCCTCATCCAAGTACCATTAACAAAGCCATGGCTTCCATTACCCTGACATCGGAAGATCTCTTTTGTGCTTTTCAGGGCGGGATCTTGAAAAGGTCCTGATATTGCAACCGTCCTTTTGGTCGGAATGCACATAATTTTGATCCGCCCAATATCGCAAGACGTGGCCGACGTGGCGCTATCCAATGCTGGAAGAGAGAGGGCTGAGACACAACAGGTAAATAGGTAAATTCACCTCACATTTCCATCGTAAAAGTTATTCAATATTATAGGCCTTTTTACAAACTATCCCACTGCTGATTATGAGCATGATCAGTATTAGGGTTATACCTTAGTCCTCTACAATGATCTACTGCTGATTGATTATGATTTCTACCTTCGAAAACATCATGGAAAACTCTCATCTATACTAGTTTCATCACTTCAAAGTCATAATTAATTTCCAACACACCCCTGAACTTCATAACAGACAGAATAGACATAAGATTTCTTATGTCTATTCCGTCTCTTGCACACATTTTCTCATTAAGACTGGTTTACTCTGAGTTAGCGTAGTCCAGAGCAAAACTATAAGAAGTCGTCCTAAAAATTCAAAAAGTCTTTATTCAGAAATTCCAAGTGTGACACGACCTTTAACACATAACAAGACTGTTATTTTCAATGCGACTCCCTTAGGGTGATTGACCTCTAAATGACCAACATTCACTTAGATATATGCACCTTCATTCCCTTCTGTGACACCATAAAGTGGAAATGAAACTCAATTGCCGGTAACTTATAAAAATATTTGACGTTTACAAACATTCCGAGTGTTATTCAACTTTCGTATTCTTAGATGTAATAAAATAAGATGTTATGCGGTATTCTCTTGTTCTTGAAGTAAGGAACTGCAGTTTATTTTATATAATGTGATAAGACCAACAGCAATTTTTGCGGGGAAGCAAAGATCAAAGTTGGAACCTACTTACCTTGTTAGAACGTTGTGCCTTGTTGGAACAGAATGACCTTAATATAAGAAAAGCCACTGAAAGTCTGTTTGAAAGTTTTAATAGATAATTTGAATAATAAAGAACTTCGAATTAAAAAACACCACTTTATTAAATGTAATGATGTTTAAAGATTTATCAATTATATGTATATGTGTAAGTATTTAGTGATTGCCGGGGCTCACAGGGACTTCCTTTCTAGGGTACACCTGAGTCCCCGGCATTAGGACCCCGTGACGGAACACCGTGTGGTTTTAGTCGGTTCGAGTCCGAAATACTACCTTACCGTTAGCCCCGGTGAGATGATGACCCGTGGGGGTTACTACACGAAAAAAAAAATTGTGATAGTTATATAAGTATATCTCAGCAGTCTAGTTACCATAGTACAGACTGCCTAGTTTGGGGTAGGACGGACGTATGTAAGGTGTTTCAAATTATTATAATAATATAAATAGTAATGCGTTAAATTAATTGTTATGTGTTAATAAAAGCATGTCGAAAACTCAGTAATAGCATTATCGGTTTGCCTTAGAGAGTTTAATCAACGAATTATAAATCACTGGGGGTGGCTAAAATATATACTATGTAAATTCTACTCGTTATGATAGTTAGATATGTTTTTGGTATAAGAAGCGTAAAAAAAATATAAATCGTTCTTTGTTGACGGCTTCCCGTTAAAAAAAATGATTTATAAGATTTACTTTAATACACCAATATCCCGCTCCTTTAATTATTTACTAAGTAAATCAATTGAAACTGACAAAGCATTTATTCTATTCAAATATGAAAACAAGCAGATGTTACAGGATGTTACAGTATAACTATACGTGGCATATCTCCATTTCTTATTTAGGTATAGAAATCAGTCATTTGATTGAAAACGGGAAGGAACGGAGGAACTACTTGGAGCCATTAACCAATTTACCCAAATTTATTTTAACGAGTATCGTAATAAAACAGTTAATACATATTAATGTCGTAGTTTTATTTATCCTCAACAGTATTAACGCTACTTAGAGTCGACTGGTATATTATTGCAAGACGCAGATGCGACAATTTTACGAGTGAAACGTGATGGGATAAAAACCATAAGGGGGCTGTGGAACCCTTAGAAATCAAACGACACGTCACAGTCACAGCTGCTTACAATAACAAATAAAGGCAAGAGGGAGCCAGTCAGTATATATACAGCATGTGCCATCAGAGACAAATATACCAATATGAAATTGGGATGCAAAATTGTTTAATTTGGGAAATCTGATTTTCCTAATATCACTTTTAACCATACCTGTAGTACTACTGCTAAGTGTTTTATTCCACTAAGATGGAAGAAACAGGTCTGAATCGCATACTTGTAACTCGAACTGGCTGTATATACTACTAACATAAAATAATCTACGTTATAATTTCTCAATTGATAAATTTAGCTAGATAACTCGACTTGGCCTCTTCGTTTCAACACAGCAAGACGTTATCTAATTGTAGAATTATCTATAAAAACTTCTAACATACAATTTCATATCGCTTACTGTAATTAGGCAGTTATGTCATAATGGAATGATTCGCATTTTATTATTATAACACAAGATTATTTTGTCTGCGATAGGTTTTCTAGTCAAACTTAGAACTTAATAGGTTTTATATCCTGGTTTCAACCGTCAACATATAAACATATATGCAGACCTTGTGTCCTATTTCTTCTCGAAAGAAATCGAACCTCTAACAAAATCTAACAATAAAGAAAACTTTTAAAATTCAACCTGGTTATTTTAACCTGCAATATTTCTTACAATCTAATAACGGTTTCCTACGTTAAAACAAAGAACGAAAAGATACCGTATCCATACGCTCTGTGCGATAAATGGTGCAATTAGTGAAGCTAATGGAGCGTCGGTGTAATAGTTTCAACTCAGCAAACAAACTAAAAGTCACAGAAGTAAGAGATGTTTTAGTTTCCAACATAATGTTGCATACAGTGAGGAAATTTTGTTCCATTTTGTTTAAGTTCTTGTAACATTTTCTAGCAGCTACATACACATACGAATTTTTTTTAGTAATTATTTTCTTATGTGTACGGAATCAGGTAAATTTACGAAACATTAATAACAATTTTTAAAATTTATCTTTGTAGATATTTTCGCTAAAACATAAGATAAATCAATATTAAGTTCAAAGGACACACTGCTTTCGGTTAGCCTAGGATGATAATAAATGATATTTATGGTGATAATAAAATGTTCAAGAAGTATGTTCTACAGACGACCAGAATTCTTAAAAAGATCCTGTCTTCTAAAGTCTACCTCATTTCCATCCATCCATCCAATTTACAGTGGAAGACAAATAGACACCTTTCTTTGACTCTTCAAGCTAGGCTTCTAGCTTGAGAAGTTGCTGATGATCGCTGAAATAATACAGGTTATGATAAAATTACAGACCAAATGTTTAAAATCATTCAAAAAGTAAAAGAAATATTTTTATAGCGGTGCTAATACAAGCTTGAATTCTTAATATTATTAGGAAAAAACTAGAATGTTAGGAAAAAGATATAACGGAAAATTCTGTGCTCTGTAAAGCGCTTTCCAAGAGAAGTTAAATATTTTCTTACAACAATTCTAAAAGGAAATTAAGAAAAACCGAGTAATTCTTAGAACCTTTCAAACATCTACAGAAATCATTAATGTTGCAGGGTGGGTGTTCTTACGAAGCGAGGAGGGGATTCTGAAAAATAGTATTTTAAAAAATTCTTTCTTTGCTGAAAATGGTTTAATTTTATGACGAACGAAAGCAGAATAGAATTTAAGTATTTTTTTTATTTATTGACTTATACGCGCTAGAGCCAGTGTAGGAGAGCGATGTGCCACAGAGGAGCAATACTGTAGAAGCTTTACTCTGCAAATACACCTATATAAAGATGCAATGAAATGTGAACTAATTTGCACCCGCGTTTCATGCATGCTCTTCACTTCATCAATAAAGTAAACTTTAAAAATCAGATACCAGGATGCTGTGAGACACACCAGAAATAAATTACAATAATTATAATAATTATGTAACTGTCACTGTCGGTATAATTAATTATTTATGTTGCGGCATGTGGGAAGGTGCCTGTTGGGTGGCAAAAGTGTTACCTCCTATCGCAAAACAAAAATTGTTTAAATGTGAATATGTAGGCAATAAAAACACTGGAAAAATATAAAACAGTACGAATACACATCTTAACGAGTATGTTTGATGATACATAAGTATTTACCCATCAATCTCTGTAACTTTATTGACATGGGCCATCAAGCTCTTCATGTTCTCCGATAAAAAGCTTTCCTCGTCACCCTTGCCTCCTCAGTGAAAACGCATCTTAAGAGTTCAGCTTCTCTGTAAGTTATCGTTTTTTCTAATAAAATGAAGTTTTACATTTAAATGAATCCTCATTACTACTTTTCAAACGAAAGAACGAAACTAAATAAAATGTCTGATCTCTACTTACGCTAAAATACATAGTCATGAATATTTTATCACAATTCCTAAGCCCCATATCATTTCATGAGATACCTATTCGCGTTATATTAGGGACGATTGTCTGGGGACTTGGATATTCGTATCCAATCACGGAGATCAACGAAGCCTCATAAATGAAGGCCTTTATCGTTGTCAATATTGCGTCTAATAACCTACCTAATAGGTTGTAACATCGTTCTCCTTCGATATAGGTTGGATGTTTAGAGGTAATAATTTATTGAATGTAGTATTGTAACACAAAGGTAGTACATACACTAATATGTTCTAGATACTTCGGAGAAAATAATAGTATGTTATAATTTAATAGTTGACCCAATACATCGGATACACATGTATACCTCGTCATAGTTTAAAGAGGTATGTAAAAGTGCTGAAAAGAAGTTAAGTTAGTAGTAAAAAAACCAAGATTTGAAAATAAAATCTTCTGAAAATGCTTTTCCTGGTGTAACTGCATTTTTTCCATACAACTTTTTATTAATTTTCATATCAATTTCAATTAATTTTATTTTTATAAGCGGTCAATTTCGGCCAATCCGGTAATTCCATCAACCTCACTGTTAATAAATACCTATTTCTTTATTCATGTAAGCCCTCTCTCTTAGGAAATATTAGCTTTACTCTTAAATTTTAGGACCAATTTGTCATTTCTGCTATCACGAACGTACATAAAATTGTTACGTGCTTATGTGATTCAGAGGATTTACTATAGGACCCAATAACATGACTAAACCTTTCTGTTACATGACATTGTATAAATACACAATATATGTATTTTCAATTGCTTCTTTTCGTGGTAGTAACTAACATCATCCTCAAGCACGGCTTTAGCAGATTTCAATCCCATCTCTTTTATCGTCTTCGCAATTGACTCGTTCGTATGGAGAGGATCAGTATTTCGCCTAATTTTTATATGCGGTCAATTTACTTTTACCTGTCATTTCGTGGTTACACCTGACACAACTTAACCAGCCTTAGGCTTTATCCTTACAAGACTTATAGATTAACAAAATACAATTATGATAATATAGCTGTAAAATAAATTGTCGGAGCACACCGCCCGAGCATTGGGTAGTAAGCTAAATTAGAACTCATTGTAGTCCCGGGTAAAGTCCTTGTTGAATAAAATAACGCTAAAGTCTTGTTCAGGTAAATTCTCCGGCTCAATCTTATTCTATAGTTCCACCACTTGTACTCTCTTCATTAGCGCTCCTGTCCGACAGTTTGTAAAGAACTGTCAAGATACAATCTTTGAAAGTGTCAACAAGTAGGTGTGTGTCATTAAACTAAGTAGATTTGTATGTGTAAGTTTTATATTTGTTATGGTACCAAATATTTTTTACTTAATATGGAATGGACAAGTTTTGTTATAGCGGAAAATATGCGTATCAGTACAGCGTTTTCGCTTGAGGAGATTAGTACAAGTTTGATTAACAAAAGTCACAATAAACTATGTTTTTTTTTTTGGTACCAGCAACCATGTTGCCAGACGGCGACGACGTGGTACGATGACGACGATATGATATAGAGCGGGTATTATTTTGGAACCTATATTTAAAACAGGTACCTAGGAAGATAATAGGAATCAGATTCCAATTCAAAGAATCTTTATTAAGAATGGTAAAAGGAAAAATGGTAATCAATTTGGTATATTTTTTAGATTTAAAACCACCACGTGAACATTATACTAGGAAATATTTGTGAATTGTGAGCAGTCCTAGGTGAATATAATGTTTTAAGTTAAACATATTTAGTTAGGCTCCTGTATAAATTAGTGCTGAAGTTTGGGGCTCACTTAAGTGTTAGGTAACTCGTAAAACATAATTTAATACATATTAATGACACGTGAGAGAACATGTTGAAATTATGCATTAAGTAATTTACCCTTATGCTACCTTGACCGTAGTGTCCGCTTATAACTTAATTTAAGTTCTACATGGTTTGGTATATAACTGCAGGAAGAGGCATAAATAAGTGGTGACTTATGGTTTTTAAAGGGTTCTATTTTAGGCTCATTTTTGTTCTTAATTTATATTAATGATGACTTACCTCATCTCGTTAACGTCAATCACAAGATAGTGTTCTTTGCATATGGTACTTCACTTTTATTCAGACTAAAACGTATGACTACAAAAGTTTGACGATGTGAACAGCGCTATTTCGAAAGTGGTTCACTGGTTTGACGTTAACGACTTACTTCTTAATGGAGAAAAGACTAAACGTATATGTTTCACTACTCCAAGGTAAAATAAGTAAAAACCACTATATTATTTTGAAATATTGATAGGACCGACACATATGTCGACGAACATGTCAGTCCTTTTGAAATTAATAAAGCTTTTAACACTCTTAATTAAAAGATCTACCGACCTTCAGGGAAATTCTGTTATCATTACTAAAATTGTGTTTACTGTAGTTACCTGTCATTTATCATTTATATTTAACTAGCAACCCGCCCCGGCTTCGCACGGGTATAAATTATACACCAAAACCTTCCTCGTGAATCACTCTGTCTATTAGTGAAAACCGCATGAATATCCGTTCAGAAGTTTTTCAGTTTATCGCGAACAGACAGACAGACTTACAGACAGACAGACAGATAGACAGACGCTGCGAGGGACTTTGTCTTATAATATGTAGTGATCAGTGCGTGGACAGTGGTATATTTCCTGATCTAATGAAATCCAGTAAAATCATTCCTTTGTTCAAATCTGGCAGTACTTCAGACCCAACCTGCTTTAGATCAATTACTGTACTGTACTACCAGTATTTAGTAAAAATTTTAACTTTCACGCAACCACAATAGGTTGCGTGTTTTGACATTATGTTGATCTATATTTTTTAGTTTTAAGAAAAAGATGAATTCGAATAAATTAAGAATTCTGTAAAACAAAGAAATTTTAGTTTGACTTTGACTTTACAGTACTGTAACTCTGACAATCATCTCTAAATCACATAAAAAATTGTTCTACATAAATATGTGAAAATCGAACACACAGCATTTAACGGGAAGGCAACATTAAATACATCCTTGCTCATTGTTTCTAATAGACTATAATTTCAACTTGCTTTAATTTTTCATGTGATTACACAGCACGCACTCGCACGGCTCCATATTTCATTATTTTGCAAACATTAAAACAAAAACATTAGGACAACGAGACATAACAAATAACAGATTGTGCCGAGTAATTGATCAGTCGCGTATATCTCCTGTTAACTTTCCCTATGTAATATAATAATGTAATTTAGATTAGATACAAGCTAATTGACGAATGCGAGTCACGCTACGCCGTAGCAAATGCGTAGCGTTATTGATGTGATCACAACATAGCTCCATGCTACGCTACGGTGCTCGTACGGTGCGAGGCAATTATTATCTACGACATCTACGTTATTTGGTTAGTTCATAATCCAATATTAAGGTAGTCGTGGAATAACTTATAAGATTATTTGTATGTTTTGCAGTTTTAAATCCTATTGATTTTAAAATAAGACATTACAAAATTAACCCAAAACCTACATAAACAATTCAGATGTCGTTTTTAGTATTGATATAATATTTAATAGATATACAATTTTTGCGTTTTATGTATTGTCGATTGGATAACATTTTACGAAAATGAAACAAATCTCAATATTACTATTATAAAACTGACAGAAATTGAGAAAACTGTAAAAAAATGTTCTGTTGTAAACTCACTCACTCGCAAAAAGAAAAGATAAAGATATTTCCCTAAGTTCCATAGCTGGACGATCGCTAGATGTCGTCATGGAAAAATCAATGATCAGACCAGACCAGGTGATGACGGCCAGATTATATTAGATTAAACATTAACCTGAAATATATAAAAACAATTTTTTACAATTCTATTTCCTAAACTTTTCATGAAATAATTTAAAAATGGAATAATTATGATAAAAACTTGGCAGACTAACGCAACCGAGTAACCATAGGTACATAAAACAGAGTATACATAAAACTGAACGATAAATTTAAAGCTGATACCAAAGTCCAATGAAGATGGTCTCATAACTCTAACATTTGGAACTTTATGATGGTCGCCGTACAACAGATATCGGAAAATGCACACTTCAGCTATATCATATTTGGACGTTAAAACTTTTTCATTGGCCGCTGAGATGAGATATTGCTCCGCGACCAGTTTAGTTCCAGAAAATTCGAGAAATATTTCATGCTTAGTAGCTAAAAGTTTTTATAGGCTTAGATCAATTTAGCGGTGTTTTCGATCTAGCCTTATATTGGATTTATTACGGTATTAGGTGTATAAGGATTTGTTTTATTGCTATGAAACACAAATTCAGTAAGACTGTCACGAGTCTTTTGATTGGTCATCGTTTCAAAAAAGTATCAGGCCCCGTCACAGTCAGACTCAGTTCCTTCACACACTGTTGCAGACTGGTCAGACTGGTAATCGTCACCAAAAAGCGGAAGCTTGCACGTAAAAACGTTGAGTGGGAATAGAAATGATAAGCAAGTGCACGTAGTTGTCGCAACTTGTACTTTACGCAGGCTTGGATGAGCTCTCACCGATCCATCCGTGACCACATCGGGTAAACAAACATAAGTTTAAGGTTATCTGTGTGTCTGTCTATGACATCATAATACCTAAATAAATGGACCAGTTTTTTTATTTTATATACAACCAATCTCTGGAACAAATTGTCGCCTCCGGTATTTCCATACCGATATGACCTTCAAACCTTCAAGAAACGGGCGTACTCCCATCTCAAAGGCCGGCAACGCACTTGTGACACTTGAGTTGCAGGTGTTCATGGGCGACTGTAGTCACTTACCATCAGGTGACCCGTCTGCTCGTTTGCCCCCTATAATATAAAAAAAAAAATCTTTTTGTTTGTGACGCGACTTGGTCAGAATGTGTTAAGAGAATCTGTTTACCCGTTCGAAGGTCATCAACTCTTTTCTAATGGTAGAAAGGGTTTTTGATACGGGGGTATTTTAAATTGTTTAGTTTATGCTTGTATATAGATTATACTCCAATTCAGAAGAATACGTTATATTTAGTGTGGTTAGACAGAGCATAGATTTATAAGATACAATAAATGAATAACCTTCTCTTCGTGTTATTGTTTGTCTTTGTTATGAGTGTTTAGCATTCTTCCATTAGGATAACGTAATAAAGAATTAATTTAATTATGGCGTTTATCTTCTCATGAGTTTAATATTTTTGAGACTTTTGTAATAATACTTACTAGACAAAAGTATACTAATACTTTTTTAGGCCTATGCTAAAAATTCACAAAAGCAATGTCAAAAATAACAATGGATCTTAAATAGAAAGATACTTACTCATCCTATTTAAATAGAACGGTTCCGTTTTCTGTATTTGAGCATAGGCACAAGAAATAATGTGTCGCAGTTTATGAAAATTATTAAGAAAAATATTGAGTTTCATAACTTAAGTCAAAAACATTAATGAAAAAGTGCATCGCCCGCTCCTAAATGAAAGTTGGCCAAGATAATTTTGAAAAATATTCTGTTAGCAAATTCCCTTAAGCCTTTATTCCAATAATTTTAATTATTCCAATAATTTTAATTATTTTAATAATTTTAATTATTCCAATAATTATAATTATTCCAATAATTTTAATTATTCCAATAAAGAATTAAGGGAATTTGCTAACAGAATATTTTTCGAAACCCTTTTGGCCAAGTTTCATTTAGGAGCGGGCGATGCGCTTTTTAATTAATGTGTTTAACTAAAAAAAACATACAATATGTTGTCGAGAACATTAGAGATGCGAGTACGTGAGTCAATAAAGCCTAATAATTTTCCGGTGTTCTGTACCTTACGGATATACGTTAAGCAAGTGAGACAATATAAATGACGTAATTAGTACCAGCAGAGGCCCTGAGGGCTCCGCGGTCTTTAATTAGTGACCCAAATAACAATATAGCAAATGACACGTCCTTGCTGATGTGTGTAGAAAGTGTTGTGCTGCGTGACAACTTGCAAAAGTTCTTCAAAATTACAAAGCTAAATTCTTAACTCATTTTATAAATGCGATGTGAGTGGCCTGTTGGTCTAGTTGTTAGTAATCCTGACTGCTAAGCCAGAGGTCGTAGGTTCGATTCACACTCAGGACAAATAATTGTGTGATGAGCACGATCATCTGTTCGGTGTCTGGCTGTAATTTATCCATAGTATGTATGCGTTTAGAAATATATAAGAATGTTTATCAGCAGTCTGGTTACTATAGTACAGGCTCTGCCTAGTTTAAGATCGAGAAAAAAGTGTGTGCCTACGAGAGAATGAGAAATAAAAAGTAAAATCAACACAAATAACTTAGATTAGATTTGGATAATTTATATAAAAGTTATTGGTCAAATTAACACAGATGTTTGCATAATTAACATAAATTAATTAACCAACGATTTTAATACGCAAATGCACAAAAATGATACACGTGAATGATACACCACGTTGACTATGACGCATTTTCTGAAGGCTTCATTCTATTTATGAATATGTTTGTCTTTTTTGACATTGCTTTTTCGTTTCATCGAATTTTCAAATCACAACGGTGCTAAAGAAGTTTCACTTCAAAAAGTTTATCATTTGTTTGTTACGTTTTCATGCTTTAACTAATGAATCGATCAGCATAAAAGTTTTACACACACGTTACAAGAGGTACAGAAGAGAACACAGGGTGCATTTCAGTCAGAAAAAAAAATTAATCCTTTTGCATAAAAAATAACTTTTAGACGGTCGTCAGGCTTGGTAAAATCTACATGAACGCTAGCAAACCCGCGGGCAAAAGCTGTAGGACTGTATAATCAATATTATTCTAACTTGAAGAACTCGGTAAATACTTAGAATAAAGTAAAGAAACACTTATTATTATTTGTTACATATGTACAGGGTGTATCTGACGATGGAACACTTAAAGTCTAGTCGACAAGTTGAAAATGGTCTAAAATAGAGATACTGCTATTAAAATTATGTGCGATAGCTCATTGGATCCGGGATGACGCCTAGAAAAATGTGCCGAAAGCGTGTATTAGCACATAAAAAATTGCAAAAGTTATAAATAATTAAAGATGAAAAAAATGGCATTTCGTTTTTTGCCAATATTTCATAAACTATTAATATTTAAGAAATTTCAAAAAAAGATTCTGAAAGAGGAGGACATTTCCAATAAAAAACTCCTAGTCCTAGTGCCTCGTTAACTTCAGTTACTAAGAAAATCCATAAAAATAATTTCGAAAACTTTTAAAGTTAGTTTTTATGGGTTTTCTTAATAACCGAAGTGAACCCATTCGTAACGCGAGCATTTAGCTTAACTGGAGAGGTTAACAAGAATACTAGTAAAGTGTGACCTGCTTGTGTTTGTGTATTTCTAGTATTCTTCTAAAAAAGAAAAAAATATATATACAGGATACACAATCATAAGAATAGACAATACATGGACATCAACACCACTGGTGTTGCGAGTTTGTATAAGCATCTCGGTAACAGCTTACCTTGATTGTAGACTAATTTACGAATAAAAAACAGGCGATGAGCGCAGGCCGTTAAGTCAGTAGTGATTTACGAGCTATCCAAACAGGAACTTCAGAGTATATCGCCAGGAATATTTTGTAAAACGGTATAATGATTAGTACTTTATGTGAATAAATAAATTCGTCACAACTGTAACTTGCATTTTCTTAAGTTAGGATAAGTCTTTACTATAAATATTGTGCTTAGAGAAAGTACCAAATGTCCCTGTAAATTAGTTTTGATCATTTTAATTAATTGAATCAATCATAGTTGGCAAATCAAAATTTTGAATCAAATATGTACACTACTAATCAAAGTGTTGCCTTATACAGTGATCAAAGCAATTTAAATTTGATTAATCTATAGAAACTCTCACCAACTACTGGTTGAATACCAAATCACTATTATAATACCACTGTATTACAGATGAAATATGCATAAAGTTTGAGACGAAATACTCGCACTCGAATAAACTCCAAACTCGAATAGAACAGAATATGCATAACATCACAGCTAAGTCCAAATTCATCCACTGAATAAGTAATACCATTCAATAACTTAGCTTGATGGAATCACAAAACCATTACGCAATCGGCTGGAAAAATGAAATAAGTCCTTAATAATCCTATATTTTCTTTCAATCATATCCATACTTATCTGGAGTACCTTAGTTAAATTACATGGAACGGAGAAAAAATCATTCGATATTATTTTATTAGGAATCCGACCAACTCTCTTTCGTACTCAACGTTCTTTTAAGAACGTACATAATACATCTAAAGTATTATTGCAACGAATGTATTGAAAGTAATATTTTACGTGAATTGGGGATGGTAAGTAATCCTCCATTTGAAGATGAGATCCGAACTGATATTATCATTGTGAGATTCACAAAGGAAAAACGGTTTCGGCATTAAGCGAACCTATCTATATGTTATAACGTGAGAGTACTGGAGTGAGCCTGTCTAGTAAATGGAGTGTGGGTGTGTGTGAGGTGTATATAATATGTGTAAAAGTATGTAAATGTGGTGTGTACCTACTCCCCAGAAGGGTAAAGAGACCGCAGCCGTTAGATCATCCAAAAAAAAAAGTAATACATACTAGATACTTTTAAATAAAGACGGTCAGCAACAGTACTGTGTTACTATGTACTCACAAATTCTTAGCAAAACAAAGTTAAGATAAGATATAAACACAATTTAGTGACCAAGGTATGAGAAGGGAGAACCTTCCCCTGTTAAAGTTGTTTTAAAAATATAGCAGGTTAACATTGATATTTTTAAAAACAATCTTAAAATCCAAAACGAGTTCAAAACTGAGAGAATTCAATCTAAGATAAATATCACAAGGTATTAATTAATACCAGTCTATTACTTGATTACCGTCTAAACCATCTTCATTACTCAATTTATTTTAAACAGTAATTAAAAACAACCCTTTCGCCGTACCTCCATTTGTATAGAATTTCAGCGATTTCCGTTCAATCCGACATTAATGAACTGTTGTTATTTTTCAAAATAGGTAAGATATTTGAAAAGGAATTTGTTCCCGTAGTTATAATAAAAATAAGCTATCGTTCGTCCTAAAACAACAAGCTACAAAGCTTATTAATTTCAACTATAATCCTTTGGACATATACACACATAACAGTGTTGAA
This sequence comes from Euplagia quadripunctaria, assembly GCA_963859945.1. Taxonomy (NCBI): domain Eukaryota; kingdom Metazoa; phylum Arthropoda; class Insecta; order Lepidoptera; family Erebidae; genus Euplagia; species Euplagia quadripunctaria. Next base: position 7,913,845 of record OY982570.1, on the reverse strand, counting down.
TGATGCAAATATTTGTGTTCCATTTTGTGAGTAAAGACGTGTATATACTTGGCGAACAGTTTGCATCACCGTTTTGTTGACTGTAGTAGGAACTTCGAATAACTTAGACACGTCATAACACTATGGTCTGCGTTGTATCTCTATTGTTCTAATAAATACAGATGGCCAAAGGATTTTAAACGGTGATATACACAGAAGTAATGAGAAATAATCAAGTTATTTTAAATCTAGTTTGTATTGATTTTTTTTTTTTATTGTATAGGGGGCAAACGAGCAGACGGGTCACCTGATGGTAAATGACTACCGCCGCCTATGGGCACCTGCAACTCGAGAATCACAAGTGCGTTGCCGCCCTTTAAGGTGGGAGTAGGAGAAGAGGGGAGGGGGGAAGAGTGGGAAAAGGGGGGAGAGGGGAAGGACGGGAATAAGGGAGAGGGAAGGGTTAGGGCCTCCGGTAACCTCACTCGCGCGGCGAAATGCAATGCAAGCATTGCTTCACGGTCGGTTTTCTGTGAGGCCGTGGTAACGAGCGGAGTCGAGCCGGCCCATACGTGCCGAAGCATGGCTCTCCCACATGAACTGTAATAAAATCGTCCTTGCTCCCCTCTATTGACAATCAGAGTTACGTATACAAAGGTCGAAATAATATTGAAGGCCACCATTATAGATACGGACGTTACTATAATGGTGGTCCTCAGTTTGACAACCTCGAGAGATGTCTTACAGATTACAGAGGTTCCTTTGAAATCGCGAAGATTCTACGTTACAGGGTGCGAAGAATGAAGCTTTATTTCCCCATAATAATATTTACATTAAGGTATAATTTTGTTTGTTTCTGGTTTCAGATAAAATAAAAGCAAAACCAACACTCAGGACAATTTATGTGTCTTGCGACACAGAATTTTATGAAGTTATATTTAATCGACACAAAGTATACACAAACTCCCATATGGAAATCAAAACCACACACAATACATAACACACTCGCAGTTCGTGACGTGACTACTAAAAGCGCCGCTTCCTCAGTTCACTATCAGCTTTAGTGGCAAAGTGAGTGACAAATTTTACATGGACGTAATTATATGAAATTTAATGTATTCATTGATACACACAGTTTTTAGGGTTCCGTTCCTCAAAGGGAAAAAAGAAATCCTTATAAGATCACTTTGTTGTCCGTCTGTCTGTCTGTCTGTCAAGACCATTTTTCTCAGGAACCCGTAGACGCGTCAAGTTGAAATTAGTATCAAATACTTGATTATGATGAAGTATTTGATTATATAAGTATACTACTAATATGTATGTTTGCGGTCCCTTGAAGCTATAAAAAATCAAGCTTCTAAGTCAACGCAATCAAAAGATGTGGCCATTAAGCCTTAGGTTTGAACAAATTTGAACATTTCACAGGTAAATCCAAACCTAGTTCAAATGGTTGCACCACGTTTAATTCTACACAAATAACAGTTGTATTAGTTATTTTGTTTTCCAATGTTGAATTCTTTGATTGCTATAATAAAGACAACAAAACAAAATGTAGTTTCCTAGGGATATAATTACATGGAGCAACATAGTTATATGGAAGTGGTTCATAACTATCTTATAGACGTAAAAACTCATTGTTTGCATACTCTTTGGAGGTACAGGTAATTCCTGACGTGCCACCTAGCGATTGTTTGTTGAATTATGAAGTGACGTTTAATACGAACGATACATTCACTATTTTTAATTCAGAAGTCGCCAACGTCCATACCATGTTGAATACACCGGTTCTCGTCCGATCACCGAAGTTAAGCAACATCGGGCGTGGTTAGTACTTGGATGGGTGACCGCCTGGGAATACCACGTGATGTTGGCTTTTTTGGTTTGTTATACATTTTTTATTTTTATTTATATATTTTTATTTTTTATACATATATGCTTTTTTCATGCAATTTGCTAAGAAGCAGGGTCTGGCAGCACAAGTAAAGGGACAAATCCGAAAGTCGTTAATTTGTTTTTATATCACATAAAAAAAACGTTTTTGTAATTACAAACTTATATTTTGCGTACTAACTTTTAAACTTCCGCGTTCCATGATATAATTATGTATTTACGGTAATTAATGCGATCACGAAAATTTGGCGAAACTTTTATTTTGTGGTTGGAAAGTTGTCGAAAATCGTTGTATGGGTAAGTATTTTTAGAATTGCAAAGTTAAGTTTGTCTTTCGAAAAAGACGGGCAAAAATTTTCGAGAATTGATTTCCGAGATGCACTCACTGTTTACATACAAGTTTATTTGCTGACGGAACCCTCGATGCGCGAGTCAGACTCGCACTTGTCCGATTTTTTGATTTATAAACCTACAAACAATGGATGTAACCATACACAATAACCCACAGAATTGAGAATAACTACGAATTTTGAATTCTGTGCAAGAACCCAGTGAACTATAAATATAATCAAATCTAATAACAAAAGTAGACAGTAAGTATAAGATTAAAAATAATTGTTTTAAGTAGGTATACATAGTGAACTTGCAGATATAGTGAGCAGGTACCCTTAACGATGTTTTTAATCCTCAACACTGGATGGCCATTATCGCCGCGCCCGGAACGATGCACAACGTCGGATTTAACTCGCAATTTGACGGCGTAGGTCATTATTGTTGATAAAATTTGTATCGTTTTCGTTTTTGAACTGATTAAGCCAGTGAAGTTTTACAAATAATAATAATACATTTAAATAATGATGTATAGCACCCATTATACTCACCACCATATATTTATTTTACGTTATTGTTTTCCAAAAACGAATAAAAAAGATGTACTATAATACGGATTGTGGTTTAATAAAAATCATGTTGGCGATTTAATGAAATAATATTTATTAGGTATAGATGTTGTCTTTGTAACCCGATAATCGTAGGAGTAATAAGAGCTCAAATGGAAAAAAAATACATATAGTTAGTTAGTAGTTATAGCTAAAAATGTGTAGTCATTAATCGAAACCCACGTTTTAATACACTAAGTATTGTCAAGATTTATTCACTTCTACGGCTTCGGGGGCCTAAATTTGAGAAAGGTTTGAGACTTTTGAGCAAAATTAAAAATAATTAGGCCTTTGTAACAAAAACTTGTCTTGTTGTCGTTTTTAAAATAATTCCTGAAAGAAGCATGCTACATTATTTTCATCTAAAATCTCATCATCTCTTTCTCTTTTCAGTTAAATATAAAAAACTTAAATTTTCTATTTCTTTAAAATGCATTGCAAAAGAATTGACACTACAATTCTAAATGCACAAAATGCTCACGATAACTTGAAATAATGGTTCCTTTAAGCGCCTAGGCTAGTGCATGGAATAAAATGTTCGTACTGTTCGACTTTCACTGAGCTTCCGAGCGTCCAGTTTGTCGTCCGTATCCAATAAGAACATGTCACAATCATATTATGCATCGTCCACGTATGCTATATTCTGCTATTACCGGTACGGACCGTCTCCGCTATATTTCCAACGGCAAATGAAGCCTTTCAGCTGAATAAATAATGTACCCAGTGAACAAATCGACGTGGCATTTTTGTTTTTGGACGAGCAAACGGTCGAGTAGGTTTTCAATTAACCATTTATGCGTTTTAACAGTTATGTTTTAGGTTTTTTTTAATCGGAAATGAGTTTTCGGTTAAGCTTTTGACTATTTGGTTACAGGTTTTCTTCTTGACGTAAAAATATTCAAACTCGTTACTTGTAATGAGTTTGAATATTTCAAGAATGAATCAAACGAAAACGTTGGATGGGACTTCCCTTAATTAAAAAGATTTGCGATCTGGTGAAGAAGACAGGCAGCCTCTGAAAAGATAGAGCACAAAAACATTCCTTATGGAAGTCTTAGAAAATACTTCTCTTTAGCAGCAACCGCCAACTTAATTTTTTTTTTTAAATCTTTATATATATATATATTTCTTCTGTGCGTGTGTATGTCACTGAACTCCTCCTAAACGGCTGGACCGATTTTAATGAAATTTTTGTGTGTCTTCAGGTGGATTCAAGTATGGTTTATATTTACAATTGGACCCGGTAGATGGCGCTGCGATAGAGTTCCAGGGATAATATTTTTTACGTTCCGGCAGGACAACGTCTGTCGGGTCCGCTAGTTATACTTGTAAAATAATAATTGTCATAAGCTGCTTAGATTACGTATGTAAAATCATTTTTTTTTAATTGACTTACAACTTTGTTGATTTTAAGCTTCGCAAGACTTTATCCATCTATTTGATATTAATTTAAACTTAGTACAAAGGAACTAATAGACAATGTAACCTAAAAAATAAATTCTTCTGTTTTAGAAATCACTTTCATCAAATCAAAAAAAAACTGTAGATATTTCAAACATGCTAAAATTTCTCAAAATACAACGTAGTTTATCCAGTCACATTACAATAGGTACCTACCGAACGCAGAGACCTACAGACTAAAAATATATCACTTAGATTACACTCAGTCAGCGTTCATTTACACCAAAATACGTCATACATATTATTATTATTGAGTATTAGCACACTATCATGACTGGCAATAGAAATTCTTGGCAAGTCGCGAAAAAAACGTTATTAACACCTTTGTTACTAAAACAAGTTAGTTAATATAAAAAAAATGTAAAAAGCATGTATGTATAAAAAATGTATAACAAACCAAAAATGCCAACATCACGTGGTATTCCCAGGCGGTCACCCATCCAAGTACTAACCACGCCCGATGTTGCTTAACTTCGGTGATCGGACGAGAACCGGTGTATTCAACATGGTGTGGACGTTGGCGACTTGTGTCATAAAAATAGTGAATCTATCATTCGTATTAAACGTCACTTCATAATTCAACAAACAATCGCTAGGTGACTTTAGTGACACGTCAGGAATTACCTGTACCTCACAAGAGTATGCAAACACTATACGCCTACAATGAGTTTTAAGTGCTTATTACACTTGGCTGAATTCAGTAGTTACTGAATTCAGAAGTTAGAAGCTTCTGACCACATTGTCCTAAATTCAGTTACTGAATCAGTTACCGACTATAGCGCGACGAAGTTGGACCTGTGGTGCGTGTACGAGGATGGCTCCTAGGCATGGCGATCTGAGATCGATTACCCAATCAAAGAAATTGATTTTTTCATTTTAATATTACCGCAGACATATTACATTATGAGGAAATTTGGCAGATTGTAGTAGTCTGATGTGCCGGCCACCGTACATTCTCATTAAACCTCAATCAATAGTTAAATATGATGAGTGTGAATTTAGCAGACATGTTAAAATTAAAAAATTAAGAACTCATTAAAAAAAGAAAAACAAAATGCGCATACTTTTTTTTTATGAAATCGGCATTTTTTTGCTTAAAAAATATCAACATTTCATTTGTTTAGTAAAAAAATTTAAGTTAACAAATGTCTGCTAAATTTAGACTCATTTAATATGTCTCATTTTTGGTTCTATAATATTTTAAATGCTTGATGATGCTTGAATATACGAGGTTTTAAAGCCAAAGTACGAGATTTTTAGTTGTATAGGTACGAGGAAAAAGTTCTAAGGTTGGCAACCCTGGTCAGAAACCATCCTGGCTTCTGAATTCAGGATGCTAACTTGCTAAATGCGATTACACTTGACTGAATTCAGTAGCGACTGAATTTAGACGACTGAATTCAGTCAAGTGTAATAAGCGCTTTACGTCTATAAGATAGTTATGAACCACTTCCATATAACTATGTTGCTCCATGTAATTATATCCCTAGGAAACTACATTTTGTTTTGTTGTCTTTATTATAGCAATCAAAGTATTCAACATTGCACAATAAAATAACTAATACGACTGTTATTCGCGTAGAATTAAGCGTGGTGCAACCATTTGAACGTGCAGTTCATTCGAGAAATTTACTTTTGTGTAAGAAATTGCACAAACTCATACTGAGGTACAATCTATAAAATTACCTAACAGTCATTATATAACAAACTAAAAAAGCCAACAATCACGTGGTATTCCCAGGCGGTCACCCATCCAAGTACTAACCACGCCCGATGTTGCTTAACTTCGGTGATCGGACGAGAACCGGTGTATTCAACATGGTATGGACGTTGGCAACTACAATGTTAAAAATAGTGAATGTATCATTCGTGTTAAACGTCACTTTACTTCCTAATTCAAGAAACAATCGCTAGATGGCTTCAGTGCCACGTAAGGAATTACCTGTACCTCCAAAGAGTATGCAAACACTATACGCCTGAAATGAGTTTTTACGTCTATAAAAAAGGTATGAACCACTTTTATATAACTCTAAATATTACTGTAGGTATGTAATTATGTACTCAGGGATTTGACTAGGTATATTATGACTATAACCATCTTACTGCGACATGTAATAATGTATTTAGTAACACAACAACACGGAAAAAATAAGGTAACCTAGTACCTTATTTTTTCCGTGTAAATAAAAAAAAATACTTAGTCGTGTCTAATTCCTCTTGTAATAACACAAATCACATTTAAATCCTTTCAGTGATTCTCAATATTAAAGCGAATAATGTCATATAATAGAATAAAATAAAAGATAAGGTAATCACCTAGCGTGAATTCAATTATAATCATTATCTGCTTATAAAAGTCGGAAACTTCTCCGTTGGAACTTGGGAGCCAGTATCTTACGAACTTTAATTAGTGAAGAACACATAAGAGCTAATGAAACACATATTAAAATGCCCACGTCTTAGGAAGGAGTCCTCCGTGAACCCCTGCAGATCTTCAGCAGGCGACCACACCATGAAGTACGGGGGGCCTTACCCCCCTCCAGATCAGAGAGGTGGCCTGCTTCTACAAGGGTTGTAACGGTCAGCCCGACCCGTTACCCCCAGGCCAGCGCTCATGGAGGCCGGAAATTATTTTGCGCTCTCCGGCGCCTTGTACGTCTTCAGCGGGATGGGAGAGTGCTTGTCTTCTCCCGTTCCGCCGCCTCTTTAGCAAACATCGGCGGAATCCCACGCACTCTCACTTTGGACCATGGACAGAACCATGGTCTCTAGCGAGAGGCTTCCCACACAATAGCTGTCGCGAGACCGTTTCGCTGTTGAGTCCATGCTGAGCACTCCACCAAAGTGTGGAGAGCAGTGTTCTCGCGACAGCCTCCGCAGTGGTAGCACGCAGGCGATGGTTCCCGGCCTATGCGACACAGGTACTTACCGAAGCAGCCATGTCCGATGAGTACCTGTGTCAACCGGTAGGAGAGGCTGCCATGTCGCCTCTCCAGCCAATCCTCCATGATGGGTCTTACCGCCACAATTGTGGTGTGCCCTGTGCACTACCGTCCTAATTACACCACCTTTTTTCCATAATTAGTATGATTGTGAACTAGGGGAATAGGGGATCGATGATCGATCAACTATTTAGCTAAAATTGCCACAACGAATAATTTTTGGGTACCTATATTTCTAAGCTAATAAAAGCTCAATTATGCACTACTATTAAGGTGAGGTAAGATATGTCTTAATACTACTTAAACATGTACATTCGATAAATGTCTAATCCATCAGCCTGTGCGCCATAGCACCCGGTCCTCTGCCTTTCGCATCCAATCTATCCCAGCTACCTTCCTCAGGTCGTCAGTCCATTAGGGCGTCCTACCTTTCGTTTATCGATTCGCGGTCGTGGAGACCCGTTTGGAATTGTTTGGATCGGTCCTTCGGCAGATGTAGTCAGCCCAATACCACTTTACACTCTTATTCTACAAACTATTTCGGTAACTTTGGTTCGTTGCCAGTTGACCTCATTACGAAGTTTATCCTTCAAAGAAACTCCAAGCATAGCTCGCAACATAGCCCCATGCGCGACTTTATATGGGCTGGACCGAATGACATACGGTACCGAGACGTGGGCATTGACGGACCCACCGCTAGTGTCAGCATCTCAGCTCTGTATGTCTTGACAGGCAGGACGTTCTTTTCGAATTTCTTCGTTTTGAGGCATTGCGGCAAGGGTGATGGGAAAACTCGACGTAGTTTTCCAATTACTGTTCGTCCTAACAGGATCCTTCTGGTAATTTGTTCCTAAAGTTCTTTCCACGGAGTTAGATAGCCTGCCCAATGAGGTACACATATTTCTGAACACCTTCGAACGTCAATCGGTCTGGGTCCGACTTGTTCATGAACATAACATTGGTTTTGTCTAAGTTTATAGCAAAACCGTCGGACAATGTCATCGACAAATCGAAGGTGTGACATATACTCGCCATTTATATCTGTTCCTCGTAAAACCTAGGGTCATCAGGCGCATTGGTAAATAGTATGGGGATAACATCCCCTTGTCTAACTCCACGCTGCAAGTTTATCTGGTTTGTCCTCTGGTCTTGGAGCTGTACGGTCATCGTGGGTGTGTCATATATGCTTTTCAGCACCTGTGGATGCTCTGCAACATTGTTGCAGAGCACCTTGTCTCGATAGAGTCGAAGGCTTTCTCGTACTCCAAAATGCCATACACAGCGACTCAAAATACTTTTCAGTCTTTCGCAAAAACCGGCTGAACAGTATGGATACGGTCCACGTACCGTAACCTTTTCAAAACCCTTTGTTCCGGTAGCTGGAATTCGTTGATTAATCTCACGAGACAGTTTGACGATTCTCAAAACCAACTTGTAGATATGGCTCAGGAGTGAGATGGGTCTGTAATTCTTCAACAAGATGTTGCCTCCTTTTTTGAAGAAAAGTACTCCCGCACTCCCGCTCCATGCCCTAGGTGTTAAACCTTGTTAAAATACTTATTAGAAATTAGATTCGCTAGCTTCTTCAGGATTGGGATCCGGCCTACCTTTAGGAAGTCAGTAGTAATTCCGTCATTCCCTGGAGATTTCCAGGGAATGCTCTCAAGCAGCTGCTTGAGAGCCATCTCTATCTCGCTGTGGATAATTTCAGGTATGTCCTCGCTATAACGGCGCGTTAATGGGACTCCGTGGTCATCATCACTGAGTCTCATTGGTTCGGTCATGCGTTCGGGGTGCGTACATCTGATCATAAAACTTCTCCATTTCCTTGAGAATCCCGAACTTTGAAGTGACTGCCATTCTCAGTTTTAAGTTTCGTCAAATGCCGAGCAAAGACTTTTAACATCCTATTCTGCTCAATTGTATTCTCTATTGTGTGTGTTGAAGCATCAGAGGTCTTTTCTAATCGTTGCAGGGATTTTTGAGTCGGGGGGTATTTTAAATTTATGATTATTTGGTTTACCTATCCTATCTGACGAAGACGCCTGAGTGGCACGCTACGCATTTTACTCGTAAGTTCGAGTCTCGGGAGAGAGTTTGGACCCATGCTGTTTGCCTTTCCCGGGGAACAACTTTCGAAACTTAAACATAATTTAATATTTTTTATTGCGTTTAAAAAAAAATAATTATCTAGTAACAATTGTATCACTTATAATTGTGATTATAAGTGATGAAAATGGTTTCTACATATTGCTTTGACGGTATGTATTATTTATGATCATTTACTATGGTAAATGATAATAAATAATACATACCGTCAACTAACCTCAAATTTTACAAACGTACTCAAAGTAATATGTAAAAACCATTTTTATCACTATCGTGAAGTTAGTAACTTTTTTTGAAAAACTAAAATGTTGACCAGCTAACTTCAGGGTGTCGGTTTTTTGTGAGTGTGCGCGCGCATCGTAAAAATTTACTCTGATCATTTTGTACCGCTAAAAGAAGTATAACTTTTAAAAAGTTGGCCCCAAATTTGCCGCCCCTAAAATCTGCGGCCCTAAGCTTCAGCCTACTCAGCCTATTGGTAAATCTGATATAGCGTTAAAAGATGTTATTTCATATTTGTCAGATTTCCTGTTATTATTTTCATTATTTGGGAAAAAAATGTCGGCGAGGGATTGTAATTCTGTGTAAAAATGTATACTTACAGAATTTATTCGCTCTAATTTTGAGAATCACTGACCGGGTTTAAATGAGGTTACTGGCACTACTATGTTGTTTTCATTTATATGGTCAAAAATAAAGCAAGTAAATGTTTCACAAGTTAATTACAACTAAGCACAATTGTAATATATCAAGAAACGCAAATATTTGTTTTAATTATTTTACTGAGTTTAGTCATAGTGTGCCATTTTAGGGGCGCTATCAGCAAACGTAAAGATGTCAATGGTAGTCACTATCAAAGAGTACACTAACACTACGTTAGACTCATTATAGCTTCGAGCCTTCGATCATACTTGATCGTAGCATTATAATATAAATATTTCAGGTCACACAGTATTATAATACAGATAGACGTAAAAACTAATTCTAGAGGTCATTCCGTACGTGTCGCTAAAGCCATCTAGCGGCCGTTTATTGAATTACGAAGTAAAGTGGACAATACGTTCACAATTTAATTGTTTATACTTGCCAACGTCCATACCATGTTGAATACACCGGTTCTCGTCCGATCACCGAAGTTAAGCAACATCGGGCGTGGTTAGTACTTGGATGGGTGACCGCCTGGGAATACCACGTGATGTTGGCTTTTTTAGTTTGTTATATAATGACTGTAAGGTAATTTTATAGATTGTACCTCAGTATGAGTTTGTGCAATTGCATACACAAAAGTAAATTTCTCGAATGAACTGCACGTTCAAATGGTTGCACCACGCTTAATTCTACGCGAATAACAGTCGTATTAGTTATTTTATTGTGCAATGTTGAATACTTTGATTGCTATAATAAAGACAACAAAACAAAATGTAGTTTCCTAGGGATATAATTACATGGAGCAACATAGTTATATGGAAGTGGTTCATAACTATCTTATAGACGTAAAAACTCATTGTAGGCGTATAGTGTTTGCATACTCTTTGGAGGTACAGGTAATACCTGACGTGTCAATAAAGCCGCCTAGCGATTGTTTGTAAAATTATGAAGTGACGTTTAATACGAACGATACATTCACTATTTTTAATTCAGAAGTCGCCAACGTCCATACCATGTTGAATACACCGGTTCTCGTTCGATCACCGAAGTTAAGCAACATCGGGCGTGGTTAGTACTTGGATGGGTGACCGCCTGGGAATACCACGTGATGTTGGCTTTTTTTTACATTTTGTTGGTTTCCTTTGTAAAAGTAATCAAAGTATTCACCATCGCACAGCAAAATAACTAGTGACTAATATTTGTGTAGAATTAAGTGTGGTGCGACCATGTAAAGGGCAGTTTATGCGAGAAATGTACTTTTCTGTATGAAGTAATAGCTATAATTGTCTTATGCCCGGTTCCTATAATCAAGAAACGATTCGTTTTGCTTTCGGACGGTTAAATTTCATTGCATTTTCTACGAAAATTTTACCGTCCGTGAGCAACGAATCGTTTCTTGATTATAGGAACGCGCTTTTAGTGTCATGTAATACACAAACTCATATTGGGGTACAAACCATAAAATTGAGCCATTATATCCTTTAAATAAAATTGGGTGAGATAATATGTAACTTTCAATCTTAAAAACTATTTATTTTCCTTCAGTAGTAAGATATAAAACAAAATTTTGCGTTATACTATTTAATTACACTTAATAATTATAATTTGGTTCAGGCGGGTGTGGTGGAAATGGCGGATGACCGAAGGGTGGAGGTCCACGTGGCGGAAACTGAGGCCTGAAAGACGGAGGCGGCGGCCTCCATGGAGGAGGTGGCCGAGCTCCGGGAGGAGGTGGTGGCCCAAAGCCTGGCGGACCGAAGGGCGGGGGCGGGAAATGATGGAAGGGTGGCGGTGGCGGCGGCGGGCCTGGAGGCGGCGGCGGGCCGGGCGGTGGCATTGAAGAGGGTGGTGGTGGCGGAGCGGTCATAGGCAAAGGCGGTGGTGGTCGAGCGCCCATCGGTGGTCCTTGCGGCGGCATTGGCGTTGGAGTTGGCGGTGGCGGCGGTGCCATTAGTACTGGGCCCATCATTGTTGGTGGGGCATCTGCGAACAGCTGGTGAGGACGGTCCGCGTGGGATAGCGGATTTTGGGCGGCTAGTAATCTGTGAAATTACAATGACGTCAGTTGAGTTTTGTTAGTTGCAACAACTTTACATATAGAAAACAGACTAACAACACCATTAGATTAAAATGAAATTAAAACGTGAATTGCACATAAAAACTGAAGTACTGATAACTCTTTTTAACCTATTTTAAAAAAGAGAATGAGAAAGTTTCTGAATTGCAGTGCAATTTTTTTGTGATTTTAGAGTTTTAAAATCTAGTATCATAAAAGTCATGTCGGTGAAATAACTAGCTATAGTTTCAAGTAGCACCATTATAAGAGATTAAAGTTGATCTCTTATTTTACCTTTCTGCAGCTGATCCATGCCGTTCTCCTTTGACATCTTTCTTAAAGGCGTATGAAACTGATATGGGTCGGTTACAGAGGTACTGATTATTCATAGCTTCTATTGCTGCATCTGACGCTTCGAACGACGCAAAGTTTATGAACGCAAATGCTTTGGAGTTACCAGTTTCTGGATCTCTCATAACCTGAAAGGTAAATTATTATATGAAACTTAAAAAAATCAACTATATGGCATTACGGGACACATGCATATGCTAATCATGCTCGTACTTTAATTAATATTTTAAGTATACAGTGGGTTTCGTTAATAACGACCTCGGTTGTAACGACGTTTCGGTTATAGCGACGTCAGACTTACGACCCTTGAATTTAAAGCATACTTTCGTAGGAAATGCATTCGGCAATAGCAACTTCGGATATAGCGTCGATTTCGGGTATAGCGACTTGTTGTTATGAACCATTTGTGACAGATTCCTTGAAATTATACAATACATACATGAATGAATACATGAGATTCAAACAACCGGAGACGCATTATGCACTATGACAACGCGAAAAAGTACTGTTTGTTTGGTGAAGGCAACAATCATTAAATATTGAAGAAATTATGAAAATGGAATACACCTTACAGCGTATACAAAAAACTAAACTTTAACAATGCACTATAACACATTTTTTCAATAACACCGGTGTATAACATACATAGTTCGATAAATAAATAAATATATGTACATGACTTTCTGCTACTTTGGAAATAGCGACTTCCGGATATAGCGACGACATTAAAGTGGTCCCTCCAATGTCGTTATAACCGAAATCCACTGTACATTATGTCATGCTGTTTGTTTTTAATAATTCTTAGAGGTTTGCTTGATAAGGTTTTGTGGAGGTCAAAACATTAGCTGGAAACATTAATGTCGCCCTAAAAAATTAAAAGAATTCAGCTTCTGTAAAAGAGACTTAGGTTTCGTAAACTAGCACCGTATAATACACTACTCCTACTTCTAACAATTTAAATTATACACTGAGCTTTCCTTAGTTTGAGCAACTAATGGTAATGGTAGACATTATCATTTTAATACCTTTAATTCTAAGGAGACTTTGAGGTGTTTATCTATCATTCAAAAGGCTAGTTCCAGTAGCCTGTTGAAAGATTGTTACATCTCTTTATCAGCATATCTCATTAGCAAAATAGCATCTAAAAGATAGTTAAAATAACTGATTCTTACTTTAGGTGTTTGTAATATGACACCAAAAGCTGAGAAAGTGTCATATAGCAATTTTTCATCTACTTCGGGATCTAAGTTTCCTATGAATACATTGGCTCCAACATCAAGATTCTTCTGATGGGCTGATGCTTTGTTCACTCTGACTGGTTTACCATAGAGCTTTATCATATTCATCACCTGAGGATTGTCAATAGATATTATTATCAGATGGCATGTACTGCAATCCCTATTGTTTTTGTAATAACATAGACAAACAAAATTCAAGATATCTTCAACATTAAGGCCACTTTACTTTTCAGTGCATATAGTGTAAGCATACAAAGTCACATCCTGTAAATTGGATAGTGTAGAGAATTGGTTACGTTCTATGTACATACTTTTACGTAAAAATTATATTTTATCAATTTTAGACAATCTGGAAATAACCAATTCAGTGATATAAATTTAACAAGTCATCACAGCTGAAATCTAAAGGGAAAGACCAGATTTTCTCTGGTTAAGATGCTCTAGAACTGTAGTTAAAATAGTCTTCTCTTGTGTTTCTGTCTTAGGGGCTAAGGTGGTTTATGCAAATAGACAATAACACCTTTTTCCTAAGTTACTTGCAACAGTAATAATGTGTGTTTCTTCACATACAAGTGTAATACTTTACAAGTGGGAGAGTCATGCTTCAGCACATATGGGCCAGCTCAACCGGAGTGTAAGCACGGCCTCACAGAAACCTGGCATAAGCCGCTGTGCAAGTCAGCTTACCAGCGACCCGGACCTCCCTCCCCTTTCCTTTACTCAAACCCTTCCCCGACTACCTCCTTAAAGGCCGGCAATTCACTTGAGGTGTCTATGCGGCAGTCCCTTAACATCAGGTGAAGCGTCAGTTCTGTCAGTCTATCCCCTATGGCATAAAGAATACAAAAAGCTGCTAGTGCTTTATAAAAATTGTTTCTAATTATAATGTCAAATAATTAATACTTACCTTTTAATTAATACACTTACTTTTATAGCATAATCTGCATCTTCCTCTCCCATGAACTCAACAAATCCATATCCTTGATGAGTTTGTGTAACTCTGTCTTTAGGCATGTGAACATTCACTGAAATATAGTAATAGACATTTTAAAATATTTACTTTTGTACCAGGTACTGAAAAACTAAATTAGCATGTCCCTATTAAATAGGAATTACTTGTTATAATTGCTAATAATAAAAGGAAGGGTTTAATGTTATCAGGGCTGCCAGATTGTATTATTGGATACAAAATCATATAATTTGGTTATCTTATGTATCCTGTTTATATAGTAGATTGCATTGTATAATTGGATACAATGTCATTACTGATGTTTTGGTGTACTAAATACCTATATACACATAGAGATACTTAAAACAAATCATGTCTGTGATAAACTGTTTAATCCTTATATGCTAAAGTTAAAACACCTCTTATTAAAATCCCCAAAGAGTGATGTAGGTTTTATAATAAAATTGTACAACACCGATTTTGTATAATAGTACGTGATTTTGTATAAGTTCTGAGACGCGGCAGTATAAAATAAGTTGCACTTACTGGCAGCCCTGAATGTTATATACAAAGTGTTGTTCCCAGTCCCAAATTAGCAGGTCCAAATTTGAATCAAAAATATTCAGACTATTATTCAGATATTACTGTTTCACTGTCATGTAGTTACTAATACGTAGTGTACTAATACTATGAGAAATAGTCGAGGACAGATGCAAGGGTACCGACAATGGGGCGCTTTAACCCCAGCAATGGACTACTCTATTGGAACACCATAACCGATGTATGGAAAATAAACAACACAGCATTAGAATACTTGATTTGTGTACATACCTACGGGTCCAGCTTGCACGAACAGCTCCCATAATAAGCTTTCCGAAACCCTGTCGTCCAAACCCCCAACGTATATTGTGGCATCTAAAATATTTGAAAAAGATAAACATTATTAAAAATAAAAAATACAGGGAGGGGCTATTAGTAAAAGCAACACTAAATAATAATAAATACAAAACTTATTTAAAACGTATAACCTCAAATATAAACTTGAAAATGATTTGAATACAATGCGTATTTTAAACATGTTTATATAGACATTCAATATGCTATCTAATTAGTTAAACCGACTACATATATACATGTAAATTTGTATTGAAATTGAAATACCTTGATTTCTTTCGGCAATTGGCCCCGCTGCCATTTTTATTGACAACAGAAGCTTAGTTAGCTTGTCATTGCATTTCTACTCATGTCAATGTCTCATTACCAGCGTTGCCAATACCATTTTCTTAAATACTCCAAAAATATTGGTCAAATTCCCCATTTTGGGGACAAAAAGCCTTGATTCCCCACAAATTTCCCACAGTTCTTCTTATGAAAGTATATTAAAAAAATAATCTTATGTTAATTAACTTTTTCGATTAAACTGATTAAGTTCAGCTTGACTGATTTTTTCATACTTTCTTGGTTTAAATTTTATTTGAAGGATCAAATTTAAACTACCTCTTTTTTCCCTTCCCTGCCATTAATGCTATCACAGTGTCAGTGCTTAGACGATTTCTATTTAAATATTTTAGAACAATGAATTTTCTTTCAATAGACGTGTTTGAGAATGATAGCAAGAGCAATAAGCGTATTACCTATTTCAAATTTGGACACGGTTCTTGATCTGCACTGTTTTTATTAAGACGTAATAATTTGGTCCACTAAGTTTCAGCCATAGAGGTATAATAGCTAGAGACGGGGAGCAAACCACGAACTGGCGACGGCGATAAAAAAAGAAAGAAGACAGCATTTTACATGCATCTCTCTTTCTATAGTATATTAAACTTAGAAATATATAGTATATTTCTAAGTTTAGCTGGATATAACCATCTTTGTTACGCAGAGCTACGTAATAGAAGCGGCTTAAATAAATTACTACCCACCAACCACACATTTGTAAAAATAAAAAAATGTATAAAAGTAAAATACCTACTTCGTACTGTAATAAATAAGGCCAAAAATTCCCGATTATCCGCATTTTCCCCGCATTGATCCTCTCCCCATAAATTCCCCAATCGGTTTAAAATTCCCTGCATTTTGGGGAATTCCTCACAAACTGGCAACGCTGCTTATTACTAAAGAGCGGTTCTTTCCCACCGTTCACCTTCCCAGACCACCTGGATGGACAGTGGTAATTTTTTTTAACTACGTTTCACCTTTGTCCACCTAGCCCTAGGTGTACCATAGTAAACTTGCTCCGTGGAGTATAAAAACACTACGTGACACTACGTAAAAAAGGAGTGCTTGAATTTGGAGGGCGTCTTTTTTTGGCTCTGCAATTTAAATTGTTTTAACATTGTAAACAGTGATCAATTTGGTCAATTTGTATATATTTTAGTTAGTGTATTATATTAGCTATATTTTTGGTAAGTTTTAATTGCTTACAGTTAATTATGGGTGAGGATCCCCCTGATCCCGGAGACAATCCCATCAGTAGGGGAAAATATTATTATTTCCATGCTAGACAATGAATCTAGCATGGATATAAATGTTTCATCTTGTCGTACAGACCGAAAAAGATGAAGGGCTGTACGGAAAATATGTAAGCACTGTAACAAAAAACGAAGGCACGGTCATAACTTCGGTGGTGGCAACAAAGAGTCACAGTGTAGTTGCGACAGTGTATCGAACGATATAATATTAATGATTCTCCACGAAAAGGTGCAGGTGATATAATTAAAGAAGTTAATGGTCATCCGAATGTGAACGATACGCGTTCTTCACAAAAGACGCCACAGGTCGCTAGGCTTTGTATGAAAAAATAGACTTGGCTCCATACGAAGAAACCGGCAATAATGGCACCACGCACCACCCGAATGCATTAGGCTTAATTTAAAAAAAAAACATTCATTTAAAAATATTGTTAACGGTAGTTTGAAGAGAATTTGGTCGTAACAGAGTCACCATTTCATTTTCAAATTATTCTGATGCTAACGCTTTTATTCAAGATCCGTTCCTACAAAAAGAAAAGTTGCGTGCTTTTATACCCACGGTTAATATCTGTCGAATGGGTATTATTAAAGGTCTTGTCTTTGTAGAGGCTCTCATTACTCTATCAATAGGAAGTGTCCGGATTACGAACGGCTAGTATCCATTAAGGTTTACATGGCTAAAAATTGTGTGACATATCCATATCCTCCAGTATCGAAATCATATTATGCAGACATCATAATTTCTAGCAATCACGTCAAACGTCAGACGTTATCACGTCAAAAACACTACGACGGGCTGCAGGCGATATATATATTATGGGTTTGTAAATAAAATCATGACTAAATTAACTAAACAAACATAAACAAACTAAACTAAAGACTAAACAAACTAAACATCACTAAATTTACATCAAGGTATATCAACGACTCGCATGCCGGTCGCGAAAGTTTACTCCTAAAACAATAAATCATCAAATAATCGATACAGCATGGAGGGAATAGAAACAGAAAGCAAAAGTAAAATAAGAAGGAATATGGGGATATACAGAGAAGGACCAGTTATTAAAAGAACATAAAGTGTGTGTAGTATAAATAGTATAACATAACAAAATATGTAATTTTTTTTTTAACTGAACAAACTATTAAAAGTGCAAACTTGTTTTATAGTAAAATGATGAACTTGATCATGATTTCGTTCATGTTAAATCGCGTATATGCGACAATCATGCCTCATGCGTCATGCCTGAAATAACTACTAAAATATTAGCCATTCTTAGAATAAGCTGGTACACGTAACACAATTTATAGAGTATCTGGAAAGTTTCAAGTAAGAACTTGTGTTAATAATAATAGGGGTCAATTTTTAGACCTCGTCGACCCTCAAAATCAGTTTTCGTTTATGCCGACCCCTGGAAAACCGATTTCGATCCCAATGGGTCGATATCGACCACTTTGGGAATCCCTGATCTAATAGAAGCGCTGAGATTATCTTAAAATAAAGTCAACATGAAAGGAGTCTACTATAATCTCTAAAATAAAATATAAATGCATCAAAAAGCTGTAAAGCTGATGTTTATACTAATTATACCTGAGTGTAAAAGAAACATACGTATCGCGCAACGAGTTCCCATTGTAACAAGGTAGGTTAGTTAACTTGAATCTCCGTTTGTATTACGCATCAACAACACGACGTCTCAACTTGTAATAGTTACTAGAATCGTGGGCGTTGTAGCGAAAATAATGTGGTCACAAAAATCACTGGTGTTGGTGTGAGGTGTCTTATTTGGTTTGAGACTCGTTATGCGGTTACATGTTACGTAGTTAGCGACTGTAACTAGTGACGTGAAATAACGCCCATACCTAGTTTGGAGTGAAAGTGGGCACGTTCTTAAATATTATAATAGTTTATTTATCTCGAATTTCAAGTAGTATACTAAACGCTTAGTAACATAATTTTATGTGTACAATGCTACCATTCTTAATTTAATAAAATATTGCAGAATGAACTATTGTTATGTTTTTGTTGTGTATGTCAGCTGTCAATAAAAATAACAAACTCCTTCATTCAAGCGCACATCTTCATTGTCTTCGTTCGTGTAAAATTTCCACTGCAAATTATAGAAAGAAAAATTAAAAATGCAAAGTGCATCCGATGTGATATCTTCCTTGTTCTGGTTCAAAGACGACAGTGATGTGGACGATGAAAAAGAACAACAAATAATTGAACAATTTGTGCACCATGTTGAAGATTTTAGTTCGCAGTACGGGAGCGAAATCAGTGTTTCTTATACGGCGTTTAATCTTCGTGGGCCACCTTCTAATTTCCCTGATTACGGCGATTATCCTCAGGCTTTCGTAATGGTAAAAGTAGCTATATTATTGTACTTTCTATATTTTTATTCATTTTGCTGCACAATTTTTGTGGATATTCTTTTAAGAAAGCTAAATGTACCCCATGCGGCATTCGAAACAAAATAGTATTTATGCTTGTTTTTTTTTTTTAATTTGACATGCATATGACTAGATTTTTCACAAAGTGTTGCTTGTTTCAAACTGTGACATCAGTGGGTACCTCTTTATAAGGACAACATGTATCTATAAAGAGGTACCTACTGATACATTTATTGAGCATACACATTTTAATTATTGAGACATTACTAATGGTTATCAGGTGCCCATGGCAAAAACCCGCACAATAAACTTCCTTAAGCAGATTAAAATCAAGGCCAATCCTTTAATAAACCACTTCATTCAACAATTTTTTTTTAATATGTGAAGGGAAGCCAAGATTCTTTGATTTTAAAAGTAACCAAAACAGACCAGCTTCTTATTTATTTTTAAAGCCTTGAAAATTTCAAATGTCACTGGACACTTTAGCTTGTGAATGTTCTTATTTCTTTTTTTTATAAACATGTATTATGTGGTCTTATAATATTGCTATTTGCACACTTTAATTTTAAACATATTTATGTATTTCAAAAATAGAATGAAAAAGATTTCAAAATGCTAAGGATATGATATAACAATAAGCTTGAATGAATAGCTTACTGCTATGTGCTATACATAATTATGTAGTGCATCACTTGTAGATGTCCCTACTTGTACAAATATTAAATTAATCAAGTTCTGAGTTAGGGCAGTGGTATTCCATTCTCATTAAACACCGAGTCAAAAATAGCTGCACCGCCATTGGCCCACTATGCTTTTGTGATAACCTGGTCAGAGCAGGTAGATGTTGAATTTATCTAATATTTGCTGCAATTATGTGTTGATAGGGTTAGGTCAGGACTCTGGTTAACCCGCTAGGGGGGGTCCGGATGTCTTAATAAAAGCTGTTCCCGGATCCCTCCTACTTAAGGCGCAGTACGGCACACCGTGTGGTTTTAGTCGGTTCGATTCCGACACACCACCCCACCGAAAACCCCGGTGGGGTGACGGCCCGAGGGGGTTTCCACACGCACAAAAAAAAAAAAGTTTCTCTGGTTAACCAGTTTGGGGGAGGTACTTTGTAATTTAAAGTTAATAAATACATTATATTCCTTGCTTTTATAATCAAATTAGTTTAATACAACAACTGCATCTAGGAATATAGGTCTCACTTTTCTATATCCATTTAATTGATTTTGTCATTTAAGGTATTAATGTACAATACTATATAAAGCTACAAATATGGCGGGGTCGACTAATCGTGCGACTAGTCGTGGGCTGCACGTTACTCACTCCTGCGTTGCGTCGCATCAGCAGTTCGTATCTAAACTACCGAATTATTAGTACCTAGCCTAGGTTTATTTGTTCACAAAAAATAGAGTAATATGCACATAACTTACTGGTAATTAAATGTTCAGATTAAATAGCGACTTTATTGTGTCGGAACAAGAGTCACTATTTTATTTAAATGATTTGGCGGAGTAGGACTTCTGTACCTGTACTATTATGTATTCTGTGCCCGAGTACTCGGCCTAGTTTTAGCCGAATGCAACTGGCTACACCTGGTGTTAGCCATAATTAAAAAGGATACATATAGGTTTAACAAACTGCTATCAACCACACCTAGGTTTAGCCAGCTAGAACTATGTGTAACCGTACTTCGGATTTTAGCCGTAACACATGCATTCTGTTATTTATAGCGGACTTACGGAACTTGGTGGGAAGAGGCACCCTCAGCCCAAGAGGACTATATGCCACAAAATGCCAATGCAATAACCAGCCAAGATTTTGTAGGTAAGTGTTGTAATTTAAATTATTATTTTTTGCTAAACAAATGATTTTTTCTTCATGTTATTGTGCTAACATGTTCCTGTTGCTCTTTTGTTTTACTTAAATACATAACACTGGTCAACAGTGGCTTTCTTGCTCTTGATATAAGAGTGGTTTCCGGTACATTCTTAAAAAGATTATTTTTATTGAAAACTCATACTAATTGTGTCGTTTTAGTGTTTTATTATTGTAGTAGTATTGTACATTGAATCTTTTCTATGTCTTTTTTATATCTTTTCTATCTCTCTCTTGATAAAAAAGAGAAAAAAATTATAAAACCTTTTTTTTTATAATTTTTTTTGGTCTTTAAAGACCAGCAGTAATCTGCCATCATGAGATAGTCATTTAAAATCTTGAAGCTTTCCGACATCTTTTGCATAATTTCTCCATAATTTTGGTGCTTTATCGTTACCCGCCTAACCCCTTCAAGCTTAATTTTAAGAATCAGCCATAACTTATAAAATTTCTATCTTTTATTACTGTCCGAATTTGTGAAATATCGAATATTCTGACTTTCAACTTTTCCGTACTCAGCTAAGGAAATGTTTTACAAATGTATTCTCCATTCTTGTCCAACGCTTTGACGAACTGTTTCATCATACTTAACTTGATTTGTGGTGGTGGTAGTGAAACAAAGTATTAGCATAAGTCCTCACATTAGCAACTTACCCGAATGCGCGTCGTTAATCATTAAGTTCTCGGGCAGTTACACGAAGTACGTAAAGCGAGTTGCAAATAGATATCAAACACTTATTAATAAATCGTGTTCTGAAAAGCCTATTTTAAATATAAAATACGCCCCAATCATGAAAACCAGACCCAACTCAGTACTTCCATGAATATATTCGCAAACTGTGTAGTCTGTGTACCTACTTGGAAATATAAAAATCCGCACATATCTTTTTTTTTGTTGAGCTGTACAATAATATGTTGTCGTGTCAATTGTCGTGTCAATAGTGAGAAACTACTATAAATATGATAAGATGGGACAGTTGACATTTTTATTTATATTCTCTTTTTTATATTTACACATTAAATATTTTTTCAATATATATACATGATATAAGCAAAAACATAAAAGTAAAAGTACATTAAAAAAAATGGCATGAATAGGGTCCCTACATTTTTGCTAACAGTGTCAAAACAGCTTATATTAACTCACACTACAGAATGAAGCTCTCTAGGCAGGCTAGGCTCCAATTTCATCTACCTTTATCGACTCTGTTCTGGGTATATTTGGAAGAGTCTGCTTAAAATATCCGTAGAAAAGTACCGTTATGCCAGAGTCGCGTAGAATCTTGGCTTTACCGCTAATCCTTGAAATACTTATTATAAACCTGGTTATCTGTGTGGTTTAAGTTGATTGGGATTTTAAACATAAAACCTTAACAACTAACCAACATTTAATTTAGGTATTTAAATATTTAATGTAATGGAGTGTGAAAAAATAAGTTTTAAATTACTAACTAAATTAATGAGCTGATTTAATTTTAGTAGATTGTATGTTTTATTTGTCCATGTTTGTAAGTAAAATTTTGGTTTGACAATCACAAACAAACAACGTACTACCTTAAAACAATTTATAGATAAAGAAGTTTAGAGCGTCGATGTTATATTTACAATATAATTACCTAAAATAAAGTCAATTATTATTACTCGTATGCATAAATAAACTTACTAAAGAATTATTTTTAAGGAAAACTAAAGAGAGAATAATATAAAATTTGCATAAAAGTCAAGTCAAATAAGAACACCTAATCAACCATGATCTACCACAAATCACAAGGTTATCAGTAGCGGCGAATACCATGATTCTGAAAATGACGTCATATGTCAGTTCTCTCCTACACAACGCCTTCTATTATGACTGTATTGTACTTCAGTTGTACCTATTAATGTTTAATGAACTGCGAGAAAATAAATATATCCTTTTTTTTTACTGTGTTTTAGATATCAAAGTTATATGCCATAAACCATTGTTAAATATATTATACTAGCAACCCGCCCCGGCTTCGCACGGGTAGCAGAGACATCTTCAACAATCATCATCAGGTTTCAACCAATTTACACAAAACGTTAACAAATTATACACCAAAACCTTCCTCATAAATCACTCTGTCTATTGGTGAAAACCGCATGGAAATCCGTTCAGTAGTTTTTCAGTTTATCGCGAACAGACAGATAGACGCGGCGGGGGATTTTGTTTTATAATTTGTAGTGATAAATGCATAAATTTACGAGAGAGTTAACGAACAAGAGTTTTCTCTCTTACTTAACTCACGCCGTCATTAAAATTAAGTATTTTACGATTACGTATAGTACGATTTTCTTGCTTAATTTGTAACATGAACTTAGTGGTTTAGCAGTGATGCGTGTTCTAACAAACAGATGATGGACAGAAATTTCTAAAAATGCTAGCTAAATTTATTTTTGGTCAATTGCAATGTTTTTTAAAAAAATCTGAAATGTACAGATACGTAATTTTTTTTTGTATATTTATCATGTAGTGTCTAAGGTATGTGTTATGTAGATTTTGGCTATCTTTTTACACCATAATCATCAAGTTTAGATGGAATCTGTCTGCTATTAGTCTATTTCCAACGAAACAATTAGTTCTTTTCCTAAAAAAATCGATACAGAAACGGACGTGTGTATCGGTCTATTATATTCCTGTTTTCTTTATCAATTTGACATTTGATTAATTTGTTATAAAACGCTGAAAACATAACACGGAGATTGCCCGCCGGAAAATATTTTCATGTCACTCACGGTAGGTGATCTAAAAGCCATTTTACGAAACCGCATATAAACAACATCATTTTTGACAGAAGTATCCTTCGAAAAAGTTGTCTACCCACTGGAGGTGTCTATATTCGAGACTTACAACCCTGGGGCGTTGGTGCGGATTTGGGCGCGAGGGCCTTCTACATGGATTTTGTTATGGGAAGGAGAACCTGAATATGTAGGAGATACGCCCAGAATCTTCAGTCCTCCGATAAGACAGCTGAATGTACCGACAAGGTGAGTTTATTGAAGCATGATACTAGGTATTGTAATGTTACATTTTCTATTGTAACTATTCTGTCAAAGAGCGTATACATTAGAACTAAAACATACATTGTAAAAGGTCAACTAATAATAGCAAATATATATGTACAATGTACAGAGTAAGCGGCGACGGATTGTAACGTGTTATGACTGCGACTCACGTGTATTTTATAATACTAGCTGTGCTCCGCAGCTTCATGTTAAATTTGTATGTTTACTACTCAGTTTTGTGGGTTATATATACAGGGATTACAGAAAGGTGTGGTCATATTTTAGGGACAACCCTGACAAGAGCTCAAAAGATACAAAACCTGTGCAGTAAAAAGAGTCCTAACCGGACACTGCAAACTGAACAAACATAATATATGTTCACCCTAAAATTGGGCGAGAACACAATATGCAGATTCTGTCAAGAGGCAGTAGAAACTGCAATGCATATTCTATGCTCTTGTGGCCCACTAATGCGGCACCGAAGTATTAATCTAGGGTTGCACATCATGCAACCGCAGGAAATACAAACAATCACTGCTGAAAGGATCTGGAGGTTTCTCGAAGCCATAAGTCTGAGCAGTGAACTGTAAAGTAAAAAGTGCGCTACAAAAGATCAGAAATAGTCGAGGTGGCACTAAGCACTCAAACAATAATAATAATAATAATGTGGGATGTGGATTCAGCAATCATTGTACCGATAGTCATTTCGGCCCATGGGTTAATTGCTAAGAGCCTCGACCAACACCTTCAGAGGCTCACGTTAGGCAGCTGGATCAAGAGCCTAATGCAGAAGGCAGTCCTTCTCGACACGGCACGCATATTGAGGAGGTTTCTGTCTCTGGAACCCTAACCACCGGTAGCTTGGTCCCTGTACCCGATACCGGTGGGACACTATTTTTTATATTTTTAAATATATTTTTTTATATAATAATGTATTTAAAAATGTAATTTATATGTATTTAAATGTTAATAAAGAGTAAAAAAAATCGTGATCGTTAATATAGATTTATTTATCTTTTCAAAATCAATTTTAATTAACTTTTTTCGGCAACACATAAAATTTGACCACACCTTTCTGTAACAACCTATATAAACATGAACACAGCTTTTGAATGAATACCTTTTTGTGCAAAAACAAACGTAAGTACACAACACACAATAAAGTTAAATATGACTACTATAAGGCTTTCATTTTTTACTAGGATTTTGAGGCTGGAATTCAACCACAAATTGCTCCCGTACTACACCGAGCTCGACGCAGTACTACTCCGCGGAAAACAGCCTCCTAACTTAGTGAAGAATATGAGAAATAACTTTTCTTATTCGTCTTTGTTTTATAAAAAGTCGCAGCCGGTTGTTCAAAAGGGTATGTTTGTTTTTAATTTATATACGAAACCATAATGTTTCCCTAATTTACTCAGTGTGAATTAGGTACTTGAAAGTAAGAGTGCGGCCCCACCTGCTTCTAGGTCCGACGTGAAAAATTGTAGTTGTGTAATTGCCCAGTTTTGTATTAAGTTTTACACGACTACCCAAAAAAGGAGTGTAATATTTTGAGGATTCATGTATGTATGTAAGTTTCTTTATTCTACCATAACTTCTATATGCCTAAACACTGATTTGGATGAATGGAGTATCGTTTGACTCCTTATATGATCCCTAGTGTCTCTAGGGTACACCTGAGGCCCCGGCTATAAGACCCGGTGATGGAACACTGTGTGGTTTTAGTCGGTTCGAGTCCGACATACCACCTCGCCGTTTGGCCCCGATGAGGTGATGACCCGTGGGGGTTTCCACACATTAAAAAAAAAAAAGAAAAGTGTCACTGACTAAAATTCTTTGAAAAAACTAATATGGCGTGGCTGTACGGCGTGTAATTCGTTTTAGCAGCAAATTGTTTTTTAATTTTTTTTGATAATCTAGAGTACCATATAATTTTTACTTTAATGTATAAGATTACTGTCTTTTCTAATAGGTTTAATATATCGGTTCTGAACCTATTTTCCTGTTATCTTAAGGAATTATGTAATTGGTAAAAAAATCGTAACATACATTTTTGAAAGAATGTCAAGAAGCGAATTTTAAGTTGATATGTAACTATTTAAAATAAAATAAAATATATTTCTAGCTTTATTATTTACGAATTAATTTAGAAACACCGGTATTACACAAAGTGGAATTTTGATCACTTATCTTCAGAAATATTTTAAAACGTCAGTATTTATATTAAAGTGAGAATTTCGGCAGGCCAGGGCATACATTAATGACGGTCACGTGTTTTTCTATAAATATACTTGTGATAAGACTGCCTCGTAGTACTGAAAGGTGATATAAACAATGTGATAAATTAGTTTACGAGTTAAAATATAGCGTTGGATCCGACAAACAATTTTTTATATTATAAGGAAAGCAGACCCGTCGCCAATCTATAAAAAGCGGCGGTAGCGTAATGGCTAAGGCGTCGGACTTGCGATCAAGTTGTTGCGGGTTCGAACCCCACCCAGTGCACTACCGTCGTGAACCCACTCCTACACAAGCGTTAAGCTTAGCTACAGGGGTTAACGAGATTACTAGTAATGTGTGACCCACGTTACTAGCAACCATTTCAAAAAAAAAAGGTGCTTAAGAGAGAATAAGATTGTTTCAGAGGTTGAATCGAGCGCACAGTCATACATTGTTTTTTAATCCTATTTCTATAACAAATTAAAACATGGGAGTTCCGTCTTGACCATCTCCACATTTATGTATTATTTTATTAATAATATATCACGTGGTATAAGTGCCATTATTATATATTAAGTATAAGTTCCATTAAATTAAAAATAAATTAAAATTTATTTTTAATTTAATGGAACTTATACTTGCTGAACACTAGCCTCTCCAAAAGCCTGCAGTTTGACAATCAATTGCGCTGTAATATACCTGGAATAGGTATTTTTGATTCAATGCATTTTTTATTAAACATAATTGTCACTATTTTTAAACTTCTTATTCATTGGTGTTACTTTGATTTATATATGCAATTAATTATAGATAAGACTCTGTGTGATATATGAGGTTAGGAAGCCGTACAGCTTACGCAAACATTATATAGGGATATGATAAGAAGACTCAAATATATGGTATGTAAACACATAGGTAGGATTTGTTATACCTACCTTATAAGTACTTTATCTTCTTATTTCATATAAGTCCGGTCAAAATAGACATTCAAGGTTACAATA
The DNA here is from genome assembly GCA_963859945.1 of Euplagia quadripunctaria. Lineage (NCBI taxonomy): Eukaryota > Metazoa > Arthropoda > Insecta > Lepidoptera > Erebidae > Euplagia > Euplagia quadripunctaria. The sequence continues at coordinate 7,886,293 of OY982570.1, read as the reverse complement.
ATATAGCATAGAGCTGCAAATTCTTACGAATCGAATGTTGGGAATACTATTATAAAGTCCCCATCGTGCAAAAAAGTTATTCAAGGTCAAAGTTCACTAGTTAATATGGGTTTTTTTTTTACCTTTTTGAACGGTGAATCAACTAATCATCAGCTATTCAGAAAGGTACAGATGTTAATAAAAATAAACCTGGTTGATTGATAACACTGTAAGCAGGTTAGGGAACGTACCCATACTACGTGACCCGTTCTGAGGGGGGAGAGGGTCTTCAAAATACCATGCATATAAACGTAGTGTGGGTACGTTCCATTACCCGTTTTGTTGGGAATGCTCTACATAGTTTTATAATGCACATGCGTGGTTTTTGTTTATTTTATGACGCTGCCTTAAACTAGGACACTGTAATGGCAAAAGGAATCATTAAAAAGAAGATCAATTGCCTCAAATTGCCAAAGAGTCAGTTAGTATCAACTATCTTCTGAGTACCAATTAGGCTACTAGGATAAAGGTTACTTTGAAATCTTTCGCGTATCTGATTCGCTACTTCCTGAACATGTGTACGTTGCTCCCAACATGTTTAATTTTAAATAGAATTCATAATCTCGTTCGACATTCAAGCCCATGAGGATTTGACATGGTCAGCTCATAAAACGCTAGTCGCTGTAGAATTTAGCCTCGTTCGGTCAAGCTTATTCAAAACTCAACATAAATAACGGAACTCAACATTATAATAAAGGAAATTAGTCAAAAGCATTCTTTGTGGGTGAATCTTTTTGTTATATTCTTCATTTCAAACAGTAGCAACGCGTTTAAACATTTATGAGTAGGTTATGCCAATGCATTGGCAATCCATTAGAACCTAATTAACACCCTATTTCTACTGCTCTGAAGTGTTAATTATACTAGTGCCAGTCTGGGGTAGGTACTGGGTCAGATTTCCAGGTCGAGAAACATTTAAGTTTTTTGCCCCAAGAAACCTACAGTCTCGGAGTTTGGAGTCATGCACAATACTTGGCATTAGGTTCTCCACTTATCACATGGTTTCTAACATAAACGGGCGAACCCTTGATATTATACACCTCTATCTAGTTAGATAAGAGATGTGCTATTTATGTTATAGGTACATTAGACTAATAATTTCCATGGTTATTAATAATATACCGTAGTAATTACAGGCCCGACAGAGACCGATTATTAAGGAGAGCAGAGCCTAGGTGTCAGACGTTTCACCGATTATCAAGGAGCGCCAAGACCTATCGCTTAGTAGCAGACTTGTCACTGGTAAAAGGCCTCTGTTGAGTAGGGTTGCCACCTTTTTTTGGGAAAAATATAGTATTATTTTTAACTTGCAAAAAATTTAGTACTTTTAGAAAATTCAGGAGAAAAAATAGTACCTACACATTTATCGTTCCCATCTTTTACCCGAGCCTTCTCCCTCGTTATTGTAGATTTTGTCAAACCGGATGGTTGTCTAAAAGTTGTTTTTCCATTACCATTAACCATCCAGAAAAAGAAATAGGCAGTCATAGGACTGCTGACAGAAGGGAAAACTTAAACGAAACATCGAACTTAAAACGTCACATTAGCAGGTTGGTGACATTAATTAATAAGGAGCTGACAGAACTTAATATTTAGATTAGCGCCGTCTAGTGGATCTATATATTATTAGCGTGACGGTCACGAGTTCAGTGCTTTTCCCCGTGGCAAAAGTGCACAAACGTGCTTAAAGAAGTTTTCACTTCAAAAAATTGTTCCCATGGGGTAACAATTTTTTTTCTGGATTGTTAGTACCCTATATCCTTTTCTGTACCATTGACAACTTGTAACCAAAACTTAATGATAATCGTTTGAATAGTTAAGGCGTGAAGGCGTTAGAAACAAGTCCAGTATATGCCAGTTTTAGTTAAAATGGCGACAGTTAAGTTAGCAATAAAAATATAGTATTTTTCGTACTAGATTATTGTTCTATAATATATAGCACAATTTGATCAAAATATAGTACGATACTGTATATTATAGTACGGGTGGCAACCCTACCGTTGAGCCTGAATGAGAGTCCCAGCAACACATAAAATTATGAGAACACAAATTTATACGTGTAATGTATGATGTATTTCTACCGAAAAATTTGTTGTTATATTAAGTATTATTTTTTATACCTATTATCGTTTCAAACCCAAGGGTAGTTTGTGTTCCTCACTTGGACTGTTAACTTTGTAATGTTCTTGCTATTTAAAACCATTAAGGTCGAGGCTAGAATATAAACTGGATATTACTGAACACATCTATTGTTTACGGAAGCTGACGTGATTCGCAATAAACACGTGGTTCCTTAGGTCATCAAAGAATGTCTTACCGCAGCAGATAAGAAGAACGATCAGTTTTCCTATGTTTGTTTTGCAATCACAGTGTCTAGCTATTGATAGACATCCATGGCCAAGTTGTGGTTGATAAATAATCGACTATCGTAATTTGGTTTATTAAATTACTTTGTAAGGCGTATTTTTCGTAACGTGATTATGTATTTTTTCTGTTGTAGTGTAAGCCAATCTAAAATCTGTGGGAGAGCCAAACTTCGGCATGTATGGGCCGGCACGACCGGAGTGATACCACGGCCTCACAAAAAACCGGCAGTGAAGCAATATTTACATTGTATTTCGCCGAGTGAGTGAGGTTACCGGAGAGCCTAACCCTTCCCTCTCCCCCTTCCCTCTCCCTCTCTTTCCTTCTTCTTCCCTCCCCCCACTCCCTCTCTTCCCCCCTTCCCCTACTTGGGAGTAATGGTGGGCCATGGGCGGCGTTAGTCACTTACCATCAGGTGACCCGTCTGCTCGTTTGCCACCTATCCTATAAAAAAAACTTCTAAACAATAGCGTAATCATACTTATCAATCATATCTACATAATGACGAGGCTATATACATATATGGTCAGCTTCGTCATTAAAAGGAAAAAAAATGTGTTTATGAACTAAGCGAGCGTTAATTGGAATAAGTTACCTAAGTGTAGTCTATTATGATTACGCCATTGTTTAGGATTTTAGATTGGCTTACATTGCATGATATCATGAGATATAAGGAACGCAATACAAGGAAGCGTAATTTTACGTTACTGTATTAAAAAAGTTCAGTTCATTAATTGTTTACCGAGTTGCATAGTACTACACTATCAAGGAAAAATTAATTACATAAAATAACTTCTGTGTCGGTTGATCTAGATGAGTTTTTCATGTCTTGAAACCCATCACAGAATAATTTCTTTTGTAAATAATAATGCTCCAATATTGTTCTACTATTTCTGCCTGAACATGGTAAGATAAACGATATTTGCACAGATACTTTCATGTGGTCTGGAAGCGGAATGATGCTAATCCCATCACATCCTTCACACTTTTGGGTTATTTAATTCAGCAATTTTTTATGTGAAAACATCTTAGTTATCATAAGCTTGCTGCGAAAAGAATGTTAGATAGATAGATAACATCCTGGGATCTATATTTCACGCGTCTGGTGACATCGATTACGATGTCAAGGCACGCATTGCTGCCGCGTGGGCCAAATGGCGTGAGGTGACTGGTGTCATTTGTGACCCCAAGGTACCGGTTAAGTTAAAGAGACAGGTCTATAAAACCATCATTAGACCTGTCCTTATATACGGCTGTGAAGCGTGGCCGTTGCTGGAGCGACACAAGCAGGAACTGCGTGCCACGGAGATGAATATGCTGCGGTGGATGTGTGGAGTAACGCGGAAGGACCGCGTTAGGAACTCCCGCATTCGCGGCAGCCTTCATGTCCGTGACATTGCGGATAAATTGCAGGAGTGTCTTCGCTGGTACGGCCACGTTTTGCGACAACCGGCTAAGTAGCCGGTTGCCGGCCACGTAAGTACGTGGGGAACAAATGTCTGGCCATGCCGCCTCCGCCGAGCCCCGGCAGGAGGGGAGACCAAAAAAGTGCTGGCTTGACGTCGTAAGGTGTGACATGCGTGCCAATGGACTCACTGTTAGGGATGCCGAAGATCGTGCGAAGTGGAGGAGAAAAAGTCGGAAGGCGGACCCCGGGCACCGAAGCGGAAGTTTTGGTTGGAACCGGGAAGCAACGCCATGATGATGATGGTGATAACACTTTATTTGTACACCAGTCTAATGTTTTTGATATTAGGAGTATAGGTATAGGTTTAAAGAATTTATTCTCAATAAAAACAAATGCATATCACTTGCTTGAGAACAATTTTATTATAAACAAAAATAAATAATGCACTGGTTGTTTTGCAGTTAGAGATTTGTTTAAATATACTTTGGATTGTTTTGTAGAGAAAAAGGTATGCAATTGCTTAATGCTCATTAATTTTGTTTCTTAGTTGACTTGAATTTCAAGAGTAACTAACTAAGATAACTCATAGCTCTGTTCGTCAATGCAACTGCTCTTTCATACCGGGTCCTTGATGCCAATTAGGTCTAGCGCATATACTACTTCCATGTGAAAAACAAACTCCACCTGATGATCTCTGATCTCATCTCGTAAAAACTTCGGTCTGTTTGAAGCTCGGGCAGTGCTCCGACCAACCTCTACCGGCTTTCTTGGGACATCACCAACTCTTATTATATATGCTGGTGGCATGCGTTGTTTGTTCATCTATAGCATCCACTAGCAGAGTTTACAAAATCGAGTACAGAAAACAAACTAAATGATAGATATTGCTCAAAGTTCGCGCCAATATAGAAAACAGTTGTGCCAACTTAACCACAAAAAATAATTATTTGAATTGAATTTGGAATTAGAATTAAATTATCAATTCCCGTTACTTTTTTGACAGAATGTACATTGTTACATCAGCTGCTGGGGAGGAGTCGGCTTTATCATCACACCTACCGTACACGTTGAAAAGGCGTTTTTAAAAATAAGCTGAGATTTTATGAGCCAATCGTGAGTGGTTATGATATTGTTACAGGTCAACTCCTGAACCGAATAATAGCATCTAATCTTCATGAGGCCCTCGTCCCTCAAATTCCTATACCTCGCAATGAAAAGCACATCGATACAGGACCGCCACTGGGTGACTTTCAACAACTACCCGTAAGTATTAGATATTATTTGAACCTTTGAGATAACCAGCGTTTTACTCGATTTCATTTTATTAACTCCGGACGATTAACCAGATACGTGGCGTTTGTAATATTTAAATGTAACAGGTAGGTAATATAGATGTGTGTGTCTAAGCGGAAGAGCCATGCTTCGGCATGTACGGGCCGGCTCGATCGGAGTGGTACCACGATGTGGTTGTGTTGTGTTTCGCCGAGTGAGTGAGGTTACCGGAGGCCCTAACCATTCCCTCTCTCCTCCCCCTTTTCCCCTCTTCCCTCCCGTCCCCTACTCTTACCTTAAAGGTCGGCAACGCACTTGTGACTCGAGATGCAGGTGCCCATGGGTGGCGGTAGTCACTTACCATCAGGTGACCCGTCTGCTCGTTTGCCACCTATCCCATAAAATTAAACCTGTCAGTCGTAGGACTGTACGTCAGAAGTAAAAACATAATTTACACACACATATATATACATACACATTCGTCTGTCTATATGTGTTTGAGCGTGACGGTCACGCGAGTTCAGTGCTCCCATTGCCAAAAGTGCCCAACGTGCCTAAAAAAGTATTCACTTCAAAAAAGATGTTGATTTTATTACAAAGATGACCGACCAGAAATTACTTAGATTATTATACTTAGATTCTGAACGTGTTCTATTTTTAAACACATGTTGTCACATAACGATGTATAGCGATAACAAATCTGTTGTTATGTAGTCAAGTCCACGGTGATAATAAAAACAGAACCTCATCGCAATATTCATATCTGGTATCGAACAACCAATATAGTCTAGGCTATTGTACATTGTGTAGTAAATAACTACTAAAATATATTTCTTCGTCTTAATCCTTTCACCCACAGGAGGTTAATTTCACCTACACAGGCTTCTTTTAAATATTTTAACAAAAAGTTATCTTACATTTATCGACATAAAATAATTCTGTAAGCAGAAATGTTAACCATTAGAAAAAACAAAGTACCTACTTATGATAATTCTTGAGTTCGTTGTAGTACAAGAAAAAATCTAACCTAGTATTAGTTATTATAAAACTGGCTATAGCCAGCTTTTATAAAATGAAAATATTTTTTTTTCTAGTCATATCAGCGGTGTAATGAAGAGACCGGTTTTATTTTCATTTAAGACGGGGATAATAGGTACAAAAGAGGAACCATTTTCGGTAATTTTAAAAATATTAATTCAGGTTAACAAAATTTTTACATTTTCGTTACCCTGAATTAATATTTTATGAAACACATTTTATGGCAGTCATTTAGCATTTTTAGCTGCAGCTGACTCCAATAGTCTTTCTTATAAAATTTCCTATAGTTATTAACTTAATCTTGTAACAATTCATGTGTCCACTGTCCAGTAAATCTTATCAACAACACATTGAGGCCTTGGGGCACATTGATAATGTAGATTCCCGCCCCTTACATAGCAACTCTTCTACAAAGCTAGTGTGTTGTTGTAACTAAGTCCCACGGTCACCTCAGGATATTGTTTACCATTTTTAAAGTATATGAGTTTGTATAAGTCATGAGTTACATGATGCTGATAGATATTAGCATGAATATAAATGATTCTGGAATGATTTTCAATATTTGCGTATTAAAATAACAAATATCTAACTTTGACATACTATCAAGCTAGCACCAGTGAAGTGAAACCTACTACACAGTCTAAGCACTCTTAGCGTTATACAAAAATATGCAACTCAGCGTGCCTATTTTGTATAAAAAAAATCTTTTGAGTTCTTAAACTCTGATTTTTTGTTTCCGTGAGCTGAAAACACTAAAATAAAAATGTACATACAACTACGAAAATTTTCCCTCATTCTGTTCTCCAAATGTTATATTATTGTCATCGTATTGTTTTATTGTCAGCATTATTTAGACGAACTGAAGGAGGCAGGCGGGTTTGCTCCACTCTAAGTGGACAGGAAGATCGACTTTTTTTTAACATTTAAATATAAAATTAAAAATAAAACGACTAAAGAGAAATTTACGAATAAAAAAAAATTACGAACCTAAAACCTTCCTAAAAATATGAAGAATACGTTAGTGAAACAATCGTAAAACCTGGTCCATTTTAAGAAAGTCGCGGACATGCAAACATGCATAGATACATACGGACCGAATACAGCACTGGAATTTTGGCTTGTGGCTTAGTTGCCGCGTTACGTGTATACGCTCTATAACAAGCAGTAAAACCCCGAAGTAATAGATTTTTGATACGGAATTGTAACTGGAGGTTTTATTATAATAAAAAGTGAGAAATTTTATGAAGGCAGCGCATACCGCGAACCGCGCTTTGTGGAAGGTTTAGGAGATGCCTCTGTTCGGGTACGTATTACAATGCCGAAATGCACCTAGTTACTTATTCTCTTAATTACGAGTAGTAAAAAAATATGTCTTTTAAGACCAAACTAAAATCAAAATACATTTATGTAGGTATGCTTAAAGATTATTAGCGATTGTCTTCAATAACTCCACTTGCGTGTAGTCAGGTATATGTTTTAAAATATTTTCAATACGTTGCATCTGTGTGCGTTATAAAAACTAATCTTTCGGGATTTTGACCTTCAGTATATCAACTGTAAGTGTATGAACCTTCTGGATTTCTATCTTTCGTGATTTGGAACTATCGAGATTTGGAACTTTCGGGATTTAGAACTTTCGCTTATTTGAAATTAGACATATTGAGCTTCGGTATATCGGGTATAGGTATTTCATACGTTCGGTATTCGGATTTTCGATGTTTTAAGCGTGGGTTTTCCAGATGTAGGTATTAAGAACTTTCGGCATTGTAATACGTACCCCTCTGTTCAGTAGTCGACGTCTCACTGTTAATATGAAAGAAAAATATTTAATATATCTAAAATACTTAAAATTTATTTCCGCTTCTCCCAAAAGGTACCAATCTAAACGTAGGTAATGTTGAACTCACTATTATGCAGCGCTGGTTGTCAGGAGCACCTGTCCGGTGACGTCACAAGTGTGAGACAAGCACTTTATACCACAATAACCACTCTAATATGACGAAAACATGCAGAAACTTTCATTATGTTCCTAGTTCTAAGATATAATTTTATGAGGATCACCATCATCTTACCATTTTCCAAATTTATTTGGGATCGGTTCAATATCTTCTTTCCTTCTACTCTATCATTCGTCATTTTACTACTTACTTCTTTTCTAACCATATCCTCTTTCATGCAGTCCATCCATCTTTTCGTCCGTCCGTCAACTTCCATACATAAAACTCTATTCAACACATTTGGCTCGGCTCATCCCTTCGAATCTCATGTCCATACCATGATAATCTATTGCTTATATATTTATGCATTAGTGGGTAGTGGGAACGATAATCCTTGAAAAGCAACGTTGTGGTAATTCATTTTAATGCTCACGTCGTGTTCAACGAATTTGTTTAGTGATTGTATCTCGTTGGAAATAAAACGAAATATTTTTATTTATTTCAAAGCACGATTTCGTATCGTAAAAATTCACACAGTGTCAATGGCATGTACTCAAGTCTGAGTCGATGACTCATGCGCAGGGGAACAATAGTTGTAGAGAATACAAACTTTGTATGAGAATATATATGAATTAGAAAGCAGGATAGTATGAGGCAATGTTGTTATATCTATAACTTTAAGAAAGTCGCAGCCTTTATTTCGCTGATTGATAATCGCCCTTTAATAATGTTTGATTTCGTTTGCCAAGTTGCGACTAAGTTGAGTGTTGTGGTTCCTATTCCTATCCATATGGGAGAAAATGTCTGCTGTTCCTTAACTTATCCGAAAAGAGGAAAGTGGAGGATCCGTGATAACGGGGTAGTGCGAAACTGAAGTAGACAGATCACACACAATCGAACAGACACCTACATTTTTAGGTTTAGAAAGTCACGGACCGCAAATGATTCTTTAACATTTGACATTGTTTTCAATGCGTGCACAGTACATAGATATTTAAAATATTTAACAAACGCATGTTTGTTAAATGTTTTAAATATCTGTGTTGTTCTAAAAACCTCCACTGTGTTTAACAACCAAGTGCGGCTAGTGGAGACTACTAACGTTGTTGTCGCGAGAAAGTGATTTTTTTTAATGCCATAAAATTTACCTATAAGGTCACGTTATGAATGAAATATTTGCAAAGTTTCATTTATGTGGCGTGAAACATGACATAAAAAATAGCCATAAAACAGTAAAATTAATATATTGCTGTATGATTTTATGCCTAAGGACCTGATCAATATGGATGTGTAAAATAAGCTGTAGTATTGTGATCTAATCTGTGATAATGTTGATCACTACGCGAAATTAATAGTTATCAATGAAAATATCTTGCAATTAATGTGCAATATAATCTAAAATTATTATGTATAACGCGTTACATAAACGATTTCACCGATTTGTCTTTTGTTAGAGCTGCATTTAATTTACTTCACAGTTTAAAATGTACTGTCTGAGAGGCTCGTGTGATCAAACTTTGATAACTACAAAGAAAGACTTCTTTCTTTAATCTTACTTCTCATATCTTATTATAAAGGCGAAAGTTTGTGAGGATGGATGGATGTGTGAGTGTTTGTTACTCTTTCATGCAAAAACGGTTTAACGGATCTGGATGAAATTTGGCATAGAGATAGATTATAGTCTACTACACCCAATCCATGCGAACGAAGTCGAAGTCAACAGCTAGTATTATAAATGCGAAAGTAAATCTGTTTGTTTGTTACCTTTTCACGGGTAAACGGCTTAACGGATCGTAATGAAATTTGGCAGGGTGATAGATTATATAATGGGGAATGACATAGGCAATTTTTTTTTTTCGGAAAAGTGTATGGTTCCGTAGGATAAATTTGAATTTCCACGCAAACGAAGTCGCGGGCAACAGCTAGTAATATTATAAACGCGAATGTGAGTCTGTTTGTTTGTTTATTTGATAAGTATACACACCGTAACCACTCAACCACTCATCATGCGATTTTGCATTTTCATATAAGTTATCAGAGGTACAGAAGGAATGTAATATTCCCGACGGATTCCTGAATTGAATGACACAATCTAACACGAGTATTAGGTAAATAAGCACACTTCATGTCTAATGGTAAGCGGTCACCTAATGGTGTAATTTATGCTTGTTTCCACTTAATCGATATCTTCTGTGCTGTAGAGGTACCACTTCAGTCAGACGGCTCTGCAACGTCAGCGCTCTGGATAAGAGATTGCGTATGGACATAACGTGAATATATGCGGGCATTTGTAAAAAAAAACCATTTATCATTGTGTACAAACGTACGATACACTACTAATTATATGTAATAGACCAAGATACTTTAGCCGCCAATCCTTACTTATTGTCTGACGAACAAAATGTGTCGTATTGAGTAGGTAGTATTAATGGAGACTTGGAGACTCTGTAGTTATGCATACCTGCTAGCTTAGAGAGAATAGAATTTAAGAAAGGTGACTAATGATTGTTTAATAATATGTATAATTGTGTAATATTACTCCTTGCGACATATTTTGTTCTGTGGATAAGTACTGGACCGGTAATTTCTCATGGACTAATGCCCGGTTCCTATTCAACGAAAATTTAACCGTTCCGTAAGTAAAACAAATCATTTCTTCATTATAGGAACCGGGCATAAATGGATAAATCTACAAGGAACGTTTTTGTAATGATAAAAGGATCAGTGGGTAACGAGCGATAAATATTGTTTATTTAATTTCTTCAAGGTAATTTACACTTTTGGTTTTTTCGAATTGTAGACCTCGCGAACAGGGTGTGTATTATAGGAGTTTAGAATTAGAACCTTAAAATGTGTCGGTAGATATTGTTCCAGCAAACTTCACTTCCTCCCCCACCGCCTTTGCAGTTTTTTTACAGCACATTCTTTAGAAACACTGCTTGGTCAATAGAGTAGTTAGTAGGAAATTAAGTGTTACATAAGACTTTGTTTGTGCAACATAAATGGATTTTCTTTCTTTCTTTCTTCTTTCAAGAATTAGATTTATTATTTTGAAGTGAATCTTCTTTAGAATCGTGATTTGAAATTCGAAGAAACGAAAAACTCAAACTAAAAACAGATAAACATTCATAAATGGGATTTAGCTTGCGAGATTATGAAATAGAATACAAGTATACAGTGTTTCCTATAATTTTTGAAAAGAGAAACATATTCATAAATAGAATTTAGCCTGCGAGAGAATGAGATAGAATAAAATTATACAGTGTTTCCTATAATCTTTGTGTTTGCGCCTGCGTACTACGAAGTCTTAAGTCACACTAAAAAGAAAAACACAATACAATAGGATTAGGATAGAATACAAGTATACAGCACTAAAAAGAGACAAACATATTCATAAATAGGACTTAGCCTGCTAGAGAATGAGATAGAATACAAGCATACAGTGTTTCCTATAATCTTCGTATGCTAGCACGAGTCTTTGCGCCCGCGTACTACGAAGCCTTCTTGTGTCATTCACGTGTATCATTTTTGTACATTTGCGTATTAAAATTCATTGTTTAATTAATTTACAAGTTTCACTTCTGCCGTGTGTGAATTGCGCACACACTTTTTTTTTATAAAAAGTTATAACAAAAGTAAATGATTTAGCAATAGCGGGGTATGCCGTCATGCTACATACAAGAACGTACAGTTTTGACATTTAATGAAGGGAAAATGAATTGGCTTCACAGTCTACTACCGTATTACACTGTCGCTATTAGTGTCTATAATGAGTGATTTTTTGGACTATAGTACAAAAAAGTATAGTAGAGTATTACTAATACTTGTTTTTATTCTGTTAGTTAAATTGCATAATAGCAAAATAGTGTATGGCTGACATTATTTTATCAAATACTATCTGACGCGCAACTTCGTCCGCTTTTGTAAATTTTCCCCGTTTTTGCAAAATTTTTCATTGATGCTCCGCTCCTATTGGTTATAGCGTGATGTTATATAGCTTATAGCCTTCCTTGATAAAGGGGATATCCAACACTAAAATAATTTTTCAATTCGAACCAGTAGTTCCTGAGATTAGCGCGTTCAACAAAACAAACTCTTCAACTTGATGATATTAGTAGATATATATATGTATATATATATTAACCGAAGTCTTTTTTTTATTACAGGATGAAACCATACTATGTGTGATGAAGTATTTGGATATCCAGTCTCTTTGCCGATGCGCTCAAGTGAACAGGCACTTCAACAGACTCGCGTCTGACGCTATCCTGTATCGAAGCATAGACCTCAGACCTTATTGGCATTGTGTGCAGTCTCAGGTAAACATTATTATATTTATGTTATATGTAAATTGTAGTCCTTACTTATATCAATGTACTGTATAGTCTAGTTAAATTGAACACAGACTTATGGTCAAATTGGAATTGCTCGTCTATAGAAGCTCATCTACTGTTCAACGAGAGAGATTACCGAGCCCTCGATGCCGGTACCAAGTAGTAGTAGCACACTGATACAATTCCTCGGAACGTAAGCCATTATGTAATCATTGGCTTTTGCCTGCGACTTTGAGCGCGTAAAAGGTTTTTTATCTCTTCTTTTCTGTATCCCTGACAAAGTTTACCTACACAAAACTTCATGATGATCGGTTCAGTAGTTAAAGTGTGAAAACGTAACAAACAACATTCGAATTTATAATATTGAGGTAGAGTTCGCCGAGTGAGTGAGGTTATCGGTGGCTCTAACCCTTCCCTGTCTCCCCTCTTCGTCCCCCTTCCCCTACTCCCACCTTAAAGGCCGGCAACTTGTGACTCTTGTGTTGCAGGTGCCCATGGGCGGCGATAGTCACTTACCATCAGGTGACTCGTCTGGTCATTGCCCCCCTAATCCATAAAAAAAGGCGGCAAAATTTCTTCTAATGGTAATACCGCTTCTCCGAATTAAGGATCGTCAAACGTCCTAGCTCTTAACTAGCCTCAAAAGTCCTCTGAGCTATTATAGAGCCAAGCTAAAATGTCCAGCTTCAAATGGATGTGGGCGACTTAAAAAGCTGCAGTTGCTTTGCATTTCGAGCCCGTCCTGTTATTTTTGACCAGTGAAAAATTGTTTGTGACCCCACCTTTGTATAATACGTTTCCAATGTTCCAGGTGCTTATAACGCTATCGATGCGTTGCAAATTCCTACAGAAACTCGACCTGTCGTGGTGTGGCAGCCATCGCATGATACAGGCCAATTATGTTGTCAAGTGAGTTACAATTGTTATTATTGACAATGCCCAATTTTAATCATGAATCGCATGAAAAGGGATTCATATTCACTTTGTTTATTTAATTATGCTAGCTGTGACCCACGACATCAACTGCACGTGGTAGGCCTCCTCTTGACATAAATAACATTTAGCCGCTTATTCTATCCATCTATACTAATATTATAAAGCTGAAGAGTTGGATGAAGATGAAGAAGATGGAAATCTGACCATAACAGCCATTTCACACTCAATATTTTGTGTTTGTAAAATATATTTAAATTACAGTAGAACTTACATCAGCTCAACCTCATCCTAAACTAAATAAAACATAATTTATTCAGTATCACTGAAGAATTTGTTTGTTTGTTTGGTTGAACGCGCTAATCTCAGGAACTACTTTTTCGAATTGAAAAATTATTTCAGTGTTGGATAGCCCATTTATCGAGGAAGGCTATAGTCTATATAACATCACGCTACGATCAATAGGAGCGGAGCATCAATAAAAAATATTGCTAAAACGGGGAAAATTTACAAACACAGACGAAGTTGAGCGGGACAGCTAACTAGTCTTCTAAATAAATAAAAATCAATGGTTGTATGTTTGCCCTCTATGCGTTCCGTAACCATTGATCAGATTGTGATGAAACTTTGAAACTTTGGTAGGATGTTCTGTGGACGACGGCGAGGGTTCCTGGCCCATAAAATCTATATATATAAAGAAAAAAATGGCATTGCAACGCATGATACCCGCACACTTGCTATTTCTGATACGTGAACTAGATAATTTCAAAGTCACGCATGTAATACAACAAGTCTTAAATAACAAAAAAATTAAATTCGAGACAATTGATTACGTAACATTCTAATTTGCAGTTTCCTGAAAGACAGCGGGGCCGAGTTAACACATCTGCGTATGAATTGCTGCAAATTCGTTGACAATTCAGTGCTAAGAGCTATTGTTGACACCTCGACTTGCTTACAAGGTATTCTATGTTAAGGTATATTATTTATAATTACGTAGGATTGCAAGTAGATGAAAATATCGATATTAATATCGATATTTATATCGAAAGCTTAAAAATATCGAACAAACTATACTGAGCGAATGAACAAAAACAACGATCAGCAGAGACAAAAATCTATCATGAAAACAATGTTGATTGATAAACATACTTATTATATAATTCGGGAGTTTATAAAACAAATCAATGTTATCATATTTAAAATTACCGATGCATCCATAACTTTTTTCGATATCGATATTTTAATATTTTTCGATATGATAATATCGTATCGGCAATGGTTCTATATCGATAAACGTATGCATATTTAGAGGTTGATATTATCGAACATTTGATATATCGTTGCATCACTATAAGTACGTTTCCAATTGTTCACGTCCACATTGGGAGCAAAAATTGGATATCTCAGTAATTTTAAGTGCCAAAAATCAATTACGAAGACGACACCCATGACAGCCTTACCCTGAGCATATTCTCTGCCACTATGCTACTTCAGTTATATTAATAATTAATTAAGCTAACACTTTTAATTTATAAAGAGAGCATCCCCTTAAATTGATTAAAAATAGACCGAGTGGGTTAGCACATTACAAAGTTAAATAATACTAGCCAGGTCAGTCTAGGATGGGTGACCATTCTTAACACATTGAGACCCCTCTGTGCCTCGGAGAGCACGTTAAACCGTCCCGGGTGCCATTCGTTCATTTATGTGGCATTCGTTACGGGTAGTTGGAGCCCTAAATTCGAACAAAAATTCTACAATCTAACTTCAGAATTTCGATATCGCCTAGTACTCGGGTTGTTGAGGTCTGATGGCAGTCTCTTCACGTAAAATATTGAAGTTCGGCCGTATCGTAGTTAGACTGAAAGCTGACCCCATCTTAGTTGGGAAAAGCCGAGGAGGATGATGAACCTTTAAACTTCAACATTTTCAGCCTATTGATTGTAAGTTCCTCACTTTCTTTCCTTTTTTGTTTAAATCAATCAATCAATCAAAATCATTTATTTCAACTAAACCAATTATAGGTATTTTAGAATTGTCAGGACTAGGAATCAGTCAGAATTAGTCAGCCGTGGAGCTAGTTGCCTGTTCCATTACGTAAATCCTATGGACAACAGGCAAGAAACTCCAAGGATTCGTTTTTTAAACATATTTTTTACAATTTTCTGGTTTCATTACAACTAAGTTGCGAACACGGCCCGCGTGATGGTAAGAGAGCATTGATAGAGAGTTTTAAAAAAACCAAAAAGACTGAGAAGACTCAACTAATACAAACTGAACAAAAAAGAATAATTTTTGTTAAAAAAAAAGGGATGCTTTTTACTATATTTTTAAAATAACTCTACTTTTATAAATAGCTGGTCAATTTTATAAATAAACCAATGAACTATTTGCAACAGAGGTTCTATGTTCCACTGTATATTTTTGTACACACTGTACTTTTTTATGTATGTTCACCGATTACTCAAAGGCGCCTAGACCAATTTGTAAAATTCTTCTTTTGTTTGAAAGGGTAAGTATACTTGCCAGGTGCTCCCTCTCTCTCATCTGATGATGGGATCCTGGAGAAATCGAGGGAACTCTTCAAATTTTATAGGCACACTTGAAGCGATTTGCGTATTTTGAGGCGCATTTTAATCTTGTATTGCCATCGGTCCTTGATACGTGTGCCAATTTTTAAGTTAATCGGACTTCTTGAAGTTGGTAAAAACCGCGTTGACAGATTAATGCCGCGTTCCTATAAACAAGAAACGATTTGTTTTGCTTACGGACGGTAAAATTTTTACGTTGAAAATTCAACGAAATTTTACAGTCCGTAAGCAAAACGAATCCTTTCTTGATTATTTGAACGCGGCATAAGTTACATAGATAGATAGGGCAAGCTTATTTATGAAGCGTGTAGAAAAAACAGCATTGCTTTAATAGTGCTGTCAAGCAGTCTCTTGTAAGGTGTAACATGACTAGTAGCCGGCTCCAAATACCAGAACTTTTTTTTAAGACAACTACCGCATTAGGAATGTTCCTGTGTCGCGGTGGCTTCACAAACATTCAAACAACGGACAAAAGAACACCCAGACTCGGGACAACTATTTGTGCATAACACAAATGTTTGGCGTCGAGGTGACCACCAAAACCATTGTGCCATCCATGCAGTCGTACAGCAGTGCAGGTATCTAGGATCTACCTCCTTAAAGTCTTAATTACTTTCAGAACTATGTCTACGATCCGTGGTCGGCTGTTCTGACTGGGTATGCTTGTCGTCCCTCAAGCAGTTAAAAAGACTGGATCTGTATAGAACTGATGTAACCACTCCAGCAGCTGTGGCGATCGTCAGATCCAACCCTGGACTACGCCATCTCAATGTTGGTACGCATTTATCGTTTTCAATATGCTTTAATTTCTTCACTAAAATTATCGACAGTCACGTAGTGCAATGTAAAACAGTTAACGGTATTTATCAATTATTTATTTGAAATGTTATTTGATGTATTTATTAAAGCAGGCGAAAGCTTTTTTTTTTAATCAATCAATAATAATTTATCTTTTATTCAATCATTTGTATGTTTTTTTAATAACTTTAATATGAACTAGCAATTCCCGCGCGGCTTCGCTCGCCTGTACTTATTTGTGTATTTTGCGCGGATCCCTAATTCTTTTTCTAAAATAAAAGTAGCCTAAGTTTCTCCTTATAACACCAGCTATCTGCCTGTGAAAGTCCCGTGGAAATCGGTACACCCGTTCCGGAGATTAGCCGAACAAACAGACAGGCAGACAAAAATTGAAAAAACGAATTTTTACTCATAGGTATCGTGCAAGTAACTGTAAGAGCTTAAAAAAAACCTATTATTTTGACATTACAAACAGACACTTCAATTTTATTTATTTGTATGGATAAGTAAGGTGAGGATCATGTTTAAGGATTCTTTTTACTTTCATATATACTTTAAGCAATAATCGTCACTGGTTCAGTTTATTAGAAGCGAAGTCAAACTTCTAAGAATAAGTTTGACTTATATCTGGCTGTCTGCATGTGAGTAACATAGTTCCTAAACGCATGCACTGATTTAGATGCTTACTGCATGCGTAAGCTGGTGTAAATGCGATCGTAGCTGTGTTTGGTAACGTTAGTTTCGCTTCTAACCATTGTATTTTATTACCAATAGGGTCATGCAAGATGATATCTTCAATGGATGAAGTAGCTATTGGTTTGGGGGCAAATTGTCCGCACCTCGTATCAGTGGACTTTTGGAAGTCGTATTCCTTAACTCCGAATGGAATTAGAGCGCTTGGTAACTGTAAGAAATTACAAGAGCTGGATGTTGGTTGGTGGTAAGTTTATGCAATTATTTTAATATTCAGCCTGAGATTCAGCTATTTAAAAACAGAATTACGAGAATTTTAACTTTTATTCAACCTCAAAAACATACATCGTATACACATAAGTTACATTTTCATTCTTTTGTAAAGATTTTCTTATCGATATAGTACCTAAATGAAAATTACTGTACCTAACCCCTACTTCGAGACGATTGGACCAATTTATCTCCACTGCACTTGTGTGGAAACCTATAGGTACCATACCGCGGAGAGTACGACGAGGCGCTTATATCGAAGTCAAACCTATCGAAAACAAACGGTCTCTCTGCTTAAGAGTTTACGCGCCGATATTGCTCCTGGTCATAATAACTAGCAACCCATCCTCTTTTAGAGTAAAATCGTGGACGTGGGAGTGGCCACTCGAACCCGCCCACCCGCGCGCGCAAGACTTTCGCATCGGTAGTTTACTAGCAGCAGCTACCACGTATTCTACTACTACTACTACAAAGCAGCAACTTCTCCCTCCAAAGATAAGAAAGCAGAAAAAGAGATAGGCACTTAATCTAATAAAAAGTTAAACCTTTGATTGCATTTTAAAATTGGTTTTAGCTTGCAAGCCGGCGGTTCAGGTGAGTGGCTGGCCTGGCTGGCTGGTGGCGAACTTCGGAAGCTTTTCCTCGGAGCACTCCGGGGCGTCTGTGACCGAGACCTGCGCGCTCTCCTGCCGCGGGCGCCCAAGTTGGCCCAACTTGACCTGCTCGGAGTCAGGGCGGTTACACCTGATATTTGTGACTCGTAAGTAAAGAAATGACTTAATTAAATGTGGTAATATGGACACGAACTTGAAATTTTTTAGTTGTTAGTTGTGGTTGCCCATAATTGAATGAGCACAAGGCATGTATTTGTAATTTCTTTTGTCATATTAGTTATGTGTATAATTTGTTTTCAATCCTAATATACAAATAAAAAATCAAATAAACGTTGTATTTAGTACTGAAATGTCCAATACATGTTTTTATATTGATTACTTTACTTTAATTTTAAAAGACTCACCAATAAATTGGTTGTATATTTTTTTTAATGAGTGTTAAGTTATTTTAACGTTTGAGATATCACCAGAATCTTAGCAGAATGCAGAGAGCTTCGACTACTGGACGTCAGTTTTTGCGATCAGATTCAGGAGTCTCAGGTAAGATAATAAACATGAGATTTATGATTTTTTAAATTGAAATACATCTCTATCTCGGGGCGGGTGTTTTTTTCAGTGAGTACAGAAAGTGAGTTTTAAATCATATTACTTGCTTCCAGCTCAACGATCTCAAGAGCTAAATATTTCAATGATAAAATTCAATTATTGCACCATACAAGGCGGTATTAGCAACACATCACTACATGTGCACTAAATATCTGGATATAAACATAGTAGTCTTAATAAGTTTCCATTATTAGTTCCTGAAAAGTTCACTACCAATAAACATGTTGGTACCATGTTGGTGCAACTTCTACACAGGATTCCCTTTTCAATTCCTGTTTCTATATATATATATATATAAATATATATTCCTGCTGATAAATGCAGAAAAAATCTTAAAATATGAACCTATAAAAACAAGAGATATTTTAATTACCTACGCCTTGTTTACATAACAATATCTTCAATGCGAATTTCATTATAACACAAAGCAGTTCTCAATAAAGGACAATAAAGTTTACCACATTTTTCTTACTATAGGTGTTTCGTAAACATTATACCAACGTACAATAAAGAAGGATCATTAAGTAATCAGAATGAAATTACCATTCTTATTTTTACAATACTGCTGCTTAACATAGAAAGAATTAAAAACATACTATTACATTAATGGTACTCTTGTTGGCGACAGGTACTAGAATGGCGTGAGCAATACCCACATGTAAGTATAAAAAGGTCATTCCAATCCGCCAACTTGAACATGGCTCCAAATCCGTTGTTCTTAGCCCCGAGCTTAGAGTAAAGAAGAAAACATTTCAAGAAACATTTTTTATTGCCTTCGACCTTTCTTAATTGTAATTTTACAAAACATTCTAAAATATTTCAAATCAATTCTTAAAAAAAAGAATATGGTTAAATTCTTTGTTGCCAGCTTAAAAAATAGCAGCTTTTAAATTGTGACTGCTATTATATGTCAAAATAGAGTAGAGATATTTAATTTTTATATAGAACGTTTAGAACTGCTTTCGGTACATGCGAGACAAAAAAAAAATGTCTTAACAAAATGTATTACTTTCTAGAGCATTTGTTTAGTATCGTAGTTATAACATGTTGCTAGATATTTTTATTGTTAAGAGTACAAGTAAATGCTTTGCAATGTCATGCAATGGATTCTGCTATCTCAGTGAGCTAGTTCATTTTTTAAAATGTTAGCTAAACATTTAATTGAATGTCTTTACAAAAGAAATATTAGGCACGACGTATGATCTTTTATTTGGCTTTAATCATTCACATACCGTTAAGCTTGTGTAAGACTGAGTAAATTTTAAAACGTCAATAAGTTTATTTTTCTAAACTATGCATACACTTAGGTCTTAACGCCTTTGTTCCTCGTTACATCTTGAACGATATACTAATAGAAATCTTTGTAGAATTTGTTTTTATTTAAAGTTTTTCAAAATAAGTATTGACTCCATTTGGCCAAATACTACATTTTTAGTGCCCTATCAGGATGATAGGGCACTATCAACGGACCATTCGAGAAATTCTAAGTGCCCTGTCAACTAGAGATTTGTTATGTTTTTGACTGCGGAATCTGGTGGACAATTATGTTAATAAGTTTTTATATAGTTTCACATTTTATTTATAAATACATGCGGCTGAAATAATTTTATTTATTTTAAATCCTATTATTAAACTATGCTAAATTTTATTATTTGCTTAAAATAATAATTTCTATTTTAGTATTTTTTAAAGAGATTATTATTTCAGTTGTGTGTCATTTTCATAGTTTATGTAGTTTTAAGTAAGTACTTACCATAATTTGAATTATTCATATTTAGATGTTGATTGTTAGGAAGTACTGTAAGTTGGAAATGTAGACATGAAGTGAAAACTCTAATTTGGAAATGTTGGCGTGATTATATATTTTATAAGTTTAATATATTAATATTTAAAACTACGAGTACTTATATATTGTAAAAACCATTAATTGTATATGTGGTAAAATTATAACGCTCATATACCGGCCATGTAAAATAAGCTTCAAGAAAAGACAATTATTAAATAAAAAAAGAGGAAAAAATAATAATATAATTAAATAAATAATTTTTGATACAACATATTATCATACCTGGACTGAGTTACTACTAATTACTAATTAATCTAGGTATAATGCGTGGATTATAAGAAACTTGAGAGCTGAAACTTTAATTCCAGTGGAACCTAATCCGATCCAATGCTTATCTCTAACTAACTAATGTCAATTCAGTACAATAACCCTTTTGATCCGAGACACATTTTTTAAATTCTCCAAAAAAAAAAAAACCTACGATACCGACGCCATGAGTATTATGTCCATGTATTATCTGTGCTAAGTTTATTGACATGTTACAGAAGATAAGACAGCAAATTTTTCGCTAATTAGGAATGTTTAAAAGTCAAACGCGTTTAGTTTAAGCATCGTAGAATTACCTAGTTGCTCTTCGAAAACTAAAACAGCTGTACCACTGATACTGTGCGGTTCTCCAGAAATTTTTTGCCTCGCACAACCAATCTCTGGAACAAATTATTTCCGGACCGATACGACCTTCAAACCTTCAAGAAAAGAGCGTACTCCTACCTCAAAGGCCGGCAAAGCACTTGTGACTCTTGAGTTGCAGGTGTCCATGGGCGACGGTAGCAAACGAGCAGACGGGTCACTTGATGGTAAGTGACTACCGGTAGTCACTTACCATCAGGTGACCCGTCTGCTCGTTTGCCCCCTATAACATAAAAAAAAAATACAGCTGCTGCACAAAATATTCTTACGAGCTGAGCTTCGGGATTAGAAATGTAAACGAATTTATTACCAAAATAGACACAATTTACTTCAATAATTCACAGAGAAACAAACAACAACACAATTACAATTAGTTCTCACTATTTAAATAATCACTTATACTTTAAACTCGTATTATTCGTTGTTTCTCACACTATCGCTCATCTAAAAACTCTCTTCATACTGCAATGTATGCGTCTTATACACCCGGACGTGATTTCTTAGAGATCGCAACACCTTCCGAAAAATCGAAATCACCTTCCACCGAACTTCCAATACATCGTGGCACATTCTTAGCCTTATTAGTTCCGTGTATTATCAAAAGATGGCGTGCATATCAATTAAGAAAATCGTCAGCCTTTATGACCAATTACAGTTGCAAGGGGTTGCAGTTTGCGTTTAAAATTTATTTAATTTCTTTTAAACTGAGTACACAGTTTCACCTAACTAACGATTTCTACAAACGATTGTTAGTAAAACATAGAAAATCTTGCTTAAAAAAAAATTAACACCGTAATAATCTCTCCAGTTACCATTTTATCTTCGAAAAATAGCCCTGAATTTAGATATATGTATTGCAACTGTTTTACTCTAAATAAAACCGTTATGTGCCTTAAGAAAGGCACGTCGTTGATGTGAAAAAGCTGCTTGCGATTTTCCATTTTGTGTACATAAATAGCCCAAAACATACCTTTCTGTCCTTCTTTCGTATAATAGTTACCCAGTCGCGCAGCAGGCGGCGCACAGTGGGACAGAACCGTGCGTACCGTCTCAAAAATCTGTAACTTTTTTGTTGATTGAAGTAAATCGCTGAAATTTGGCATGTAGTGTCTCCAGAGTACATACAATCCAATAATGAATGTATAATTGTCAAATGTTTAATAAATAATATTAAAAAAAATAAAACAAAATAAACATGTATTATTTTAATATTAAACCATGGTTTGGTTAACTTATTGTATTTAATTTTTATTTTACAGTTTTATGATATTAAACCTATTTTATGTTATTTTATATTACATATAAATCTTACATTTAAATAAATGACAAATATATAATAATCCACTCCAAAAATATGTTTTACAAATAATGTACGAAATGATTTCGATTTAAATAGCTAAGAATGTTCTTAGCTTCGTCTAACAATTTCTTGGATATAGTGACTGAGGGTTTTCTGATACTTGATATATAAGGATCTGACGTAAATAGAAGACCATGAAATACGTCTTCGTTTGTTGCGGACCTAGAGCATTTTCTAGCATGATGCAATCTGAATTTTTTGTAATGTTTATTACGCGATTCTTGGGCATCCTCAGATAAATGACCAATGGGCAGAACAGCAAAATGTCTTATTATACTTTCCCCGTGTAATAAGATTTTATGTACTAAAGAAGGCATATTATACCACATATATTTTGTTACGTACAGTTGTACGGTTGCACGAGTATATTCACCAATTTTTTCTGGATTTACAGCAATACCGGATGCCAAGGTTTGCAGAATAACATAGAAAGAATAAATAAATAAATAAATAAAGAACCTTTTAATAAGTTCCTCGTCAATTCCTGTAATTTCTGAAGCGCAATAGTAGTTCTCAAAAAAACGCCGAGCTGTATTGCCGTCATTACTGTTTCTACTTCCTTGTCGGGGCTTATCAACGTGCAATCCCATCCGGCTTCGAAACAAACTTTGTACAAGCTTTTTCTTGTCTTCTTTACTTTTTTTATCTTCCGAAGTTCTCGCAGCCCATTTTTGAAATGAAAGGTTATATGAAATATGTAAAATTAGCTCCATGCACCTGATCCACGCGTGTAACGTAGACAAACCGTATTCGTAAGCATTTATATTATCTGGCTTTGATGCAATCTTCTCCAAATTATTCATTTCACTTGGCTTAGCCCCACACACTGTACATACAGCTCCAGAACTTGTGTCAGTAAGAACTTGTGTAACTTTTCCATCCACCATAGTTAGAAACAGATCGTGGCTTATTTCAATTACCTGCGTCTCCTTGTGTATCTCTGATGTTTGGAAATTATTAATTTGAACCCGAATATCACCAACCACTGATCGGGTTTTCGCGGGCGTTTCTTTTCCAAGTACCATCAGGATTGGTCGGCAATAACGAATAGAAGAACAAGCCGGATTTTGCCAAATTATCTCATGTGTTTCTGTGTCAGTCAGCTTTATTGGTACCAAAGACGCTATAAATAAGTTTGTATCTGAGACTGAGTCACTCTCATCTGTTAAAACTTGTTTATATTCGCTTTGCCCCGATGAACCATCACATTCCCGCTTGGTAAACAATTTAAGAGATTTTCTTCTTGGATTGTAAACATTTTCAATCTTTAAGATGCGAGCACAAGTGTGAACCAGCAAATCTTGTAGATTTACTTTAGCACTTATATCGGTTACTTGAATGCTATCCAGCATGTGGAGTGTAGTGGAGGATAACACAGTTTTTTGGCGTTCGTCAGTATTATATGATGGCAATGTGTCGAAGTTTTTGTTAATCAGACTTGCTCGAAGTAATCCGTATTGCGATTTCGAAAGATCTAAATCTGCAAACATACTTAAAGCTTCATCCACCGTAAAATCTGTTCCATTGCGTCTTTCATGCAATAATTTTTCCTTCATGATCCTTTTTTCATTTCTTTCACAATTCCGCATCATTGAAACAACAGTAGCTTCTTCGAATTCTCCTTCAGACCGCAATCCTTGAATGTATGCATTATGTATATACTCGAGTCCATATTCTTGTACCAATTCCATATTCTTTCTTTTTTTCGATTTCTCTGATAGATCTTCATAAGACTTTGGTGGACGTCCACGTTCTCCAGATGTTGTAGGTGTAATATCCATCGGCGCTTCTTCGAATTGTACCTTAAATTCACCGTCTAACCACGATATATTTTTACTAAAGAAACGTTCTTTAGTTCGGTTAGATTTGGTCCACCGATCGTTAAACGCTGTTATCAGCGTTTTTTGAATACGTTTCACAATTAATTCACTTTTTTCAGACGACAAATGGTGGTGTTGTTCTAAGTATTTTTGAATATCTTCTGATTTTGTTCCATGGTCAATAAAAAATTCTCCTTACGCCAAAAATCACAAACGCTATGGCAAACTGTCATCGGGCGCACATGCAATTAACTGAAGCGCGCCCTGCGCTGTTATACGAAAGGAGGACAGAAAGTGTGTTTTTGCACTATTTACATAGAATAAAATAATTATAGTTTAAAAAACTAAAAAACACGGTTTTATAGAAAATTCAACTAAAAAATAAAAAAAATAATCGAATTATTGCATTGTCATCGGTCTTTGACAGGCGTGCAAAATTTGAATGAAATCTGGCCGTTTAAAGTGGGTCAAAATCGTGCCCAAAGGATTCGGTTACAAACATACATACAAGTGAAGCCAATATAAAGCGTGTAATAATTGAAAATCAGAAAAAGCTTCTCACATCAACGGTGTGTCTTTTCTTAATGATGGAATACATTCATACCCTTTACTAGTGACTTCATTGAGTATACAGTCTTCCCCTTGCAAATAGTGAAAGTTATTACACATCAGAATTTTGGGTAACAATGAGCTTTTTCAGATTCAGGCTTTTTTGATTTCATGATTGGATTAAGTATAAAATATTAGTTAGGGGTATTAATGTAGGTACTGTATTGTCAATTTATAGGCTGTCATTTTAAAGAGACAAACTTAAACATAATATTTCCTAAGGTTTTGGAAATATTTTACATGAAAAATACATTTTGGTATACTTTGTAATACCTGCCTACCTGCGTAAATACAAGCTATGATATTGAGACGTATCTACTTACATAAAATTATAGCATTATTGTTCAACGACTTCGATTATTATATTGGACTTGAGCGGGTTGGGTGGCATTTACTTTTACGCATTTGTAAAAAAAAGTTAATGACGACATAATTTTTACGAACCCCTTTCACAGCCAAGCCGGAAAACGGCCTTATAAATAAAGGACAAAAAGTTTGTAGGTAGTAAATACCGTACAAAATGCGTAACCGAAACTGTACCGTAAAGTTTTCTATAAAAGGGGGTTAGTGCAATGTCACGAGTCCAGAATTTCAGTCATAGCTGCTAAGATTTACTGTAGACTTTTTGAAATATTATAATATTGTTTTTCAAATAAAAGTGTAAAGCGATATCGGACTTTGATTTTTTTTCCCTACCCTATTCTCCCCTGTCCTAATTATCCCTGTCCTTATGTAATAACTGTACAGGGCATAGTAATTAGATGTGAACTGAATAGCGGAGGGCACGTCAGACAGCCATTGACACAGTCGCTTTTTGCTTATGCTCTTAATTTGTATGCGGCATAATAGTCTTATTTCTTAAGAATCTGAAGGGGCCATCTAAAGCATCTGTTGGGAGAAAATAGTACGTAGCACCATTTGAATTTTATTGAGTTCAGCAGTGGCTGCTAATGGCTGAGATTATGCTAATGATCTGGTTTTAGTTCTATCCTAACATAACTGCATTATTGTGTTCTCGAAGAGATACATATGAAAAAAAGGACCAAATTAAAATATTTGTTTCGTACACATGTAATTCTATGTAAAACTAATTGAGTAATAAAATACTTTATAAATTAAATTAGTGTTTCCATAGATGTTAAGAAATCTGAAGCGTCAATATCAATTGGTTCATAATTATTCCTTTAAGTACGGGATGCATGTCTTTTACGAGTCAACTATCCACAGTTTCCTACGGCCGACCACTTTACTCAGACCATCAGCTGATCTAGATATGAACCGTCTCAAGCTAAGCTTAAAAACCATAAAGGTTGGTGGCGACATTATTCCGCAAAAATATTTGGAAAGAAGTTTTGAAGACTCCGTATATAACGGTCCCAATTAGTTTTAAGGTAAGCTTACCTCATTAAATATTTTCTCCGTTCTAGTATTTTCATATAACTTTATAAACGACATTCAATTATGAAAAAGTAGTGTTGCAAAATGTTTAAGTAATTTGTCTTAGTTAAAATAAGTACTGAATATGCAATGTCTTGTATTCTTGACGGTACTTAACGGATTAGTCGTGTAAGTAATTTGACAAACGAAAGACTTGACGAAAAGAGAATTTGGCTAAAAATTTAATTTGCAAGTGTAGTGAAAATAGAATTTTATAGAGCAATACCTAGGCGAATAGCGAAGTTGACTTGTGAAATAACTAGAATAGCGAAATTTACTTATGTATGTAATTATGTAGATTGATCAATGTACCTACATATCATAGCGCCAATCAATAACGTTGAACGTTGAAGAACATCGTTCACATCAGGAAGTTAAAGTCTGTCATAGGGACTTCACAAAAATGCAAAACAATGCAAGAGTCATACTAAGCATGGGTACACTTTTAACTACTATCTGGATTCAATGCATGCATAATTAGGAGAATTCGTGTTTCTGCTAAAGGCAAAGTCGATTGAATGTCCTACCGTAGTCCCACCGAGCGAGCAGTGAAACCTTTGTATCAGAATCGGTAAATGATAATAATAATGTCGCAAGGTCGAGTTTTTCGCTACCAAATTAATATTCAAATCGTACAAGTATATCTTCTTATTTATAAGAAGCATAAAATAATCTTGTAATCAATTATATTTACTCAGAACAGGGTATGAATATTTATGCTGTTTTATTAAAATATACCCAAAGGAGAGAAGAATTAGCATGTTTAGTACATATTATTTGTGACCTATTCTTCTACATTTTTAGACGTCACAGCGCTTTAAGAATGTTATTGTGTGTGTATGATATTTGTGATCATGACTTGAATCCTGATTCGCGGTAGTTGTCCTTTCTGTCGCATGTATGTATAGATAATGTATGTTATGTATAAAGAATGTATGTTATGTATAGACAATGTATGTTATGTATAGAGAAGTTGAGAAGGCGCAGGTTCGGCCGCATATGGAATACCACTCTCATGCAGGTTCACCCCAGTACCAGCTCCCCCTCTAGATTTCGGATCGGCTTGATTCCTTGGCATTACGTAGCGATGTAACTTCACTCTGCATTCCCTATAGCTTGTACTATGGGGAGGGCTCCGAAGAATTGTTTGGCCTTGTACCAGCCGCATCTTTCCACCATCGTTTAACGCGACAAAATTGCCATCATTTGGATAATTGGCACTCCACCACTGTGCGCTTCTCCAGAAACTTTGTGGAACAAATTGTACCCTGCTATATTTTCAGACCAATACGACCTTCAAACCTTCAAGAAAAGAGCATATTCCCACCTTAAAGGCCGGCAACGCACTTGTGACTCTTAAGTTGCAAGTGTCCATAGGCGGCGATAGTCACTTACCATAAGGTGACCCGTCTGCTCGTTTGCTCCCTATCCCATAAAAAAAAGTTTTGTAAACTTATACTTACCTATTTTGTATACTTACCTATAACACACACATCGCATTGCCGATCTTTGATATATTAATGCGTCACTATTCCTCAGGTGTATCTTGTGGGGTATTAGTATCTACCTGTACCTAGAGATAGTCGTAATGTGTTAACGACTGAAGATTAGAACATATCGATAACATGATGATTACCTTATAAGTAGATCTTTATATATAGATATCGATATAAATTATTGGATGTTGTGTGAGAGGTCTTATTTTGGATCGACGTCGTACAAAAAATATCAAGAAGAAACTGATTAGGTGGCTTCCAAACAGGTAATAATAATAATAGTTATGACATACGTATTAGATCAGTATGAACCAGTAGTATTAACACATAGAGTGCAAACAGAAAACAACAAGATCAATATCAGCTCGTATTTATTAATTAGAACTTTTTGCACATTAGTACATAGGCGGACTTAATGCCTAAGGCATTCTCTACCAGTTAAGCTTTGGGTGATGCAGAGAAAAGAAGGTGTAGGTGCAATTCAAAATCTTGTAAAAAATTTACAAAAACAATGAATGGGGTACATACAAAATTATGTACTTATACGGGAATTAAGTACATAATTATATCATGGAACGCGAAAGTTTAAAAGTTAGTACATACAAAATTGATACGAATATATACACACATTATACTCAAATACTCGTAACTTTAATGTGATATTTATTTACGTATATACGCATGCACAGGTACATATACAAACACATACATAGCTATATAATACATATTATACTATTATAAATACATATTAATATTAACAATAACTAATATTCTATTTATTCATGAGGTAAGATAAAATAATTAAATTAAAAAGTATCTAAGATATCTCAAGTATTTACATAAGAGAAAGAGTTAATCCCTTTGCCTAGACATAATTTATTTTTTAGTAATGATTCTATATTTTTGTTAATCTTCTTGTTAGTTTATTTATTACGTTGTATATTTTTTCGATGATATCTTACCTGATATCGGTTCCATTATCTTATTCAGGATTATGAATCTTAGGTGGTAATGTATATTTAAATTTTATTGATGTTTGTGTGTGGTAATGACAAAAATAATCATATCTAAATCTCTCAAATGTATTTTTCACGATTAACTTCTTTTATGTTTAGAGCAAAATAATAACCGATTTTTATCATTACTATTTATGTCACAGCATCTCTGTTCTCTTTGGATTATGTCTGAGGTATTGAAAAATAATAACTTTGTTTGAGTGGTCAATGGTATACCATCTATCATTATAAATCCTTGGATTAACTTTAAATAAACATAACATTTGATGTAATATCGTTATTTTCTTGAACTTTGTAAACTTTCGCTTGCCATGGTAATATAATTATGTTGACGGGAATTAACGCGATCATGTATTCGAAAGGTATTTATACCTTTGACTTGCCTGGCGTTTTGATCAGGTTGCATTGGCCGTGGACCCGTGGTTACAGGCTGACTGGCTGAGTGCTGCACGCCCTCTGTCGTCGAATCCCTGAGGTAGAAGATTCTTCATCCACCCGCATATTTTAGATATTTCTGATATATTTCTTTTTTCGCCATGTACCGTCACATCTCACATGTCATACTATACCAACAGAGTTCCTATTCTGTAAGCAAACCGATGTGTCCCTATTTTGGTGTTTATCCGACTGCGCATAAAACGAGGT
Source organism: Euplagia quadripunctaria (assembly GCA_963859945.1). Taxonomy (NCBI): domain Eukaryota; kingdom Metazoa; phylum Arthropoda; class Insecta; order Lepidoptera; family Erebidae; genus Euplagia; species Euplagia quadripunctaria. Next base: position 7,856,534 of record OY982570.1, on the reverse strand, counting down.
GGTATGTCCATGTAACCATCTTCTAGATTGACTGTCTTATACTTTTTTATTTCAATAGCTTCACGTACAACTCTAGAGTAAAAGTGACGTTCGGTGGAAGAGGATTTGCGTACGGGTAAATTTAATAGAGTGATTGGTGCATGCATCTGCATGGTTTGCAATCGCTGATCTGCTCGTCTGTCTATTCTTCACAGCAGCGATATGTTCTTGAATATCGCTGTTGTGCACTACCGTCGTGAAGCCACTCCTAACACAAGCGTTAAGCTTAGCTGGAGGGGTTAACGAGATTACTAGTAATGTGTGACCCACGTTACCAGTAATCTTTTTAAACAAAAAAAAAAACATGACATGTGCTATTCTGTTCGTGGGAGAGCCATGCTTCGGCACGTACGGGCCGGCTCGACCGGAGTGATACCACGACCTCACAGAAAACCGTCAGTGAAGCAATTACCCTAACCCTTCCCTCTTCCCGCTCTTCCCCCCTCTAATCCCTCTTTATCTACTCCCACCTTAAAGGCCGGCAACGCACTTGTGACTCTTAAGTTGCAAGTGTCCATAGGCGGCGATAGTCACTTACCATAAGGTGACCCGTCTGCTCGTTTGCTCCCTATCCCATAAAAAAAAGTTTTGTAAACTTATACTTACCTATTTTGTATACTTACCTATAACACACACATCGCATTGCCGATCTTTGATATATTAATGCGTCACTATTCCTCAGGTGTATCTTGTGGGGTATTAGTATCTACCTGTACCTAGAGATAGTCGTAATGTGTTAACGACTGAAGATTAGAACATATCGATAACATGATGATTACCTTATAAGTAGATCTTTATATATAGATATCGATATAAATTATTGGATGTTGTGTGAGAGGTCTTATTTTGGATCGACGTCGTACAAAAAATATCAAGAAGAAACTGATTAGGTGGCTTCCAAACAGGTAATAATAATAATAGTTATGACATACGTATTAGATCAGTATGAACCAGTAGTATTAACACATAGAGTGCAAACAGAAAACAACAAGATCAATATCAGCTCGTATTTATTAATTAGAACTTTTTGCACATTAGTACATAGGCGGACTTAATGCCTAAGGCATTCTCTACCAGTTAAGCTTTGGGTGATGCAGAGAAAAGAAGGAGTAGGTGCAATTCAAAATCTTGTAAAAAATTTACAAAAACAAAGAATGGGGTGCATACAAAATTGATACGAATATATACACACATTATACTCAAATACTCGTAACTTTAATGTGACATTTATTTACATATATACGCATGCACAGGTACATATACAAACACATACATAGCTATATAATACATATTATACTATTATAAACAACATATTAATATTAATAATAACTAATATTCTATTTATTCATGAGGTAAGATAAAATAATTAAATTAAAAAGTATCTAAGATATCTCAAGTATTTACATAAGAGAAAGAGTTAATCCCTTTGCCTAGACATAATTTATTTTTTAGTAATGATTCTATATTTTTGTTAATCTTCTTGTTAGTTTATTTATTACGTTGTATATTTTTTCGATGATATCTTACCTGATATCGGTTCCATTATCTTATTCAGGATTATGAATCTTAGGTGGTAATGTATAATTAAATTTTATTGATGTTTGTGTGTGGTAATGACAAAAATAATCATATCTAAATCTCTCAAATGTATTTTTCACGATTAACTGTTTGTTCATGTTTTATGTTTAGAGCAAAATAATAACCGATTTTTATCATTACTATTTATGTCACAGCATCTCTGTTCTCTTTGGATTATGTCTGAGGTATTGAAAAATAATAACTTTGTTTGAGTGGTCAATGGTATACCATCTATCATTATAAATCCTTGGATTAACTTTAAATAAACATAACATTTGATGTAATATCGTTATTTTCTTGAACTTTGTAAACTTTCGCTTGCCATGGTAATATAATTATGTTGACGGGAATTAACGCGATCATGTATTCGAAAGGTATTTATACCTTTGACTTGCCTGGCGTTTTGATCAGGTTGCACTGGCCGTGGACCCGTGGTTACAGGCTGACTGGCTGAGTGCTGCACGCCCTCTGTCGTCGAATCCCTGAGGTAGAAGATTCTTCATCCACCCGCATATTTTCGATATTTCTGATATAATTCTTTTTTCGCCATGTACCGTCACATCTCACATGTCATACTATACCAACAGAGTTCCTATTCTGTAAGCAAACCGATGTGTCCCTATTTTGGTGTTTATCCGACTGCGCATAAAACGAGGTGGTATGTTTTTATCACTGGATTCCACACTGTAGATAATTTAAAACCATCTTCTAGATTGACTGTCTTGTACTTTTTTATTTCAATAGCTTCACGTACAACTCTAGAGTAAAAGTGACGTTCGGTGGAAGAGGATTTGCGTACGGGTAAATTTAATAGAGTGATTGGTGCATGCATCTGCATGGTTTGCAGTCGCTGATCTGCTCGTCTGTCTATTCTTCACAGCAGCGATATGTTCTTGAATATCGCTGTTGTGAAGACGTATTTTTGCAATCGAAGGCTAAGGCGTCGGACTTGCGATCAAGTGGTTGCGGGTTCGAACCCCACCCAGTGCACTACCGTCGTGAACCCACTCCTAACACAAGCGTTAAGCTTAGCTGGAGGGGTTAACGAGATTACTAGTAATGTGTGACCCACGTTACCAGTAATCTTTTTAAACAAAAAAAAAAACATGACATGTGCTATTCTGTTCGTGGGAGAGCCATGCTTCGGCACGTACGGGCCGGCTCGACCGGAGTGATACCACGACCTCACAGAAAACCGTCAGTGAAGCAATTACCCTAACCCTTCCCTCTTCCCGCTCTTCCCCCCTCTAATCCCTCTTTATCTACTCCCACCTTAAAGGCTGGCAACGCACTTGTGACTCTTGAGTTGCAGTTACAGTAGTCATTTACCATCAGGTGACCCGTGTGCTCGTTTGCCTCTCATACCATAAAAAAAAGAGTATGTAAAAAACACTAAAACCTAAACTAATATTATCCTATCTAATTTTATATAATGTTTACTATACCGATACATAAAATGATTTATTAAGTTTATCGATGTTTATTGACTATTTATCTGGATTTATACTAATTATGATAATAATAAAGTAGGTATATCAAATTAGAAACGATGGTTGTTTTTTATCATTTAGTATATAAGCGTGATTAACTTGAGAGACGCGTTGAGGATAAGTTGTTTACGTTGTAGTGCTGGAGGTGCTATAGAAAGGTAATATAGGATTGTTTAGAATCATAATATCTTCCTTGTCTAATGATCTGATTAATATTTAAGCAGTGTTTAGTGTTAACTTGTTAACTTTTTTTTCGGTATATTGGTGCGACAGCCCCAACAGTATTTTGAAGATGATTTTCGATAGGTGGAGCAATCCACTGCTGGCGCACTGAAACAGTTTTCATTGCTAGTCTGTGCTACTGTAGTGCGTCCGAATTGGGCTGTTTCACTTCTCTGGCCACCTAATTTGTACATTACTTACACTATTCTTAAACTTGTTACCAACAAAATGGACCTAAGTCTGAAATAAATAAATAATAATTATTATATTACGTAACTTTTTATATTAAATAGTATAATAATATGTACTAGACCAGAGGTCATAATATGATCGTATTCAGTTAATTATTGATAACGATAGAACTCCATCCGTAGTACAGACTCGGTGAGATAGTTTATTTGTTAAAAAAATCTCCCGCCCACTTTTTACGGGATAATTAGTAGAAAAATAGTAGGAATAGCTGAGTATATTTTTGGAAAGCAAATTTCCACGGAATCTATGTAAAAAACCTGCAAAACCGTTCGTAAAACAGGTTTTATGAGGTTTTCAATACGAAATTATTAAAAAAAAAGAACAAAAAAAACGTATAATATTGCTGGAAAAGATGAAAAAATGAGACATTTTGAGTCCAAATCCGTCGTTAACTTGTTGAAAAAAAATTAAAACCGCCGAAAATTGCAATTTTTGAACATTCAATTACAGAGCTTTTAATGGTCCTACGAACACTTTTTCTTTTTCTAAAATGTAGGTACAAGTGATACCCAGCTATGATAAAAAAAAATCACTAATACCTACAATTTAAGCCAGGAAAAAGCCTTTCTTTAAAATTATTCTTGAATAAAAAAAAATAAAAGGAATAACGTCAAGAATGACAGTCACCTACATACATTCTACATGACATAAATGACGTATTGTAGATATATCATAGACTAAAAATATGATGTTTGTGAAGTAGGATATTAATAACAATGTGTATTTTAAATATAGGCTTAGGTAACATAAAAAAAAAATGTACGCTGAGGTTTTTGCAACAAATTGTATTTTCTTTCTTTCTTCTTCCCTGTAATTAAATGTTCAAAAATGGCCTTTTTTGGTAGTTTTCATTTTTTTTGTAAAAAGTTATCGACCGATTTGGACTCCAAATTATCTCATTTTTTTCGTCTGCTTAAGCGCTATTTCACACCATATTTTGCGGCGGGTGATTTTGTTTTGTAAGAATAGCTGAGTATATTTTTGTAAAGCAAATTTTCCAAAAATAAACTGAACTATTCTTACAAAACAAAATCACCCGCCCACTTTCTTTACGGGATAATTACGAGAAAAATATTCTCGTAATTATCCCGTAAAGAAAGTGGGCGGGTGGTTTTTTTTTAAATATGGGGCCTACTTCGCTTACACTATAGTTTGGGTTCGGCCGTGTGTGGGATGTGTCAAGTTATTATTATAGTTTAGTGAAAAAAAAAAAATCTCACTCTGAGTTTAATTAATGTCTTTCTAACTTTATCTTATACAGTTAGTTATACCTTTTTCTTTCCTAGAACATATTCAAACATCCTTCCTACTCAATATATTACTTAAATTTTATGACCATTTAAATCGTAGACAAAAACATAACAGACCCTACAAGTGTCTTTCGAAGCAAACGGCTTGTTACAGCATTTGTTAGAGGGGCCACCTGTTGCTTTTTATTACCAGTTGTATTTATTGTTATGAAATATAACGTAATAAATTACTTGCGAACGTTGAAGTGGAGATAAATAGATGCATGAATGATGATGATCGAATGAAATTTGAATGATTTTGATTAATTATAATTGCTTGGTGGAAAGTGAACGATTGAAAGTGTGCAGTTTTATTAAATAAAACAAACCGGCCAAGTGCGAGTTGATCTTGCGATGAGAGGGTTTTGTACGATAAATATGGATTTATCATGTTTTTTAAACAAACTTAACATTACAATGTTAAGTAAAGAGCATTTTCTCTAATACATTCCAACTGCAAATTTAAGTTTGTACGCACAATATTGAGAGATTTACCACGTTATTTAATACTATGGACTTCTTATAGGTTTCCCTGTCATCAATCATAAATAAAACATCTTGGTTCAGTAGTTTAGGAGTTAAGGGGAGAGGGAGGTAATTTTTTCATCTATTAATGTACTTTAAAACTAAAAAAGATTGGAAATTGTCACAACAAGCTCTTTTATTTGATATGTTACACGGTATAGTTAGCAATTTTATATTTAAAAAAAAATCTAATTTGGTCCCCAAAAAATAACCCCCGGTAGATCATAGAGAATCTGGACATTCCTATCTTCGTCCATGCATCGGGTGCTTGGCTCAACCGAACGTTTCTTTAGAACTAATCTATTTCTAGGATGATCCGGTTTGTCGTCTTTATATCAGCTCTGAGCATAGCCTTAGCGTATAAAAATCCTCACTATGCGCCCGGTCGTACTACAATGGTGCATCTGTTTGAGTGGAAGTGGGACGACATCGCCTTGGAGTGCGAAAGGTTCCTTGGACCTAAAGGGTTCGGGGGTATTCAAGTAAGTTAATTAAAAAAATTGGTAGGAATAATTAAGAATTCTGTTTTATGAACTGTACCTATATCCAAAATTTGTTGAAATATGCAAAATATCCCGAACGGTACATCCTTAGAAAAATCGTGTATTATACCATTCTAGCTTTACTATGTATCACTACACTTTAAAAATAAATCACTAACGATCTCGAAACTCGTTTTCAATGTGTGTATATGAAACAAAATTATGATCACAGTATTTTGAAATCAACAATTCAGGTTTTCCCAAGGGTTTAGGTCCTATATTACATGCATGCTAATATTTATTATATTCGCAGGTATCTCCTGCTAATGAGAATGTGATAATTTGGGCTCAAAACCGCCCTTGGTGGGAGCGTTATCAACCTATATCCTACGGTCTGGGGACCCGTTCAGGTAACGAACAGCAGTTCGCTGACATGGTACGACGATGCAATGACGTCGGTGTTAGGTAAGGGTGAATATTGTCGCTTATCATCTTAATTCAATTGGGTTATTGTTATGAATTTATGTTGATAAGTATTTCTATTTCTTGTGAATCATTAGCCACTCCTTTGACGACTTTATACTCTCTTTCTTCTACTTCTCCTGTTCTAATACATATTGCAGTGATTTATTATCATTTATTTAGTACCGTAAAACTTTCAAAGAAAAGAAAAAAGAAATTCATTATTCATATTAATGTTTGTCTCTCAGAATTTACGTGGATGCGATTATTAATCACATGTCAGGCGAACCACCAGACAATCTCGGTACAGGAGGCAGCACAGCCATCTTCAATCAGTGGTACTATCCCGCTGTGCCTTATACCAGAGAGGATTTCAACTGGCCTCAGTGTGGTATCAATGGCGAAGATTATGTTCACTCTGCAGAAAGAGTGAGTGGTTATTATGTTTCGCTCATTTATCGAGCTATGTGTACGTCCATACGTACTGTACGTCTAAGCATTTTTGCCATACATAATTAAATCAAACGTAGCTTACATAAGTAAGTAAATAGGTCCTAAGATCTCGAAAGTGTAATGATTTTGGAGTTGTTCTCTCTTTTTCTATAGGTCACCTATGTTTACTCTTTTCCCCCCCCGCTTTGCTAAGGGAAAGTTGATTTATGTCTGACTGCTCCAATATGTTTCTGACAGTTTAACTTTCCCTGAGTCTCGCCTGGTATTCACCCCAAAAAAATGTTACTTGTTGGGTTGATAAAAAATCTGAGATACCCCATAGAGACCTAGTTAAATAAGCTTCGTGGCTAAAACCAAAAATGAAATCGAATTGAATGAATCGCAGCAATTGCCGCATTGCCGTTGCATATACCGTATACAAATGAAAATTACACATGTACCTACCATAAACCTGATGCACAATAGTGGCAATAGCGGCGTCTGTGTCTTTAGTATAATAGCATTGCCACTTTAGACGTCTATCTATCGTTTTATTTTACTCCTATTTAATATTTTCATTAAGTAAGAAACGGAAATCTCCTAATCTATAAACAATGGCGTGGCTTGCAAACAATAAAATTATGATTTGTTTTTTTTTCCAAATAGGAATCCCTAATTCACGGTTGCGCTGGTAGATATTATTTCCATACGGACTTAGGAGAGTAAATCCTTCAGCACAAATATAAGCACAATATTGTCTGGTTGTTATAATATAGTCGTAAAAAAAACCACAACATTATGTGAAAGTAATAAAAGCCTGCAAAGATTTGTATTTTAAATGACTGAACTGTAGAACAATAATGAATGATTCTAATACTAGACTACTAACACTCAAGATGATAGCTATAAAATTTTTGACGTTTTTCCTGAATATTTTATTAAGAAATTTAATACAAAAATCATTTAAAATTATGCAATCTATATGTATAAGAGAAACCGACTGCAAATCACTCCAAAGCTTTACCATATTGACAAAACAATTTCAATATAAATCATGATTTTTAAATACAGGTACGCAACTGCGAACTTGCCGGACTAAAAGACTTGAACCAAGGCTCCGAACATGTGCGTAATATGATTGTGAATTACATGAACCATCTCATTGACTTGGGTGTTGCTGGATACAGGTAGCTAATTACTTTGTATATTGAAACTAGTCCTTTTCATTTCCGCTAGCACTGAATTTATCGGAGTATTTTTTTCTATAGGATTGATGCTGCGAAGCACATGTGGCCTCATGATCTCAGGATCATTTACGATCGTCTACACAATCTAAACACAGATCACGGTTTTCCTTCTGGTGCTCGACCTTACATCTATCATGAAGTTATAGATTTTGGCGGTGAGGCCATCAGCCGTGACGAATACACTCCAATTGGTGCTGTAACGGAGTTTAAATTTGGCCTAGAACTCTCCAGAGCTTTTGAAGGTGGTAATCAACTCAGATGGCTGAACAGTTGGGGTCCTGCTTGGGGTCTATTACATCCAAATGATGCTCTTACTTTCATCGATAATCATGATAATCAAAGAGGACACGGTGGTGGTGGCAATATCCTTACTTACAAGCAGGCAAAGCAATACAAGGGTGCTACCGCATTTATGTTGGCTCATCCCTACGGTTACGCTCAGCTTATGAGTAGCTTTCACTTCTATGATACTGAAGCTGGACCTCCGATGGATAGCACAGGCAATATTATTTCTCCATCAATTAATTCTGTAAGTAAATTATATCGTTGTTGTGATCATTTGTTTCCAGTTCTGATGAACAGATAGATGACTAGTGGTAATTTTAAAAACCTTATTAAGAAACATAATATGTATGAAGCGGAAGTAGTATCATAGCAAAGGCATTGGACTTGCGAGTCTTTATAGCCTTAAACACAATACGAACTTGAACACACTCGAATGTAATACAAGCAGTGTTTAGCTTACTTGGAGGCAAAGGTCTGTTCCTGTTCGCTTTTACACAAGCCATCCGTGTAAGCGAAACACGTGACGAAGTTTCAGACTACCCGTAGAATTACAGATCTTTGTTGAGGGAGTTTAGTTTGGCATTTATTGCCATCGTTGGGTTAAAAGAATTACATTTTTTTTATTGCTCTACACAAATACATGTTGCTTTTTAAGGGGTGACAAATTATTAAGGTTTCCTAAAGTAGACACATCTACATTTCAGTACTTATATTCGTATGATCTTTATTATTATTCAGGATAACACTTGTGGTAACGGCTGGGTTTGTGAACACCGCTGGCGTCAGATTTATGGCATGGTAGCCTTCAGAAACGTCGTAGGTAATACAGGAGTCAACGACTGGTGGGACAATGGCAGTAACCAGATCGCTTTCTGCAGAGGTGGACAGGGATTCGTTGCGTTCAACAATGACCCTTGGAGTCTCAACCAGAATTTACAGGTAAGACATTATTGTACGTGTACATCATGATTCAATGGTTTTTGTAGTTTGCACTACATCAATTATCAGTGTATGGCAATTCCTTAGTCTATGTTTAAAAACAATAATTTATTACCATTACCTTATAACGGATTTTGTGACAGGGCTGGATTAAGGAGATATAACCGGGGACACTCGGCAGTTTATGTGAAAGTCCTCAAATAAATTGTAGGTATAGGTGTGTAGGTTTTTTAATGCTAAAGGGGGCGAACGAGCAGACGGGTCACCTGATGATAAATGACTACCGCCGCCCATAGGCACCTGCAATTCAGGAGTCACAAGTCTGTTGCCGGCCTTTAAGGTGGGAGTATGGGAAGGGGGAAAGACGGAATAGAGGTAGAGGGGGAGAGGGAAGAGTTAGGGCCTCCGGTAACCTCACTCACTCGGCGAAAAGCAATGCAACATTGCTTTACTGCCGGTTTTCTGTGAGGCCGTGGTATCACTCCGGTCGAGCCGGCCCATACGCTCATGAATAATCCATTAACTTGGTATTCTTTCTTTAGACCTGCCTTCCAGCTGGTACGTACTGTGATGTGATTTCCGGGGAGAAGATCGGAAATAACTGCACTGGTAAGAGTATCACTGTTGGCAACGGTGGACAAGCCCACATTAGTCTAGGACCTAACGAGTATGACATGGTGCTAGCTATCCATGTTGGACCTGAAGTAAGTAATAATTAGCTTGGATTAAAATCAACTAGATTAAATACCAATTTTTTATCTAATGATAATTAATTTTGAATAAATAACATTGAGGATTCTAGTTATTTACTTGTGAATTTTTGCATAATCATTATAAGCGATATATTATCTATGTTTATGTCTTATGACGCCGTTGGTTAAAGGTGGCACAATGACGTTCTTTGAATGTTCTATGTTCAACACTGAATAACCATTGGCTAAAATGGTGGTGTTAAGGGTCACCTCACTAAATGTCTATGCAATCAAAAGCCGTTTCGATATGTTTTCTCCTAGCTTTTTTTAAAGGCATTATAAAGGTTGCTGTGGATTAAAAAATAAATGATTAATGTACCATACTTCTGTGTTGTAACATACATATGTGAATACTTTAGTTTGGAAAATTATCGGAATTCACTTTTATATCGATGGGTATTTGGGACCCAACCGAAAAAGTTATCGGAATAAAAGATTTTTTTTCATGGTATAGGGGGTAAATGAGCAGACGGATCACCTGATGGTAAATTACTACCGTCGCCCATGGACATTTTTGTAATTATTTCTCATTAGAAATAATTACAAAAATGTCCATGGGCGACGGTAGTCAGAGAATTTATAATTTTGATCATTACTAAAATTATAAATTCTTCTACATTGTTTAGTATAGCTTTGATTAATTAGCGTTACCAGTTTATGACGTGATTTTAATATTTACTAGAGACCGCCTGGTGGTCGAATTGCGATCATAACTCATTAAGTTTCGAATGTTTTGTGTTATATTACAGACCAGTATAACTTGAACTGTCGTTGCATAGACTTTCAACACCTTACAGGTCAACATATATACTGGAAACCGGTAGCTTTTGAAACAATTTTCGCATTATTTAAAAAACAAAAACTATCTCATCCAATTTTTTTTCACCAAAACTCGTCAATGGCTATTAAACAAAAAAACACAGAAAATTGATTGACAAACATAGGTGTAAATAGGTATTTTTTGCTTTTTCTGTTTTATCTTGCCTATTTTATGTTTAGAAGAAGATAATACAACAAAATTGACTGTTTATGAAAGGAGTTTGCATCCATGCTATAATTTATTTATTAAGTGTTTCCGTGTCTCTATTCCCACTCCCTTGCCGCTGCCTATTCTTCAGCGTACGTTCCTGCCATTCCCATTCTTCTTATAATGCATTTTAATATAGTAATGTTTTGTTACAGTCAAGGCTATGAAGACCGTACAATAAAAACTGCTACCGGAGACCAAAAACCACCATTAAAAATACAGTTGTTTGGAATTAAGAAAAATACCTGTACCTACTTAGGTTTTTTGCGCTACAAATGATCAGAAATGGTTGAAGTAGTACTAGGCACTTAAAACCAAATACTAATGCACCTACTATGTTCAAAAGACATACTTTTATTTGTACTATAAGAGTCTTGTGTTGATGGAAAGTACAACCATGTCACTGCCACAGTATGACTGAATAGAGACGTCTACAGTTGATATCAGTTAGTATATAATAATGCAGTTTTTAGTGTAGTAAATAAATGTATATTTATAGAGTGCCACGTGTATATAAGAATGTCGCAATTTATAAAGTATTTATATATTTGTACATAATTACTGTGACTAATAAATTGTTGAAATACCTACTTGTGTTATCTTTTTACAATTTGTTTTCCCTTTCTAAAGTATTCTACGTTATATAATGTTACTAATGTTGTCGCCACTTCAAAAACTGTTATTTATTTTATTAAAAATAGGGACAAACTATAATAGATAATAACACACAGTTCACTATTTAATAAAAATAAGTTAATAGACATTATTTTGACTGGTTATACCGGTAACGCAATGGTATTGGTGGGGTTATAAAAGGGTAGAAATAAGTTCAGAACTATTGACTTGAGTCCGAATAGAGGTACGAACAACTCGGCAGTTACTGTTAGTAAGTGATTTTCATAGTTTATATCAGTGGTTGTGAGACTGTTTTCCTACACTACTTATTATAGCTTTGTATTTACTTGTCTCGGTAATCGGTACTTAAATAATTAAAATAAAATGTTAATTTGTGCTCTCATGTAAGTGGCTTTTTATTGTCTTTTTGAGAATAAATTATTTAAACCAAAATTTATTGTCTGCAACTCTCTTCTGGAAATGTTAAAAAACATGAAAGTCAAAGTCCCTTTTGTGATTCTGTAATATATCTTCAACGAATTAACTGGTTTTGAAAATAAACACGGTATTCATTGCTTACTTAAAACGTATGTGTATGGACTTATACTATACTAGCAACCCGCCCCGGCTTCGCACGGGTACAAATTATATACCAAAACCTTCCTCATGAATCACTCTGTCTATTAGCGAAAACCGCATGAAAATCCGTTTAGTAGTTTTTCAGTTTATCGCGAAGAGACAGACAGACGCGGCGGGGGACTTTGTTTTATCATATGTAGTGATGATGTTGATAGAGTCAGTGACAGTATAGACCTCAGATTCGTAATAGCATAAAAAGACAAATTTTTTACACACATTGTTACAGTTTATATAAAGTAATAAATATTCATTACATACAGCATGTAAGTATGACCGTCGCGAATAACTTGAAAAAACGTTTTTCTATGGATATTTATCACAATGCAAAAGACAGTTCATTATAAAAATGCGAGATTAAGGATTTACAGTCAATAGTTTGATTTTGAACTGCGCAGTGTAACGCAACACGCGTACTGTGCGGCACGGTAAATGACCTTCAGCGCACGGCACCGTCGAAGCAGCTGATTGCATAAATGTTTTACATTGAAGTTTTTGGCCGAATGGGGTATTTACTGATTTTTTTTGGTAAAATGTTATGTTATGGCAGAAATTTCCAATGATTTTCCACTCAGAATGATGGTCTGAATACAGTATTTCAGGATTCGGTACGGTGTCACTTACACTCTGTATACTAACAGTTCCCCGCAGTTTAAACTGCGTTTATGGTTACTGCTTCACTCCTAAGGGTCGCAGCATGATGTTACATGGCTTATAACCTTCCTCAATAACTACTTTACCCAATACAAAAAAAAAAATTTGATGTGACTGATAGTTCCAGGGATTAACACGTTTAAACAAACAAACAATCAAACAAAATCTCTTCAGGCTTATTACAGTACTTAGTACAGCTGGTTACCATTTCTTACCAAACAGACGGGGTTTAATTAACAAAGAGCGGAAATTCTACAGGCGAAAATGTTATCGTGGCACGTCTCACGAGAGAAGTTGTAGGAGAGTGTGGTGCAAGGCAGCTTTGGTCACGATAAATTACTAGCGGCAAACACTAATTTCGCCCGGTTTGAACAATTGAACTAAGTCCATCTGGTAGGTATTATCTACCTTTCAAATAGTGAAAGAAATTTTCCGCATTCATTCCAAAGATTACCGTCCATATACACACACTATTTTTGACCGTGTATACACACATTGTGTAGACTAAATTTAATAAACCCATCTAATAACATGCTCAATTGTACTATAGAGATATAAGTTAGTAAACCGTTTAGAAATAGAAAGTTATAGGTAACTTGTGATTAGGTATAGATACAATATTATGATTTAGATATAATAAAAATTCGTAACTATTGATATTAGCCATAGAACAAATTGTGGTATTTTTATGAAATTAGTTATTGATAAAAAACTAACACTGACAAAATAGCAATTGCTAGAAGCGACATATCGCAGATCCGTTATCATGTAAATAATTATACTGCAATAAATTCAATCTATGCCTCCTAAAGCTCCTGTCCATTAAGCCTTATCTGAGATATTTTTTCGCATGTTATGACTTTTTATCTTTTGATATCTATTGAATTAGTAGCTGTCTTAAGAATATGTCGTAAACATGAGGTTTTGTAATTTTTAAATAAAGGGACGAATTCTATAACTATCTTTTGCAGGATTTAGATTAATAATCGCAGTGTTTTCGATTTAGATTAGGTTGATAGATATGTTCACTTAAGCATTTGAAACCTACACATATTCACTACATATTCAATGTATAACACATATGTGATGTATAACAAAGATATAGAATTGACAAAATATAGGTATATTTAGTTTTTACAGTAGATGAATATCAGATGCACCATGGAGAATGTATTTTCTTGTTCCTCCGATATTTTACAGATCATAAACAGTATACAGGTTCTAAAAATTCTATCAAAAAGTTAACCGTTACTATATTTTTATCTTAAAACACAAATATCTTAACTGACCAAGTATAGGATTTAGCCAACAACTCTCAAGAAAGATAACAGATTTATAAGTACAGAGTCCACGATCGGTTATTTTAGAACTATTGCACAGCTGTCAGTAAACAACGATTGAAGCGTCATTTATCTAACGCTTATTACTGAAGTGCATATATATTTATGGCTTTTACTAAATGTGTGCCTATTTAAAAACTAAACAGTAGCTACTTACAGTGTAAAGTATCGTGATTGGTTTTTAAACCCCGTGTCTGTGAAATTTACCCGTTTTTATGGTAAATAGTATACAGTGTAGCATTAGCAACATACCTAACGACTGCAGAAAGGTAATGCTTAATATTTACATTTTGCGAATTAGGTATTACATAAATCAGCTCCTACGATCTAATTGATATGTTCAATCAGTACGTGACAAGAATGTATTTCTTACTAAAGTTGTTTTCGATTATGTTTTCAACACTCATTACTCTAAAGATTATGGCAAATGATCATGTACATAGATATTGAAAAGTCACTAAACGGAACAACATAACATGTATTTAATATGCAATGATAATAATATCATCATCATGCATTCAGAAAACGCGGCAAATTTAAAACTATCAAGTTCTTCAGAAATACAACACACTTAAAAGTACCTTTCAACTACACATATAACTCTCGGAGAAATAATGCGATGTTACCCAAGCTCTAATCTTATTTTTAATACCATGGTGTGAGGCAAAACAATGTTAAATTCATCAATATCTCAAACTCCTGAAAATTGCCCTCTCCTAAGTACCTACTTACATTTAAAGAAGTTCAGGCAACACACTTTCGCATCAAGTCCTCCGTGACAGTCGGCAAAATACATATCTTTTCAACTCAATGAGGTGAGATCAATGTGTTTTATCACATAAGATGTCAGTAAACACTAAAAACAAATCCTATACATTGAAGTCTAGCTATAAGAGTCAAATTTGTGTTTAGATGTGGTCTCAAATACAAGCAGAGAACTGTTTTTGAATCTGAACTGACGATTTCTTTTTTTTTTTTTATATATAGGGGGCAAACGAGCAGGTGGGTCACCTGATGGTAAGTGACTACCGTCGCCCATGGACACCTGCAACTCAAGAGTCACAAGTGCGTTGCCGGCATTTGAGATAGGAGTACGCTCTTTTCTTGAAGGTTTGAAGGTGGTATCGGTTATTGAATGACCGACGTTTATAATACAAAATATTTATGCACAGAAGCCAAGATTAAAGTTTTCAAGAGGCCAAGTATAGTACAGTTTTTAAATTAATAAAAAAAATGTCAACCTAAAAATATTAGAATAGGAACAAATCTAAATAATGCAATTACGAAGGAAATAAGTAATGCAAATTAAACCGTTTGAGTCAGGTCAGGCCTAGTACCTTATACAAACTTATGTATACTAATTCATACGGTTTATAAACACATCCAGCTAATTAAATGCAAATATTTATACATGAGCTCATATCTGGGCTCCAATCACAATTAAATTACGTGTAGGTACACGCATTAGTTAAGGTTTGAAGTTTTTTTAAAAGAATGACTTTTACATTTCAGGGAGATATTTTCAGTAAATGTTACATTAATATCATCTACTGCGGTACGACTAAATAGCAATAACTGAAAAAAAACTACTATAATTTTTGATTTTGCAGGAATGCAGCATTCGATTCTATTCTCAATTACGTACTTCTAAACATAACTATCCTAAGTACTTGTACAAACATATTCAGCGTCTTCCTCCCCCTTTAACCAAGTCGTCAGTACATCTAGTGGGAAAAAGTCCCACGATGAAAATATTTCCTTCTCAGCAGTTGACGGTGTTTAGCTAGGTATCGGAACAGTCCATTGTCACTAGTAGTATCTTTATTTCTCTATTCATCATCATAATTTCAGCTATAGGACGTCCACTGCTCGACGTAGGCCTCCCTTAGTGACTTCCAAGAAGATCGCTTAGAAGCGGCCTGCATCCACAGACAGCCTGCGATCTTTACTAGACCGTCTGTGCACCTCGTTAATCGACGTAACGTCCTACGCTGCGCTTTCCTGTTACTACGTAGTGTTTTGTTAAATATTGTGCGGAAATTGTTATTTGTTTGTTTAGATAAGCCATCGGTTCTATTCAATAACCTGTATCATTGCGAAAGGAAGAAAGATGTTGATTTCAAATTTATGTATTTAGCAATACAAACCAAACCATTTTAGAATTATGACCATTCAAAAATTACACTTTTAGCAAATTCTGAGTAACTGAAAACTATGCGTTAAAAGTATGGTCTTAAGTATTTATATTTAAGACACCATTATGTGCACAATTTAATGTACATACCCATAAATTTTGACTAATTTATTACCAAGTAACGTCACGCAAATTGACTGGTGTGAAAAACTGGAAAACATTACGACACTGCTAAGACGGGATAAGAAAACTACGTAAACAACACATAGATCGCAGTTGATTGTTTATCAGGATTTATACTAAATTTTACGATATCATAGGATATCGCAATAGGAAATCTATATAATCTATTATCTATTAGTATATAAGAGTTGAATGTTGGTGTAGATCAGCAGATCAGTAAATTTTACACAGTAAAAGTGCCACCCGCTGAGAAGGTTAGTGATAGTTTTATAATTTTCATCTCATATTATAATACTAGTTTATTTTATCTTTCTATTCAGATTACGTACTCAAATAATTTAATTTCTTTACTTTAATCTCATTTATAATCATACCTACACATTTTAGTTTGATTCGAGAATTCTTTGACATACAAGTCAGCACAATGACATTCTAATGGTTATATCAGTTGAACTTTAAATCTTGAGTGTTAAGTAAATTATAAATTAAGTCAAGTTTCAAACCAAAAAAACCGGCGAAGTGCGAGTTTAACTTGCGTGGAGAAGGTTCCGTACGATGAATTGCAAATGTAAGTTTGTACGGACAATATTGAGAGATTTACTATTTTATTTGAAGACCATAGACTTTTTAGAGGTTTTCCTGTAATCTATGTATCGGACTTTTACAGTCACTAGTTTTGGAGAAACGGTGTATGGAGGATGAGGATAAATAAAATTAAAACGATTAATATTAAAATTATGAAAGCTCTCAGCATTTTTCATTCTATTTGTGTCTTGTTTACTCTAAAGTAAGCCAAAAATCTGACATTCTATTGGTCTATAGAAGTCCGTCGATCTCATTTTAAATATCGTTCTTGGACTTCTGATTTTGAAATGCTTTGCAACTACTGCATAGGTTGACCAAAGCCTTATGTACTAAATTGCTTATTTTTCAGTGCTGAGTTTTTTATCGATTGAATTTTACACAATTATCGTACTCTGACATTGAAAATTGAGACTAAACAGTAAAATATAAGCAGAATATTATCACAGTTTTATTTTCATGCTTTTTTTATTTTATTGTCAGACTTGGGCTGGTTTCTATTTGGTTTTCTGTTATTTGTTATTAGATAAGTAGAATCGATGCGTTAACGAAATGCTGTCTTTATAGAATGATCCGTTTCATCTTGCTGATGTTGGCCGTTGGTCTGACCTTGGCCTACAAGAATCCTCACTATGCTGCCGGCCGTACAGCAATGGTGCACCTGTTCGAGTGGAAATGGGATGACATCGCCGCAGAATGCGAGAGGTTCCTTGGACCTAGGGGATTTGGTGGTATTCAGGTAAGCTTGTATCTTATTTTGTTGATTGTTTTTTTCAGTAGGCTTCTAACTATAATGTAGCTTATTACTTATCTACTCTACTGCAATAAACAAATGAGGTCCTCAAAATTTGAAGTTTGGATGTTTTAATTTGATGTTATTTTTATAGTAATCGAGTTAATGTTTCCATAGTAAATAATGAAATTTTGATAGCTGGTAATTTTAATCAATCATGTTAGATGTTATTTCTGTCCTTTAAAACGCATTAATTGCTATCTTTCGGAAGTTTTTTTGATAGTTTAATAAAACATAACAACAAGAACAAATTATATGATTTCTTCAATTGACGGTCATGAATGAAAATTTTATTATAACAGGCTTTTAGTGGTAATTTTGACAAATTTATGAAGATGTGTATGAGATGTATGTTTATGTCCGTTAACTTGACTACTAACTAATCTATCAATAAATATAATGGTATCTAGCAACTCAATTTTAATCGTTTTAATTTTTATCTTTTAATACCTTCTTGTTTATCAAGTGTTCATTTCTTGCGACATAGATAACTAATAAGTAAATTAAGAATGTGTTTTTTAAAAATAAGCTTATGTATTTTATGTACCAATTGAACTATAGAGTAAAAAGAAAATCGATTCGGTATCAGCTGCCAGGACTCTTACCGAACGTACATATCAGTTACAAATTCTCGAAAAAAAATCAGATAAAGTTCTTAGTACTTGTTAAAATTAATCTACCAAATTCAAATACGACGAGGTTATGTTTAATAGACAAGGAGTTCATAATTATCGTCCCGGCTAAATACAAAGTTGGATATTATGCCAAATGCATCGGAAACGGTTTGGGATAAGTGGTAAAAATTCAGTTGCATGGTTTGACCACTTAACACAGAAAGTAAAACAAA
Organism: Euplagia quadripunctaria; assembly: GCA_963859945.1. NCBI lineage: Eukaryota > Metazoa > Arthropoda > Insecta > Lepidoptera > Erebidae > Euplagia > Euplagia quadripunctaria. The sequence continues at coordinate 7,837,729 of OY982570.1, read as the reverse complement.
ATTAATAAAAGAAAGACACTTAATAGTAATAGAACATTTACGTCAAAATAAATTACCAATTCAAAAAGTGGATAATGTTAGTCTTAGAACAGAAAATAACCTATATTAAAAAATTTCAGGTTTCTCCTGCCAATGAAAACTTGATACTCTGGTCTCATAACCGTCCATGGTGGGAACGCTACCAGCCTATTTCCTATCGACTGATTACTCGTTCCGGCAATGAACAACAGTTCGCTAACATGGTACGAAGGTGCAACAATGTTGGTGTCAGGTTAGTCATTCTAATTCTAATCGTAAGTTCTTTTTCTTTTAGTATTTCCGATTTGTTCTTTCATTTATGTTGCTTAAACAAACTAAGAAATAACGCCGCTGGTGTCAGGTGCGGTTAAAAAACCATTGTTAAGTGAACAAGCATATTCGGCTGGGGCACAATGTTCTCCTCGATTGATCCATTCATGGCGCCTAAAATACCGAATAAACTGGTTTAACAGTTAATTACCCAAAAAAAATTAATCAAAGGCATCATAGCTAATAGCAAAATAGAACTGGTTAATACAAAAAACAGTATCCATGTTCTTTATTTTACATAGACTAAAGATTTTCTTGAATGATTGTTCTTGCAGAATCTACGTAGATGCAATCATCAACCACATGACTGGTACTTGGAGCGAAAACGTGGGTACTGGCGGTAGCACAACAAACTTTGGTCAATTCCATTATCCCGCTGTGCCCTACGGCTGGAATGATTTTAACTGGCCTAATTGTGTAATCTCTGGGAGTGACTATTTCAACAATGCACACAGAGTAAGTATTGATTTAATTTGTTTTTTTTTTTTTTTAATAAAGGCTCCCGCCTCCTCCAGTATTAGGAGTATTTTTGTAACGTGGGGGGCTTTACAATAATTTAAACCACGGACTTAAAGAACAGCCAGACTCGGATCAACTATTTGTGGATCACATAAATTTTAATCATTTTTGGGATTTGAACCCACAACACTCGGCGCGGTCTAGTGGCGAGGCGACCACTGAAACTAATGCACCATCCGTGCTGTTTTCTAAGAGTAATTATGTACTAACTTTTAAAATTTCGCGTTCCATGATATAATTATGTATTTAAACGGGAATTAACGCGATCACGAAAAGGTATTACATACCTCTGAATTGCCTGATGTTTCGGCCAGGTTGCACTGGCCGTGGTTACAGGCTGACTGGCTCAGCGATGCACGCCCTCCGTCGTCGAGATCATGAGGTAGAAGGTTCTTCATCCACCCGCACATTTTCGATATTTTTGATATTTTGGTTTCACCATGGACCGTCACATACTATACTAACAGTGTCCCTATTCTCTAACCAAACCGATGTGCCCCTATTCTGGTGTATATAAATCTGAGTGTGGGATCTCAAAGAGTTTATTCTTAATTGCTAATTATATATTATTTAATTGTAGGTACGCAATTGCGAACTTTCCTCACTTAAAGACTTGAACCAAGGCACTGAACACGTGCGTAGTATGATTGTAAATTTCATGAACCGTCTCATCGACTTTGGTGTTGCTGGATTCAGGTAGCTTACATTCTAATTACAACTCATTCATGTACTTTTTTTCAAAGATCAAATGTACAGCTGTATATTCTCAATATTTTTAGGATTGACGCTGCGAAGCACATGTGGCCCGCTGATCTCAGAATTATCTACGACCGTCTACGAAATTTGAACACTGCTCATGGTTTCCCTAGTGGCGCTCGTCCCTACATCTACCAAGAAGTAATCGATCTAGGAGGTGAAGCAATCAGCCGTGATGAATACACCCCTATTGCTGCTGTAACTGAGTTTAAGTTTGGATGGGAGCTGTCTAACGCTTTCCATGGTAATAACCAACTTAGGTGGTTGGTAAATTGGGGACCTTCCTGGGGCCTACTCGCGTCAAGCGATGCACTTACTTTTATCGATAATCACGATAACCAAAGAGGACACGGTGCTGGTGGCGATATCCTCACTTATAAACAATCGAAAAGATACAAGGGTGCTATCGCGTTTATGTTGGCTCATCCTTATGGTTATCCTCAGTTAATGAGTAGTTACGCTTTCACAAACACTGAAGCTGGACCTCCGATGGATCACAGTGGAAATATAATTTCTCCTTCAATCAACTCAGTAAGTATCTAAATGATAATGTTTTAAATATCTTAAATTTACAATAATCTAAATATTTTACTGAAAATTAACAGCAATGTAGCAAGTTCCCAACCATTCTATTTTACTATGAAAATACTTATAACACTTTTGTCATAAACAAGTTTTTATTCCTTTCAAAGTAAAATATTTCCATTATTTTTAATTGCTAGCAAGTGCTTTAAAGTGGCCATGAATCTACATATAATCTTGGCTAAGATTAAACCATAAATCGTTCATTCAGGATAACACATGTGGTAACGGCTGGGTTTGCGAACACCGTTGGCGTCCAATTTACGGTATGGTGGCGTTCAGAAATGCCGTAGGAAACGTACCAGTCAGTAACTGGTGGGATAATGGTGGCAGCCAAATTGCATTCTGTCGCCAAGGACGAGGATTTGTTGCCTTTAACAACGAAAATTGGAATCTGAATCAGAGTTTACAGGTAATGCCTACCGTCAAATGTTCTGATTAAATGTAAAAAAATCAAATGCAAGGGATATAATTTTTTTTTCTCTACAGACCTGCCTTCCAGCCGGTACTTACTGTGATATAATTTCTGGTGAAAGAAACGGTAACAACTGCACCGGCAAGACAATTACCGTAGGTCAAGGCGGCACAGCACACATTAGTATAGGAGCCAACGACTATGATATGGTGCTTGCCATCCATGTCGGTAGCGAAGTAAGTAATCCACTAATACTATACGTTTTTATGGTTACCATCGTTTTAGATTAATATTGACAACAGTGAGTAACTGTTAAGTTATTTATAAAAAACATCAGGAAATTTATTAGATACTTGTTGCGCCTCACGGTTTCACCCGCGTAATTCCCGGCGACGTGCGTATATCGGGATAAAAAGTAGCATATGTGTTAATCCACATCTTTAGCTATCTACACGCTAAGTTTCATTGCAATCGGTTGAGTAGTTTTTTGCGTGAAAGAGTAACAAACATCTATACATCCTAACAAACTTTCACGTTTATAATATTAGTTATACTTATAATAGGATACCGCATTTTTCATGCTCAATAAGAGAATCGGAAGGTCAAAATAAGACCACATGGTGGAACAAAAAGCTTGAGAAGCTAAGGAAAACCACACGACTTACCTTCAACAGGGCTACTAAACCGGAAGAGTGGGAACAGTATAGGAAAGCCCTAACAAAGTACAACAAACAGATCAGAAAAGCCAAAAGAGCGTCATGGCGACGTTTCTGCCAGGATATTGCCCAAACGCACAAAGTAGCAATAATCCAAAAGTACTCGCCAAGACACCAAATAGCTACCTAGGTTTGCTTAAAGAACCAGCCAGCACCTACACAACCACGGAAGAGGAAACACTGAAGCTTTAAAGAATCACCCACTTCCCAGGATCGTACCCACCCAAGAACAAAGATTGCAACCCAAAGGACCCCATCCACAGGGTACAAAACTCTGACTGGAACTTGGCCAGCGCAATCTTCAGGCCCAACCAAAGAAAATGGGCCATAAGTAAATTTAAGCCCTTTAAATCACCGGGGGAGGATGACATTTTCCCAGCACTCCTGCAACATGGAATTGACATTCTCCTTCCGCATCTAGTAAAGTTATTCCGAGCAATTTACGCGCGAGGAGTCATACCAGATCAATGGTCACAGGTCACGGTAAGCTTCATATCGAAAGTAAGAAAAAGGGACTACTCAGTTCCGAAATCCTTTAGACATAAAAGTCTTACCTCTTTTCTTCTAAAAACTATGGATAGAGTTATAGACCAGCACATCCACGGAAACAGCTTTGTTAGGTCTGATCGACAAAGTGAAGATGGCTCTAGAGGATAAGCAAACTGCTCTATGTATTTTCCTCGACATTGAGGGCGCTTTTGACAATTCACCCACAGCAACAATCCTCAGAGGAATGACTGCAAAGGGCATTGATGCCACCACCATAAAACGCATGAAAAGCATGCTCTCAAACAGAATTGCGACCGTTTCACTAAATGAAACATCGCTCAAATTCTGTATTACACAAGGAAGCGTTCTATCCCCACAACTTTGGACCAACGCTATTGACCAACTCCTTGTAGAAATGTCTAACCTCGACTCTGCGTAACCCTGTATATCATACAGGGCTACGCAGATGACCTGGTGGTCATAGTCAGAGGACCATGCCTCCACACCATCTCAATAAGGACACAACTACAAGGAGCACTAAACACCGTCAACAACTGGTGCAGAGATAACGATTAATCAATCAATGTAGACAAAACTATGATAATTCCATTCACAAAGAAAAGGAAGCTGGAAAAATGGTCAAATCCGAAACTAAACTGCAAAATTCTTTCTTTCTCTAGTGAAGTTAAGTACTTAGATAGATAGATAGATAGATAAACTCTTTATTGCACAAAACATAGAAAATTATACAAAACTGTATATAGATATTCTTACAAATCAAAAGTAGAGACCTTGTACAATTGGCGGCCTTATCGCGCTCTGCGATCTCTTCCAGGCAACCATTGGATGGAACGAGAGTTTATGTATGGCAAGAGGAGTTGCAGTGTAAAAAAGTATATATATATACATAAATACGTGCACACATATAAATGGGTCACTTTTCACCAAAAGTTAACCTGGACTTCTCACATCACAAAAATAGTCCATAAAGCAAAAATGGCATTATGGATGAGCTGTCACATGGCTGGCGCCAGATGGGGACTTCAGCCCAAGAGTGCCCTATGGCTATATATGGCGATTGCAAGGTCAATCGTAACGTATGGAGCTGCCGTCTTGTAAAGTAAAGCTGTAAATTGAGCCAAACGACTACCTTAAATTAGACAGTCTACAACGTACGGCTTGTTTTATAGCTACAGGTGCGCTATCTTCGACGCCAGGGGAATCTCTAAGCGCACTACTAAGCCTGACTCCACTCAACATCTAAGTGCAAAAAGAAGCTACCAAAAGCATAAATAGGATATGTACACAAACGAAACCAAAGTGGCAATCACGAACAATTAACTCACTAAGAGTCGGCTGTCGGAATAAAATCTCTAAACATGCCAGCGGATGACATGCAAACAGAGATCGACTTCGTGAGAAGGTACACAATAGACATACCACAGAAGTTTACATACCTGGAAGGCCTCCAATCTAACAAAAATGGTAGTCACGAGTGGTACACCGATGGGTCTAAAAAAGGCCTTGATGTAGGTTGAGAAATTTACGGAGAGAGGCCAAAATTCAGGTGGAGCGCCAATCAGGGAGTAGAGGCCTCCATTTTTCGGGCTAAGCTCTCTGCATTAAATAAATGCGTGGAGATCAACCTTGAAAGGAGAGTAAAAAATCAACACATCTACATCAACTCAGACAGCCACGTTTTTGGCACTACACAATTTTGAGACTAGCTCAAAGCTAATACAAAATTGCAAGGAGAACCTGAACACACTGGGGCAATCAAACAAAATTACATTAAGATGGGTACAGGTCATTCAGGTATCGATGGCAATGAAAAAGCCGATGAACTCGCCAGAGCCGGTGCAGACAACCGACAGCATGGCCCAGAACCATTCTGTGGCATCAGCAAATAGCGAGCGTATTCAATCATAAACGCCCAATGCACATCATTGGCTATTAAGAGATGAAAGACCAGGATTGGTCTAAGACACTCGAAAGCCTTAATAAACCGCTATGACAATAAACTATCCAAAGAACTTCTGGAGCTCAAAAGATACAAAACCTGTGCAGTAACAAGAGTCCTCACCGGACACTGCAAACTGAACAAACATATGTTCAACCTCCAACCAGAAGAAACTGCAATGCATATTCTATACTCTTGTACTAATACGGCACCGAAGTATTAACCTAGGGTTGCACATCATGCAACCGCAGGAAAACAATCACTGCTGATAGGATCTAGAGGTTGCTCGAAGCCATAAGTCTGAGCAGAAGAACTTTGAAGCAAGAGTGCGCTTCAAAAGACCAGAAATGGTCGAGGTAGCATTAGACACCTGAAAGAATAATAATAATAAATACCGCATTTCTCACTAATTTTTTTTCATAGACACGTGTATGTGCACTAAATATTTTTTCATAAGTATATATTAAGAGAAAAGATCAGTTGACGTATACGTTACGTTGGATTTGAACTGGTTTAGCAATGTGACCATTTTTGAAAACTACTAATTGAATGTTTTTTTTCTTACAGTCGAGAATTTGAAGACCTAAATCTTTGCCGTAGAAACATGTACCCATGACCTGAAACCAACTTTAAATTAAAATAAATGACATAACTACGAAATGTTTTTCACTGATTTATACTCGAATTATACTCGTTCGATTTATAAATATGTCAAAATTGCCTGCCTTTTTAGCGAAATAAATTTGTAAAGGACTTTATTTGTAAAGAAATAATACTGAAAAGACTGGAAGGTTTACATTATTTTGTTGAAATAATGTTTTTTATCAAACAACTTTCAACTTTAATATATATGTAATTAATCGCAGAGATTTTCTCAGACCAATACATATTTTTGTATCTTTTCGGACAACCTTAGGTGGATGGTACCAACATATAATATATTATATGTTGGTACACAATGAACAATTGCAAATATATAACAATTAATATTATTTACTTGTTTTATTAGCTATCCTATTGATTTGGAATTCCGATAATGCTACATCATGCATCCCTTGCCCATCAATAGATTTGCATTTTTTTCAAAACGCAGAGTACTACGTCGCCCCTTCGTCGCTTTGTTGAGTTGTCACAATTATTTTTAGATAAAAGCTTTTCTTTAGACTCTGAACACTTCGGATCCCGAAATTCCTCGCAATCTGAAGTGAGAATTGAGTAACAAAAGTTCTTGAGTGTCAGATAGCAGTAAACGATCTTATGTTTGTAATTCAATTAAATTGCATTAAGTTTAGTCTTATTCAGTCAAACACATGACAATAAAAGTCGCTTCGGTTTCTTTTGCAGTTTACATAGTACTGCTTAGAGTTAAGTTCTTTGGGTAGCGTGTAAGATAGGAAAGGACCGTTGTTAGAAGTTCTCTGCTGGAAGTCGGCTAGCTTTCTAATGATGCTGACATCACCAGCGTTCTGGGCCAATCGTCAGTGATCGGTCTTACCATAATAATTGAGGCGAGTTTTAACATATGGGACTTCATTAATGTCACTACAAAGAAAAATATGACGCGGTATATATGCGCATTATAGTGCACTCTTTTTAATTACTTGACTTATGTTTTAACCAAATAAAAATTTTAGGGGGTTCTAAAGTCAACCCGTATATTTGTATTTTTTATTTTTTTTTATGTAGGACCATGCATAACTTTTTACAGGGTTGTGTGATTTTGATTATTCTATTTTTATGGGGTAGGGTATACTTTGAAGTTGGTTCCATTTAAATTTCAAATAAAAATGTCGACCCTAAGTTGGCTTAGGGTCGACATTTCGGTCATAATTCTAAAATGGTTTGGTTTGTATTGCTATACATAAATTTGAAATCAACATCTTTCGTCCTTTCGCAACGATACAGGTTATTGAATAGAACCGATGGCTTATCTTAACAAACAAATAACAATTTCCGCACAATATTTAACAAAACACTACGTAGTAACAGGAAAGCGCAGCGCAGGACGTTATGTCGATTAACGAGGTACACAGACGGTCTAGTAAAGATCGCAGGCTGCCTGTGGATGCCGGCCGCTTCTAACCGGTCTTCTTGGAAGTCACTACGGGAGGCGTACGTCCAGCAGTGGACGTCCTATAGCTGAAATTATGATGATGAATAGAGAAATAAAGATACTACTAGTGACAATGGACTGTTCCGATACCTAGTTAAAAACCGTCAACTGCTGAGAAGGAAATATTTTCGAGCGAGAATATTTTCATCGTGGGACTTTTTCCCACTAGATGTACTGACGACTTGGTTAAAGGGGGAGGAAGACGCTGTATATGTTTGTACAAGTACTTAGGATAGTAATGTTTAGAAGTACGTAATTGAGAATAGAATCGAATGCTGCATTCCTGCAAAATCAAAAATTTTAGTAGTTTTTTTTCAGTTATTGCTATTTAGTCGTACCGCAGTAGATGATTAATGTAACATTTACTGAAAATATCTCCCTGAAAATGTAAAAGTAATTCTTTTAAAAAAACATCAAACCTTAACTAATGCGTGTACCTACACGTAATTTAATTGTGATTGGAGCCCAGACATGAGCTCATGTATAAATATTTGCATTTAATTAGCTGGATGTGTTTATAAACCGTATGAATTAGTATACATAAGTTTGTATAAGGTACAATTTGTATAAGGTACTAGGCCTGACCTGACTCCAACGCTTTAATTTGGAGTCCGACTCCAACGCTTTCGAAAACACGAAATTAGATGCGTCGCATCTCCGCTGCCATCACTTCATTTTACGTATTAATGATGACTCATAATTATTTAGGTATGGACATTAGAGTAGGAATTTAGTTACACTATCAAGTTTATTTTTTGATATTCAGTTCCTTTCTTCTTTCGTCGCGTCGTCGGTTTCATTTTTTGTGAAAAAGTTTTTTGTACTGGGGAGAAGATGGTGCTTTTTGTTGTTTTTTTCTTTCACAGCTGTGGTCATAGTCTGCCACAGGCCTACGTTCGTGCCAAAGCATTACCAGACCCGGCAACGTCCAGAAACGGTGGCTTTTCGAGTCCCGAGGAAGTAAGCCTCTGAAGACAATTCTTAGTGTTTTTATTTTTGAAAATAGTTGTTTTGGCTTAGTTCAAATATACAATTGTCCAAGACGTAATCGGCGTAATCGTTTACCGGCATCGAACAGGAACGGTGTTTCTTCGGGCCTTCAAGAAAACACTTCGCCCTCCTTGTTTTGCCAACTACCAGGCCAACACTTACATGTTCGGTGGTGGCAAGAACGTTAGCCTGTTGCCCTATTATAAAGTCAAGGAAAGAGACGCATTCGCCGAAGGTTGATATCTTAGTCACTGTATTGGAAATTTACCACCTCTCAAGGCTTAGAAAATATTAGAATAGGAACAAATCTAAATAATGCAATTACGAAGGAAATAAGTAATGCTAATTTGGAGTCGAGTTTGGAGTCGGACTCCAAATTAAAGCATTGTAGTCAGGTCAGGCCAAGTACCTTATACAAACTTATATATACTAATCCAGTAATAAACACATCCAGCTAACTAAATGCAAATATTTATACATGAGCTCATATCCGGGTTCCGATCACAATATCAAATTACGTTAAGGTACACGCATTAGTTAAGGTTTAGATGTTTTTTTAAAAGAATTACTTTTACATTTTCGGGGAGATATTTTACATTAATCATCTACTACGGTACGACTAAATAGCAATAACTGAAAAAAAAAACTACTATAATTTTTGATTTTGCAGGAATGCAGCATTCGATTCTATTGTCAATTACGTACTTCTAAACATAACTATCGTAAGTACTTGTACAAACATATTCAGCGTCTTCCTACCCCTTTAACCAAGTCGTCAGTAAATCTAGTGGGAAAAAGTCCCACGATGAAAATAATCTCGCTCGAAAATATTTCCTTCTCAGCAGTTGACGGTTTTTAACTAGGTATCGGAACAGTCCATTGTCACTAGTAGTATCTTTATTTCTCTATTCATCATCATAATTTCATCTATAAGACGTCCACTGCTGGACGTAGGCCTCCCTTAGTGACTTCCAAGAAGATCGGTTAGAAGCGGCCTACATCCACAGAAAGCCTGCGATCTTTACTAGACCGTCTGTGTACCTCGTTAATCGACGTAACGTTCTACGCTGCGATTTTCTGTTAAATATTGTGCGGAAATTGTCATTTGTTTGTTTAGATAAGCCATCGGTTATATTTATAACCTGTATCGTTGCGAAAGGAAGAAAGATGTTGACTTCATATTTATGTATTTAGCAATACAAACCAAACCATTTTAGAATTATGACCATTCAAAAATTAAACTTTTAGCAAATTCTGAGTAACTGAAAACAGTGCGTTAAAAAATATGGTATTAAATGTAGTATATAAGTATTAACTTCCGAGATCTGCATTGTGTCAAGTTAGTTGGGAATAAACTGTCATTGAATAAGGACGTTTTTAAGTACAAATATCACAGTGGCGACGAGGCGGGTTTGCACGTTAAAATATTTTATAAAGTTACAATAATGTCGGTCGGTAAAGTTTGTGAATATGATCTGGACGGTGGAGCATGGTCGTCGTATACGGAAAGATTAGAAATGTACTTTCTAGTAAACGTTATCAAGACGGAGATGAAACTACCCACTTTAATTGCAGTAATGAGTGATGCAACTTACGAATTGCTGGCAAATTTAGCAAGCCCTAAGAAACCAGCACAGTTGTCATATGAAGAAGGAGTGAAGTTATTGCAAGATCATTTACAACCCGCACCATCGGCATTAGCGGAACGGTATCTCTTTAGACAACGGGGCAGAATTGTAAAGAAAATATTGCTAATTACATGGCAGAGCTAAAGAAACTAGCGCGGTATTGTAAATTCGAGGGACATCTAAATGAGAACCTGAGAGATCAGTTTGTGTGCGAGATAAAAAGCGACATAATCCGTCAGAGACTATTCGCGGAGAACGATTTGCTAACGTATACGGACCCCTTAAAGATCGCTATTTCTCTGGAGGCGGCCGAGCGGGACGCGGCCGCGGTTGAATCGACAGCGTCGATGGGCTCCGGAGGGGAAGGAGCGAGACGCAGCGAGACGGGGCAAGTGCGGGTACACGCACTTAAAGCGCGCGCGCGGGCAGCGCCGGCGCCGGGTGTGGCTGGCGGTGGTTGCATTCGGAGAAGCATGCGAGGCAGTGGCGGAGGCGCGCGCTCAGCTAGCGCGAGCCGCGGGGCCAGCCGGTTCACGCAGCAACGAGATACCGGCCGGGGTTTCAACGACGGGGCCGGAAGAGCATCCCAATGCCAGAGGTGCGGGGGAGTGGACCATAGCTATGAGACCTGTCGTTTTCGGGGCTACGTGTGCAGCCGTTGCAAGCGCACGGGCCACCTTCGCCGGGCGTGCCCCGAGCACACTTGGCGCGATAACAGCGGCGGTTATCCACTGCGGTACCTGGGTGAGGGCTCGCACGAGGACGAGGACGAGCAGCCCTACGAGGAAGAGTTCCATCACCTGTGTTTAAATGACTACAAGGCGGTGAGTTTGCCAATACAAATCGATGAACAGATTATAGAAATAATATAATCACTTACGTATAGCCATGTCCATTTCTACGTAGGTACATATAAAATTTAGATAATTAATCAGTTTGTTGTTTGGCGCCGACTCAAAATAAGTTTATATAAAATTTTATAGTTTATGTAAATAAGCTCAAGACTTAACAGGTTTATTTATTTATTGCTTTTTAGTTACTTCGTTGGTTTAATTTTTTGTTAAAAAGATTTTTATTAGTTAATGAGGTACGATATTATCAGTAAAGAGAGCGTTAAAGCGGATCCTTCAAAAATCGCGGCTGTAGTGGGTATTGCAACACCGACAAATACCATGGAATTGAGTTCTTTCTTAGGTCTAATCAACTTTTATGCAAAGTTCGTAAAAACATGAGTAGTAGACTAGCACCATTGTATGAGTTACTTAAGAAGGGTAAAATGTGGGAGTGGTCGCTAGCATGTGAAAAATCGTTCACACAAATAAAAAAAATATTATCTAGTGCGGAAGTGTTAGCTCCTTACGATCCTAAGAAACCAGTTATTGTAACGTGCGATGCGAGCCAGCGCGGCGTAGGAGGGGTGCTCTCACAGCTGAGCACAGACGGCCGCGAGCGGCCGGTAGCTTATACGTCACGATCACTCGGTGAAGCGGAAAAAATTACTCGCAAATTCACCGCGAAGCATTAGCAATCATATTTACCTTAAATAAATTTCACCAGTATTTGTTCGGGCGACATTTCATTTTACGCACTGATCATAAGCCTCTAGTGCCAATATTTGGTCCTAACACAGGGATACAGGGATACTGTGGTTGCCAGTCGCATGCAGAGGTGGGCGATTATATTATCAGCGTATTCGTTCGATATTCAGTACGTGCGCACTAATGACAATGGCGCGGACGCGTTATCTCGGTTACCGGTTAGTAGTAATGGCACGGCGAGTCTGTCACCTCCGGTACAGACTTATTTACATTTTATACAACAAGACTTATTATTAGATGTTAATGAAATAAAAAGACAAACAGTAAGGGATCCCTCGTTATCTAAAATATTAAGTTATGTCCGGGATGGCTGACCTAGTGATTGCGAATTTGAAAATTTGCGACCTTACATTAATAGACAAAAAGAACTATACGAAGAGTTAGGTTGTGTTATGTGGGGTCATTGTTTGGTAGTACCGGAAAATTGTCGGGAAAAAGTGTTAGGATACATGAGCCGCACATGGGGATTGTTAAATCAAAGGCCTTAGCCCGGAGTTATGTTTGGTGGCCTGGGGTGGACGAGGTAGTAGAACGAGCTTGCCGTGCGTGTGTCGTGTGTGCAGCGCACGCGGACGCACCTCCACGCCAGACACCGCGGCTTTGGCACAGGCCAGGCCGCCCATGGAGCCGGTTGCATGCATGCATATTTGGGACCCATAGCAGGAAAAACTTACCTGGTGGTAGTAGATGCAATGTCTAAGTGGATAGAGGTTTTTAATGTTTCCTCCACTACAGCTCACGGACTTATTGATAGATTAAGTGAACTTTTTACTAGGTGGGGTGTACCTAGGCAGGTCGTCAGTGATAACGGCCCGCAGTTTGCTTCAAAAGAGTTAAGGGACTTTTTGACTTATTACGGTATCGAGCATATTTACGGCTCCGTACCACCCAGCGTCGAATGGGTTAGCGGAAAATGCAGTAAGAACCGTCAAGCGAGTAATAAAAAAAGCTATCCAAGGAAAAAAGATATTGACAGAGCTTTATGGGCATTTTTAATGCATTATAGAAACGTAGAGCATTCAACAACAGGGGAAACTCCGACCATGCTTTTACTAGGTAGGCGGCTACGAACGCGGTTAGATATTATTAAACCAGATAGGGATTCTAGGTGTAGGGTGTTCTAGGTGAAGGAGGGGAAGTGTGTCACAGGCATATTGACCAGTTACGGAAAAGACTGAGTAAGGCTAGACTGTCGTTGGCTTCAGTAGACCCAGGCTTAGGTAGGAAATCGAGCAAAAATTCTCAAACGCAGCAAAGCTCAGTAGTCAATGTTCCGGCCGAACGATGTTTGGCGGTCCACGAAGGGCACCGACGCAGTCGGATCCTACTGTGGCACTAGTCGAGAATACTCCGGCCTCACCGGAGTTGCAGTTCAGCTCGCCGCCCGAGTCACCGCCCCAGACTCAGACTCGCCCTACTCGATTATGTCGGAAAAATGTAAACTATAAGGAATAAAATAAGTGTGAGGGAGTGTAGTATATAAGTATTAAGTTCCAAGATCTGCATTGTGTCAAGTTAGTTGGGAATAAACTGTAATTGAATAAGGACGTGTTTTAGTACAAATATCACATTAAGTATTTATATTTAAGACACCATTATGTGCAAAATTGAATGTACGTACCTATAAATTTTGACTAATTTATTACCAAGTAACGTCACGCAAAATTGACTGGTGTGAAAAACTGGAAAACATTACGACACTGCTAAGACGGGATAAGAAAACTACGTAAATAAAACATAGAACTTTCGGCACCTCAATCAATTTTATTTTGTAAATCGATCGCAGTTGATTGTTTATCAGGATTTATACAAATTTTTGCGATATCCTATATCAACAAAGAAAATCTATATAATCTTTTATCTATTAGTATATAAGAGTTGAATTTTGGTGTAGATCAGCAGATCAGTAAATTTTACACAGTAAAAGTGCCACCCGCTGAGAAGGTTAGTGAAAGTTCTAAAATTTTTATCTCATATTATAAAACTAGTTTATTTTATCTCCCCATTTAGATTACGTACTCAAATAATTAAATTTCTTCACTTTAATATCATTTATAACCATACCTAGGTACATATTTTAATTTGAATCGAGAATTATTTGACATACAAGTCCCCTACAATAGGCCCACTTGTGACGGAACACCGTGTGGTTTTAGTCAGTTCGATCCCGACATACCACTTCAGCATTAGCTCAGGTGAGGTGATGACCCGTGACACGAAAAAATAATAATAAAGTCAGCACAATGACAGCACAACTGATATAACCGTTAGAATAATGGCTATATCAGTTGAACTTTAAATCTTGAGTGTTGAGTAAATTATAAATTAAGTCAAGTTTCAAACCAAAAAAAAACCGGCGAGGGTTCCGTACGATGAATTGCAAATATAAGTTTGTACGGACAATATTTAGAGATTTACCATGTTATTTGAAGACCATGGACTTTTCAGAGGTTTTCCTGTAATCTACGTATCTGACTTTTTTAAATGAAGATCTATTTTCCGTATTCAATTCAAAAGTTTACGGTCACTAGTTTTGGAGAAATGGTGGATGGAGGATGAGGATGAATAACTTTCAAATTAAAATGATGGAAGCTCTCAGCACTGTTTCATTCTTGACGCTTCTTGTTAGTAAGCCAAAGATCTGACATTCTATTGGTTAATAGAAGTTCGTCAATCTCATGTTAAATATCGTTCTTAGACTCCAGACTTGATTCAGACTCCTGACTTTGAAATGCTTCGCTACTACTGTATAGGTTGACCAAAGCCATAAGCCTTACGTACTAAATTACTTATTTTTCAATGCTGAGTTTTTTATCGATTGAATTTTACACAACTACCGTACCCTGACATTGAAAATTGAGACTAAACAGTAAAATATAAGCAGAACATTATCACAGTTTTATTTTCATGATTTATTTAATTGTCCGACTTGGACTGGTTTCTATTTGATTTTCTGTAATTTATTATTAGATAAGTAGAATCGATGAGTTAACGAAATGCTGTCTTTCTAGGATGATCCGTTTCATCCTGCTGATGTTGGCCGTTGGTCTGACCTTGGCCTACAAGAATCCTCACTATGCTGCCGGCCGTACAACAATGGTGCACCTGTTCGAATGGAAATGGGATGACATCGCCGCGGAATGCGAGAGGTTCCTTGGACCTAGGGGATTTGGTGGTATTCAGGTAAGCTTGTATCTTATTGTGTTGAATTTTTTTCAGTAGGCTGCTAACTATAATGTCTCTTAGTACTTATCTACTCTACTGCAATGAACGAATGAGGTCCTTAAAATTTGAAGTCTTGTGGATCTTTTAATTTGATGTTATTTTTTTAGTAATCGACTTAATGTTTCCATAGCAAATAATTAAACAAATTTTGATAGCTGGTAATTTTAATCAATCATGTTAGATGTTATTTTTGACCCCTAAAACGAGTTTTTTGATAGTTTAATAAAACATAAGAATACGAACAAATTATATAATATCTTCAATCTACGGTCATTGAATGAAAATTTTATTACAACAGCCTTTAGTGGCAATGTTGATACACCTGTTTACAAAAATGTGTATGAGATGTATGTTTATGTCCGTTAACTTGACTCCTAACTAATCTATCAATAAATATAATGGTATCTAGCAACTCAATTTTAATCGTTTTAATTTTTATCTTTTAACACCAGTACAATTTGACTAGTCTTTGTTTATCAAGTGTTCACTTATTGCGATATAGATAACTAATAAGTAAATTAAGAATGTGTTTTTTAAAAATAAGCTTATGTATTTTATGTACCAATTGAACTATAGAGTAAAAAAAAGATCGATTCGGTATCAGCTGCCAGGACTCTTACCGAATATTGTACATTTCATTTACAAATTCTCAAAAAAAAATCAGATAAAGTTCTTAGTACTTGTTAAAATTAATCTACCAAATTCAAATACGACGAGGTTATGTTTAATAGATAAGGAGTTCATAATTATCGTCCCGGCTAAATACAAAGTTAGCTATTGTGCCAAATGCATCGGAATCGGTTTAGGGGAACTGGTAAATTTTCTTTTACAGGATTGGACCACATAGTAACACAGAAAGTGGATTAAAAAATGGATAAAAGAAAGACATTTAACAATAATAGAACATGGACGTCAAAAATAAATTACCAATTCAAAAAGTGGATAATGTCAGTCTTAGAAAAGAAAATAATTTATCTCTAAAATTTTCAGATTTCTCCTCCCAATGAAAACTTGATAATCTGGTCTCAAAACCGTCCATGGTGGGAACGCTACCAGCCTATTTCCTATCGACTGATTACTCGTTCCGGCAATGAACAACAGTTCGCTAACATGGTACGAAGGTGCAACAATGTTGGTGTCAGGTTAGTCATTCTAATTCTAATCTTAAGTTCTTTTTCTTTTAGTATATGTATTTTTGATTTGTTTTTTCATTTATGTTGCTTAAACAAACTAAGAAATAACGCCGCTGGTGTCAGGTGCGGTTATAAAACCATTGTTAAATGAACAAGGATATTCGGTTGGGGCACAATGTTCTCCTTGATTGATTCATTCATGCGCCTAAAATACTGAATAAACTGGTTTAACAGTTAATTACCCAAAAAAATAATCAAAGACATCATAGCTAATAGCAAAATAGAA
Source organism: Euplagia quadripunctaria (assembly GCA_963859945.1). NCBI lineage: Eukaryota > Metazoa > Arthropoda > Insecta > Lepidoptera > Erebidae > Euplagia > Euplagia quadripunctaria. The sequence continues at coordinate 7,820,971 of OY982570.1, read as the reverse complement.
CTGGTTAATACAAAAAACAGTATCCATGTTCTTTATTTTACATGGACTAAAGATTTTCTTGAATGATTGTGCTTGCAGAATCTACGTGGATGCAATCATCAACCACATGACTGGTACTTGGGGTGAAAACGTGGGTACTGGCGGTAGCACAGCAAACTTTGGTCAATGGCATTATCCCGCTGTGCCCTATGGTTGGAATGATTTTAACTGGCCTCATTGTGTAATCTCTGGGAGTGACTATGCCAACAATGCCCACAGAGTAAGTATTGATTTAATTTGTTTTTTTTTTTTTAAATAAATACAGCTCCCGCCTCCTCCAGTATTAGGAGTATTTCTGTAACGTGGGGCTTTACAATAATTTAAACGACGGACTTAAAGAACAGCCAGACTCGGATCAACTATTTGTGGATCACACAAATTTTTATCATGTTTGGGATTTGAACCCACAACACTCGGCGCGGTCTAGAGGCGAGGCGACCACTGAAACTAATGCGCCATTCGTGCTGTTTTCTAAGAGTTCAGTAGTTATGGACCATTAATTTGTAATATCAAAGATTTATACCAATTTGATGTTAGTTGATCAAAGAGACCAAAATTGATGAGTATAATTATTATGATCAGCTGATGTTTAAATGGTGATAATAGAAGAAGTTTAAAATGTTTGTCAAATGAATATGACAAAATTCCTTATATAAAATATAAGGGATTTTGTTAAAGTATAAAACTTTTTAACGGACTGACTTTCTTCTTTTATCTACCATCTAAAATATCTATCTCGTATATAATATAAAAATATATGTCCCATTTAAAATCTTTAACTTTACACATTTCAAAACGGAGGTAAAAATACCTGGAAATTCAAACGATCATAACTTATTAATGGATAGTTTTTTTTTAAATTCTTTTTGTAACTTCATCTCAACTCTATCATGCCCTTTCAGTGATTTAAGTAAGTGTTCGATTTTTCAATACACACTGTATATAGAAGAATATAAAAAAGAAGTGCAAAAGCTAACATTTTTAAATAATAATATGCGTTACAAATTTAAAAATCACGTTAAAACGGCTACATCAAGCTACACGCGTCCAGTATATATGTTGACCAGTCATGGTACGGTGGTTCAACTTATACTGGAAAAAATATGGTCAAATTCCGACTACTAAGCGATCTTTAATATTATTTCAAATTATATAATAGAGTTTTCTATTGGAGTCCATTTATATTTGCTTACTATAGTTTCCGCCTAGAGCTCGACATTCAATCGTCATTCATTAATTTATTGATAACACTAATGCTCGTTAAAACAAAATTTAAAACACAAATAGATTGACAAATAGAGGTATAAAAGGTACTGAACCGTTTTGTCGTTGCCTATTTATATTGATTCTAATATTGATTATCATCCATTTCCTACCCCTTCAAGCTACCCACCATAATATCGATAGCCAGGACACCTGGCTTGACATAATGCTCACCTCCGCTCCCCACATTATCTCTTCCCATGGCCAACATCCTACTCCTGGATTTTCCCGTCACGGCTTGATTTTCCTTTCATATATCCTTAAAACTCCTAAGTCCCCTCCCAAATTTTTACATATGCGCTGCTATGGACGTATGGACATTGAAAAATTATGTGCAGATGCTGCCCAACTAGACTGGACAAGCGTGACAGCGGCGACCAATGTGGATGATAAAGTCAACGTCTTTAATAACACAGTTATCGTTCCACTAACAATAATCTTCTCTCATGCCCCTCTCATAACTCCGACTTCGTGAACTCTTCGTTGTATGTCCAATCAGTTCTTCTCTGGAATGCGCTCCCTCTCGAAGTCAAGATGTCCACAAACCGCTTTATATTTAAAAAGAGGGTACGTGATCTCCTCCTCAATGAGTTGGCATAATTGTCACAGTGCTAGTACATTAATCTCAGACTCGATATTCATAGTATATGTATATATATATATATATGTGTATGTATATGTATGTATGTATGTATAAGTATTAGTATATTATGTATCAGTATAATGTGTATTCAATGTAATGTGTATATTTAGTTAATAACTTGATAAATCTTATTATTCTATGAACTTATAAATTCGTACTCGTTACCATATCTTTGCACCTACCACTTTTTATTTCTGCTTCACCCCAAGGTTGACTGGCAGAGAATGCCTAAGGCATTAAGTTCGCCTTTGTACAATAAGTGCATGAAGTTTTAATAAATAAATAAATAAAAAATACAAATAAATCTGAGTGTGGGATTTCAAAGAGTTTATTTTTAATTGCTAATTATATATTATTTAATTGTAGGTACGCAATTGCGAACTTTCTGGACTTAAAGACTTGAACCAAGGCACTGAACACGTCCGTAGTATGATTGTAAATTTCATGAACCGTCTCATCAACTTTGGTGTTGCTGGATTCAGGTAGCTTACATTCTAATTACAACTCATTCATGTACTTTTTTCAAAGATAAAATGTACAGCTGTATATTTTCAATATTTTTAGGATTGACGCCGCGAAGCACATGTGGCCCGGTGATCTCAGAATTATCTACGACCGTCTACATAATTTGAACACTGCTCATGGTTTCCCTAGTGGCGCTCGTCCCTACATCTATCAAGAAGTAATCGATCTAGGAGGTGAAGCAATCAGCCGTGATGAATACACCCCTATTGGTGCCGTAACCGAGTTTAAATTTGGAATGGAGCTGTCTAGGGCTTTCCATGGTAATAACCAACTTAGATGGTTGGTAAATTGGGGACCTGCCTGGGGCCTTCTCGCGTCAAGCGATGCACTTACTTTTATCGATAATCACGATAATCAAAGAGGACATGGTGCTGGTGGCAATATCCTCACTTATAAACAATCGAAAAGATACAAGGGTGCTATCGCGTTTATGTTGGCTCATCCTTATGGTTATCCTCAGTTAATGAGTAGTTTCGCTTTCACAAACACTGAAGCTGGACCTCCGATGGATCACAGTGGAAATATAATTTCTCCTTCAATCAACTCAGTAAGTATCTAAATGATAATGTTTTAAATATCTTAAATTTACAATTATCTAAATATTTTTACTGAAAATTAACAGCAATGTGGCAAGTTCCTAACCATTCTATTTTTATATAAAAATACATGAAATACTTTCGTCACAAAGAAGTTCTTATGCCATTCAAAGCAAAATATTTCCATTATTTTTAATTGCTAGCAAGTACTTTAAAATAGCCATGAATCCACATATAATCTTGGCCAAGATTAAACCATACATCATTCATTCAGGATAACACATGCGGTAACGGCTGGGTTTGCGAACACCGTTGGCGTCAAATTTTCGGTATGGTGGCGTTCAGAAATGTAGTAGGAAACGTACCAGTCAGTAACTGGTGGGATAATGGTGGCAGCCAAATTGCATTCTGTCGCCAAGGACGAGGATTTGTTGCCTTTAACAACGAAAATTGGAATCTGAATCAGAGTTTACAGGTAATGCCTACTGTCAAATGTTCTAATTAAATGTAAAAAAATCAAAGGCAAGATATATAACTTTTTTTTCTCTACAGACCTGCCTTCCAGCCGGTACTTACTGTGATATAATTTCTGGTCAAAAGAACGGTAACAACTGCACCGGCAAGACAATTACCGTAGGTCAAGGCGGCACAGCACACATTAGTATAGGAGCCAACGACTATGATATGGTGCTTGCCATCCATGTCGGTAGCGAAGTAAGTAATCCACCAATACTATACGTTTTATAGTTACCATCCTTTTAGATTAATATTGACAACAGTGAGTAACTGTATTTGCAAAGTTATTAAGCGTTTTACGATTAAGATGTTATAATTTTATTTTGTTTTTGAAATGTCACATTTAAAACAACAGGATTTTATGCATCAATTTAGTTATAAAAATTTCATGTTTATTTTCAAGCACAAAAAAAAATGGAACGAATTAAATTAAAATTTATGGTTCTTATTTGGTTAAAGTTCTTATAAATGAAACATCAGGAAATTTATTAGATACTAGCTGCACCCCACGGTTTAACCCGCATAATTCCCGGTACCGTGGGTATATCGGGATAAAAATTAGCATATGTGTTAATCCACATCTCCAGCTATCTACACACCAAGTTTCATTGCAATCGGTTCAGTAGTTTTTGCGTGAAAGAGTAACAAACAACTATACATCCATACTTCTTCACAATCTTTCACGTTTATAATATTAGTGACAGTAGAATACTGTATTTTTCATGCCCAACAAGAGAATCGCAAGGCAAAAATAAGACCATATGGTGGAACAAAAAGCTTGAAAACCTAAGGAAAACCACACGACGTACTTTCAACAGGGCTACCAAACCGGAGGAGTGGGAACGGTATAGAAAAGCCCTGACAGAGTACAAAAAACATGTCAAAAAAGCCAAAAGAACGTACAAACGTACAAAGTAGTAATAATCCAAAAAGTACTCGCCAAGACACCAAATAGCTTTCTAGGTTTGCTTAAAAAACCAGCCAGCATCTAACCAACCACGGAAGAGGAAACACTGAAGCTTTTAAGAAGCACCCACTTCCCAGGATCGTACCCAACCAAAAACTAAGATTGCAACCCAAAGTACCCCATCCACAGAGTACAAAACTCCGGCTGGAACTTGGCCAGCGCAATCTTCAGGCCCAACCACGTAAAATGGGCTATAAGTAAATTTAATCCCTTTAAATCACCGGGGTAGAATGGCATTTTCTCAACACTCCTACAACATGGCATTGACACCCTCCTCCCGCATCTGGTAAAATTGTTCCAAGCAAGTTAAGCCCGAGGACTCATACCAGATCACGGTACGCTTCATACCGAAAGTAGGAAAAAGGGACTACTCAGTTCCGAAATCCTTTAGACCTATAAGTCTTACCTCTTTTCTTCTAAAAACTATGGATAGAGTTATAGACTAGCACATTAGAGCAACGTACTTAGTAGAAAGACCACTAAGTCTCTACCAACATACTTACCAAAAGGGCAAATCCACGGAAACAGCTTTTTTAGATCTGATTGACAAAGTGAAGAAGGCTCTAGAGGATAAACAAACCTCTCTATGTGCTTTCCTCGACATTGAGGGCGCTTTTGACAATACACTCACAGCAACAATCCTCAGAGGAATGACTGCAAAGGGCATTGATGTCACCACCATAAAATGGGTGAAAAGCATGCTCTCAAACAGAACTGCGACAGTTTCACTAAATGAAACATCGCACAAATTCTATGTGACACGAGGATTCCACAAGGAAGCGTTCTATCCCCACTACTTTGGACCCTCGCTATTGACCAACTCCTTGTAGAAACGTCTAACCTCGACTATGACATATAGGGCTACGCAGATGACCTGGTGGTTATAGTCAGAGGATCATGCCCCCACACCATTTCAATTGTTGTTGATCCCTGATGACCAGTTGTTGATGGTGTTGAGTGCTCCTTGTAGTAGTCTACAAGGAGCACTCAACACCATCAACAACTGGTGCAGAGATAACGAATTATCAATCAACGCAGACAAAACTATGATTATTCCATTCACAAAGAAAAGGAAGCTGGAAAGATTGTCAAATCGAAATCTAAACGGCAAAATCCTTTTTTTCTCTAGTGAAGTTAAGTATCTAGGGGTCACACTTAACCAAAAGTTAACCTGGAATTCTCACATCACAAACATAGACCATAAAGCAAAAATAGCATTATGGATGAGCTGTCGCATGGCTGGCGCCAGATGGGGACTTCAGCCCAAGATTGCCGAATACACGGCGATCGCAAAGTCAATCGTAACGTATGGAGTTGCCGTCTGGTACCTTAAAGTAAGCCAAACGACTACCTCAAACAAATTAGACAGCCCATAACGTACGGCTTGTTTAATAGGCACTAGTACGCTATGTTCGACGCCAGGGGAAGCTCTAAACGCACTACTAAGCCTGACTCCACTCAGCATCTATGTGCAAAAAGAAGCTTCAAAAAGCACATATAGGATATGTACACAAACGAAACCAAAGTGGCAATCACGAACACTCAACTCACTAAAGGAGTCGGTTTTCGGAAAAAAATCTCCAAACATGCCAGCGGATGACATGCAAACAGAGATCGAGTTCGTGAGAAGGTACACAGTAGACATACCACAGAGACATACATGGTTGGGAGGTCTCCAATCCAACAAAAAGTGGTACACCGATGAGTCGAAAAAAGGCCTTAATGTAGGTTGTGGAATTTACGGAGAGAGGGCAAAATTCTGGTGGAGCGCCAATCTAGGAGCAGTGCCCTCCATCTTTCAGGCTGAGCTCACTGCATTAAATAGATGCGTGGAGATCAACCTTGAAAGGAGAGTAAAAAATCAACGCATCTACATCAACTCAGACAGCCACGTTTTTGGCACTACACAATTTTGAGACTAGCTCAAAGCTAATACAAAATTGCAAGGAGAACCTGAACACACTGGGGCAATCAAACAAAATTACATTAAGATGGGTACAGGTCATTCAGGTATCGATGGCAATGAAAAAGCCGATTGGTCTAAGACACTCGAAAGCCTTAATAAACCGCTATGACAATAAACTATCCAAAGAACTTCTGGAGCTCAAAAGATACAAAACCTGTGCAGTAACAAGAGTCCTCACCGGACACTGCAAACTGAACAAACATATGTTCAACCTCCAACCAGAAGAAACTGCAATGCATATTCTATACTCTTGTACTAATACGGCACCGAAGTATTAACCTAGGGTTGCACATCATGCAACCGCAGGAAAACAATCTCTGCTGATAGGATCTAGAGGTTGCTCGAAGCCATAAGTCTGAGCAGAAGAACTTTGAAGCAAGAGTGCGCTTCAAAAGACCAGAAATGGTCGAGGTAGCATTAGACACCTGAAAGAATAATAATAATAAATACCGCATTTTTGACTAATTTTTTTTTATAGATACGTGTATGTGCACTAAATATTTTTATATATATTATATATATATAATATATAATATTTTTTATAAGCCAAGTGGCGCTTTTCCCACTATACAATTCTGAGACTAGCTCAAAGCTAATACAAAATTGCAAGGAAAACCTGAACACACTGAGGCAATAAAACAAAATTACATTAAGATGGGTACAGGCCGTTCAGGTATCGATGGCAATGAAAAAGCCGATGAACTCGCCAGAGCCGGTGCAGACAAACAACAGCATGGCTCAGAACCATTCTGTGGCATCAGCAACCAGCGAGCCTATTCAATCATACACGCCCAATATACATCATTGGCTATTGGGCGAGAGAGATGGAAGACCAGGACTGGTCTATGACACTCGAAAGCCTTAATAAAGGGCTATGCTAATAAAGTATCCAAAGAACTTACCACTAATGCGGCACCAAAGTATTAACCTAGGGTTGCACATCATGCAACCGCAGGAAATACAAACAATCACTGCTGATAGGATCTGGAGGTTTCTCGAAGCCATAAGTCTGAGCAGTGAACTTTGAAGCAAGAGTGCGCTACAAAAGACCAGAAATGGTCGAGGTAGCATTAGCCACCTGAAAGAATAATAATAATAAATCTCGCATTTTTTACTAATTGTTTTTTCATAAATACGTATGTGTACTAAAGATTTTTTCATAAGTATATATTAAGAGAAAAGATCAGTTGACGTTTATGTTACATTACGTTGGATTTGAACTGGTTTAGAAATGTGACCATTTTTAAAAACTACTAATTGAATGTTTCTTTTGTTACAGTCGAGAATTTGAAGACCTAAAACTTTGCCGTAGAAACATCTATCCATGACCTGAAATCAACATACAAAATACAAAAAAATACAAATACAAAATGTTTTATTTCTTTTCTGATTCGAGCTTCCCTTAAAGCCCATATAAATTAAAGACGCATATACTACTACCAATAAATACCATAACTACGAAATGTTTTTCCCTCGTTTTTACTCGAATTATACTCGTTCGGTTTATTAATATGTCAAAAATTACCTGCCTTTTCAGTGAAATAAATTTGTAAAGGGCTTTATTTATGAAGAAATAATACTGGAAAGTCCGGTAGTTTCATATTATTTTGAAATAATGTTTTTTATCAAACAACTTTCAACTTTAATATATATGTCAATTGCAGGGATTTTCTCAGACTAATAAATGTTTTTGTATCTTTTTGGACAACCTTAGGTACATTTTACATTTATTTATAATATATTATATGTTGGTACACAATGAACAATCGCAAATATATAACAATTAATATTATTTACTTGTTTTATTCGCTATCCTATTGATTTGGAATTCCGATAATATGCATACCTTACCGACCAATCTATTTGCATTTTTTTCAAAACGCATCACTAAGTCGTCGCTTTGTTGAGTTGTCACAATGTTTTTTTTAGATAAAAGCTTTTCTTTAGACGTCACTTGAGCTCTTAACACCTAGGATCCCAATATTCCTCGCAATGTAAAGTGAGAATTGAGTAACAAAAGTTTTTGAGTTTTAAATAGCAGTAAACGATCTTGTTTGTAATTCGATTATATTGCATTAAGTTTATTCTTATCCAGTCAAACACGTGACTATAAGTCGCTTCAATTTCTTTTGCAGTTTACATAGTATTGCTTAGAGTTAAGTTCTTTGGGTAGCGTGTAAGATAGGAAAGGAACGTTGTTAGAAACTCTCTGCTCGAAGTCTGCTAGCTTTCTGATGATGCTGAAATCACCAGCGTTCTGGGCCAATCGTGATCTTCATCAATGTCACTACAAAGGAAAATATGACGCGGTATATATACGCATTATAGTGCTCTCTTTTTGCTTACTTGACTTTAACCAAATAAAAAACAGAGGGGGTTCTAAGGTCAACCTGTATCTTTATAATTTTTGAAGTGAGAACTTCTTTAGCGACGTTGGGCACTTTTTGAGATGGGTAAAAAATGTTAAACTCGCGTCAGAATTCAGGGTCACGTGGACCCTGATCGAAAATGTATGGAAAATGTGTCTGAGTGTAATTTGGTCATGTGGACCCTGATCGAAAATGTATGGAAAATATGTCCGAGATGGAGGGAGATTAGGAGAGTGAGGAGATTCGGGAGAGCGGGGAGAGTGGGGAGAGTGAGGAGAGTGGGGAGATTGGGGAGAGTGGGGAGATTGGGAAGAGTGGGGAGAGTGGGAGAGTGGGAGAGTGGGAGAGTGGGGTAGTGGGAGAGTGGGAGAGTGGGGAGAGTGGGGAAAGTGAGTGGGTGAGTGGGTGAGTGAGTGAGTCAGTCAGTCAGTCAGTCAGTTATTTAAGTTTGCACTTCTGTCGGCAGTCCCATAACTGCCTCTTTTTTTATGTTTGTTCAGCCCTCTCTCCGTTATTTATGAACCGATTTTCATTAATTTTTTTTTGTTAGATAGGGTTTTATATTTGTAGGGCTGATAGGGGTTTAGATACGGTCGAATTGAGAACCTCCTTTTTTTTCGTCGGTTAAAAATAAGGGACGAATGATTGTTCACCCTTTGACTTTACATATATAAACCGATTTTGTTGATACTGAGTACACATCTGTAATTCTAATGATAGTAGTATCATTAGAATTACAGAGAACATGACGGAGACGTGTAGTTGATTTGATAATGAACGCGGAATCCAGTCGCGGGTACGCCTTAACGGTTTATAGCAGCTATTCCGTGTTTTTCTTATTAATTAATTTTAATGGGAACTTTAAACCTTATAAATATTGTTGAATATTTAATAATAATAATAATTATATTTTAGCCACAAAAAACAAAAAAAAAATAAAAAAAAATAACAAGAAATTAAACCAAAGAAAGAAGAAAGGCACTGAAAAGCGAAAAATAAACTTACCAGCTTGTCTAAATGCCTACACTAATGTAAATAAATACCTTAATAATTTTGAGCCAGCGCCAAAAATCAAACAAAAAAAACTGTCAGTCGTAGGACAGCAAGTCAGCAGTGAAAACCCACACACACACATCTGTTTATATGTATCTGAGCGTGACGGTGACGCGAGTTCAGTGCTTTTTCCCCATACCAAAATTGCCCAACGTACCTAAAGAAGTTTTCACTTCAATAAAATTCGAAAACACGAAATTAGATGCGTCGCGTCTCCGCTGTCATCACTTCATTTAACGTATTCTTCTTTCGTCGCGTCGTCGGTAAATTTTTTTGTGAAAAAGTTTTTTGTGCTGGGGCGAAGATGGTGCTTTCGGCTGATATCCTGTTTAGGCAGGAGGGGCCTACTTTTTTGCCAGCTTTTTTTTCTTTCGTAGCTGTGATCATAGTCTGCCACAGCTCTACGTTCGTGCCAAAGCATTACCCAACCCGGCAACGTCCGGAAACGGTGGTTATTCGTGTCCCGAGGAAGTAAGCCTCTGAAGACAATTCTTAGTGTTTTTATTTTTGGAAATAGTTGTTTTGGTTTAGTTCAAATATAGAATTGACTAAGACGTAATCTTTACTGGCATCGCACAGGAACGGTGTTTCTTCGGGGCTTCAAAAAAAGACTTTGCCCGACTTGTTTTGCCAACTACCAGGCCAACACTTACATGTTCGGTGGTGGCAAGAACGTTAGCCTGTTGCCCTATTATAAAGTCAAGGAAAAAGACGCATTCGCCGACGGTACCACGTCTCACGGCTTTATTGAACTCCAAAGTAATTGCTAAAACTGTACTTGTTTTGGAGTTCAATAAGGTAAATACGAGTACTTGAAAACGATGAACCGATTAAATTACATAGTTTCTGTTTCCAAAAAGAAAGGGAAAGTACATTATATTTTTAATACGATGCTTTTGGAGTTGCAAATAATATGAGGTATTTGCAACTCCAAATAATTGATATCAACTGACTACGAAACATTAATTTTCATTATTTTCAAACTAAGATAGATTGGTACAAAATATCCATCTATGTTAAAAAATGTAGTTTTAGTCGGGCATCCCCGAAATACAAACGTGAGTAAAACCGTATAATCTCTAATAAACAATGTAGTTTTAGTTCCTCATTATTACTATTTACATTTACACCGTTGTGTAAATGTAGTCTTGGGAGATTACGGAAAGAAAGATAATTGTGATGAATCTAATAAAAAAAATAAGTGTCGGTAAAAACGGGTTGAAGTTTTATATTTTATTTACCGTGAGTAAGGTTCTACGAGATGTTTGGCACTATATGATCTAAAGCAATTCTCATAATCTTCTGATAATTATTTAGACAGACGTTGTTGTCCGACTTAACATCAGAAGAGTCACGGATACTCTTCAATCCTGTTGTTAAACATGTTTATCTTTAGGTTCTAGCACATTTTTAAATGGATCACCTCAGATTTATAAATAATAGCAACCTGTTTTCAGTTCATGAGCATTGTTTTATCAATATGCATTCAATAAGGGCGTCATTCGGAGATCAGTTCTCCTTTGTTGTAGTCTTGTTGACATGACACCTTTATCAACGCAGATGAGAATATTCGTGATAGAAAAAAAGGCCTATTTATTTGTCCTTAAATACCTGTTTCTGCTTTTAGGATGATAAGATTCATCATCATAATTTTGGTTCTGGGTCTAGCTTTACCATACATAACTAGCAAGCGTTACTTAAATATACGGACTAAAACGAAGTACAAGAAACTTCATTATAAAGCTGGCCGCACTACAATGGTACACTTGTTCGAATGGAAGTGGAAGGATATTGCAGCTGAATGTGAAAGATTTCTTGCGCCTAAGGGATACGGTGGCGTTCAGGTAAATTCTTAGTAGTCATAATAAACATATTTTGAAAGATCATAACCACTTATTCTCTTCAAGACATTTGAGTCATTCTTATTGTCACAAGTGATAAGATTCTAGAAAAAGATTTTCCCGTTCGTCTACTCTCTAATTGATTTATACAAATAAACGCCACGCAGTTATACTCTCAGAAACAGCAAGGATCGATTTTGACTTTACAACTTCACCATGGCCTTAATAAGGTGTTGTGCATGCAACGAAATTCTAAAAAATGCCATTTTATAAAACTGAAGAAACGAAGACAACATAGAAATATAAAGAAGAATGATAAAATTTTCGTTCATTTCAGGTTTCTCCTCCTAATGAAAATTTAATAATTAAGGAACGAAATCGTCCTTGGTGGGAACGCTATCAGCCTATTTCCTATCGCTTGATCACACGCTCAGGTAATGAAAAACAATTCGCTAACATGGTACGAAGGTGCAACAATGTTGGTGTCAGGTTAGTAATCCAAATTCTTATCTTAAGTTTTATTCTTTTCATCAGATTAGAGTATGGATGTTTCTGTTTTATTGATTTCTTTGCGTGAATTAAAAACCGCAAACTATAAATATAATAAACCTGGATATATGTATGTAGCTATTAGGTCAGAGTGAGCAAACGATTTTTGTCACATGTATAATAGCGAGGAGCTGGTAGTTACTTTCGCACCGCGGTTAGATCACCGCCCCCGGAAAAATGTCTGATGTCAAATATATTCTGCAATTTTCGACTCTGACAAAATCACGTCAATCGTACCCCTAATAATTTTTTTTTATTTTGTAATGGAATAGGTAGGATATAGTTTGTCTTCCAACTCACCTGAAATAAAGTGACATCACTGTACTTAAGACTTGTAATTTTTTTTAAACTACCTAGATATTATTTTAATGTTTGTACACAATTTAATCCACGCTGTCTCTAAGGATCTACGTAGATGCAGTCATCAACCACATGACTAGCACATGGCGCCATAATGTCGGCACGGCTGGCAGCAAAGCTAACTTCGGAGACTGGCTCTACCCTGCTGTACCTTATAACAGCTATAACTTTAATTGGCCTCATTGTATCATTTCTGATGCCGATTACAAGTGCTGTCCTGAAAAGGTGAATATTTATAGTTATTGTCGTCAGCATCAGTTTTTAGTCAGATTTCATTTATATACAATAATAATATTCCATAGTAAAACAACAACTATGCCTCAAGGCCTATAGGATAAAAACGCTTGGGATTAAATGGTTTTGGATTCACAGGCTATTTGTGAAATAGCCTGTGAATCCAAAACGTAATAATCGTTAATAGAAATGTAATGTGAGCTACTGTTTCTTATTTTCCTTCTCTTATGTTTTTATTTTCTTCCTGTTTTAATATTTTTTACTTAATTTTCAGTTTCCCTTTTTTCATAGCCTAATTTTAGTTTATTTACTATTAATTTTAATAACGTAATAGCGCACAATAAAAAAGAGATGTGATACAATTTACTAAATATTGTTGAAACTAAATGTTGTTTTAAAACACTCTGAAATTGTGAATTTATGTGCCCGATTTCTTCTCACAAGGCTCAACCATTTAGAAACGGGGACGGTGCACTTTTTTATATTTTGGGTCTTGATCTATAACTTTTAATTGTGATTATTTATTTTAAATTTCGTATAATTGATGACCAATTCAATGAAATAAAGCTAAAGCTAAAGCTTCAGTCAAAGCCTTCAGTCGTAATCTTGGAGTGTTTTATCCGTGGTCTAGGTTGAGATATTTAAAATTCAACTTTATGAACAGAAAAACTGTACACATTCTTGGATTGTCTTATGCTAGTAACAAAATTGCATTTGCCAGAAAGGAAAAGTAGATATTTAGTTGCAACCTTTTGCTTGTTGCTGTTTACTACTTTATTTATGGCGGTAAATATTAGTTATGGAAATCGGGCTAGTATTTTTTTTTGACAGAATAATAGTTATTATTTTTTTAATTTTCATAAGGTTATTGCATTGCAGGTTCGAAACTGTCAACTGAGTGGTCTAAAGGACTTAAATCTAGGCACTGAATACGTGCGTGATATGATAGTGAAGTATATGAACCATCTCATTAGAATGGGTGTCGCAGGGTTCAGGTACAAGATGGCCATATTTCACATCAAATTTAAATGCTTATGTAATATATCCTTTTACAGAAGTGTCCTTATAATATTTATAGGATTGACTCTGCGAAACACATGTGGCCCGTTGATCTCAAGATTATCTATAGCCGTCTACTTAATCTGAATACTGAATACGGTTTCCCTGCTGGTGCTCGGCCCTACATTTACCAAGAAGTCATAGATTTTGGAGGAGAAGCCATCAGCCGTGATGAATACACGGATATGGGTGCTGTAACCGAGTTTAAATTCGGAATAGAACTATCAAGAGCTTTCCACCGTTTTAATCATCTCACTTGGTTGCATAGTTTGGGATTTTCTTGGGGTTTTCTTCCTTCTCATATTGCCATAACTTTCATCGATAATCATGACAATCAAAGAGGACACTGTGCTCAGTGCCATATCCTTACTTATAAACAATCAAAGAAATACAAGGCTGCCATCGCATTTATGTTGGCACACCCTTACGGCAATCCTCGGATAATGAGCAGTTTCGACTTTGATGATCCTGAAGCTGGACCTCCTATGGATCGCAGACAAAATATACGTTCTCCTTCAATACGACGTGTAAGTATGTTATGACGATCACTAACATTATTTTGGTAAAGATTTTCTTGTGAGCTTTAGGCCTTACAATTCGTTCGTTTTCGTAATCACCATCGTTACGTTACGTATTATTCTTAAGATCTTTTAATCTATCGTTTCTTTTTTTTGTTTGCTTGTGTGCTTGGTTATAATGACGGTTACAGTTACTATGATGGCTATAGTAACTATGATGTGTCTGTGTGGACTGTATCTTGACTATAATTCATAAATAATACACCAATCTTCAAGTATTTTTCTAGACGAGCTTGACACTTCTGTTTATACCCACAGGCTTGAAGACACAGTAGATTTGCTACAAAATGCCTATGTTACTGTGTCGTTTAGGTACCTCGAAACTTTACCATATCGAGAGCCGCGGCTTTAGAAGCATCAAGCTAGTTTACTTTATTAGGAATCAACAATGTCTAGATCAATATTTCTATAACTATACATGGTATATCAATAAAATATATAATATTAAAAAGGGCTTGGAAAAACCTAAGTAACTACATTACGAAATAATTACCGAAAAATTATGAAAAATTTAATAATTGCTGTGCTCCTAATCCTTCAAATTATTTTGGTGTACAATAAAGAGACATATTATTATCATTGAAAAATGTTGTTGTTTAGGGTGGCCCACTGGTATAAAACATTGTAGACTTCGAAAACTATAAGGGTAAGAACTATATAATTTATGGGATAACCTGAGCAACAACATTGTCTAGTTGGTAAACATAAGTTAAAACAATTTTATTAAATAAATTCTAAGTTATATACAGAAATGTGTCGAACTCATAGTGAAAACAGTACATTTACGAACACCGATAGTCATCATTTCAAATCTAGTTTTATAAATACAAACATTACGACTATTATCCGATGTGTTACTGACAGAACTTTAAAAAACAACATTAAATATTATGAAATACTATATGTTCCTATGTTTATATGGAAAAAAACAAGCCTAACACTACAAACATATTTTATCGATTTCTACTGTTTATATTCAATTATTTGTCCTTATCAGTAACTGATAACGTTCTGTTAATATAGTTTTACACTTTTCACGGTTAGCACTCACAAATGTACTGATATCTTACGAGAAAACGGACCTAAAGTATCTTTTCACACGATTTTACAACCACTATTTTACTGAGTTTGTTAATATTGTCTATTTTATACGACCTGGACTCGAACCTGTCAGACCACGTGATAGGACGCGATAGGATCACTATTTTAACACTGCGACACGATATACGCGATGTTCTGTTTCTTTCGTCGCGAACACTTAATAAAAATAATAACTTGGCCATCGCACGGCAACATAATTTATTAATTTTCTGTAATATATAATATATTTATCTATAATATGTATGTATTTAGATATATACAAGTATGTTTATCAGCGGTCTGGTTACCATAGTACAGGCTCTGTCTAGTTTGGAATCAGACAGCCGTGTGTGAGATGTGTAAAGTTATTATTATTATTACATATATTATAATCACATAAGAATAATCTAATATTTTCAATAGCGAGCCTTTATACATAAACAAACATGGCTTTATATTATTACGAAGTATTGACCAGAAACGCAAGTAAACTTCAGGCCACACCTAATAGGCCTATAATTTCTAAGTTTAATTATTTCTCATACAACTTTGTTTTTCAGAATGGCAGTTGCGGTAATGGATGGGTTTGTGAACACCGTTGGCCTCAAGTCTATAGTATGGTCGCCTTCAGAAATATAGCCAGATTTCATATGATCAATGACTGGTGGGATAATGGTGCCAACCAGATTGCGTTTTGCAGGGGCGGAGCAGCTTTCATCGCTTTCAACAACGACTTGGTAGACCTTAATGAAGATTTACAGGTAACTTTTTTTGTATTGGAATTTTACTGTAAATAGTACAGTACTCGTACAGAGTGCCTTTTGAAAAGTAATTAGCCGAAATGAGCGCTTATTATACAAATTGCGAAAGTGTATAGGCATCGGTAACCATTTACCAATGCGAAAGTGAGTTTTTTTACAACCTTGATCGCGTTTAAAATAAATTATTTTTATAAAAAAAGTTAATCCGACTTCAAAACCACAAATAGGTACTGAAAAGCGAAAAATAAATTAATATAATTATTATAAGCGCTACCCACACATCTATTTGAAGTCGGTGCCAGCCAAGTCTAATAGGTAGTAGATAGATACTACCTACAAGTATCTACCTACTTACTGCATACATACATTCTATCTACTACCTACTTGGCTTGGCTGGCACCGACTTCAAATATATGAGTGGATTACCAATTATGAAGCCATACTGTTTTGCATTAAAACTGAAGTATCTAATACAAAACCTATTAAAATGAAACTAAAGTTTAAAATTGACCGAGAAAAATTAAAATCAGAATGTCTTACTTATAGCTTCCAAAAAAACAACTACTAACAGCTACTAACAACTTCATAAATATTTTACAACAACTAATTGCAAATAACTCAATAAAACGTTTGATTCCTAGAAGTAAATATATAATAAAACCTTGAATTATTCTTGGCATCCTTCGCTGTATTCGGACAAGAGGCAGAATGCACAATAAAATAAGATCAAATAAGGATAATATCATATTAAAAATAACGTATTTAAGATGCCGAAATAACTGTAACAAACTAATTAAAAAACTTGAAAATCAATATTTCAGTGATCAGCTGATGTATAACATCAAAAAACAACACAAAAAAGCTATGGTCTACCATCAAAATAATTACCAAAAACAATAAAACAAAACAACTACCACTCCAACTATTAACTGAAAATGATCCCAAATCTATATACGTGGGAGAGCCATGCTTCGGCACGTATAGGCCGGCTCGACTCCGCTCGATACCACAACCTCACAGAAAACCGGCCGTGAAACAATGCTTGCATTGCTTTTCGCCGTGTGAGTGAGGTTCCCGGAGGCCCTAACCCTGCTCCCTCTCTCTTCCCGTCCTTCCCCTCTCCTCCTCTCTAATCCCCCTCTCCTCCTCTCTAATCCCCCCCTCCCGTCTTCCCGCTCCTCCCCTATTCCCACCTTAAAGGGCGGCAACGCACTTGTGACTCTTGAGTTACAAGTGCCCATGCATCAGGTGACCCGTCTGCTCGTTTGCCCCCTATACCATAAAAAAAACCTCAGTCACCAAAATCAATGAATATTTCTTAAAAGTAGGTAAACGATTGTCAGACTTAATACCCGCACGTCTCCCCCACTTCAAAAAATCTTGAATTGGCCGCTCTACCGAAAATGCAGTTTTTGACCTTGTTAACTTCTTGTTGGCAAATTAGACAGCAAGAGTAAATGCTTAACCTTATTTCTTGACCTTGCAAAAGCCTTTGACACTGGCCTGTTGGTCTAAAGGTTCGATTCCCACCTAAGACAAGTAATTGTGTGATGAGCATGATCGTTTGTTCTGTGTCTGGGTGTAATTTATCTATAACATGTGTGTATTTAGAAATATATAAGTATGTTTATCAGCAGTCTGGTTACCATAGTTTGAGATCAGATGGCCGTGTGTGAAATGTGTGAAGTTATTATTATTATATTATTATTATAACTGTCTCTGTCCCCCAATCTAGTACAAAAACTTGAGGATTTTGGTATTAGAGGCACACCTGCATCATTGATATCTGACTACTTAAACAATAGAACCCAATGTGTAAAGGTAGAACAGCATGTCAGTGATGTACTGCCAAATGATTTTGGGGTGCGGCAAGGCATCATTATGTGTCCAACTCTCTTTCTCTGCTACATCAACGAGCTCAGCAATTTAAAAATTGCCATAGATATACATATGCAAATGACACTGCCCTTACGTTGTTCACTGATGCATGGAGTGAAATTTTTAAAATTGCTCAAATAGGATTTAACACTGTGTGCCACTGGCTATATATGAAACTTACTTACCCATAATGAAAGTAAAATTAAATACATTACCTTCTCAATACATAATACAATCGACATAACAAACCACAACCACAATATTTTTGCATATAAATGTAACTTCCCTCCAATAGCTACCTGCAGCTGTCCCATCTTTAATTGTACTCAATGTATAAAATACCTTGGAATCGAAATAGACGCAAACTTAACCTTCGCAAGCCACTTACGTACATTATCATCATGGTCTATGACGCTATGGTGTAATCTATTTTGAACTTTTGTATTACTACATGGAGAGGTGCGTGTAAGTGTAAATCCAATATGATAATCTTAGAAAGAGCCCAGAGCATGGTATTAAAAGTAAGTACATCTAAGCATCGATTATTCCCTACTACCAAACTTTATGAAGAAACTCAAGCATTGACTGTACGACAATTTTATATAATGTTAACCGTCCTTCACAAACACTCAAAAACCCGTTCTCGGAGAAACTATGCAATATGTGAGCCAACACCAACTAATACTGCCTTTGCACAAAGATTTTACATGTTCCGAGGATCTAAGTTGTTTAATAAAATAAAGAAATTAATGCCCATAGTAAACTGTTCGAAGATAGAATGCAAAACCAAAATACAAAAGCTACTACTCAATCTAAAGTATTTAAAAACAGAAAATTTACTAGAGGTAGTAGCGTAATCTATGATAATAAAGACAATAATTATAAATAATACACACACGCACTCAAATACATACACACATCCACACACGTAAACGCACACACACACATACACACACACACACACACACACACACACACACGCATGCACACATAATAATACACGCTTAAACAAATAGCGTTGACAACATTACTGTAACATCAATATTGGGGGGCCTGGAGCTCTAAAATACAGGCCAAGGCTTAGTTTAGACTCCAGATGTCCCACAAATTATAAATTAAGCTAAACTTTTTGTCAACTTAGATATTAAAACTTGTTATTTGTGGAGATAAATAAAACATATTATTATTAATCAACTGCCAGCACGTAGTTTGCATGTCATACACGTAGTTTGCATGTCATTCGCATCAATCAATACACTTAAACGGTCATGCATGCATGACAGCACGTAACGCAAGTCATGCCGCATGATCGTCTAATCCCCTTAATAAATACATTTTTCTTCTGTAGACTTGTGTTCCACCTGGTACATATTGTGATGTGATTTCTGGCTTCATCAAGCGCAAGAACTGTACTGGCAAGACAGTTTTTGTCAACCACGACGGACATGCTCGTATTGTTATAAGAACTGATGAAAAGGATATGGTGTTAGCTATTCATGTTGGAACCGAAGTAAGTGGCATTTTCAATCACTGTTGAAAATAATTGTACCTACCTGAAATAAATAATGCACAAAAATAAATTCAAAAACGATTTGATAATAAATGTTTACCCTAAGGTAAGTCTATCTACCTATGGAGTTTAGTCATAGTAATTTGTTATTTTTTTGTGCATAAAGTGTTAAATAAAATAAATAAAACAATGGGTATTTCTGTTTAATAAAAATTGTTTAAAGTTAGGTATTATATTTATATTTATTAAAGACTATACGGTTTTACTCACGTATGTATTTCGGGGATGCCTGACTAGTTTCGGATCCGACGGGGGCCTCTTTTCGAGGAGTGAAGCGTCCTGCTGCGACGGCGTCAGGCGTCACACTCACAGGGATTTCTAGTCCCATTTCTTACGACTTTCCTCTCAGATGTCCTGGTTAAAAACCATGACATCATGTTTCGTGCTACTAATTTTGGTATTTATACTTTCGCCCCCAACGAAGGAGTTTTCCAGTACCTATTAATTAAAAAAAAAGTAGGTGCACATTCTAAGCAACATATTAAGGAATTGTAATGTCAACAAAACAAAATCATTGATTTTGTTTTTTATTTTTTTAGCAGGCATTTTCTGAAAAATATGGACATGCTATCAACATACTTGGTATTAAATACCTATAGTTTCATTCGAAATATCTTTATCTTTATCGGTCGGTAAATTTTCATGATTAGTTTGTCAGTTTCAAAATAAGATTTCTGTATTAAAAATCACAATTTTTTCTAAAATTGTTTACGCTTCACGTTATTTACGGGATCTACTACATGACCCTACTAGCAGCGCCCCGCGATTTCACCCGCGTAAGTCCCAATCCCGTAGGAATATCAGGATAAAAAGGAGCCTATATGTTAATCCAGGTCTTCAGCTATCTACATACCAAGTTTCATCGCAATCAGTTCAGTAGTTTTGGCGTGAAACAGTAACAAACACCCATACATACATACATCCATACATCCTCACAAACTTTCACGTTTATAATATTAGTAGGAAGTAGGATAATATGACCACACTTTTCTGTAACATTCTTTATTAATTAATAAATAGTAATAATAACTTGATACATCTCACACACGGCCGTCTGACCCTAAACTAGGCAGATCCTGTACTATGGTAACCGGACTGCTAATAAACATACTAATATATTTCTAAATATATACATATTATAATTGAGCAAACACATTCAAAATCAAAATTTAGTATAACTAATTACAATTATTAATAATTTACGGCTCACTTCGACCCTGTTAAGTTATTACCTATAATAACTATATTATATAGTTTATGTTCATTTGACATAACGTACCATTTAAAAGGTGAAAGTATTTTTCAAACATTTGCACTGGTTTCAGAGATTACCCTTCACATATATGTATAAAATATATACGTATAATATATACATGTATGGATAAGATGTATAAGAGGTATACCTCTTATTGTATTTTACACTAGCTGCTCCCCTCGGTTTCACCAACGTAAGTCTTGATGCCGTGAGAACATCGGGATAACAAGTAACCTATGTGTTAATCCAGGTATCGAGCTATCTAGGTACCAAGTTTCATCGCAATCGGTTCAGTAGTTTTTGCGTGAAAGAGCAACAAACGTCCATGCATCCATATGCCCACAAACTTTCACGTTTATAATATTAGTAGGATATTCTAATGTTATGTTTTTGTTACAGTCAAAACTGAAGTCGTAAAAAGGAGTAAAAAAGAATAAAAGAAAAAACTTATTCTTTTGAAATTTATAAGCATAATTTATTTCTACACGCTTATAAGTTAAGCAAATGTATTACTGCGTTAGTGCCTCACGGATGCGCTAAAAAAGTATTCATTCAAATTTGTTAGCAGATGACCTAGTGCTAGTTTTTACAATTAACAACTGTGTGATCTATGTACGTATGTAGTATAGTGTACACTACACTATTTGTTGTAAATAAAATAAAATTTTGTTAAATCATGTTTTATTTAATTTAAATTGTTAAGTTAATTAGATAAGATCAAAGTATTCCTGAAACGAATTATCAATGTATTACAAGAAATATTCACATTCAATGTGACTTCTGACATTTATAATTCACTAGATGAATATATATTACATTTCAATTTCAAATATAGAAAATATCCAATTACTGCTACCTCAGTGATCGCAACGACTCCAATCACGGCTGATTATATAATACATTCTGTGATTGCATGTGCATTCAAATATAACAATCATAGGGCAATGGTTCGGTATGAAGTTATAATTAGCGATAAACTTTCGTTTTTGTTCCAGAATTTCTTCCTCGTATATATTCCCTCGAAATATAAGACAAAATTACCCAATTAGAGCGCATTCAGGTAGAAATCCGACAGCTGGCGCCGTTCCAATAGCTTTTACAAGCGCTGGCCGCTGGATTCCAGTGGTAACTGGTTTGCTCGTAAGCTTTGTTATTAAGTTAAATAAATAAGTGACGTTACGAATAGGAATGTTCTTTTTTGTCTCACTGGTTTTTATTAACGAAATTGCACTTTATTCTACAAATGTACAACCGTGTGCCAATTCCCTTGTCTTGGTTTGTGTGATTTTAACTAAAATCAAAGTTAAAGAAAGAATAAAAAAAACGGTTTGTAACATATAATCTTGATTAATATTAAGAAGTATAAATTTGATGTTCGATTACATTTTTAAGGCCAATTTAAACTTAATTTTATACTACTTCAGCATAAAATATAATTGAAAAATGGCAAGACACAAAGACATAATAATATTACATATTATACACAGAAACCCCTATTCCAATGCAAACGGCCATATTTATGCACACAAATAATTGCATTGTGCGGGAATCGAAATCACGACTGCCGACGCGGCAGCCGAATGCACTATCACCGTGTCACCGTGCTACATAGGTTGTCAGTATAAGACATTTGTGTTCAGTCTACAATACTTGCACTAGTCGTATGTATTGTGTATAGTCGTGTGGTTGAGAAGCCATTGTTCAACTAAATCTACTTCGTTAGTACATGATTTGGTTAAAAGCCACTCTAGTGAGGTAGACAGAATTTTTCATGAGCTTCGAAGTGGATTCGTGCAACCTGTCTGAATTCTGACCTTAATGTGGATATGGCAAAAGCTTAAAATTACTTTGTATATTTTTGGCGAATTATTGAGTTGACTTGTGTTGGACTAGCGACTGAGCCGAGAAACAATTTATTAATTCTACAAGCAATTCTCTCATTTTTGTTTGACGTCAGCATAAATTGTCTTTTTAACCCCCGACGTAAAAAGAGGGCTGTTATAAGTTTGACATCGATGTCTCTGTGTGTGTGTGTGTCTGTCTGTGGCACCGTAGCTTTCATACGGATGGACCGATTTCGATGCGGTTTTTTTCATTTGAAAGCCAGTTTCCTTGCGGTGGTTCTTAGCTGTGTTTGGTTAATATCGGTCTAGCAGTGTAAGAGTATCAGCTTTTTTCCAAAATTATGTAAGGCATTTTTGGCGTATGATTACTATTTTTTAAGGGTTGTTCCTTAAACTAAAAATATTTTTTTGCGTAGGGGGTTTTTTAAATTTTTAATTTAATCTTGTAGCTGTATACGATTTGCTTTGTCATCTGAGATCTCCGGAGTAATAAATATTGACCATTTGTAGATGACTAAACAATCAAGCCGACCGACTAAGAAGTATCATATTTGTGTACATATTGAATACCATAGATTAAAATATAGTATGACATATCATTCAATTAAAGAAATCTTGACATCAGCTTCTAAATAAAATATTGGCACAGAGTCTGTACTTGATCAACTGACGTGCCAAATATGTAGAAGAGTACATAAACGGAAATACGATTTATGTGTACTAATTATAAAATCGTACGTTTATTATATATGTGTATTTCTTCATTATATACATTGAGTTATTATACTTTGATACCTACCTTATTCTATATAAACGTTCGGGTAAGTTACAACAACAACCATTATTTCGGACTCAAAGTTACCAATTCATCACAGCGTCTCAGCCTCACAGATCATAGCAGCGCCTAATTAGCTAGAAATAGCAACGAAAGAGAACAGAGGCAACTATAGTACCATTGCCCACGGTAGGCTAAGCAACCCATACTATAATACCTATGATTACCGAGAACTCATACATATCTACGTAGATCACTAAATACAAGTAGATAATTGCGGAAGAAGACCAATACATCGAGAAGATCTTCAGTATTTTTATTGATCTTTGCTGAAAGTGAAGGTATTTCAAAAATTGAGATAGAATAAACACTGAGGGACTGATAAGGGTTTTGAATAACGTAAACAGCTCTACTACGTTCACCTAAATTAAATATTAATTCATTCAAAATTCAGACAGGTTTTGTTCAAGTGCCACATCACATTTTGCGTACCAAACGAGAAGAAATAAGACAAGCATGTAATATCTAACAAGAGATAGAGTATTGAATAAAATTCCTATATGGATATCTGCGAACTGCCTACTAAACATAATAGAATCGCAGGCTATTTGATCAGTTTAATTTGTAAAAGTAGTTTGCATTGTGGTTTCAATACCGTTTGTTATAAACGATCAATACCTTTTATCATTATTAGATGTACCTTTATCAGAGTCCGGAAAAAAATATTAAACATGAATGTGGTGTGTGTTAATATTTAAACTACAAGTAGGTAGTTATTTATTTACCTGACTACGGCGAAGCCAAAAGGAGGTTTATGATTTTAGCCCGTTTGTATAATATATAACTACTTAACGTAATTTAACGAATGGGGTATCTTTAATAGGGTCTTGGCTGTCGCTACCGTTATAGTTATAGGCTAAGTGACTTCATCCAACATTCAAAGTGCCGCTCTATAGAGAACATAAAGTCATAAATAAAAAAAACATAAACTATCATCTGAACATCACTATGTGTACGTATTAAATTAAAATGTAAGTAGTTTACTCATCAGAATTTAAATCATAACTATTGAATAGATTGTAGATAAGAATGACAGACAAGAATATTTTTTTGTGTTATACTTTTCAGAGCGCGTACTTTTTACGTACGTATTTTTACGGTTTTTTAAACTTATTTTTTATTTGTGAAGAAAAAATTTTTTGAATTCGCTACATATCAATTAATTACATTACCTATTTGAAAATACCTATGTAGAGCGGCGCTGGCGGTAGAGAATTCAATTGCAATGTCAAGGATCGCGGGTTTGATTCCCAATCAGTATAAATATGTATGCATGAATAATTCTTCATACAATACAATTATATTTGTATTTTAATAGTGTTTCTATAAATTATATGCGTGTTTTTACAAAAATGCGCCTTTTCCCAACTAAGTTGGGGTTGGGCTTTCAGTCTAATTACGAAACGGCCGAACTTTGATATTTTACGTGAAGCGACTACCATCAGATCTCCACAACTCAGGTACTACACGATATCGAAGTTCTGTAGTTGGACCAGGTTGTTGGACTTTTTAGGGCTCCAACTACCCGTAACGAATACCACAGATATTCGTATAGCAACCGGGAGCGACGGCTTAACGAGCTCACCGAGGGAGGGGGGGTCTCAATGTGCTAAGAATGGTCACCCATCCTAAGACTAACCTGGCTAGTATTACTCAACCTTGTAATGTGCTAACCTACTCGGTTACCACTTAGCCACGAGCCCCTCTAAGTTTATTACGTCTCTGACCAGTAATATTATCATTATTTATACTTCTTACATATATGAGAGACCCATTCCATTGCGACAGTTGCATCATTCTCCTTTTAAGTTTTTTCTTTTAGCAAATAAATATATATTATACTTATTAGAAAAAAATATTGAGTAGGTAAAGAAAGAAGGAAAGATACAAATTTATTTTGATCTAGGTACTACTGTTTGAGGAAGTAGTAAAACACAATTTAAAGAATAGACAGTTATCCATACTCAAAATGAAACAAACTTCATAGTGGTATTTCTCAACAAAAACTTATGACGGTAGTCTTACAACTTGTCCGGCTGCACGCAAACTTTCTCCCATAAAATAAGTTTTACAAATGTCCGGGACATTTTGTCGCTTCGGGGGATTGTTGAAGAGCGTGTACAACTTGTAAAACGAATGGTCGTTAGTGAAATGCCCGTAGCGTATATTACATGACTCGAATGCTTAATTGAAACTCTTGTTGCAACTTATTTGAATTTTATATTGTTTGTTTTTTGGAAATGTAAATAATTCCATATAATTATACATACGTACGGGAATTAATGCGATCACGTAATAGATATTCCATACCTCTGAATTGCCTGACGTTTTGACCTGGTTGCACGGGCCGTGGTCACAGGCTAACTCGTACATAATTAATCATGGAACTGATGGAACACAAAGTTTAAAAGCTAGTATAAATAAGCCTGTTTAGTACTTGATTGCAGTTATTTAGTTTGAAACTTTTGGATTGATAGTTTATCTATTTATATTTGTTATAATATTTACCTGTGTCAATGCAGTAGTATAATATATTTTAATAAAACATCGTTAAGCAACAGAGTTTGAACCCTCAGAGTTGTAATTCACTGAACTTCGTGTCTTAATATCAAGGCATTATGGTTGAAAGTACGGGTTACAAAACTTGAAAAAACAGTAGTTTAACATCACTGTTCATGAAGTAAAACTTTTGTACGGTTTATGTAAAGAAAGTGTTCGCCGACACATTATTCAGATACCCGCTTGTAAAGGTAGGTCACATAAGGATGTAAAACGGCAGATTATTTGAATAATCGTATCTATAGAAATACTTATTCCAGCTGTAATACTTCTTAGGACGTAAAGACATGTAAATCTATGGTAAACTTTAAGCATATTTCTTAACAGTATAACACAATAAGCCATAGCTCAAAGTCCCTCAACGATCTATCGAAAGTGATTTCGTTGACATTTTCCCCGACGAATGAATCGGAATGGAGAAAACCGTCTGCGTACTATAATAACTTGTAAACCAACCGTTAGCAAATTAATCGTGAGTGAGAATCGATAATCGTTGGAAAATAAAGATTCTTAGATTGAAAATGTACTTTGACTTTTATAGGAATATCTACCAAACACTGAGTAGGCCCTCGGGCCAGGACAAACTGTCTGAGTCTGTGTTATTGTGAAAACCTTCTGGAAAGGCCTAAGTTTTTTACTAATAATTCCATGGCTGAAGTTATGTACGTGGGTACACCTACATTACAGATAAATTACACCCAGGCACAGAACAAATGATGATGCTCATCACACAATTATTTGTCCTGGGTGGGAATCGAACCCACGACCTCTGGCTCAGCTGTCAGAATCACTAACCACTAGACCAACGATCAGTCACAATAGGTATATTGTTGGTTGGTTAATGATAATATTAATTAATGGTCAGAGACGTAATAAACATAGAGGGGCTCGTGGCTAAGTGGTAACCGAGTAGGTTAGCACATTACAAAGTTGAGTAAGACTAGCCAGGTTAGTCTTACGATGGGTGACCATTCTTAACACATTGAGACCCCTCCCTCCCTCGGTCAGCTCGCTAAGCCGTCGCTCCCGGTTGTTATTGTGACTGGCCTGTTGGTTGGATTCCCACCCAGGACAAATAATTGTGGGATGAGCATCATTATTTGTTCTGTATCTGGGTGTAATTTATCTATAATATGTATGTATTTAGAAATATATAAGTATGTTTCTCAGCAGTCTGGTTTCCATAGTACAGGCTCTGCCTAGTTTGTGTCTGAGAAGTGTCAAGTTATTATTATTATTATGTACAAGGCCTAATAGCTTTAGGAAAAGAAATATACGAAATAACATGATTGAATTTAACCGTTCAGCAATTAGAAAGTGCTTCGAAATTGTAAATCTTGTAAACAACCTACACAATCGAATAAAATACTAAAGATGTTTAATTAAAGTAGTTGAAAAAACAATATTGATGACCGTTAGTACATGTTCAGTTAATGAAAACTTTGTTACTTACTTTGTTAGGGGAAAGTAATCACAAAAAATTTAATGTTAATTTGTGTTATTTCTGTTTCATATAATAATATTTCCTGGATACCCTGAGGACAATTATTTCTTTAGAAAATTACAGAAAGAAGCGCACAGTATAGTCCTGCTTTTATTAATTTTTATTCAAAATGAGTAATGATATCAATATATCTAGTAACTACATCAAAATATAATTTTTTACTTTCACGTAAAAATATCAGATAAGTAAGTTGATTAGATAAGACTTCTCTATCGTGCATATCTATCGAAATGTACCCACAAGACTGGGGAAAGGCTTCTTCCTTAGAGAAGATCTCCGTTAGCCTGTACTACTAGAATACTCCAAGGGGGGGGAAACTGGAAGGAATGCGAGCGTTTTTGAACACCGGTAACCGCATACCAACCGTCGGTGCGTGTTTTTGCGCTTAGTAAAAAAAAGAACATTGGAAGTGCAAGTAATTTCTGAGAAACAAATTTAAATCCATTCGTACTTTGTAAATAACATTGTATTGATATGATATATATTTCGCCGGATTAATATCACTAAAATATTATGAAAATGTTTTATGAAACTTAACGTAGTAAAAAGGAACGACCATCCTTAGGGATCGATTTCAGAATAAGCGAAGTGGTAGCGATCGACAGGGGTGCTTAACAATGAATAAGCGTATAAAGCAAAAATGGTTCTAGTGGAGCTTTAAGATGAAATAGGTACTTATCAGCTTCGTCGAATAAAGGACAAGGTTTTTCAGTCAAGTTATTTAGTAAGTAATCCAATAGCTCAAATAATTAGTACAATAAATAGCAATCACAATAATAAAACGAGGTAGCGGTGTGTTTTTTATAGCTAAATCGATGAAAATGACATGCCACTTGTATGTTGGCCCACTCCAATGCACTGGGGAGTATAAGTCCACCAAGCAGCTACTTGGTACCGTGGGAACCACTGTACTTCTTTACGTCATTTTACATATTATCATGGTCTCAAAAAGCTTACGTTACGTCACTCCAGTTAGAACAGAAAATATATAAATATATTGTGGAGTGATATAAATTAAATGGGGAGGCCATTTAATTTATATCTATACTAATATTATAAAGTTGAAGGGTTTTTGTTTGTTTGTTTACTTGAACGCGCTAATCTCAGGAACTACTGGCTCGAATTGAAAAATTCTTTTAGTGTTGGATAGCCCATTTATCGAGAAAGCCCATAGGTTGCCTTACATCACGCTACGATCAATAGGAGCGGAGCAATGACCATAAACGCAGGTGAAACTGCGGGAACGGCTAGTCTGTAATAATGACGTAACCAACATGGCGGAATCACTGTACTTCATACAGTGGTTTCCACGGTAGTGAATATTCAAACAAATATTTGATTGTCTTTAGGACATGTCAGATTACTAAAACGCAAATGTTTCATTTGCGACCTGCATAGTGCTACACGAATCATAGGGTACTTTGATGACGTGGACAACGGGACGCAACAATGTTATTTACATTAAGTTACATATGTTTTTATTAGTTTGACGTTTGGAGAGCGCAAAATGTTTTTCTATATTATGCTAAAGGAAAGATCTTCTATACAAAAAAATAGTTAGCAGTTATAATATATATTTATACCTCAACGCACTTCAAAAAATGTTAATATCATGGAACAGTCGAAGGCGGATTGATTTTTGAAAAATCCTTGCAACAGCGCTGCGTAATAATTATTTATCTTTTTAACGAAATAAAACCGACTTTGATACGTTTCAAAAACTTTCACTAGATTTTTTCCGTTGGTCAAAAAGTAGAGTTTCACAATAGTGCAGCTCTAATTACTTGCTAATAAATTCTTGTAACGATATACTTTCAGATCAGATGACAGCTACAGGATTTTAAACCCGTTTAACGGCTTCAAAATCAAAAATTTGATCCAACTCTTTGATCTAAATCCACTTTTATGAGCTATTTTTATACTACCCTAAATGGGTATTATTTTTTAAATTAAAATGGAGAACATTTACTTTACATAACTTTAAAAAAATACTGTAACTAAAACCACAATAAAAACAGAATCATACTAATCATTCAAATAGATTGACACGGACTGAGGACGATTTCGTACGCGTAAGAATTTGATGCACTTTTTTATGAGTATGACATTCTATCATCAAATCTGACACCGACATAACAAACAAAATCATTAAAACGTGTGTCAATATAAAATGTTTTTACCGGCATTTATTTAGTACTAGCAACCCGCCCCGGCTTCGCACGGGTAGCAGAGACGTCTTCATCAATCATCAATATATGTCAATCAATTTGCACAAAATCTTAACAACTTATACACCTAAACCTTCCTCATGAATCACTTTATCTATTAGTGAAAACCGCATGAAAATCCATTCAGTATTTTTTCAGTTTATCGCTAACAGACAGACAGACAGACGCGGCGGGGGACTTTGTTTTATAATATGTAGTGATGAAGTGATGATTTGCGATAACATTAAAGCTTAAGAAACGCTTGTTTCTGGAAAAAAAACATGATATCTCCTTATAAGATATTAAATATAAAATCAATTTATTAGAGAGATCTGGATAAAAACATAATATAATATTAAAACAAGTTGTCAGGATATTTAAAGAACTCGCTATATTTATTGTCAGATCAACAGATGTTTTTAATAGCTCAATTCAGTGAATACGTTTCTGTATTAAGCGTGATATTAAGTTAAAGTTCAACTTGGAACGAAAAACAAATAAATGCAACAAACCTATCATTTTCAACTAACGGAAAAAATAAAATGTTTGCAAAATTCCAGGATGTATAGATGATTTGTATATTACACATGTACACTTATAGTTTAGATTCATAAGAAGAAATCCACAAAATAATGGAGCCTCCAGATAAGTTTAAAAGCTAGTACGATGTATTAGCGATTTCATGTAGGCCTGACGAGCCTGTTGATCTGGGGGTCAGTGGTCCTGACTGCTGAGTCAGAGGTCGTGGGTGGGAATCGAACAATAATTGTGTGATCAGCACGATCACTTATCCTGTGTCTGGGTGTCATTTATCTATAATATGTATGTATTTATTATTCTATAAGTATGTTTATCAGCAGTCTGGTTACCGTAGTACAGGCTCTGCCTAGTTTGGGAACATACGGCCGTCTGTGAGGTGTCTCAAGATAAAAAATAAATAAAAAAACATTTAATTTTCAGACATATATTTTTTTGTCACTGACATACTTGCCCGGGATAGGTCATAGGCTCATAACAATATACATATTGTACTAAATAATCATAATAAATTGTTCAGAAACCCGTTCTCATAATTTCCTACACATCATTACGCACTGCTACAAAAGGGTTAAACAAATTATTCAACTCGACAATCGTAATGTCAACCGTTCTACTCGTTGGAACAGCCATTAGTCGAGTTTTTGTCACAATGAAAGAGGATTATTGAGAATACAGTCATAAATTTCATTAAGAGAACATTTTTTTTAATACATGAATTGAGCTCCGTTGAGCGATTAATGTACACGATTTGGTGCTTCTATGTATGGCTTTACATAAATTCTATGTTCAAAATAAAAACATTCTGTAGCGTATTGTCAGAACTGTGTAGCGTTTTGTTTACGGATCCATAATATTATAAATTTTGTGTGCACTGTGCCTGTTTGCTACTTGTTTCCGAATAGTATTCATATTTAGAACCACAGAACAGAAAGATATTTTAGAACAGTCTATCATAATTCAATGCGTGTATAAAGTACGAGGGAACGCCTTGGAGGTCAACAGTGCAGACACGATCTGCACTGTTGACCTGTAAGGAGTTTCCTCGTCAGGAGATAATCCTGAGCGTAGCATAGATGTCATAGAAAACCTTCGAACATCCTATCATAATTCAATGCCTATATTAAGTTTCGTGTCTTTAGGGTTAACCGCTAAAGAGCTCACTCGTCTGGAGCCAACCCTGGGTGCAGAATTACGTTGGAACAGGAACATTTTGTTTCTAGGTGGCCTAGAAGCTGTGAAATCGATTTTTGATGATCTATCAATCAGTTAGTCAGTCACCCCAAAAAATTATGATTTTCTAACGTTAATTTTACGTAAACTATTAAAGTTCGAGTTTTTAACTTTGGCATATGATGTAGTGAGAAAGCTCTAATGGCGTATCCAAAATTTCAATTTAATAGATTAATCCGATTCTAAGATAGAGGGATCTGAAAATGGCTCGAAATGGTTCGTGTAAATAATGCTCACTTGTGTATTTCGTTGATGTCCGACTAGTGTCGGGTCCAACCTTTATCAAAAAGCGAAGCGACCTGCCACTGTGACGCCTGACAGGCGACAGGTCGCTTCAATAAAAGGCCTCTGTTGGGCCGAGTCTATATAACCGAAATAAAAGAGACTTGAAACATAAAAGATATTAGGATTACAAATTAAATAAGGAAAACTCAACTGTGAAAATATCTAAACATTACAGAAAAGACAGTAAAAACAACCTTCTGTTATTTATTTATTTACTTTCGGGAAAACAAACAGTAAAGCCCTCGTCACACAGAGGCGGGAGCCGCGGGACAGCGACCGCGATCCGGGATGGGATTTTTTTGTAATATTCGAATTTCTATGCAACCTGTTATATCGCACCGCGTCGGAACGCGCCCGTTGCTATGTGACAGGTTGCATACAAATTCGAATATTACAAAAAAATCCCGTCCCTAATCGCGGTCGCTTTCCCGCGGCTCCCGCCTCTGTGTGACGACGGCTTAAGGGATGATTCACATTACAGCAGGCTCTTTGTAACGTGAGTTATTCGATATTTATGTTTATTCATTTAAAAATAGTACAAAAGTAAACAAATATGTTGATATAATGTGTAAAGTTACCTATGCGTTGTATGTACAATACAATATAAATAAGTCCTTGACTACTATTTAACAGTAGGCTTCATAACTTCATTTATTTCATTTATGTTATATATAATAATTCAAGAGTACTTTGACTATTATCTTTGATTTTGTACATAGTGTTGATCTTTTGTATAAAAAGTTCAGGATAAATGTTAGCTTAGACAAAAATAACAAATTTAAGCAAAATTTTAAATAGAAAATTATTTATTTTAAATAAGTGACCCTGTTTTTCTGTTGCTGGAGTACGGGTACGCTTATAATTTATTAGAAGTAATAAGAACACAAGATGGTGGAGTATTTCAAGTTGTATGTTTGGGAATTTGTTATAAAGTAATTTAGATAGTCAAAATTCCAATGAAAGTTAATATAGTATCAACGTTATCAAATTACTATCAGTACTATTTTATTGTTTACAGTAACATTTTACATCTTTAATTTACTTAAACATTTATTAAATGGAACTAATTTCTTTAAATGGCAAGAATAACTTTCAAACGTCATTAACATGTCATCATTGTTTATTGTCGATTGCTGTCAAAGTATAAGCGTGGTCTATTTTTGAGTGTATGACATTTTATGTGTTAAAATGCAAATAAAACTATTCATAGTCGTGAGAGAAAAGTGG
The DNA here is from genome assembly GCA_963859945.1 of Euplagia quadripunctaria. Classification (NCBI taxonomy): domain Eukaryota; kingdom Metazoa; phylum Arthropoda; class Insecta; order Lepidoptera; family Erebidae; genus Euplagia; species Euplagia quadripunctaria. The sequence continues at coordinate 7,787,698 of OY982570.1, read as the reverse complement.
TTAGTAATGTATTTAAGTATTTGTCAGAAAGAAAGTCTAAGGGATTGGACTATATTTCTCTAATTAATATTATAGATTTAGTTATCAACATGGCAGGTACGTATAGTGATGTACACGTATAATATGCACAATGTAAATTGACTATTGGCCTCAATACCATTGTACCTAACTTAAATTAAACCGAGTCGAAATGATTTAGTTTACAGTAAAAGGGAAATTTACTTCAAAGAATGTTGGTCTCGATAATATTACTTTCTTAAAACTTGTACAAGATCGTTTCGAGGTAAATACACAAAATAAATTTTAGGTACCCAATGGTTTTTAATTATTGAATGTTATTTTTATTTCGTAGGGAAAATTTGCAGAAACTTGATACAGCTGCTGCAAACAAATAACAAAATGGAAGATATTTTCAGAAACAGATGAGAGAGACTATGACAGAAATTGTCTCTCCAATAGATTTCTTCGTAGGAATTGTAGATACTATCTCAGTTAAAATAGGACTGCATGTCAGAAATGAAAACACCCACACATTTGTAATAATATGAATCTGGACGTGACGGTCACGCGAGTTCCATGCTTTTTCCCCACACCAAAAGTGTTCAACGTGTCAAAAGAAGTTTTCACTTTAAAAAAAACACAATGCAAGTGTACAAAATTTCAAATAAATTGAATGAATAGAATTAGGTGAAAATGGATTTGCAAGATTGCTACATTACGTTATATCTATATGATTATTAAAAATAGAAATAATCGTTATATTCCCGACGCTAATTACATTAATTGTCATCATAACATCGAGTTTGGTACCAAATTGCAGCACAATACTAAAGCAAAACAATACCCATCATAATCCACTCAATAAAGGAAATGTTTGCGTTTTAAACTACTCTACATAAGTACAGGCGTCTGTTTGAAACCGCCCTTACAGTTTACACGTCGCTCCCTCAGTTCAGCTCGAGACATCTACACGACCGCACGTCTGTGGGGCCGCGTCGCTCGCTCTCAGCGTAAATTTTTAATACCAAGCCAAATAGCGAAGGCGTAAAGCCAAAACTTCTTTTGATATCCAAAGCGTTTGTAATAAACACGTGTAGTGGTGATGTGTTAACAAATGGATGTTAATTATAAATGTGAACTGCTGGGCACGACTTTTTTCTAGTGTTTAATAAGTTTTTTGAAGTGAACGCTTGTAGAAACGCTTGGGCGGTCGTCCTGAAAATTTTCTCGAGAGGTGAGTGAATAACGGGGCATGCCCATAAACGCCGCGCTCCTATAATCAAGAAACGATTCGTTTTGCTCACGGACGGTAAAAGTTTCCTTGCGAATCCAACGAACGAACTTTCTTGATTATAGGAACGCGGCATTAATAACTAAAATAAACAGAAACTACTAAAATTCCTAAATTTTATTTAAAATAAATAATTCTCAAATTACCTTAACTAAGTTTGAAAATTAAGCCATCGATATTTATCATGATATCTATTTGACGCGACTGTATGACATTCAGTCAAACAGTTTTATATAATTAGTGCAAAGTTAACATTAATTTAATATAATAACTATATATCGTAAATCGAATTAAAATAATACATAAATGTATCTCAATATTGTGTATTGTGTGTAATATTTACTTCTACTTTCATTTTGGAAAAATAATTAGGCGCAAAATATGTACACGCGAGCGAAGCGTTAATAAGTACATTGTGTTCTTTATGTTATCTATATTTATTTATTAATACAATATAATAATTAAGTGAATTCTCAATTCTGATTAATAAGATTATTCAATAAATTAATATCAAATTATTTTCAAAATAAAAAAGGAACCATGAGCAAAACAATGAATCACATGTTTGTATGTGGGAGAGCCATGCTTTGGCACGTATGGGCCCGCTCGACTCCGCTCGATACCACGGCCTCACAGAAAACCGGTAGTGAAGCAATGCTTGCATTGCATTTCACCGCGTGAGTGAGGTTACCGGAGGCCCTAACCCTTCCCTCTCCCCTATTCCCATCCTTCCCCTTTTTCTACTCTTCCCCACCTTCCCCCTTTTCTCCTACTCCCACCTTAAAAGACGGCAACGCACTTGTGACTATCGAGTTACAAGTGCCCATGGGCGGCGGTAGTCATTTACCATCAGGTGACCCGTCTGCTCGTTTGCCCCCTATACCATAAAAAAAAAAACATGTCCTTTGCTTTACTAACAAAGTCACGCTGATTCATTATTTTACGTTTGCGACTTGAATTACCTACGTATCGCTTTTTATGATGTTAACGACGACTCGGTTTTTTAAAAACGGGTTTGAACCTGCTTTTCATACAATGCTGCTATTGTTTTGGACGTAACTGTTGTGTTGTACATTTAAAAATGTATCGAAACATACATTATCTTACATACTGTCTCGATATTATTTACAAGGATGAAGTACGTTGTTTAATGCAGGTATGGATAAGACTACAAGCTACAAGTATCGAGAATCCATAGTTTAGTGCCCATACTATATAACAATAATATGTAAAATGGTACTTAGTTATGACCTAGTAAAAATTCAATATGTATCTTCCTGCACACAATTTCGATTATAGTTTTAGATTACAGTTCGATTAGTTGTTTTTAATGACGAATTTGTTGACTTAATCTGTATTTAAGAAATAAAATGTTTTAAACTGGCTTTGGCCTAGCGTTTTGATAATGATTGAAAATGTTATGGGTTTCCTACAATTTAAAGTACAATTTGGCGTGTATTTCATATTTGTTTAGGTACTTCAGGCATTTTTTTAGCCGATGGGCATTCTCTTTAATGTTGTCACTCTTCGTATATTTGGTGACATATATGTTTGTTTCTGTAGTGTAATTGTAAGGTAATGTTATATTTTGGAAGAATGAGTTAATTGATGTCGTTTATAAGAGAAGAATATCTACATCCCAGTCTTTGTATGACACGGATATTAATTTTGCATATTCCTTTATTTCATTTAAAATATATTGATAATAATATACATGTATATATAGCCATAATTTACCAAATCATCATTATAATATATTGATTATATTTTATATATTCACGATAAACTCCTCGCCTAACAACAAGTTAGTAAAACATTTTATTCATTCCGTCGGAATACATCAAGGTCAAATAAAATCGTTTGAATAGATAGTCATACTCATCTACTGGACACTAACACTACAAAAATATTGTCTTTAAAAATGTATATATGTATACCTATAACATAAAAATGCTATCTTTGGTACCTTTATTGGAACATTTATGTGCCAGTAAAGTGTAAGTTGAGGTTGAAAGAATGTAAATAAATAGCAACCGATATGGCGCCAAAAAATAATGTTATGTTACTGTATTTCATTACAGCCATATATTTTTAAGTAAATTTTGACTCACAATCGTTTTCTTATCACAAGGCTCAACCATTTGGAAACGGGTGGTTATAGATCGACACAGGCAGATATGATATTATGTTATCCATTATGTTTTCTTTAACATTTGACGTAGCAAACTGCTGTTGCTTTGACTCTGTGTGAATCTTTGAATCTCTTTGAATCTACAATTTTTAATTCTAAGAATTATTTTTTAAATTGACGATTTCGAATAATTGATGATCAAATATGAAATAAATATATTGGATTTGAATTCGTTCCAATTTTAGGACGTCTGGTGCTAAACAAGTAAAAAAAGAGAGGCCTAACGCCGCTTTCATACATCCAACAGTTCCCTGCTACTTTGACCAAGTCGTCTATCCATCATCTATTGGGGGATACGTCCCCTGCGCTTTTCAGTGTGTGGTTGTGGCCCGTTGAATCGTTCTTCCCGAACAGTTATCAGTTGTATGTTACAACTTCACCGCAGAACTGTAAAATTCATTCAATCAAAACACCGCACGCACCCAAAGTTGAAGGGTAAATAATGAAATAGATTGTGTTAATAACACACAAAATACTTACTTTTGTAGCAAAACCTCCAGCTTTCTTTGTGAGAACAATTTTATTAAAAAAGTTAGCCATATAAGAAAATACACCAGCTATCGTTTTGATTAAATCTAATGAAGTTGATTCAAGGAAAATTACATTACAATTACAGTCATGAATAACATATTTGATTGACCTGGTTGTACATAGTGGAATGATATCGACAATGGACTTTCTTGAAAGGATTCACATTAATGGATATAGCAAAGAGTATGCTATACAGGTTTATAGATCTCATTCTGGAAATGTTTCCGGTTTGTAAGAATTTTGTTTTCAGTTTACTTATTTTAAAATATTCATTAAGCTAAAAGTTCAAATAGTCACTCATTAGCACCCAACTTTTTTAATTTGGCGTGATCTTCAGGCGGAGGATCGTCTCCCGTCGACACGAACGAGTCCTGAAGAGTGAATCGGTAAACATAAGGTATGATGCCCCAGCTGGACTGGCCACCTTAAGAAGGCAACTGGGATAGATTGGATACGAAAGGCAGAAGACCAAAGCCATGACGCAGGTTGAGAAAGATTTATGTGTAGCAGCGGAATGCCATAGTCTATCTGATTTAGCATATTTTGAATAGAATGATATTCCCAAAGTTTGCATCTCAGGGGATACCGAACGGCAGTTTCTTCAAGGAGCGATGACCTACTATCGTAAACTTAAAGGATAAATAAACTCTAATATGTAAATGTAGTGATTTCATTTGCGTGTTCTTATTTGTTAAAACTAACGATCTTATTATAAAAGTGTAGCTACAGATATTTGGTGCTATATTTTAACCGCTGTTATTGTGTCACTTTCTATTTTTAGACTAACCGATTCGGTGGAGTCCACCAAATAGTGGCAAAAGAGAGTAATGCTTCGGCACGTATGGGCCGGCTCGACCGGAGCGATACCACGGCTTCACAGAAAACCGGCAGTGAAGCAATGCTTGCATTGCTTTTCGCCGAGTGAGTGAAGTTACCGGAGACCCTAACCTTCCCTCCCCCTCTTCCACCCTCACCCTACTCCCACCTTTAAGGCCGGCAACGCACTTATGACTCTTGAGTTGCAGGTGCCCATGGGCGGTGGTAGTTATTTACCATCAGGTGACCCGTCTGTTCGTTTGCTCCCTATACCATAAAAAAAATCTCAATGTGTTGAAGGAAACAAGTGAAACGAATTTGGAGGCTGGTAATGACTATTCATTTTCATTCCAAGTTCTAACTTACATTTGATCCGGTAAATTAGCCACATAACAATCTGAAATATACTAGTATTTAATGATAATAATAATAATTTACCCCTTCATTGTACACCAACAACATTTCAAAGAGTAAGCGTAAAGCAATGTTGAGTGGCTTATAGAATTGACGGACTGTGACAATCTCTTACAGGCAATCATGGAATGGACAACACATTGGATATTGATTTTAGGGCATTATGGTGACATAGAATATAAAATCCTACATATACAAAAGAATTAAATACATAAGGAAATACATATAGAAACATACATATAGAATTTATTCTAGGCCATAAGGAACGACAGAACAGGATATTAATTCAACAGAGTTAACAAAGGAATTGCAGAAACCTGGAAACAGATCTACAGAAACAGGCCTGCACATGCAGAACTGTGTCTAATTCAGTGCACAATTAGGTAACTGCGTCTTGTAAATGAAAGCACCGTCCTGAAATAGCGAAACTGACGTAACACGAAGTCTCGATGCTGAAGTAATAAGATGCAGTCTTTATGTTCATGGTTTACTAACTTCGCACATTGTACAAAGAACAACATAGCCGTTATAAACCTACTTTTGGTTTATGCATTTTAAACTGTTTGCTTAAAGCATCAATTTTAAATAAATGTTTTACTTAAGTGTATGGTACAGGTTTTTAGGAATAATCGTTAACATTACAGGTATTTAAAAACATAAAGTTTATGGTAAAGAAATATAAAATAAAATCTTTATAAACATTTTCTCTTCTCACTCTACAACCCCTTCTCCTACTCCCTCCTTAAATGCCGGCAACGCACTTGTGACTCTTGAGTTGCAAGTGCCCATGGGTGGTAGTAGTGGTCACTTATCATCAGGTGACCCCTCTGCTTGTTTGCACCCTTTCTTCATAAACAGCAATACATTTTTTGGTTAGAATCTCGACTTTATTATTACTTAAGTTTTTGGAATATACTTTATAATCTGTTCTTCCACTCAATGGAGGAGATACTAAGTTCTCGTATATTATTCAACCATAAATACAAGACATATGCTCTAATTAGAAAAGTCCTACTATAAAGAACTTCCACTCCAAACACATTAAATGAGGTAGTGGCCGCCGCGGTATTATCTTGGCAATTACACCTACACAATAATATTCATTAACAGACATACAAATATCCGGTGTACACATAAATAAAATTGGGGTTTGATATTGGATTGTTGATATTATTTACTTCTGGTAAGTTTGCACTTCATCAAGTAAATGCCAAAATAGTATTTATATACAGAATATCTACAAATATTCTGCGTGTGTGTGTTTTTGTATTTATTAGTAACTAGCAGCGCCCCGTGGTTTCACCCGAGTCCAGATCCCGTGGGAATGTCGGGATAAAAAGTATGCGCTAATTCAGGTCTCCAGCTATCTACATGCCAAGTTTCATCGCAATCGGTTCAGTGGTTTTTTCCATCCATCCATCTATCCATCCATCCATCCAAACACCTTTAACTACCGCTGTCTCTCCGAATTATTTCGATCCGTCATCCTAAGCCTGGAACAGATTGTATTTAGCAATAAGGCCGCCTTTTGTACATTATCTGTTTGACATATGTATGTATGTTACTTCCACTGTAACAACAGTGTTCAAATAAAGTATTATCTCTCGATCTATCTAGGTAGGTACCTATTTATTTGATGCAATGAGGAAGCTTTCTGAAAAGAAGAAATCTATTCTGTGAGCCAGCGCGGCCATGGTAGTATTGTATTCCTTCTCGTGAATAGGTTGGAAAAGCTACTACTGAATGAGTTAGTGACACCAATGGCGTTATTGGTATTTATGGGCCCCAGTAACTGCTGATTAGTTGAAAGAAAAATTGTAGAGTGAGATTTGAGTCCAAATATTGTATTTATCATAGTTAAACTTGTATTTATCATAGTTCCTAAACATTTCAATATATTTGAATAAAAATATATAATTTTACTAAGATCGTTCTCAGTAAGGGGAAATCAAGAAAAACAAGTAGATTTTTTTTTTTTATGGAATAGGGGACAATCAAGCAGACGGGTCACCAGATGGTAAGTGACTACACCTGCAACTTAAGAGTCACAAGTGTGTGTCGGCCTTTAAGGTGAGAGTTGGGGAAGGGGGAAGAGGGGGAGAGGGGGGGGGGAAGGGAAAGGGTTAGGGCCTCCGGTAACCTCACTCACTCGGCGAAAAACAATGAAACTATTGCTTCACTGCCGGTTTTCCGTGACGCCGTGGTATTACTCCGATCGAGCCGGCCGATACGTGCCGAAGCATAAGGCGCTTCTGTATTAATAGCACATCATATACTTTAAAGGAATTATTCAGTCACCTTCTAAAGGCACGTAATCCTCTAATTTAAGTTCTTGTCAAACCCAAGCTACTTCCTAACAAAGTATTTAATTTTTCTCCTCAGTCTTGCATAACAGGAACCGCTGTTGTTTACTGGTGCTACCAGCTAATTAAGTTACTTACCTACGTTCAAGTAATTAAGTTTGTTTCGTATCACTTAAGCTCGGATCTGTTTTGCTCTAGATGTTTTATTGAATTTCCAAAATTTAATTTCAAAAGCATTAAATTTGCATAACAGATGGATATTATTTAGTGATGTTACAGCTGAAAGTGCGGCAAAAACATAAATAGAGAAGAAATTGCAAGTTTTATAATATACCAGCCGCTCCCACAGTTTCATCTATTAGTCGTAGCTTGATGTTATATAGCCTATAGCTTTCCTCGATAAATGAGCTATCCAACACTAAAATATTTTTTTGATTCGAGCCAATACTTCCTGAGATTAGCGCGTTCAAGCAAACAAACAAACAAACTCTTCAGCTTGATAATATTACCAGCAGCGCCCCGCAGTTCCACCCGCGTAAGTCCCGATCCCGTGGAAATATCGGGATAAAAAGTGGCCTATGCGTTAATCCAGGTATCCAGCTATCTACATATTAAATTTTATTGCAATCGGTTCAGTGGTTTTTACGTGAAAGAGTAACAAACATCCATCCATCCATCCATCTAAACTTTCACATTTATAATATTAGTAGGATAGTATAGATAACAATACAATAATATTTTTGGATCGAAGATTGAACTGGAACATCTCTTACGTATTAGGTACCTATTAAAGAAATTCCAGTAGTGTCTTTGATAGGTATAAAAGGAGAAACTGATTGGGTAATATATCAATGCACGGTCTTTTCTGATCTATGTGACAACGTCTGTGTTTTTTCTACGTCACCCACAATGAAATTTATAATTTTGACTCTTACAATATAGGCATTCATGAAGGAAGGATTTTTAGAAAATTGTATCTCTAAAAGTTCGTTAGGTACAGGCCGTTACAGAAAGTTGTGTTCAGATTTTAGGAGCGTTATTTGTAGCCGACAAATAGGTGATTTAGCTTGAAAATAAATGCATTATGAAAAAAAGAAGTTCTTTTTTTTCAGAAAATGCTTTTCCTAGTGTATGGTGCACATTTCTAAATAACACATTGTGAATTTGCATGTCAATTTTAATGGTTTTGTTTTTTATTTTTTAAGCAGACATTTTTAAGAAAATCATTCCATCCATAAACATCCTTGGTATTAAATACCTATAGTTTAATTCATGTCAGCCATCTCTCATACGAAATATTAGCTTTATCGGTCAATTTTCAAGTTTAATTTTTCAGTTTCAAAATAAGATTTCTGTATTAAAAATCACGAAAATTCATAAAATTGTTAGCGCCTTACGTTATTCAGGGGTCTACTATACGACCCCAAAAGAGCACACCTTTCTGTAACATTCTGTATATAACTTACTCTTATATTAATATTAATAAACACAAAGGAAGAAGAAATACAATAATTTGATGAACGTGAGTTTTCTTATGTTAAACATTAATGTTAGTTAAATAATTAGTAATGTTACTATATAACATTACTAATTATTTAACATTTTAAAAACATCCTTCCAAATTAACACTTTCATCCTTTTTCAATAATTCATTTGTTGGACGTGGCTGTTGTTCAGTATCTATGCGACAGCATGTTATTGAACGGGCAGTTCTTAATCACATGAACGCCATGTAACACGTTTGTAGCATTAAGTAATTACTTAACCCTGCAAATGCTGTCATGATTATTATACTATAAATAACTAGTATATAATTGGATTTTCCATGGAAAAATATCATAATATAATTAATTTATAGAAAGATTCTGTAGTAGGCAAAGAACTTAAGAATATACATATAAATAACCTTAGGTTAAATATTTATATTTTATGACTGACCCTTGAAACAGAAGAGCTGAGATATACTATATATTATACACCCTGTAAATACTAATTAAACTTAAAAAACCAAAGAAGAACGAAACCAAATGAAGAAATTTCTTAACTTTTTTACTTTTTTTATTACTGGCAACAACATCAAAATTAGTGAATATGCCTGACATTGCACTGCAATATGAAATTATATTTTGGGAGAACTCCGCCGATTCGCTAGCTTTCAAAACGCAGAAACGATGCATTTAAGTTCAACATAGAAACAAAGCGATTCCTGTGAACCTTGTTTTTAAAAATATAACTAAATTATTTACCCCTGTATACAGACTCCTGTACATGTGTGTACTGAAATGGGCCACTTTCTTCAAGCCAAGAATGGAAATATTTGAGAGAGACAAGCATTCAGTTTGCAACTTGATTATGCGAGTATGACTAAAGTAATGTAAAAAAGCTCTTACTTTACCATTTTACCTAAAAGAACTGCAAGAGATGCTAAGAGTTAGAAGATAAATAATGTACTAAAAGTGAATAATGAATCCAAAAGGGTTGAATAATCCAACTTATTATGTATGGCGTACGTATACACAACGAATATATATAATATTTCCTATTTTAGTTGTTAAAATTAGGGAAACCTGGGAGACCGGTGTTTTTAGGGTTCCGTTCCTCAAAAGTAAAAAAAAGGAACCCTTATCTGTCAATACCCTTTTTCTCAGAAACCGTGGGCGCATCAAGTTGAAATTAATACTAAATATTTACGTCCGTGGTCCCTTAAAGCTCTAAGAAAATCAAGCTTTTGAGTCAACGCATTCAAAAGATACGGCCTTTAAGCCCTAAATTTGACCAAATTTGAACAGGTAAATCAAAACCTATAGGCTATTTCCCATTGATCTAGAGTCAGGAATAAATCCGAAAGTCGTTAATTTGTTGTTAAATCTGTCTGTCTGTGTGTCTTTCAAGACCCGTTTTCTCAGGAACCCTTTAGGCATCAAGTTGAAATCAAAATTAAGTACTTATGTCCGTAATCCCTTAAAGCTGTACAAAAATCAAGCTTCTAAGTCAACGCAATCAAAAGATACGGCCATTAACAATTGGATTTTAACAAATTTGAACATTACGCAGGTAACTCAAAAGCTATAGGGTACTTCCCATTAACCTGGAATCATTAAATTTGGTAAGAAGCAAGGACAGCACAAAGAAAGGAAAAGATCCGAAAGTCGTCAATTTGGTATTATATCATAAAAAAAATGGTTTTTGTGATTACAAACTTATATTTTGCGGTTGGAAAGTTGACTTTGTCGTAAATCGAAGTATGGGATAGTATTTGAATAAAGGTGGCTTTCAGAAAAGACGGGTAAAAAACCTTATGGAATTACTTAGGATTTCCGAGATGGGCGTACTATTTACATACAAGTTCGCTTACGGAACCCTCGGTGCGCGAGTCGGGCTCTAACTTGTCTGGTTTATTTCTTGGGTAAAATTGACACCTAAATACATAATCTTAAAAAGCAGAGCGTTATCTAAATACAACATTTAATCTAAATGGGTAGAACCTTTTCCGAGATACACGAAATAAATGTATATACCTACATAATACATACATATATACAAGAATTGCTCGTTTAAAGTTCATATTTTATATTTTCATATTGAAGTATTACTCTAATCTTGACATTAAAATTATTTAAATGTATTTATAACTCGATTCAACTCAACACCAAATGAAACAATAAAATTAACACTAATTAAATTGTGCAGTGTTATTACTACTTCTGGTCTCTGGAGATTCAATATACCTAGTTCACAAATAAATAATAATAGTAATACAAAATAGAAAACTTTTATACTGTTCCCGTTTTAACTACTAAAAATAATGATCGTATATTAAAAATAACCGTTTCTAAATACCTTCCCATGCGAATAAAATAATGATCTCCCCGCTCATGTTACATCATGACGGCTGTTAAACCAGGATATCTTTTTGATCCCGCAATATATATGTCTGCTCTAAAACAACTTATTCTAAAACTCTAATAGAATTCTCTAACCGATTTAGATGAAATTTGCTGCAGTATCTAAGTCACAATATTAAAAATGTATATATTTAATACATATTTTTTACCTCTAACAAAGATTTAAACAAAGAAACATGAATGGACAAACATTTTTTGGTTTCAGAAACCTTTAACTTGTTGAAATTAGTGTTTTCTAATTGTGTTAGATTATATCACCCTTAAGACCGTTTACATTAGTAAATTGTTCTTCTAATTATAGTACTGTAAATTAATAACTCATCTAGCGAATTAGCGGTACATACATGATTCCGAAGGCGATTTTTTTAATTTATTTTTTGTTCCGTTCGTCCGAATGAAAAAAGACAGAACCCTTACAGGACTTACTGTTTGTCTGTCACTGCCAATTTGCGCAGCATCTACTACAACGATTTAGTTGAAATTTAGTACACTGTGTCCCAAACAAAGATATGCAACATAAATGAATTTTGATTATGGAGGATTTTTGGGGACAAAATTAGAAATAAAAATGCAAACTATACCATGTGACATATTAAATAAAAGGACTTGTTAAAAAAATGATGTTAAAACATAAAAGAAAATAGAAAAAAGTCCATTGACCCCCCCCCCCCTATCACCTGAACAACTGAGCCTAAAGAATTTTGAAAAACTACAGAATATATGTGGTTCTTTACGTATAAATTACAGAAAACCTATAAGAATGTCTATGGTCTTAAAAACATAATATTGTACGTACAAACTTACATTTGCAGTTGGAATGTATGGGAGAACATGCTCTTTGACTACAATGTTAAGTTTGCTCTTGTGGCAAATGGTAGATACATTAATCCTCTCCACATGAGTTCAACTGACACTTGGTCGGCTTTTACTGTGAATAAAATCAGTCAATTTCCGGTAATACTTGACTACTCAGTGGTTCCCCGAGTACTTATCCAGTGGCTTATCCAGGTTTAATGCTCGGATTAAAGCCGATTGTAAGGAAGAAACTATTAATAGTTACACAAGAACTAATAGAAGGTTTTCTTATTTTTAATTTTTTAAAAGACAACTCCCGCATTAGGAATATTCCTGTGTGGCTTCACAAACATTCTAACAACGGACACAAAGAACACCCACAACTATTTGTGGATCACACAATTTTTATCCAGTGTGGGATTTGAACTCACAAAACTCGTAGTGTCGAGGTGGCCACTTAAACCATTGCGCCATCAGTGCAGTTTGATTTTTCGGTTAAGGCTTCATAAGAAATGCTGTGCCGTCAGTGGGATCACGATGATGGCGATAGTATTTGATATTTCTAATGCTTGTATGGTAGAAACGAATTGTTAAATCACTGTTTTTCCGTATGCTGATTTACATAACGGAGTGTTTGTTTACTGAGGAGCCAGTGCTATTGCACCGAATGGCAATTTTAAAACATTTATACAAAAATAATAGTACAAGGGTAAGTAATTGTACTGCCTGTTATTTATTTTCATGGTGGAATATCGGCGGATAGGTTCACTAAGAATATTAATTATCTGTTTAATTTCTTCTTTTCTTTCGTTGCTGGACTTAACAGATCTAAAATAATAAATCTTTAAATGTATTATGTATTTATTTACGTATATGATATGTACCTATGTTTATTTATTCAGTGTATTAGTATATACTAAAAGTTGATAAAAGCCTACATTTATTTCCCTGCTTTACTTATCTAATTTATCTTTTACTGTGTATGTTTATAGGCATAATGTACCTAGTTTTATAACATGACGTTATAATTCTTCTCAACAAATGCTTTTTCTCTTGATTTTTACCTTACGACGAAACTACGCGTTATTCTTTTATCTATTATCGATTTTGTCCACCCAAAGGTTGCCTGTAACAGATCGCTCTTAGCGATAAGACCGCCTATTGTACTTTAAGCAATACGTCGTTGAAAATTCTGTTAATGATACTTTAAAATTCTTAGAGACTCTTTGGATCTTTATAAAACGAACGTCTCTCTAGCTGTTGACATACAGACAGAAGGACAGGAGGAATCATAAAGGTTACTTCCGTTTTATTTGGCCATGAACACTTTTTTTCTGTGTGCTCTGCCTTCTCTAATCCAGTAATCAATTTGCAGATACTTCCAGATTAGCTGAATAATTATTCATAGAAGTTTTCCGTCACACACAGCCCTGACCAGTACCGTTTCTGGTTATCGCAAGTCAGGGTTATGTGTTTAACGGTTTGAGGTCTGTCTCAGACCGTGTCAACTACCGTAGAACGAATCCAAGGACAGTGAAACCACATGGCACAGGATATTATTTTAAACTTGCAGCATAAATATAACTAGAGATCGCGTGGTGGTCGAATTTCGACCATGGTTTATTTCATTGGCCAATATTACTTGACCTGTCATTGTATAGACTTTTGTACCATGACAGGTCAAAATATATACTGGACATTCAAAGCTGTATGTACCCGTTTTTGCATTTTTTTTAATTTTGTAGCAAATATTGTTCAAAAATTTTAGCATTCGTCACTTCTTCTCTGTATAAACTATAAGTGTGCGAAATTTCATACTCCTCCTTCCCAATTTTCGTAAAAAGGGATCCAAAGTTTTCGCTTCACGTTTAATACGTGTTAATAGATTAACAATTTAGTTATATTTATGTCTAGATACCGTGTCATTGGGACAAGTGTCATGAACACGGCTCCTCTATATTATCCTAGTGTGCGTAAAGGCTTTGTTTTACACTGGCACCTATTATGTGAGGTGTTTCTAACAGGGCTGTCATGTTAAGAAATTTTGCCATTAAAATAGGGAAATTTGAGATTAAATTGGGACAATCTTTTATTAATTATAAAATTAATATCTTTTATTTTTCTCTATTTTTGTTGTTCATAATTTAAAGTACCAATTACATTTACAAAATCAGTTTTTATAAAAATGATCAGAACGTGTATTAACGTGTGACGTGTATTACGTCCACGTGTTTGGTTTCCACTAAGACTCATTTCTACCCAACCTTACTATCCCTATCCATCGATCTGCGAGCATTATATATCTGGGTAACCTATAAACGGTGTAAAAATAATTTCAGGATATTCATAAAATAATTCTGATGAACACTTATAAAACATGAATTTGAATAAAGTTTAAACTCCCTCCCCCTTACAAATCCCTTACAAAATTTTAATTTAAACTCTGCTTAAATAGTAATGGGGGATTATATACAATTATAATGGCAGCACTGACAAAAATGGTTTCTTCTCTGTCATCTGTTAAATTATAATCATTAAAAAAAGTTTATGAATTTTATAGCGATTGAATCACATTATTAACCGGTGGAATGTTATTATTTTAGTTTTCTCCTTTTTTGTTAAATAATTTTTACAATATTTGACGGCATAAGACCATATCAAAAATGGCATAAGACCATTTTTGATTAAATTAGCTGCAACACAATTACCTATTTACGTACTACACCTGTCAAACGCACCAATAGTCGAGTAAGTATACTTATACTGATTCAAATTGGTGCCACTTTCAGATTACAGACCGGGCATCTAGAGATATAAATAATCAAAGAGTTAACAGTGTGATGGAAATTTATTTACTGAATTTTGTTTGAAAGTCGAATAATAAAGAAAAACCTTAGTTTTTTACAGTTTAAGTGTTTGTTTATAATATTACAGTCAAAGAGTTTGTTTATTATTCTATCTTCGTTTCAACTTTGGGCACTTTAGTGCCTCTGGGTAACGTTGTATTAAAAAGTCAAACGTCTAGCTTAGTTTGAAGTTCAATCGAAAGCTAATGAAGCTACGGAGCGGAGTTATAACAACCTAATAAAATATCCACAATACAATATGTTGCAAGCAGCTAGGAGTGGAACTCGGAGAGCAAGTAATTCACAATTTAATTCATACTAAGCAACTTTGATTGCACGTACATATTGTTTTAGCATTTGCCTTGTTTACTTAATATAATCTGAGTATTGTATTTTGAACACAGATTGAGGTTTCATTCTTATCCAATTTCACGGAATTACACATTGCTGTGATTGCATCTTATTGAAGTGTGAAATATCTTGTACAGGGAATTTAAAATTAGAATGTCGCGATATTTGATAGGGCTTATATTTGTCTTTATATACTAGTCTTTTATAACACGCCACGAATTCTCGATTTATATTTAATATATTTACATGCAAATAGTGAAAGTTTAAAACAATTATACTTGGCTGCAGTTATATCATAATATGAATAGTTAAGTTAAACTTTCAAATTAAATGTTGATGTACAGACTAATTCGGATGGACTATGAATCGCGAGGATTTTCATAATAGAATAAGCTACCTAACGATTTTATGAGTACACTCTTGCGCTTTGTTTATAATTTATTTATAATTCGTTATCTTATTATCAAAAATCGAAAAAAACCTTGGAAAAGTCGTCATCATAATTATTTTTTTTTTAACTACATTTTTTAACTAAATCGTGGTATTTATAATGCTATGGTTTTGTTAAAAAAGTGATGAATTGAACCCGTGGCCTGATTTTCTTAAATTAAATAAAAACTTGAACTAATTTTGAGTCATTTTCGAATACTAGTACCAACGTGGTTCTAACGCAGACGAGACGAGAGGTCATATCAATCCTACGTTTGGAAAAGATACAACTGATGAATACAAAGTGCGCTTTCTGTAATCGCTTTTGTAGTGGAAATTTCGTAGGATGTTATAGCACTGAATTACTATGAATTATCGGTGGAATCAGAACCATTTCAAACAACCAAACAATTAGCTTCATGGTTTGACGTTAGTTTACCGAAGCATTTTGAACAAAATTGTGATGTATGGTGAAGTTAATTCTATATTATGATTGTAAGTGCAAATGAAGTAGCTGAACCTAAGTCAAAAAGTAAAAAAATCACCTTACCCCTAGAATTTTTATTATTGATTTGTTCTTTATAAAGACAACTCCCGCATTAGGAATATTCCTGTACCACGGGGGGCTTCACAAACAATTAATAATAAACATAATAGTAATAAAAAACAAACGACACGCGATTTCCCGCCAATTGTTTCTTAATCAATGATTGAGTTTATTATGTTTAAAAAAATATAACATTCGAAATTCGTTATATGGCGATACAAGAAAGTGTGTAAAATACATTAATTATGCTTATTAAATGTAAATTTTAAAACATTTATTCAAAAATAATGGTAAAAGAGTAAGTAATTGTACTGCCTGTAATTTGTTTTCATGATGGAAGAAGTAATAACGGTGGATGGTTTCACTCAGGCTACAAATTAATTTCTTATTACAGATTCTTAAGTACCTTCAAGGCCAAACCCTACGTTTTTATCCAAATTATTTGACAAAGAAATAAAATGATTTTATTTTGAAGGCGTAAACTTTCTCTTTGTTGTTTTCATCGTTACTTATCTCACTTCATTGAGAAATTTTGGTCTTGTTATTTATTTGTAAGCTATTTCCAAGCAAAACTTTTGTTCTTAATGTAAAAGTACATAATCATATTGTTTTAAACAGAAATATAAACCGGAATACGTTTACTCGGGCCGTTATGAAACTCAGATTCTGTTAAAGTAAAAAAAAAATATCTTTAATACAACACTAAGGCAGTACTATGTACTGTTTCACCGCCCGCGACGTCTTCTATACGATAGGGGTAGAACACCTGTCGATGGGCACCTATTTTAGCAAAAATTTGGTGTATCCTCTCTCTCTTACTTATTTTAAATAAATTCTCATTTTAATACAAAAAAATATGTTAGTTATCATGACAAATTAAACTAACCTGAAATATATAATACTAGCAGCACTCCGCGGTTTCACACGCGTAAGTCCCGATTCCGTGGAAATATCGGGATAAAAAGTAGCCTATGCGTTAATCCAGGTCTCTAGCTATCTACATAGCAAGTTTCATCGCAATCGGTTCAGTGGTTTTTTGCGTGAAAGAGTAACAAACATCCATCCATCCATCCATCCAAACTTTCACATTTCTAATATTAGTGGCATATACCCAAAAAATTAGAACACGAATGTCTATGAACTCATTATTAATTATTTTTGCAAGTAATGACGTTTACACAAAGAAGCTATGTAAATGGCTGTCGACAGGTACGTTATAATAAACAAATTTGCCCTAAAAAGCGGCTTTTCAATTCAATTTGCATAACAAAGCCTCAGCCGTATTATAAAGTTCAAATTGACCCCTTACGAACAGTGCCTAACACAATAATTAGGACGAAACAACATACTTTTGGATTCCAGCGCTTTAATTTTGATAATGGTAAAACCAGCAAAATAGTTTTCCGTTTGTTATTTAGTGGCCAATTTGTTAAACGTTCAATGAATGCGGAAAATAAATTACTTATCACGAATAGCTAGCTTAGGTCGAGTTTTTTTTGGTATACCTACAAATACACAAAGCCTTTATAGCTTACTATAAAGTAAATATCTGTATCAAACTGAACATAAATATATCCACAAATAGGCTTTAGTAAACAATTCAGTAATTAAGTCTATGAATGCTTCAGCGCACTGCTAACGCGTTAAAGTTTCTTGCGTTATGGAATTAAAATAATGTAAACTTGAAACAGCCGTTAACGTGGGAAGCTTTAGAGACGTTTGCCCCCCGTATACCAAAGTGAGAGAGATGGTGTACGCACAAAGGGTTTGGTAAGGGAAAAAGGAGACGAATCATACTTGCCCGCATATTGCAACCATTAAATAGCATTTTTTATGGTTCGTTCGCATGTGGGATAAAGTATTTCTATTCATTCCTTATGTATGTATTTTTTAAGAGGGTATAAGAATGTAATTAAATCCAAATTGGTGTAAAAATATCGATAGTTACAGCCAACTCTGGCAATGCAGGGATGGCGCAATGGTTTAAGTGGTCACCTCACCACTACGCCGAGTGTTGTGGGTTCAAATCCCACATGGGAAAAAAAATTGTGTGATCCACAAATAGTTGTCCCGAGTCTGGGTGTTCTTTCTGTCCTTTGTTTGAATGTTTGTGTAGCCCCAGCGTCACAGGAATATTCTTCATATTCAAATCACACTGTTTTCCTTTGCTATATCTATCATTGGAATATAGTATTATTCAATTACATTCTTTGGCATCGTAACCTTCACCACTATCCATATTATACACCCTCTCTGTCACTCACACACACACACGTACACACATGTACTCATATACACATACTACACGCTCATCCACGGACATACATCACACATAGAAGGGATACATATTTTTCATTAAACCCTTTATTACCTAAGTTTTTAATATTGTTAATGTTAAAATTTAAAACTACTTTGTAATTAATATAAATAATTTCTGAATAATACCCATAAACTTACCGAAGAGCCATGATGGGAGGCGCTGGATGCTGAAATACAGATTATAAACCTAGCTCAGCAACAGATGCTAATATTAGGAAATATTGTACAAAAACATTATAAAATTAGTTTGTGTAAACCTTAGTATTCTTTTGAAACAATAAATATTATTATTATTATTCTCTTTATTAACATTTATAAAACATATAAATTACGTTTTTAAATATATTATTACATAAAAAAATATATTTAAAAATATAAACAATAGTGTCCCATCGGTATCGAATACAGGGACCAAGCTACCGGTGGTTAGGGTTCCAGAGACAGAAACCTCCTCACAATACGTGCCATGTCAAGAAGGACCGCCTTTTGCATCAGGCCCTTAATCCAGCTGCCTAACGTGAGCCTCTGAAGGTGTTGGTCGAGGCTCTTCGCTATCAACCCATGGGCTAATATGACGATCGGCACAATGATTGCCGAATCCACTTCCCACATGTCGACCATCTCGTGGGCCAAATCCAAATACTTCATTTGTTTTTCTTTTTCAGCCCTTAAGAGATTGTCGTCATGGGGAATGGTGATATCTACAATAATTGCTCGGCGCTCTAATCGGTCTATCACCACTATATCAGGCTTATTGGCAAGAATAGTCCTGTCAGTGATAATAGACCGATCCCAGTACAATGTTACACGACCATTTTCAAGAACTGGGTCGGGCACATACCTGTAGTACGGTAATTCCATAGTCACAAGGTTATATTTAAGAGCAAGTTGCTGATGGACTATCCTGGCCACTTGGTTATTTCTGTGCAAGTACTCGCCGTTGGCAAGACGAGAACAACCGGAAATTATATGCCTGAGGCTTTCTCCGGGACGATGACATGCCCGACAAATGTCAATCGTGCCGTCCTTCAGGATATGTTTCTGATAGTTGTTCGTCATAACTACTTCATTAGTAATTGCACAGATAAAACCTTCAGTTTCTCCAAAGAGGTCACCGAAACGAAGCCAGGACACAGATGATAATAGATCTACTTCGGGCCCATTTAAGGCTCGATAAAAACGTCCATGCAGCTCTTTGCTCTTCCATATCTCCCTGCGATCTGTAATATTGAGTACTGCAGGTTTGCGCCAGTTCTCTCTACCTAGAGCAAGCGGAGTGAGTCCGTTGTCAACTACCACAACATCCCGATGCACCTCCACGTTAACAGAGAGAAAGTAATCTCTAAGATTGCATACCTCGCGGTTATGTAGTGTCCTGGCATTTAAAAAACCACGACCCCCATATTTCCGCGGGATATACAATCTCATGACCGATGAACGTGGATGGTGCATTCGGTACGCAGTTAGCAATGTACGGACTCTTCTATCCAGGG
Source organism: Euplagia quadripunctaria (assembly GCA_963859945.1). Classification (NCBI taxonomy): domain Eukaryota; kingdom Metazoa; phylum Arthropoda; class Insecta; order Lepidoptera; family Erebidae; genus Euplagia; species Euplagia quadripunctaria. The sequence goes on along the minus strand of OY982570.1, from coordinate 7,767,467 downwards.
CATCAAGTTCCGTCTGAGTCCATCTAAGTATGCCAAAGGAGTAGGTTAGGACTGGTATGACCCAATCATTATAGGCCCGCACCTTATTACCACCTGACAAAAGACTTTTTAATACTTTTTTCAGGCGGCCAAAGAAGCGTTCCTGTAACGATTGCTTCATAGTCAATTCCTTTAAACCTAACGCCTGTGACATTCCTAGATACTTATTATTATTCCTAATGCGGGAGTTGTCTTATTAACAAAAAAAAACTATTGTAATAACATCATCAGTACTCTGCTCCAATATAAATATTACTAACAGGGAAATGGTAACTCGTCTGAGCAAGGTTACACTTGTTTAACCCTCTAGTTCGACCTTGAAAATATTTGAACTTTATTCAACCATTTTCAGACCTACTGGACTAACTTTTAAAGGCAAAAGGCATAAAAATAAGTAATTAATACTTGGTATTGCGTGTAAGCCTATAGCGTGACTTACATAATTTTAACATGTCGCTTATTAAAAATAACTTACAAACTAAACAGCAGGTAAAGGGCAATATATTAATCTAATTACTTGTAATGGCTGTACGCACAAATATACATAATTATGCTTCTAAATTATCTTTACACTAGACTATAGGTGATTGCTGAATGCTATCCAAATGTTGGATATTATGTTGTAATAGATTCTTAAATAAATGATTGTCTTACCTTTAATTTACAGATTAATGGGATTTTCACAGAGAACAGAAAAATCTCCACCGGTAAAAGCATTAGCATCATTTACACTAAATTTTAAATTCTCTATGTAAAATCTTCTAGTTTATTTTACAAATTAGAATTAAGCGCGAGACTTAAACGCCTTATTCACGATCCATCCTGGCTGTACGCCCGCTGAAGGCCGTAGTGCTAGGCGTAGCACACTATCGTGCGCGCTTCCAGTCTACTGGATGTAATGCGTGTGATTGCATGGATGGCGCAATTGTTATTGTCGGCTCGGAACTACGCCGCGCTGAGTGTTGTGGGTTCGATTCCCGACAGGACAAAAATTTGTGTGATCCACAAATAGGTGTCCCGAGTCTGGGTGTTCTTTGTATTCCTAGTGCGGGTGTTGTCTTTCAAAACATTGAAAAAAAAAAACGTACAAAATAAATGAGCGCGCTATCTCACGCAACACACACAGTCTTGTTCCACAGACAAGTGAGGGACTTATATATTTCTATAAATCTGAAATCAATCAATTTCAACGTACTACGGTCACTATGCGAAACAAGCTCTAAATAGCGAATCTGTTGGACAGTCAGCATATACTCGTAAATGATCTAGCACGCACGACACATGGTCGCTTTGACGTACATCCGCGTTGTTAACTATCCATCGGCACGAATGTTCGCGGGGTTGCTTGCTGGATGCAAAATGGGTCGTGCAAATCCAGCACGCAATTAATAATATTTATCGACATACGTTGAGACTATTCACTATCGTTTTACGTCGTGCATCGTGCGTGACCTTGGCGGGATGTACAGCAAGATGGATCGTAAATAGAGCGTTACGATCACTTTAATAAACAAGTAACTCATTTAAAAACTTAAAAAATACAACTGCCCTGCCAATAAAAAAATAAAATATTTGACGGCCCTGCAAGAAAATAAAAATATTCTGTGCCACTCGGGATGATGTAAGGATTGTAACGATACCCCATACATCCAAACCTGTTTAGGCATTTAGAAGTTACGGAGGAACAAAAAAACTTACATAATACTCGTACATACATACATGAACGATGAAAACATTACACTCAGTATTTGGGCAGTCGTGTAAAAAACTATTACTACTATACATACTTACATACTGATTAAGTTGATTTTGCATTGTTTTTGGCCACGAGATGATCTGTAGAAGAGGGTCAAATCAGGGAGTGTGCGTGAGTGATCTCAGTCCTCGATTAAAGACATGCTTCGAGATTGACCTTTTAATCTAAATATACCTTAGTTCAACTTAATAGTGCGACAGTCCTCTTCGAGATGAAATTGAGCACACTGAACTTTCAGATGTCGGCTTGACCTTATTGTCCAGGTAAGTGTTTTACTGAATATCTTCCATCTCTTTTGGGTTTTTCTATAGATGCGGAGTTTTGTTGTGTTAATGATTTTATTATACCGGTCAAATTCGTTTGGCCATTATAAATATATTAAGTAAGAAGAAAAATGTATTATAAACTCACTTAAAAGTTACAAGGCTGTGTATATTCTTCAATACTAATTATAACAGAATTTGGGGTGTAAATCGATACTAATATTATAAGATGTAAACTTTGTGAGTTTGCGAGCTTGGATGCTTTAGAGTTAATGATCCAGCTTTGAAAATTCACTAATGGGAAGCTACATTAATCTTAAGTAACGCAGACATTTTCTAATTTTGTTGGCTATCATTTTTCAATAAGAAATCACAATATAGAATTAGTTACTTCAACGATAGCCGTGCTCTATCTAAAAGGTTTAAAATAACAAATAAAATCTGGTGTCCTTTATTATTTACAAGCTACGCCCCGCGGTTTCACCCGCCTAAGTCCCGGTGACATAGAAATATCGGGATAAAAAGTAGCCTATGCGTTAATCCAGGTCTCCAGCTATCAGCATACCAAGTTTCATCGTAATCTGTTACTGAACAGAAAAACTACTGAGTTTTTGCGTGAAAGAGTAACAAACATCTATACATCCATTCATCCATACATCCTCACAAACTTTCACGTTTATAATATTAGTGTAGGACACAAAGAAGTCTTGTATACTATATACCGAACTTTAATATTAGCTACAATATCGGTTTTTATGTTGAAACCAGAAATGTTTTACTTAATTATATCTCGCTTTTATGTGCAGTCGGATAAACACCAGAACAGGGACACTGTTACCACAGTATTTACTATTACTAAAGTATGTTACGGTACATGGCGAAACAAATTTATCAAAAATATCGAAACTGTGCGGGTGGACGAAGAACTTTCTACCGCACGGATTCGACGACGGAGGGCGTGCCCTACTGAGTAGTACTACTGAGCCAGTCAGCCTGTGACCACGGCCAGTGCGACCTGGTCGAAACGTCAGGCAAATCAAATGTATGTAATACCTTTTAAAAACGTGATCGTGTTAATTCCCGTTAACCTAATTTTTTAATTAACACAGCAGTTTTCAAATACATCATCATCTCAAAAACATTATACAAAACATTTACGAGATTCTTTTTCACTATTAAGCTAGTAAAATTAATTCCTATTATTTCAAATTCGAAAAGTCAGAAGATTCAAACCAGTTACCGTAAGTTTAGCGTTAGATAGGCCGTCTATTTAGAGAGGTTATAGACTACATAATAATATGTAAATGGAAACCAATTTGGTAAACTGTTCTCAAGTAATATAATAATAATATTATTCTAGAACATATTACACGTCGTTATCAGGCCAAAACTAAAGCGGCCTTGTGATGGTCTCTAGAACACGCATAAACATACTTAAATAGTTTTTATTTTTGTAAATACATTCATATTAAACCTAGAAACACCTAGATAAATGCAAATAGATACGTCTATTCATGCACATGAACCCCGTGAACTCCAGCGTAGCAGTCGAGTGCACTACCGCCTCACTATAGAGGTCGCCAAGCACTCGAAGTAAGTAGTATATTAGATGTGTAACTCGGGACTTAATCACGATAATATTATAAGGCACAATACCTTTTTCGGTTACCCGACGTTTCGATCGAATTGCACCGGTTGTGGTCACAGGTGGACTGAGACTGAGCTGTATAATCCAAATTGATCGTGGGCTAAGTAACGAACAAAACCAGATTATAACTAGAAAACCGATGTATAGTCAATTACATAAATTGATCAGTAGTTTGAATAATTTTATTTTGGATTGATTAATTAAATGACGTTTCCATGTAAAAATCTTAAACAAATATCGATTAAGAACTTCCCAAAGCTCTCGTTTTAGCAACATTATTTTTGCTTTTAGCGTGGGTGAACCACGTGGGTTTTACTGTCCACATCGTTAGGAGAGTGAAACTGCGAAAGCATAATATGTTGTAGATTCACGTGACGCTTCAGTGCTCTTAAAGTGCTAATAGACGATATGATATAGTTGAAGCCAATCTATTTTCAGTCAACTATATTGCATCGTGTGTAGGCAGGTAAGGCGATATAGGTCCAACATTATTATTACTAATATTCAGCCAGACACACTAAGAGTCGTTTCAATTTTAATTGCGAGTTGTTGGCAGTTTTATTCAACGATATATTATGCTACGGTAAACATTAGACCTAAACATATGGCACTTTGATTCGTGGTATAAGTTTCTCTATAAAATAGCTTTTATTACGGCATTAATGTATATGCTGAATAAAAAACTATTAACCTCTGGCAGATAATAAGAAAGAATCTTTGGCAAGTAAATCACTGGGCCTCTTCTTAAGTGCCTTCCTAGTCCTGTGCCAGGAGAGAGGCAATAGCGAGAAGCCTTAAGTATACGGTATTGGTTGCAAGTATGGGCTTTGGTGGCGAAAAGGCGCGTCGGAACTGTGTTCGGTAGCGAGGGAAAAGGCACGTGGTCTGAAGGGTTACGACCCCACGCAATGGGCGACAGGCGACGAATATCGAACAGCTCTTTACAGTATATCATAAATTCATATTAATCGTTTTAAACTTAAAGCAAATTAATATTTGAGTGGTGACCTATAGTTAGAAGTTCACTAATTTGTATGAATACGAAAATAGTTACTAATTATAAGGTAATCTTTTAAATGGCTGAAAGTGTACTTCGAAACTTTTAAAGTTGCTTCAGAGTTTAGTCGTAGATCGCTATGGCGTAAGGTAAATTCTACAAGATGGAAATTATGTATTATATATTGTGTTATTACAGCTTTAAGACGGGGATTTGAAATTTCTCATAGGAGAACTTAAGCTGGGATAATCCTAGTATAACAATATTTTGAGCAATGCGCGATGGAGAGGTAAATAGCGTACGGTTTTTGACCTTCTGTTTAAGCTTTCAAACCGCTTTTGTACATACTATGAGAATACTATAACCCTCTTATTATTATGAAGCAATTCATTACTATCACAGAAATTAAGATTTTTTTAATTAAAGAAAATATTGTATAACATAAAATCTCATAACATTAAGTTACAATTTTCTAACTCTGACTAAAATAAACCATACCGCATTTTGAAAATATAATTAAATTTTCATGAGCATCCATACGAAGGCTCTCATTAGTGAGTTGAAATTGTAACTGATAATTTATTTCGTGTTAGAAAACGATACATTTAAGACATATATTTTACGGAAATTACTTGGAGATTACACTACTTTGGGAAAATGACTATTCTCCAGTTCGATAAAAAAATTATTAATAGCTTAGAGCAGCTCCTTTAAATGCCATAAAGTGATCAAGATTTGTAAACAGAACCTTTATTTTTTTTTTGCTTTATTTAATTAATGATAATATGAAATAATTTTACCATTTTACCTTTTAAGTAAAGATTAGCATACATATTTGTTTGCTCTCCAAGATTTTTTATCAACTTGAGTAAAGAGGTTAGGAGCTGAAAGTACTATAAAAGCATGCAGCAAATTCATGTTCAAGTTCACAATATTCCATCCATCTGTTTAGTCTGTGACGTGAAAGTGCGCACATTTCAGTCTTGATCGAGGCAGTATTTGATTCAAAATGCCTTAGACTTCGTTAGTAGACAAAAACAAACTCACACAAATTTTGCTATTTTTTTCCAAAATTTTCATAATAGCAATGGAATATATTCTTTCTACTATTTTACAAAACATATGTTTTATTTTTTGTATAATTTTTGTTTTTATTCGTGCGTTTACATAATAAATCAATGTGTATGTATGATAGCTGTGTATGATAAATCCACAGTACTACCATTTACCATCGCGCTGAAGTATATTTCAAAAGCTTGTCGCATAAACTGCTGGTACTAAAAATCCTATACATTTCTAGTGCCAACTGTCACGTCCACACTTGTCGCCTGAGGTATCGGAGTGTGAAAATATTCTCGCTTTTGCGTGTAAGTGTTTGAATATTTTCAACTCGTGTGATGTTGTACCGGGCACTAACGTAATTTCAAGAGCCTGTGTGGAACGGATGGGAGAAAATGTATTATAAGATATACCTATAAAAAAGTACAAGTCATTATACTTTTAAGAGAAGCTGCGAGTTTGTTGTATTGTTTGTATTTCGATTAAGGTATTTACTTACAAGTTTCAATGTTATAATCATTTGTGTTGTAAATTGTGAATACGATATGAAAAAATCGTACAGGGTTTTCAATTCGAACTTATTCAGCAGCAAACAGAACGCAGCTCAATAGGTTTGAAAGAAGGAAGGAAAGGTGTGTTCACGCTGTCAGTAGAAAGAAAGAAAATGATTATCAGTGAAGTGCAGGAACAAAACTCATCTATTTATCTATCCTCAGCATCCATCACGACAAAAAAAGAGTAAAAAGTATTTAAAAAATGACTAAGTGTACTTACAATAATATTGATGTCGAACTATGTATAGTAAACACTGACTGAACTTCAGGAGCCGACCCCAAGTAAAATCGTTCGTATTGTTTTATCACGATAAAACTTCTTTATTTTATTCTCAGAACATGGAGGAAAAAAATAAGTCTTATTTAAGAGGTTATCTAAAACATTGGTGCCGATTCTATTGTCAGACTCACTAAACTAAAACCTAACTTAATTTCTTCATATGAAATCAACCTTGTCTTCTTCGCAACAAGGTCTATTTGTTACTGGCATCTATTTCTTAGCGCCACTAAATTTCACTAAAACCTGTCAACATATACTCAACTTTATTTCCACGCAGCGAGAGTCCCCATTTATTCAAATGCCGTATAATTGCCGTACAAAAACTTGTTCAAAACGAACTAAGATGACGTTATTTTAATCGACACCTACGAAGACGCTTACTAAAACACAGAGCAAAAAAGATGGCATTCAACGGATAGCGGCTCTCGCTACGTGGTATTAAAGTTTATTTAAGCGTGTCAGACTTTAGTCGACAAATAAATTGCTTATTTCGATAGCGACGTATGTTACCTACTTCTTTATATTTGAAATAAGACCTTGTTTCAAAGGGTACAAGGTTTACATCTTGTATGACGAAAATTTAGTCAATTATAGTTAAGACAGAAATTCAACAGAATTGACACCATTGTCGAATTTTAGCCGTACGAAATGATCTCCAAGTTTCAGGTATTTTTAACCCCTGATGCAAAAAGAGGCGTGTTATAAGTTTGACGTGTCTGTGTGTCTGTCTGTGGCACCGTAGCTCCCAAATGAGTGGACTGATTTAAGTGCGTTTTTTTGTTTGAAAGGTGACTTGATCGAGAGTGTTCCTAGATATAATTCAAGAAAATCTGTTCAGCCGTTCGAAGATCATCAGCTCTTTTCTAATCGTTAAAAGGATTTTCGAGTCGGGGTGTTTTAAATTTTGAATTTATGATTATTTAATATGCCTATAATATTATATGCCTGGCATTAGTGGCAACTTATATAAACATCATTAGGTATGCTGCTAAGTGCTTCAAACAGTTTCCCTTTACTGACTCCGACACTGTCACTGTCCTTCCCATCCACGCCCCAGATACCATGATATCTTCTATCACTAACCAGTCAATAACAGAAATCGACACATGCATGAAATTAAGTATCGTCCTGGTTTTAAAACTTGCTTGGTTGGTTTGTTGCTAAGTCATCTTTCTAAATTATAATTTTATCTGTGTGAAAGTATGTAAAAATTTCAATCCTAAACCATACTTTACTATGAATAATATAGCATGACTTTAGTAGAAAATTCACTTTGTATCTTCTATGAGGCAGAAGTTATTCTGACGTGGTCGTTGTTAAAATTCGGAGCATTTTCTTTTAGGCGCGGTTTTATTGCCAACACAATGGAAAGGCTTATCGCGCGCTTGTGGGATAAAGAAATGTTCTATATGTACGTATATGTACATTGTTATGATAATACCGATATTTTATCATTTTGGAGTTGGTTATGAACATATATTTGAGGTATACTTTGTAATTATTGATACTTACAAAGTTCAAATGTATTATATAGGTTTTCAGTGTTTCTAAAATATATTTCTATTATACATGTACATAATATGACTGGCCTGTTAGTCTAGTGGTTAGCAATCTCGTGCCTAAATGCCGCACTAATGTTTAAACGTGGCATACCTGTGATGATTAGTGCTTTAGTAAAAGTAATAATCGTTTTGATAGACATTCATTCATTTAGCTACACGTGGCGAATGGTTGACCTTGATTAAGTTAGTTTTCATAAAGTCCATTTTTATGAAAGGTATTCCTTTAAGTAAATGGCAATTTTGCTCGCTTTACATAATAACAGTAAGACCTAAATACTTTCACAATTAAATATAATATGATTCTTATTGTAATGGTCACAGAACCCTACTTTAAAAAAAAATTAATGCTATTGAAAAACTTATTTTATCAGAGACTAACTTTTGCGTTGTGAATCCTTTGTCATCTATATACATCAAAATGAATCCCTATTTCCCTTGAACACGCCATAACTTGACTTTATAACTTATAACTTTATGGAATAAGTATTTGTCTTCCAACTCACTTGATGGGAAGTGACGATGAAGACGAAGATAATGCACGCCTATCCAAGAGAAACCTATTCACTCTACTGTTAAAAGTTCCAGGGTAATACTCTCTGGAAAAATAGACACATACAGTTCAAAAAGAAAACAAAAGAAGCTGTCAAAGCGTTTAGTTTGACTTTCTGGTGTTTAAACATGCAGAGAATTTAAAAGAGTAGTGAATTGAAGAATTCGAAAATATTACACAAGCGATGCACAAATTTTAGTGACGAGTTTATTCTAGCTCAACTAAAAAAGGTACGCATTCTGAATAAAAAGGAGTGTCTTATTCAAAATTAACGTGTAATTCGTATTATTTTCGAGTATTATATCGCCATTAAAACAGAATTATAAGTACTTTGAAGTAGCAAGCTTTGATTTAGCTCTCTTTGAGGTTTCCATTTCTATTTTACATCAGTAGGAATAATTTCTGTTCGAAAACTCAATTATATAATGGCAATTGGAGTTGTGCTCAATATTACATCGTAATCACGATCGCTTCGCCATTTCCTCACTCGTTTCTTATATGTGTTAAAACTGTGTTTGGCATAATGTAGGTTTTGATAAAGGTAGTAGTGCTTCTTCCTTGTATGTTCGGGTTGGAGACAAAGAAAATTGAAAATACGGTTTATACAAGGTACTTGGATTCAGGATGTTTTTCTTTAACTTCAAACTGAAAGTGTGAGAAATAGTTTAATCTTTTCTTCCTGATGCCATTTTTTCTTTGCTTTAAAGAGGTATTGCCCAGAACATTGTATGCATTATTTTAGTGACCTATTCTTTGAATTTGTTTCTAATATTGTATTATTGTAATATCCGTCCATCACTTAAGTTCATAAAACACTATCTAGGATGAACTGCTTTGTTTCTCTGCCCGTTTCAACTTTGGCCTTTTCCTATCATAATACCAGCGCTGCAGTCTCACAGGCTGCAGCAATACGCTGAGATAGGTGCCTTTTCTGGCATTGCACAGGGCACTTTAATTACTTCGGTTATATTTATTTTTTATTTTTATTGTAATAATTGTTTACGGTCCTGTGAATGTCCGAATAAATGTGTCTCTTTCTTTCTTTCTTTCTTTCCTTGAGTAGCTGCACGTACTCGTAGATCCTTCTTGCTTTTCCTCATTTTCCATTTGCTTCTTATTTTCCTGGAATATACTGATAAGAAACTTTATCCAAACGTTTAAGGTTTCTAATACCTATCTTTTCTGAGATAAAAATATTTTTTATTATTTTTCCTTTGTGACTTTTCACACCTACAACTCTATTCAAGATGCCATTTTTTACAATCTCCTGTGTGTAATATACTGGCTATAAATTACTACTATGTTCTTTGCTTATGTAATCTACGAACCTAAGAGGTTCAATAATGTATGCTTTTGGGATTACCAACACATTTATTATATTCACTACGACACCTACGCAAGCATAGTATGTTATATTATAGCTTGATGGAATCGTTGGTGAAGATTAAAGTTCAGTGTCCGACCTACAATTAATTTTCTTTATAGATTGCTTGGCCTGCCAACACTGTAAAAATATATGGCCCTATACTAGGACTACAATAATTTGTACCGGTATGTAGTGAAACGAATGAAACTTTTTTAAATAAAGTTACTTATCGCGTGGACTAGAAGGTAAAATATCCTTAAAAATAACGATAGGTCAACTTAATTATATATTTATCTAGATGACATATTCGGCCGTACAGAACGGCGCTAATAAAGTCGACTATTTTTCGTAGACTCGCGTGTGACAGACGACATTGTCATTTGAATATCTAAGCGGTGACGTGCTTGCAAAAACAATTAATCATGCCAGTTTGTGGTATTAAATTGTGTCAAAACTATGCTAGAAAGCTTATAAAAACACTAAAATTAATTTTCATTAGTAAGTTTTGTTTAGCTACCAATGGTGTGGCTGCCTTCTATTTGAGGGCGGCCAAAGTCTGCTAGGGTTCTCGGGGACTTCTTTCCTAGGGTATACCCGAGTCCCTTGCGATAGACTCACTTGCTACGGAACACCGTGTGGTTTTAGTCGGTTCGATTCCAACATACCACTTCACCAACAGCCATGGTGAGGTGATGACCCGTGGGGGTTTCCACAAGAAAAAAAAAAAAGTAAGTTTTGTTTTAATTTGCACAGTTTTCTGAGAAAATAAGATACATTATTTCAAAATTTGTAGCTTTGATAGATTAGCCGGTGTTGTCAGTTTATTACGGGGTAATTTAACAAAAACTATGGGCAATCATAAACCATGACGTTTTATTCCTATTTCATATTTTTTTTAAAGTCTATCGCTGAAGAAAATGATACCTAATAATATGCTGATTTTGAAGCAAAGTATTTTAATTATTCATTTTGGATGATACATCTGTATCATCTAACATTAATAGTTGAAGTACTTTAAAGAATAATAATAATAGTCTTATAATTATTATTCTTTTATTAAAAAAACATCTCATCGATTGAAATTAATCACTTTCACTAATACACATTGGTACCTTTGTAATTTGAATTAGACCGATCATTTTTTGTTTCTAACAGATTCAATCACTCTTACACCTTTATTTAGAAACAGATTATATTTTTCATTGTTTTTTGTTGATGAATATGTTTTGTAATAAATACATTTTTTAATCATTATTTCATTTACCCTTCATCTCCTTATGACGTAATACAAGAAGGTAAGTAAATAATGAGAAGGCATCCCCAAACACGCACACAGTGACAATTTGTTGACAATAACTACACGCTCGTAATCACACATAATTCGTAATTGGATCCCGTTTTATGCGCATCATTTATTAGAGTTACTCTATCTTGACATGTATATAATCAAATGTTATAACTATACTGATAATTAGCTTTTCCTTCATATTATTCATAATAATTCAACCAACATAAATTAATTTTTTTCAGCCTTTACATCAAAGTTCTGAAATAAGCTTTTATTAAGGCGATAATGCAATATTGAAGGATGGTCAGCCGTGAGATCGTTATGGGAATGATCCGATCCTTTTACAGAATGTTAGAATAAAGTTGATATACCCAAGAGTGTAGCCATCTTGAGGTTGGGTACACAATGAGAGCATTAGTTACTATGTGTTCTTAATATTACTGTGCCCAAAATTCATTATATAATGCAAGTTTATCGAGATGGATTGAGGCTTAAATCTGTTAAGTTTATAATAGGGAGACATGAGCATTCGGTGAATATGAATTGGTTGCTAATTTCTGATGTATCTACTTTTATATTGCTGACGAAGCTGTGCTCTGCTCGCGGTAACACAGCTCTTTCTAGCCTCAAATTAAGCATAGCTTGTGCTGTAGGTTGTAGAGCATAAATAAACATATTAAGCTATGTTTTTGGAAATATATACATAGAAACACTTAGATTAAATAAACATTTTTAAGATACAATTATTTGATTTGAGCAGGAATCGAACTCGCAACTCATGCTGTACCGCCGCGCCCTGGAGGTTGCCAAATTAGATGTTTATTACATAAGTTATTTTATATAATGTTAAAACTGTGCAGTTCTATAATTATTAAACGATTATCTATGTTTATAATACTATGAGTAATTTTAAACATTTTTCATTATTAAGTACCCATCTTATTTATTTCACTTTAAAATCACAAAAGTTGGCCAGGGATTATAAGCTACTCCTTGGAAATCCATTGTACTTGAAGTTTTTACTAGAGGTAAGTACGATTTAATTACAGATTCTGAAATTATTACAGGACAATATGTTCATAGTGGCTTTCAAACTTTCGTGTTCCATGATATTTATTATTATTTTTATTTATAGATATTATTAGTCAGCCTGTGACCACGGCCAGTTGTTCCTGGTCGAAGCGTATTCAAAGGTATGTAATACCTATTGATCGCGTTAATTCGAGTATAAATAATTATTATATATTTATAGTAAAAAAAATTAAACCTGTAAAGTAATAGCGTTGGCTGCTAAAGGTTCCTTATAAAGAACGAAAATTATGTTGGAAATTAAAACGAGACTACAGAAATAAATTTTTATATTTTATTTAAATTTTATAAATCTTATTACACGGTTAAATAATAATAACTTGACACATCACACACACTGTCTGATCCCAAAACTAAGCAGAGCCTGTGTACTATGGTAACCAGATTTCTGATAAACATATTTATACATATATTATTAAATACATCTATATTATAGAAATATGTCATTTCAATAAAATATAATCTGTGCATAGCTCTGATATAGAATGAGTTTAATAAGCCTCTTAACGCATTATTCATAAGTTACGCTTGCGGTGTTAAGTTAAATATTAATTGTTTCATATAAATATTTATTTATTGCTTAAGAAGGCGGCGTTAGGCATTTTATTGTAAACAAATAATTTATAGGGAAAAACTTGTTCCAGCAAAAGCCCGGCCTTGGCTTAAATTCTAATTACATCACTTCAGTTTTTCATGACTAACTTCGTTACGCTTAAGTCTGCCATCCGTAAAAAGCACCTGATTATCATATTACATTTCTGGACTAAAACTGGGGGATTGCCTTAAAATTATAATTTATGTTTATGTCAGCAGTTTAAAAAATATGTTGTGGAATTAACATTTTATTATTGCAAAATTGCTTTATGCTGAAACTGAATATGTAGCAGCAATTTCAGCAAGCAGTTTTAGAAATTGTTTTGGTTTTCAAAATGTTTGTTATCACAATGGCGATGCATGATGGATAAGTAAGATGGATGTTATGGAGTAAGCAAAAACTTGCGAGCCTTGTACTACCTTAAACCCCTTTATTTTAAGGGAATCAGAAGTAAATTAGTAATATCTGTCCCTCTTGCCATAGTCATTTTATGGCAGCATTTTATTCACATTTTATTTCATTACATCCATTTTATACAATTGTTTTATACAGCTGAGGTATCTATTTTATTATATAAAATAATATTTTTATTATTAAGTCACATGTTTTACATCTTAAAATAAGACACCAATGATGTAAGTAATTTTAAGTTTCTTTTGTCTTCACCTTGGATTAAGGTACGATGGGGTTGACATATCCTAACTGGATCAAAACCCCAAAATAAAATAAAGAGAAAAAAAAAAAAAAAAAAAAATAAGACACTATTTGCCGAATATTATGGCAGATATGCAAGCATATTCAGCAGGTAGTGATCCACATTATTTTCTCTGGCTTCGAGGCTAAAAAGTACAGAAAATCACACACGTGATAACATAATAATAAAATTTCAGCTACAACTCCCCAGTTGGCGAAAACTATAGGCTCACTTGAATTCATGTATGCCTAAGCCTTTAGTTGTACGTAATACGTATATACACTTTTAGAAAGAAAGTCCCGCCATCTCCCAATGGACCTATAAGGGCAGTTTTCTTGATGAAATTTCTGTTTCAGCCAAACTTATCTAACTGTACCCACGTTATAGAATGACATTTTTATTGCCCAAGTAAACTCTTCAATAAAAAAAGAGTTTTAATAAATGTTAGAGAGATTAATGGAAATTAAAAATTACGTTGATCTTAATACGAGGGTTACACTGAAAATTTCGGGAATCAAGGAAGTGACACAACATTACTATTTAAAAATGTATTTATTGCTTTTCGAAGTATTCTCCGCGAAATTGGACACATTTTCCATACGATGGAACCAATCATTGAAGCAACCATTCCATTCGGAAGTTGGGGTCTCCAAAATGGCCGTTTTGTAGGCGTCCTTCAGGTGATGAAAATCTCTGACCACGCAATTTATTCTTTATTTTAGGGAAAGTATAGAAATCATTAGGGCTTAGGTCGGGACTGTACGGCAGATGGTCTAATAATTCTATGTTTTCTTGCTATAAAAACTCTTTTGTTCTGTGCGCGGTGTGAGAACTCGCATTGTCGTGATGGAGGATGATGCGGCGGTTGCTCTTTACGGAGTTCGAAAACGACCGATGGCAAACAAATGCTAGCATACCATTCTGCATTAACCGTTCTTTGTCCCTCAAGAGGAATAGTCGCAACATAGCCGGTTATAGAGACAAACGTGGCCACCATTTTTTTTGCAACACTCCGTGAACGAACAATTTTAGTTGGCTTTAACTCATTTTCGAACACCCAAACGCGTATATCCAGGATTCGTCACCTGATACAATGTTGTATACAGCATTTGAGGATCTTGCGTGGAATCTTTCGAGAGTTCCGACGCACCAAGTAACGCGAGCTTTTTGCTCTTCACAGAGCAAATGCGGTATCCATCGGGAAAACAACTTTTTTACACCTAATTGTTCATGCAAGATTATTTGTTTTCAATTAAAAAGATTTTAATATGATAGGAATAGTGGAAATACTCCATTCCCGATACTTTTAGTGCAGCCTATGTAATACACGTGAATAAATTGCTTGGACCTGTTTATGTTGGAAATCAAGAATATGTTTTCACTATTAGAAAATAGTAGAAAAAGCTAACACCTTATTTATTTAAAAAAATATATTTTGAGGTGGATTAATGGAAACTGCCATAGGTTGAATGGGTTATTGAATTTCTGATAGCAAAACTAAGTGTTAATATCTAAACCAAATAGGCTTCTCCTGTGCAATTGATACCTCCTCATAAAAACCTCTTCGTTGTCTAGGTGGAGACCAATTCTTGTCGATTTTTTGTCAGCATTTTGAAGATTCATGACATACACATTGAGGTAATTATTTGTTGTTTTCGATAAAGTTGTTTTCTTTGAAACAGTATAATGCTACTTAGGCTCTAAACTTAAGGTGATAGTGGTATCTGATTTTGATAGACAATTATCATTTCCTGCTTATGAGACGATGCTGCGAATTCAACTTAATGCCTCTTAAGGCCTTAAGGCCTCTTTTGCTATATCATTTGATTATTTTAGCTCCTATATATTCTCGAGGCATTATACAATATTGCATAGATGCGATACTTAGAGATTTTTTATTTACCTGACGTAGTCAGTAGAGCATAAAGGAAAAGTGGTTACAGACCGCAAGAACAAACAAGACCGCAAGGAATAAAATTAGTATCCTAATTCTAACTAATAAACTAAATGCAAATGTGAGTTAGTTTGTTTTTTTGTCACGCTTACACGTTACCAGAGGTACAGAAAAGGACATGGCTTATCTTCCTTCCAGAAAAAAAAATCTGTTCCAAAGGGATAAAATGATAAAATAAATTTTATTGTTCTTTTACGCAGAGTATAGATGCTTATTCGCCGGATTGCTGCAATCTAAGTATAAGCCTTTGTCACCAAATCGAAATACTTATTCACTATAATCTCTAACTAATAGATACTAACAGTATCTTGTACATATTTGGCGAGCTGTATTTTTGGTCTCAAGTAAATAGAGTGTTGAAGGGTGAGCCTGTTGTTGTTTTTCGGGCACATTATTAGAATCAATCCTGCCACTAGAATTTGTCCATTCCTGAAGGGATTCAGGAATTTCATAGAGTGCAATTGAGTATTATTTGATGAAAAACACCCAGAAAATCCAATACCGCCTGATCCGTAGGTCTCATCCAGCACCTTAGCATATCAGTGGTAAACGTGACACACTGTGCAACCGAAGTACTTTTAACAAAATAAGACACTATTAAAATAAAACAGCAAAAATCTTTATAAAATAAAAATAAAATTAAAAACTCTTTAGCTATTTAGCTTTTTTTAAGAAAATTGCACACGAGACCATTGAGCTTGGTTGATGGTTTAAACATCAGAACTGCCAGAAGTAAACTTTATATTTTATAAAAATTTTGCACCACATCCGAATTTGCTATGTGATTAAACTCTTGTCGTTAAACTAATTTAAAATTCAAAAAAGTTACTAATTTAAACTATTTTTAAACACAACTGATGTGTCAAAAAACGAATTAGGTACCAGTCGCCATATTCAATCTAAGGATTCTAACAATACCCTATACATCTAAATCTATTTAGGTATTTAAATGTTATGGTGGAATAAAAAACTCATGAACCCTGAAAACATTACACTCCATTTTTGGGAAGTCGTGTAATTACGAAGTTCACATAATCCGTGTACAAACTAAAGCATACCCTCTATCTTCAGCCCATTTCCTGTGTCACGACTAACATTTCAAATAAAAGTCGTCTGGCCACCATTACATTTTATATGACAGGAACAGTGCTAATGTCCATTCTCTTAAGTCCCTCCAGTTTCCGACCTTCAAAATGTTATCCCGGATCACTGTTAATACCTTTGTTCTTAATGGGATTTCATGCCATTAGGTACATATAAATGTCGTCGTCTATCTGAACATATTTTTTAAACCGATGTAAGCAACATTGAAATATTTTTTTTAGTTTACTTGGAGTATTCCTCCATCGAACATTTTCGCATAGAAAATCAAAATTGGAATATACGCTTTAATTTTTCGCACGTCACACATTACTAGCATCCTTATTAACCCCTTTTTTTTTGTGCGTGTGCAACACACACGGGGTTTCTGTGTGACGGTGTGTCGGAATCGACTAAAACTACATGGAGTGCCATACTGCGCCTTAAATAAGAGGGAACCGGGAACAGCTTTTATTAAGACATCCGCACCCCTCCTAGCGCACCACCTTTGGATAATTCCTCTCAATTAGGTGACGTCCAGGTACCGCCTCCTTGCGGCTAGCCACTATAACGAGTGGAGGGGAAAACCCGTCCCATACACCGCAGCCACACTCGGGGCTGCATGAGGCGTTGGAAAGTGCGGATCACCGGCGGCCAATTGGGTCTGAGTGGAGATCTTCTTCTCGGGCCCTCTCCGTCGCCTCCTGCTGCAGGATGCGGTCGCTGAAAAATTTCTGTCGCTACCGGCTAACTTCTCCAGCTAACCTAAACGCTTTGTAATAGGAATGGGTTTCACGTCGGTATTGTAGAACGCGTCCACTTAAACATAAGTCGGACACCTTACCCCTTATGCTACCTTCACGTAATAATTGACTCATTTAATAAATCAATTAATATCTACATTTATATTTGGCCGTCTAATATTCAAATATATGTACAACATTAATGGCATTCAACTTTCCCGATCTGGTCAAACCCTTGCTTACAACCGAAAAAAACACACCACGGTATCGATTCCGTGAATAAATTATTCTATATGTCGATTAAATCTACCTACGCAATAATGATTAAGTTTCTACAAACCGTCCATCGATATCCACGTAGAGCTTTAGTATAGCAGCTCGATACACTCCTCTATGTAATCATAAATGATGAGGCTTTTTGCCGTATGACATACAGAAACATAACACATTTTGTGTTTCCTTTAACGGATTTAAATAAGTATTCTTCTAATCGCCAAGAGACTGTATATAAAAATAATGATTTTGGTAAAAAACGACTTACGTCATAACGTGAAATATATTTAGAGGGTAATAAAGCGACAGGTTCAAGTGCTCATTTTGCTGAATTTAATACCATATTAAGATAACTGAAATAAAAGCATAAGCAAGAAACAGGATGGGCCTACTGGTGCCTATGAAAGTGGTGTCATTCATTCGTTGCTACTCTATCTCTGTTCCCATTCGCGTTAACCGGTTTAACCACCATTTTCAGTAGAATGTAGGTAATGCCCGCAGCCTCTACTCCTACATGTTGAAGTTTTTCCATCATGCTTAATGCACGTGATAACAATATAGTCGTAAAATTTTCCATAGACTAATAAAGATCTCTTTATTAATTATTATTACTCGTTTCATTATTTATGATATTGTAATTGAAATTTTCACACTTTTCTTTCTAAGTAGTTCAACTATTTTAAAAGTTGAAAAAATTTCACAAAAACTGTCCAATATGTTCAATTGGTAGAACAGATCCTTGAAAACAATGGAGTAATAGTCATCTGCTGTCCTACCTGCTTTAAAAGAAATAAAGTATTGCAAAAAAAAAAATATCTATCGTCAACCTCCTGTGACGGCTTTATCACTCGTACTCGTAGCATGTTTTCTTCAAAATATGAAATAGCATTGAGCCCTACTATGTACAAAAGGTTAGTAGATAAACACAACATTTAGGCCAAATATAGATGAAAGAGTTGATGTAGTATCTTGATGGCTTTAATATGATGTTCTTTTAATAAAACACTGAGCTAAATATAGCGTTAAAGTCCCGAAAGAGACGACTCTGAACAAAAATATCAGTCATAAACTGTGTCGTCATATGATCTTTCCAGTTGTTAAAAGCTGATCTCGATCGATGGTTGAGATTAACGACGTGAGGTATTATGTTGATCTGGATTTATGTAATTTTTAAGCCAGACAAATCGTTAATTCGTATTTATTCAAGGTTAGTAAGTAGACGTATCATTTTTAACTTATTTTTAATATGCCTTACGCATCATATGTTGACCTGTAGCGGTCATCTTTGCGTAGTCATACAGTAATGAAGTAACATCACTTTAATGGGCATTACTTTCTAGCGGTATCGATTAATGTTTTGAAGGTGACTTTGTACCTACAGATTCATATAGCTTTAGCGATAGAAAAATACATGAATAAACACTACACTTGACAAATCGTATATGCTTAAAAACTATTGCTATTATTCTTTCATTTTTAACCGACTTCAAAAAAGGAGGAGGTTTTTTCTTTTATATTTATTACCTCAGAACTTTCGACTGGGTGAACCGATTTTGATGATTCTTTTTTATTTGAAAGCTGGTACTTCCCGTGTGGTCCCATTTCAATTTGGTCCAGTTCTGACAATGGTATTCATGAGAAAACCATATAAGTCTTTTATGGAATAGTTTTTTTTTTGAAGTCGGTTTTTTTTGAAAGAATTATTTTCTGTGGGTATAGTAAAAGACGCTCGTGGAACGGCCTTAGCCGCGGTCAACATGAATTCCTTTCCGCCAGTAAGATTTCTCGACGCAATAATTAGACGACTTTTTAACAACTATTTAGTTACCTTATGCTATGTTACCTTGCAACGTTTTAAACCTGCTATTTATTTTTACTCGCATATGAACCAAACTTTAATTATTTTTTTTAATATTTTATTGTGACTCAAATAATTATATTCAATATACAACTAACACATTAAAACTAATTAAAAAAATAAATAATAATAATATATATACGGGCTATTTACATGCATGCATCATAAAATTCCTCCGCATCGTCGCCTACTGGCAGTGTTCCCAGAAGGCTGGCAGCATTTGGCATCTGGCAGCTGCGTTTCTGCTACAAGAAAGGCCATGATGTCCGAGACTGTCGACAGCTTCTCCACAGTGACAAAGATGCGGAGAAACACAAGGAGCTCCTAAACGAAGGCAAGTGGCAAGGCGGAATGTGTTATCGCCCAACATAGGCACATGTTGGGCGATGGAAGTGCCTGAATCCACAGGCCTGATTCGCATTCTCCCACAGCCAACAAACGAGCGCGCTCTGCAACATTGTATGTGGTGTCAATTAAAAAAATCCTTCTTAAAGTGCATAGCGGCGCGTCCCATTGCCTCTGAGAGACTGGATTAACAGGTAAAAGATTATTGGGACAAGTTATCTGGCAAGCATTTATAGCATCGGTCTTGCAGGACACTTCAGAATTAACCAAGATGGGTTATGGCCTCCAACAATTAATTAACTTTAATTTTAAATAGCACTTTTGAATTTGTGTACATAAAAATACATCATTATTGTCGTCACAATATCTGCTATAATCATACTTACTTCCTCGCTCAGGTAATGCCAGAATCTAACAGGGTTTCTATAAACCTTTGTTTACTTATTAAAAACTTAATTCTTAGAATTAAATAACTACTACACTGGTGAGGCATTGACCTAAAACTACCTTCTAATCCTTTTATGACCTAGAATAATTTATTTTTTAATTTTATTTCTTTCCACGAACTCTATATTTGTGTAGTATTCATGAAAACAAGTATCTATTGGATTATACAGAAATAGTAAAAGTAGGCTAGACAGGTAATTTGAGGTTTTCCTTGAAATACAAAGGGTTATTGTGAAGTTCATTAGAAATATTCATAGTTTTCTTTCATTTAAAGAGACAGACTAATCGTTTTCTTGACTTAGTGTTAACGGTAAAGTAAGTTAAGGAAAGCGACATTGGGCTTTCTGGAGTTGAGCAGCATGGCCATGTAGGACGGCTTCAATTTTTATTTTATTTTAATTTTGTTTTGATTAATTATCTTTGTGATATGATTTGTTACTTTACTAGTTAAGGGGGCCTGTAATAAGAGCCGGTTAGTGAAAACTGGAATATCATATAAAGATAGGTAGACTAGTGCTTGATATAGTTATCACCATTCACTTTGTAGTGATTGATCATCCAAATTTAAGTATATTTTATTTAAGTTTGTACTTTATAGTTTTTATTTTTATTTAAATTTAAAAAACTGCTTACCACATCATTTGGTCCAAACAGGCCACTGCGATCACTTTTTAATTTATTTTTTTATGGGATAGGGGTAAACGAGCAGTCGGGTCACCTGATGGTAAGTGACTACTGCCGCCCATGGGCACCTGCAACTCAAGAGTCACAAGTGCGTTGCCGGCCTTTAAGGTGGGAGTAGGGGAAGAGGGGGAGTGGGGGAACAGGGGGGAAGAGGGGGAGAGGGAAGGTTAAGGCCTCCGGCAGCCTCACTCACTCGGCGAAATACAACGAAGCATTTCTTCACTGCCGGTTTTCTGTGAGACCGTGGCCGTGGTATCACTCGGGTCGAGCCGGATCATAGCTGCCGAAGCATGGCTATCGCACATTTGAATCGAAGTCGTTTATGTAAGGCATATTAAGTTTTAATTTATTAAAAGAGCAAAAATCTGATTAAGCATATTAAGTGCCACGCCTTCATGTACATTTGTTAAAATATTTCAAATTAAAAATTGTTCAATAGTTAATGGAATCGTTCTAATTTGTAATATTTAAATATACACTTTTATAGGTAAAGAGTTCTAAGTAATTGCTCTATTTATACGGGTGAATTAGAATTAATGTAATTTCTTTAATCTACGTTATCAGTTGCTGATAAGTAAGGGTCCTGATTAATGACCTGTCTGACTGATTTTCTTTCTGAAAAAAAAAATAGGTCTTACTAGTTTCTTGACATTTTGACCCTTAATACAAGTATTTTAATGCTTCGATTTGGAATGTATCCACGTGGTTAAAGTTGTTTTCAAAAATAAACACGTTTTGTTGGGGATCACATTTAGCATTAAAATACTAGGCATAGTTACAAAGTACCAGTAGCACAGGATTCTATCAAAGAATAAAAACATAACTATATTATTATTATAATAGGACTTGCGTGGAAGGGGAATATCACACCTCAATTTCTAATACGCGTGTTGGCAAACCAATCTTCATAAACCTGTAACCTGTAACAGAAATACACCTCTAAGCTGGTTAACAGCGGTCTTCTGTGCGTTAGATGGTCAAGTTTCTGCTTCATTTATACTAAGTAACTGAAATCGGTTTATTTATTTCTTAAGAAACATAAACAATATCCAATATCGAACCCCACCCAATGCACTACCGTCGTGAACCTACTCCTAACACAAGCGTTAAGCTTAGCTGGAGGGGTTAACAAGAATACTAGTAATGTGTGACCCATGTTACTAGTAATCTCTAAAAAAAAAAAAATTGCACATCATTATAAACGCACATAGCAATAATTATACGTAAAGATACCATTGGAAAATTAACTACAAATAAAACTTAAAACTAAGCACCTAAAACCTAAATGACAACACATCTAACTTTGACTCTGCACCAACTTACAACAAAATCTGCCAAAGGTATCATGAAAAATGTCGAAGTCGTTGTCTCCAGAGCTCCCACACAGAGCGTTGTACTCAGAACAGATTCGTACAAGGGGAAACTTCCGCCAACATTGGTTTTGCAAAGTCGTATACGATACTATTCCTATTTCGTTCACTTGATGACATACTTAAGAGGGAATTTAATATAGGGGTAATACACAACGTGTGTACAAGCAAGATTGTGTTTAATCTGAATGACGCAAGCGTCCTACTTTCCTTACTAAAACATTTTTGATAAGGTATCAAATTATATCAACTCACATTGACATTTTCTAAAGGAAACGATGGAATGAGGAAAATTTTCGGCAAAACGATTTGTGAAATTAAAAATATACGAACGTGGAAATTGACCTACTAAGTACGACAACAGGGCTGAATAATTCGACATTTTCTTTGAAAGTCTCCATTTAAAACATTATTAACGTAGTGATTGCTTTCGTTGTTTCACAATACAAGGTTGTTTTAATGTATATTATTTGGGACTTCAATTAGAATTGTTATAAATATTTCTTTACTAGCGACCCGCCCCGGCTTTGCACGGGTACAAATTATACACCTAAACCTTCCTCATGAATCACTCTGTTTATTAATGAAAACCGCATGAAAATCCATTCAGTAGTTTTTCAGTTTATCGCGAACAAATAGACAGACAGACAGACAGACGCGGCGGGGGACTTTGGTTTATAATATGTAGTGATAATAAATCTTGATGGATGATCACAGAGTTCGCCTGCTGCTATAAAGAAAACGTTACATATTTCAGTTTACACAATAAAGTGTATCATTTGAATTATATCATTAATTGCAAGTTGATATCAAAGTATATAATTAATTAATTTTGCCAAGGAAAATAGTAAATAACAATGAACGCTAATTATTATCTCATTCATTTTAGTTTCAATGTTTTGTAAATTTGTAATTGTCCATCAACATATGTGGTTACTGACTGTGTCTACAACATTTTACCTTTTTGCCGATTGCATTGATTCTATTCTTGTCTGTCTTTGTTTCAATGAAAGCATACTTATGTTTGATAAAAGATCTCAGTTCTGAAATATCAATTCAATCAGAGATACTTTTCTAAAGAGTTGACGGAATTTTGTACTGGTGCAACACGCATCCATCAGTACAAAAGGTTCGATATGAAAATACGTATACTTACATACTTTAGTTATATGTTTAATATAGATCATAAGATTATATTCTAACTCCCTTATTAAGGTGATTAAAACTTTTATAAATAAAGTCGAATTTTGTTCTTTTCGTATCTATAAAAACTTTCGTAAAACTCACAGGACTGAGTGGGTAGAATTCCAAAGTACTTGTTTTATAGCCAAAAAAAAAACACGTTTTAACAGCCAAAATCATGTTTGTTATATTTAAAGGAAAAATATATTCTAAATTTGTTTGTTTATTAGGTATTAGCACGTATTGGGCACGCCACAATTGTGGCGGTAAGACCCGTCATGGAGCATTGGCTAGAGAGGCGACACGGCTGCTTCGGTAAGTATCTGTGTCGTATAGGACGGGAGCCAACGTCTGCGTGCCACCACTGCGGAGGCTGTCGTGAGGACACTGCACTCCACACATTAGTGGAGTGTTCAGCGTGGGTGCAGCAGCGCCTCAACCTCGCGACGACTATCGGTGGGGGAAGCCTTTCGCTGGAGACCATGGTTCTGTCTATGGTCCGAAGCGAGAGTGCGTGGAATTCCGCTGCCTCATTTTGCGAGGAGGTGATGTTGGCTAAAGAGGCGGCGGAAAGGGTACGGGAGAGGACGAGTACTCTCCCGTCCTGCAGAAGACGCACCAGGCGCCGGAGAGTACAGAACGATCTCCGGCCTCCATGAGCGCTGGCCTGGGGGTAACGGGTAGGGCTGTCCGTTACCCTAGCAGAAGCAGGCATGAGAAGGTGGCGCGACGTGTTCCGTGCGCCTCTCTAAACCGGACGGGGGCGAAGCCCCCGTACTCTATGGTGTGGCCGCCTGCTGACCAAGAGGCGGCCAAGGTCTGCAGGAGTTCCCGGAGGCTTCCTTCTTAGGGTATTCCCGGGTCCCCTGCAATAGGCCCACTTGTGACGGAACACCGTGTGGTTTTAGTCGGTTCGATTCCGACATACCACTTCACCATTAGCTCAGGTGAGGTTATGACCCGAGGGGGTTTCCACACGAAAAAAAAAAAAAGGTATTAGCACGTATAGTCTTTATATATATATGATATATTTTCTATATGCATCAACGAAACAGATTTAAATGAGTATATTATTCTACTCTTATTGTAAATTATTCCGTATACCTGTTTACTACCTCACTATTATAAAAATGTACGAATTAAGTTTAGTATATTTTGTTTATAGTCAGATAATATATGAATCATTATATCTTTTAAAATGTAGTATCATTTTCAATACATCCAAACTCACTTGAAACTCGTTCAACACCCTTGGGGTGGGAATTCTGTTTTCCAAACTTTATGACCGCTTTTTTATATAAAAGTTATAAAAAATACAATAAAATCTTTTGAACATTAGTAGAAATATACGTAACATAATTATATTATGTGTATACAGATAAAAATGCAATGTGATTAATAACTAGAAATTTATCAAATATAATTTAAACAACCAAGGCAACTCTGTCCTGGACAGATATCTTTATAACCCTGCATAATCCCATGCAATACATGGAAAACCCTTGCATGGGATCATGCAGGATAATCCGCGAGTTCTATCTAATACTTACTAGACATGTTTCCAGCTATGTACTATGTAATTTTTCTTAAGGTGGATAGACTCTCGTGACAATGTCTTTAACCTATATTTCGGAGTGTGGCGCGGCGACAGGTCAGTTTCGAGACTTCGAGCACACATCGTGTGACTCGTAACTGATTACTATTGATCGACCGAGGTGACTTGTTTATATGTCTAAATACAATACTATTGGACTATTGGTAGCTCAGGGACGGGTCAGCCACACAAAATCGATATAATTTAGTACGTAGCTTGCGTGTAAGTAAATGATGAAGACGTTTATGTGTGTAGGCGGTTTTTTAAAATAAACTTACGTATTTGTTTATAATAGAACAATATTCAATAGGCATGGGTACTGGGTCTACCTAGTTGTGTTAAAATAAAGGCAATGCAAAACGCCTTTCTTTTTAAAATTAGATCTATTGAAAAGTACTCAAATTTCAACCAATTGAAAAGGACATTTTTATAACGCATGCAGCCACAACTAGAATATGCCACATACCGTCTTCGCTAAATATTCTTAAGGCCATGAAGGGTAAACGTCCTCGTGTTATTTTAAAGACGGTAATGTGCAAATAGCGCTACTCGTGTTTGCAAGTGTCTATAAGTTAAGGTAACCGTTTACCATAAGGGACCAAAAGGTAGTTTTTAGTCTTCTAAGAAATCAGGGATGCAAAATGTCAGAAAGTAATAAGAAGTCAGGTATGTAATAGTCAGAAAAGATTAGGTTTTATTATGATAATATTATTGTTGAACGAAATCAAAAGACATGCGGATGATATCATTAATTAACAAACCAAACATATTTCAATTTACATTTTGCTGACGAAATTCATTATTCCATTTTCAAATTCGAACCTCGAAATAAAATATAGACGGTGTTATTGTTGACCAAAGTTTAATTTGTTTCAGTTTCATTTCGAATTATTATGAGAAAATTTTAACATTTACATACGAATTCTATTCTGATCTGATCCTGTTTCGTAAACACTATGTTTATAGAAATAGCTTTCCCACTGAAATGACTTCTCAATGTGACAAAAAACTCTTTTTGTTTTGTTATCTTTGTAGCCGTGATTATAATTCCTAATGATTTTTAGTTTCTCCAGAAAGGAAATAAGATGACACACACACGTAGGTTAAACAATTGTGAATACATTAGATCAGTAACCAGAAGTAACGAGGTCTCTTTGCTTTGCTGTAGATAGATCTAGAAGATATTATCTTCCAATCTAGCCCTAACCTAGAGGAGCAAAGAAGAACGAAGAATCTTTCTTGCTAGAACTTATTCTATGTCTATACTTCAGTATCATTGGTTTACTTCAAGGAAATGTAGAGATCTGTTTTTTTTTATTGTTACGCAAATGTATGTTAAATGAGCTATAAATGCATAGTGTCGCGCACCTTGCCCGTAACTACAGTGTTATCTGAGTAGTATTTAAAGAGCTTATCTTTAAGAAGCTCTTTAAAGAGACTTAAAGTAAGCCAATGATACTGAAGTATAGACATAGATAATTTATAATCCTAAACAGAAGTTGTCTAGTCCTCAGTCAATTAAATGTATTGTGTTATAGTAGCGGGACAACCTCGAACTTTCTGGGTTCAACTAATGACCCTAAATTTTATATATAAACAGATACTTCAGTTGGGAGATATTACTTTATTTTTAGTTAATCAGAATCTGAAATGATCCATAAGGCGATGTTTTTAAAATAATTATGAAGATATTTTAATTTATTCATTGAAAATTCTAACAGTATCTCGATTCTATTTCACGACTTCAAATTGGGTTTTAACGACCTCCAAAGTATTTTCCTCAAGTTAAAATCTTCATATTTAACCCTTTCTTCGTAATGTTTCATTCAATTGTAACGTTTTAGCCCGCTTTGGTGAGATTTATTTAACAATTAAGAAAATCATAAATTACTTAAAAGCTAAATTTTAAAATCATCAATTTTATTGATATTTATAACCTACGTTTGTTGCTTTTGATGTGGAATTTAATCTGGAAAAATTAACAACGTTACCTAACACATTTTTAAATCTATAGAAATTACCTCAGGATTAGCCTCGATCCCATCGTAGAACTGCTTACTGCTTTGCGGTTAATATTCCAAATTGCACCTTAGAGATACTATTTCAGATATTAGAAAGGGGCTAAATTTTAGTGCTGGCCCTCACTGATAGTATAATCTAGTGTTTTGGGTTCGATGTCCATAAAAAAAATATTTACTTGTGTTCCTAACACAAAATTAATATAATTGTGTGTGTAAAATGTCATGGTCGCCCAACATCCAACAAAAAGGTTTTTATTGTAGTGTATACGGGGAAGAATGGAGTGACACATTAAGTTCACAAAACAACAATTAAGAATGCGTTTCTCCCAATCAATCAGTCAAACATCACTCTGCACATAAATCTTTTGGATTTATTTTTATTTGAACAGCAGAAATATAATAAAGTGAAACATAGATTAAGATTAAGACCCCTTTCACCTTCAAATTGCAGAAGTTTTATGTCATACTAAATATACTTTAAAAGCACAAAGGTAAGCTTTTTGGGTAGACCTAAAAAGCATTACTTTTCCTGTGACCGAGTGATCAAAGTTGGCTCGGAATAATAAGCGGAAGGACATTGTAGCTCATGCTAGCCCTATTATTAGTACGTTAGTATTGTAGTTCCTAAAATATTAGCATGTTCGGTGTAAATGTTTGGTACTGAAGTAAAACACAATTTCATACTCGTTATTCTTCTCACGGATCGTTCTATTAATAGAAAAGTATTTCTGTGTAGTTTTTATTTTAGTAATGGTAACAGAGCTGCCGATCGTTGAATAGACCCTCTATTGTCCCAAGTTTGACAACTTCAGATTGATGTTACTTTTATCTGCAGAAGTCGACATGATATGAAAATTTCACTCAAGTCCTCGAGTATCGGTATTCTTCACAGGTAAACATAAAAGTAAGTACTTATTGGTGATACATATTCGCAGCAAATAATACTCAATAACACTAACAACAATAACACTCATACTTTAATAACTAGTAGATATACTATAATTTAATTTCCTCAAGGGTTACAGTCATAGGTTTCCTAGTATCATAGTTTCAAAACATTGCATGTAAGCAATATCCGCATGTTGTCAAATAATGTACTTTCTTCACAATTTTGGTTGGTCTGAAAATAACGCAGTCTATCAATTTCTAAAAACAATCTGTCAACCCGTTCTCAAGTGATGCCCCGACAAACACGTGGCAATAGATTTTAATAATTATTGAACAAACTCCAATTTCCTAAATATTATTTCGGAAATAAATTCGTAACTATTATTCGAATCATTCGCTTTTATTTCTTCAAAAGAGGACGACCGAAAGACCTCTTAATTCCTCAGTGAATTGCAACAAAAAACACAAATATATGCTAGCAAACCGATTGAAGTTGTTTACTACATCGTTAGCGTAAACAACTATGCAGGCTAATTGATGCCGTAAGTGTCTGTAAAATCTTTATTCCGCAATTTCATGAATGATGCCGCTTTGAAGGGCACCATGATTCAGTAGTCGTTGATTAAAAAATATTCTGATTCTCTCTTTGACTGGCCTGTTGGTCTAGTGGTTAGTGACCCTGACTGCTAAGCCAGAGGTCGTGGATTCGATTCCCACCCAGGACAAATAATTGTGTGATAAGCATGATCATTTGTTCTGTGTCTGGGTGTAATTTATCTATAATATGTATGTATTTAGAAATATATAAGTATGTTTATCAGCAATCTGGTTACCATAGTATAGGCTAGTTTCGGATCAGACGGCCGTGTGTAAGATGTGTCAAGTTATTATTATTATTATACGCATCGAATACTGTCTCGCTTTCGAAGAAGCGGCAGGAAAACCCACGGTGAGGTAGGCAACGGTCTGCGGGGGCGTCACACACAGACGAAAAATCGATAAAAGTTGTCATAAACGAGTGAGATGTGTGAAGTTATTATTATAAAAAAAAAACTGTAGAACCTTGAAACTTGAATGAAGAAGAATACTGTAAAATAATCATATTATTATACTCGTAATTAAGACTACTATATTATTGTTTATATAGAATGGTTATGACTATTTTATGTCATATTGTTTTCGTTTCTGATTAATACAATTCTGAAGTAAAAAGTACATAATGAGTACAAATACTAAATACCTAGGTAGTATTAAACATACCTAGGTAAATAATCGGCGTATTTGCTGTAAATAAGATACCTATTCTTAGTTTTAAAGTAATCATTTTGGTGTGTAACTGCGTACATTATTTATCACTCTTAACATTATAAAAACACCAAAAATCATATTTCCACTTATGTTTAGGTGATAATATCAATGATTCATATATATCCAATGATCCGCCTACCTACTATTGCTGTTTGGTTGTTTTCTGTTATTGTAGACTCTGACGGTTCAGTTTGCCGGTCAGCTTTGGCCAAATTGTGTATCCAGTAACGTGCCGTAATTGGACATCGACGGCGAAAATTTGTTTTATCCAATTTTTGGCTCCTAACAACCGGAATATGCTACTTATACCAATTATGGCTTCAGGATTACACTTTTCTTTTTTTGAAGAATTGTTTTTATAATAGGTATAAATAAAGTTACTTAAATATCTCTTTTTCTTTAATACTTTTAATATCCAGCCTTTTCTCTTCTTTAGGATCATCACTACGTACCATGTCAAGACATATGTCTTATATCAATGTGGGTTCAAGAATAATATGATGCTATAAATGAGGTATTTAAGACGGTTATCTCAGAGGAAACGACCGAAGCAACATGTGGCAGTATTAACGGTTGAAAGAAATTTTGCTGTTTTGTATAGTTAGCTACTTTCTTTTTTCAACAGTGAATTTCATTTAATAAGTTCAACTAGTTAAAGTAACTCGGTCATCTCAACGTTCAATACTGATGATTGCCATTGTTCTTATTATGTTATAAACCAGTTAATTAACACCATGACCAATATACCAGATTTAAAAATATCACCACTACTCGACGCTAGACGGTGAATTCACCAACACGAGCTCAACTCAAAATAATAAAACAAATATACAGACATTGTAAAGGAAATAACTACAAAAATCCAATTTCAGCCCCAAAACATGATTAAAACACAATATTCCTACAATATCTTTCTTCTAGCTGCATATAAAACTCCAAAAGTCCTGCAGTGCACAGTAATTAGTTTTTCCTCTTCTCTGAAAAAAGTGGTTTTTTGAGTTAATACCTGTTTAGATCTAGGTGTTCGATATTATATGACCATAAAAACAGGTGTTCAAATTTTAAAATTCAAATTTGAAACTACCACCATTTCAATGAAGGGTTTAAACAAAAGTTTTATTGACCTTACAGGATTTTACAGTATGATAAATACAAGGTTGTGGTTAAAAGTCCAAAGCTACGGTTGTCATATTTTAAAAGCTAATATTTCTCGGAATATATTTTTAAGAATTCACTTTACGAATACAATGAACAACTTATTTTTTTTAAGACAGATTTTTTTAATCCACCGCCATAGCCATTACGCTACCGCCACGCAGTTGACTTGTTTTAAAGTGCCTACCTAGCTATTTTACAAAGCGTTATCATGTGAACTGTTTACTTCTTTCTTCTATTCTAACTTTAGTATTTCTTCATTCGCAAATTTTATATAATTAATTCATATTAAAGGTCTTACAAGACTGACGAGGTCATCCTCGTCAGTCTTGTAAGACCTTTACATACACGTACATTTTATTATTAGGGCGTTGTGGAGGTGTAAATGTTAGTAATCTTTTTTTTAATTAATATGAATAATGAAAGACAATTACATAAATGCTCAACCTTAATTTATTTTTGGACTTTTATTTTATAATATTACAGACTTGAGATATTGAGCAATCTCAATTAGTAACGAAGATTAGTAATGATAACGATCAATTCAATCTGATTAATCTCTCCACAATATGCTTCCATATTAAAGTATTTATTGATTTTTTTATGACGTAATAATAATAACTTGACACATCTCACACACAGCCGTCTGATCCCAAACTAGGCAGAGCCTTTACTATGGTAACCAGACTGGTGATAAACGTAATTACATATTTCTAAATATATCCCATTATAGATAAATTACACTCAGACACAGAACTAATGATCGTGCTCATCACACAATTATTTGTCCTGGGTGGGAATCGAACCCACAACCGGTGGCTCAGCAATCAGGATCACTAACCACTAGTCCAACAGGCCAGTCAAGTATCTTGTAGGAATGGAAATACTTATCTATGTGAGCGCAACATGTCCATGTTATGTGATTGAAGAAGTAATGCATTAATGCTAAACTGATAACTTGTCCAACTAACAAATATCCGGCGCAACCGTACATATTAACTACTTAATATTTGTACCGTAAATTACTCCTTACTATGAGGTTTTCTGAGAAAGTATTTAACCCAAATAACTACCAAAATTAACTCAGACATTTATAAAGATAATTTTTCTAGTGTTTGTACGTAAAGAATTCACATTGTTGAGGAAGAGGTTGTGATGTAAAGTAAAGAACCTCAGGCAGTCCTAGGCTAGACTTACATACCCCAACACAACGGTTGATATTGGAAAGTTGTACTAATCAGTGTGATATTGCACGTTTCAGGATTAGTAGTTACGAAGTAATTAAGCTCATCTTCGGTAGATGGTGTTTGGCATGTGCAAGGTTAAAAGAGTACCTATAAGTCATGATTGAATCTTTTACTTGCATTTACGGCCATGACTCTTACAATCCCGCTACAGCAACAAGTGAGCGTGGAAATTGCATCATAAATTAATAACTTTTGTATTGTGTTCTACTGCTTCCTACGACTTACACCAAGCTCTAAGAATTGAGCGAGCTTATTGCTGTTTGAATAACCGATTGTTTAAATTAAGAACGAATATATCGAATATTATTTCCGACACACTTTTGAATTTCAAAACTTTGTTTCACTGTAATTTGTTCCACTTTGAACAACTTTTCGTTCATTACTACCCTCGTACTGAACTTTGACATTCGAGTTTTTAATATTTAATTCATTGAAATGGAGTTAAGCAATGTTAAACGGTACTATTTTTTTAGAAATAATATGGACAATGTAAATACATAAACTCACAATTTATCCCAAAACTATACCAAAAAGAGAACAAGGTCAAATGACTACATTTACATTAAATTGCTGATTTGATTCCAAAAGTAGATTATAATAAATTTTATTGTAGTAAAACCCCAATAACATAATTATTAGCTACTAGCAGCGTCCCGCGGTTTCATCCACGTAAGTCCCTATCCCGTGGGAATATCGGAATAAAAGTAAAAGTAGCTTATGTGTTAAACCAAGTCTCCAGCTATCTACACACCAAGTTTCAACGTAATCGGTTCAGTAGTTTTTTCGTGAAAGAGTAACAAACATCCATACATACTTTTGACTGGCCTGTAGGCCTAGTGGTTAGTGACCCTGACTGCTATGCCATAAGTCGTGGGTTCGATTCCCACCCGAGTCTGGGTGTTCTTTGTGTCTGTTGTTTGTATGTTTGTAAAGTCCCCCGCGACCCAAGTGTAATTCCTAATGCGGGAGTTGTCTCTTCAAAAAAAGAAAATACATACATACATCCATACAAACTTTCACGTCTATAATATTAGTAGGACATAGAAAAAGTAATGCTCTATTCATGTACAACAGTATGTCACTGTCATACATGTCGCACGTTTAATGAATTTATCTGAAAATGTACGGGACTATGAAAAAGATTTCAAAGCATTATTTCTCTCTCTCAAACACTTATTTTATAAAATTGTTAGATTTTAGTAAAACAAATGAATCTATCAGTATTATATATTTTTTTATATATATTTATGAAAATACCTTTAACTTAGCTTGGTTGGCTGTTTTTGTTTTCTAAATTATTATTGTCGTAAGTTTGGACAGAAGACCCAATAATGTTGACCTGTACTGAGTAATAGTTTGCAACCGGAACATCCACATTCCATCCGAAGAGCCGGAACGAAAAGAGCCGGAACGAAAGAACGACGAGGCCCACGAATAGGGAACTACATACTCTTGAGAATCGTCATAAAGTCGCCTGTTTATCGGTTTTTTATAGGATTCACTTTGGTGAGTATGCGAACGCTCTCTTCGATTAAATTGAACCCTCACCATTCCTTCATCGGACTACTAGGCGCCGACAGATGTGCCATCCTTTCGTTGTTGAAACTACGATGACGATACCAGACTGAAAATAAGAAAATGCATAATAGTAAAAAAAAAATAAAGCGTATTTTATAAACTATAATTTATTTAATAAACATCATGCTAATATTTTAAAGGCGAAAGATTGTGAGTGTGTGTGTATGTTTGTTCTTTCACGCAAAAACTATTGAACCGATTCCTATGAAACTTGGTATGTGAATAGCTGGAGACCTGGATTAACACATAGGCTACTTTTTATCCCCATATTCCAACGGGATCGGGACCTACGCGAAACCGCGGGGCGCTGCTAGTGTCCAATAAATACGTAGACACAACCAGATCTTTATATGAGACATCATACAAATCTAAGGTCGTCATTCATTCCCAAGGCTGCGAGTTTGAGAAATAAGGGTAAAAAATTTGTATCGCCTGGACAAGACACGATTAATGTCAAGTTTATAATAAAAGTCTTTTACAAAAACTTTAACCTTGAGTTCAGCGAAAGTTTGATATCAAATTATGACGCTTAAATTGACATTTCAGATTGATCTTTTAGATCATGTTTTTTATTTTCAATTTGAATTTAATTATCTTACAGAGGCTTATTGTGATTCAACGTCACTACTTGTATGGCACTTATGAAATCATTTTATTTTTTATTCGTAGAACATTAAAAAAGTGGATTTATAAATATTATATTTTAAAAAAAATTTACACGTTTCTATAAATTGTCAAACGTTTGCTAAGAAATTGTTTCTAAAGTCCACTTTACATAAAAAGTAGCTAGATTTACATTTTTAATAATTCACAAGAAAAGCAAATATATTTTTGAAGTTTAGACTTTTTTTAATTAGTTTTTATAACTTTGAAATTACACACCTTTTTAATTCACTCCGGAAAATGGTGTTCGATGAGAAATAATTAAAGCAGTTACATAAAACACATGTCGAGATAAAAGGGCTGTGCCATATTTGAGAATTTATTTGCTCCGAAATACGACTATAATAATAATTAGGGTCGAATTTCGACCAGTGGGTGGACACTGGTTAGTATATTTTTAAATTTTTTAGAAAGGCTACTCTCGCATTAGGAATGTTCCTGTTTCGTGGTGGCTTGACAAACATTTAAACAACGGAAAAAAGAACATTCAGACTTGATGACCATGACCTGACTTGACTTTGACTCTAACTTTATCATGTAGGAGTTGACCTTTAATTTTATAACTATTATTTTTATCATACTGTGAAGGTACCTGAATATTGAATGTATGTGTATGTAAACCTTAAAATCTCTTTACGCTCACTCAAAACCCAGATTAGGTCAGATACCGTTCGTTCCAATTACAATTTTGCTGGTATTAACCCGCGAACGGCAGCTCCGGTATTTTTATACCCAATAAATCCATTACGAATTCGGCTCGAGTTACACAATTCATTGGGTCCGGTTTTTGTGATGTGTTTAACTTGGTTTTCGGCGGATTAACAGTGTTTTTTGTATTTTATACTATAATTGTGTACGTACATTTTGATTTTGATCAGTTGAAGTAGATAAATGTGACCTAGGAAAGACTTTGTTTTGACTTAATTTGTGTGACGATTGACTACCAAAGTCATATTTTGACTTATTGTGGGTTGGTAATGGGAGTTTATACCCGAAATCTTCCAAAGGGCCGAATAGGCCGAATAATTTAGATTATGTCGATCGTTTTGAAAGAATGCAGAAACGTTGAATCTGACTTGTATAATTTATTAATTATCTTATGCTAAAATGAAGAATGAAGTGTGTAATTTTTTAAGTCTTGGATTTAATTTTCAATTAAAACTTAAGAACTCAGTTTTATTTTTCAATCCTGTTATGTCAACGACACCCAACAAAGTACTTCGGACGTCCCAAGCCTTAAAGTTAATCGGATTTGTACCCGTAATCATATAAGTCAAGTGGTTTTCACTAAACAAAATATATAAGTACATTTATACAAGTAGGTATTATTTTACTGTCTCTAAAACATGGTTCGTTGAAAATTCATGTTTTACTCTTGAGAAATAATTAGTTGTCAACTAAATATTTGTTTTAATTAAATTTTCGAATTATTTTCTTTTTATATTACGTAGAATGAACCATAAGGGGATAGAAAATATTATATAGAATAAAAAAAAGGTTATATTTTATTTTAACATGTTACTAAAAGGATCGAGCGAGATGAGATGATGAGTGAATATTTTAAAATCATTTATAAAATAGCCGTGCAAAAAATATCCAGTTAAAAGGAACTTTACAAAGATTGGCAAAAAACGTGCTGCTAGAAATAAATCGATGAAATTACCGAAGTTAATAATGCCTAATATATAAAATTCCCATACATTTATAAGAAATGTGTTTCCAGAGAGTAATTATGAGATTAAAGCGTCCAAATATGTCACATAACTCAGGCTTTTAGTGCTAATGGAGCAAACAAAATTATGTACAGCTGTAAATAAGATATATTCGAAACAGAACATTTAGGTTGCAATATTCACATGTGTTTGTATTGTTAGTTGAACCAGTATTTGATATTTTGGAATATAATAAAATATATTTTATGCATATAACGTCCTTCTCTGCTTCACCCAAAGGTTAACTGGTAGATAATGCCACTTGGCATTAAGTCCACCCCATGTAATTTAAAATGCAGGAAGTATTAAATTTAAAAAAAAAAATTATAACTAACTAAACCAGTACACAATTTTTTAAATTATTTTTTTAAATGCATTGAATCGTTATTAATATACTCGTATGTTAAAGTGACACTTTGCTGGCCGGCTTTTTAACGAATTTGTAATAAAACAATAGGCATTTTATTCAAATAAGGCAGATCCGTTTATGTTATTAAATTACAGCCTCATATTTATGGATGAGATATAAATAAAACAAATTCAATTTTAAATTGATTTTGGTATTGTACATACAATTTTGCAGAGCAATAATTTGTCTATTTTTGTCAGTGTAGTAATTATTGGGGAGGAACACCCACCATTCACCGTCTTTGTGAACCCCTACGATGGCAGCAACGATGGATTCTATGTGAAGTTTATAAAATGTATAAAAATATTTTTTCCTGAATACAAACATAAGAACGAAAAGTTTCAAACCCATATCCAGTAGCCTATTAGAGTAGTCATGAAACCATAATATACTTCTTTTTTTTATATCATGTGGAACCCTCTCGGGTCATCACCCCACCGGGGCGCCAGTGAAGTGGTATATCGGAATCGAACCGACTAAAACCACACGGTGTTCCGTCATAAATGTGTCTATTGCAAGGGACTCGGGTATACTCTAGGAAGGAAGTCCTCGAGGATATACTACTACGACTATGTAGATATTACTGTAGTGATGTACTGGATATCTACAGGGTGTATCAGACAATCACTGAAAGTGGTGGAAAATAAAATATTCGTTATCAGGTGGAATATTTAAGGTTAAAGATTTTAAATCGAACATATTTTTTTTTGGAAATATTCATAAATATCTGTTATTGAGAAAATCCATAAAAACTAACTTGAAAAATTTAGCATGTTAGTTTTAACGCATTTTCTTAATAACTTAGTGACTAATTCCAAAATATAAAAATATATTCGATTTAAAATCTTTAAATATATACATTCCACCTGCTTTTATGAGAAAAGGAGGTAAACATACCAGAAAATTCAAAAACTTGTAAACGGATAGCTTTTTTTTTAAAAAAATATTTTTGTAACAGCATGCTAGGGTCCTGCCCTAGTAACTGAAGTAAGTATTCCATTGTGTTGAAACACCCTGTATAGTAGACACATTGATCGTAGAGTTAGACTGCATTTCGATTCCCGCTCACTGCAAATTTTCAAATTTTATTACTTTTTAAAATATTATCTATTATTATTGACAGTAATTTCCATGAAATATTTTACACAAGAATGCTGATCAACGTTTAAACAATGTTAACAACCCTTTTGGGTGGAGTTAGTTGCCTGATAGTTGTAGATTAGAAGCCGTCCCTAATTCAATTCACTGCTTTAGTGACTAACTTAAATGGCGTTTAACATAGAATAGATAATAGTATTCTGTACTTTGCGATAGAATGTGCAAAGGATCACAGATGTTTAGCTACTTTGGTAGGAAGGTTATAGAGAAATTATACTTTCTAAAAAAGTTGTATAAAATATTAGGATTAGTAAAATTCTTTGCCTGCTGTTCAACACTGCCATATAAACCTAACGATATGTACTTATGTTTGTTTGGCTAGATTCGAGAGATTTAATTTCAAAGGCATAGGTATGGTGAAAAGTTTATTGTTTTAAATGGGTATGTTTATCGCTAGCATGATTGAACGCAAAAGTCCCGTAGAGGCCTGCCACACCGGTTTCA
The DNA here is from genome assembly GCA_963859945.1 of Euplagia quadripunctaria. Taxonomy (NCBI): domain Eukaryota; kingdom Metazoa; phylum Arthropoda; class Insecta; order Lepidoptera; family Erebidae; genus Euplagia; species Euplagia quadripunctaria. The sequence goes on along the minus strand of OY982570.1, from coordinate 7,729,614 downwards.
ATTAGAGCCACATGTCAGGCCTTGCTATAAAACCACCAAATGCTGCAAACTAACTGCTGACTGTTTGTACTGGTTTTTTAGCTTTGTGGATCTAACAATTTTAACAGTAGGCTGAATTGCAAGTTGTTCGCTATTTAAGACGTTATTTCTAGGAAATTATGTTTTTTGTATTATAATCGATTCTATATTTGAAACCGTAACAGTATACATTAAATTTATTAGTAGTAATTTATATTTTAATTAAATAAAACGTTATAAAATATTTATTTATATTCTTTAAGAAACTTTTATAACTTCTTTTTTAATTTCTTTTTTAACGTTTGTGTTCAAGCATTAAAATTTGTCGCAGTGTTCAGTGTTATTTGTGCTTGTTGTTATTTTAATATATTTTGATAATTAACCTTTTTATAAATACTAATAAACATAGACTAGGTAGCGTTAGAATTTCTAATTTAATTAATTGTGTATTACATGTGTCCTCATCGTCTTTATAGTTCTCTTTTGTATTAATAATGCTAACCGTATATTAGTATCAGTAATTCCAAAACAATTAATATTCTACCTGAATTTTGATTCTACCAAAGCAAAGTTAAGCTATTGTTAAAGCATCTCTCAAGCTTCTAATGGGATAATATCTAATCAGGACAGTCACAATTTCTGTACCTACAATAAAATACTATTCTTGCTTTCAATTTTATTGTGCCTCTGTTTTTACTATAAGGCCGTGAGATGAGAGGTGTACAGTAGTCTCTTTAAGTGACTTCAGGCAAAACGGAGATTCCCGGTTCAAAAAGGTATTGTACCTTATAATTGTTACCGAATAGGTATCGATTTACACATTTGATTACCGATGCGTCGTGTTGTTCCTTTAATAATTGAAGTTTAATGTTACATACATTAAACTTTAAACCCATTATTGTTATTATTAGTCCACAGTTGTCTTTGGTTTAGTGGTGTGATAGTACGAGTGATGCAGATAAAAATATCGGAATAAAAAAAATACATTATTTTTGGTATAATACTAAATGAGTTTTAAATAACATAAATTATTTTAATCTCATCACCGAGAACGACTGAAAGATCTCTGATCTTTATGAGCGCTCGCCTACGTGCATCAAGAAGAGGATTTTACTCTCCTCGTTGTCACCATGAATAATGACCAGGATTCGCCGAGGTTTTGTGGCTTGCTTGCTTTATCGCCTATACGGGTATACATCCTCTACCGGTAATAGGTCTGATATTGGACAAACCTTGTGGTTTCAATAGTTTCGCATCAACTCCACATTTCCATTTGTTCGAAATTGAGATTTTGTAAGCAATGGGTTGATTTATTACGACAGTTTAGAACTACGAGGGAATCCTTATAAATGGAATTGACCTAATAGGAAGTAATAGGGGAAACGGGGGGATAGGGGGAACGGGAAAACAGGGATTTTAGTAAAAACCTTTAATTTCAAAAACTGCTTTCTCATACAATATTATATTGATTAGCTGAATCAACTGAAGTAATTGTTTTGATGAGTCATGAAAATTACTACAATGTAACAGTGTATCACGATTCCTGGAGCTGTTAATGATATTTATAATAGGAACGACACCGTGAACTCATTTTTACTTTTGTGGACAAAAAATGAATATCAGATTATATTATCTATTTCATTAAAAGTCTTCAGAAATAGCTAAGAATGTTTTTCGATTCATATGTTGTCAAAGCAAAAGTTCTATTTAGGTTTATTTAGTTCTATTAATCTAAACGATTTCCCTTTCAAATGTAGTCATAATACCAAACGACTTTCGTTTCGTACCCCGATTACCCACAAAGGTGCCGTCGGGTACAATACGACCGATTTCAATTATAGCCGCATGTACCCAATTAAGGTTCGACCCAGCTGCACTGTTACGTTTGAATATTATACTCTTTTTTTAATTCTAGCTCCAAATACAGGTAAAAATAAATGTGAAGAAAACTGGACTGGACTCATCTTTATATATATGAAAGTTAATTATTTTAACAGGGTTAAATTTTTACCCCTTAGAATAACTTAAACAATTTATTGGTAAAAGTGAAGAGCAACAGTCTTAAGGTCATCACACACTATACCGTCACGGTAATGGCACGGCTCCAACCCAGCAATTAAGTTGTCATTCAAATCTGAGCATTAAAACGTGGTCGTATAAATGTTTTTATAATGTCAATATGAAAAAGCCAATGGCGGGCAGTAAGCGCGCTTGCTGCAACCATACAATTCGACTCGTAGTCGGCGCGCCGTAAACTCGCTTATAGCGCCCGGTCCGCGTGCTTACAGCGCGCCAACTGCAAACCGCCAGCGAAAAAACTTAGCGTCGTGTCGCACATGAAGACGATGAAATTAGCTTGCACCTCGCGGGCGGCGCGCGGACTGCGAGCTTGCACCTCGCGGGTGATGCGTGGTAAAGCACGCTGACGGCTAGCGGTAGCCTCAATTCATGGCGTTAAGTGTGTGATGAAACTTACAGACTTCTGTTTTTAAACTATTATCGCACGTAGCTCCACCGACGTAAAAGTTATTTTTCTTTCCCTCGGGTAAGAAGAAGAAAGAATTATTTTTTTGTGTATGAAACGTATGTCATTTTCTGTATATGCAACGTATATGTTTTGCATATACGTTGAATATCACTCTATACTCAACCCATCATCGTGAAAAAAAATTCACGATGAGGGGTTGAGTAGTTTAGCCCTGAAAACGTGACAAACAATCTCACTATTATTAAAGAATATCAACCTTCCGCGTCATCCAACGCGGAAGGTCGCTTTGTCTCTTCATAAAGGGCATCCCATCCCAAATACACACGTGAATAACATCGTATATCTTTAATAGATATGGACATCACTTATGAAAGTTTTTGTTCTATAAAACAATCTCACATTCGCATATATCACATTTTAGTTAGAATCACACCAGAATAACTCAAAATAACTCAAGCAATTTATTGGTCAACATAAAAGTGAAGAGTGACAAATACTCACAGACTTCAGTTTTATAATAAACTAGCAACCCGCCCCGGTTTCGCACGGGTAGTAGAGACATCTTCAACAATCATCATCATATTTCAACCAATTTACACAAAACGTTAACAAATTATACACCTAAACCTTTCTCATGAAACACTCTGTCTATTGGTGAAAATCCGGTCAGTAGTTTTTCAGTTTATCGCGAACAGACAGACAGACAGACGCGGCGGGGGACTTTGTTTTATAATATGTAGTGGCTAAGTAATTTGCAATAAAAAAATATTGCGATTATAAATTGAGACAAAAACTACCCTGTCTCTCAAGTTGGACCAAAGTGTACACAGCGTACAAAATTCATTAAAATATATTAGTTCAGGAGTTTATCACGGACAAACAACGTTGTACGAAATTTTTATTTATAAAGATAAATAATAATAATCAACACTGTACTATAGTCGGTTCCTATATGTACGGTCTTTCAGCTACTTGCAATACGTGTACTTATTATATTATTCACGAGAATCACGAGTCATCTATGCAAGGCTTTAGTTAAAAACAAAGTATAAATATACCCTATACAAACGTGTAAATGACCGCATTTTTACGGTTATTCACCCTGCACATCTAGATTTTTTACTTTTTTATTGTACTAAATTGGCCACTCTAGAATCTAACTCATTTAGTCTGGAGAACGCAAAAGAATGATCATAAAATCTAGTTTGTTTTTAACTTAATAAATTTACTGAATTATTCATCACAAAGAGAAGCCAGTAGGAATAATAAAATACAGACCTATCCATTTTATATACTGTAGTTAATAATGCAAAATTGTTTAGATAAAAAATATGAAAGATAATTGCTTTGAATGCATTTTAAAAGCTTACTCGGACTGCAAACAACATCAAGCCTGAAGCAGTTAATTACTCTTTAAGATCAAGCTGATATAAGCACATTACAAAGACAGTAACTTTTTATTTTTTTCTCTAAAATTAATCTGTGAAAAGGTACTGAAAGCAAGACAAAGCTTGACAGACTTAATAGACAATTAGTCGGTTTAAAATGGCTGCTTGAATATTAAAGGTTTGTACCACGAACTCTCGGCGTGGCATTACGGTGTAGATTTTTTGTTATTAAGACTAGTTACTGCTGTATTCTTAAAACGGGTTTGCATGTTACCCAAACAAAAATGATTTTCAAGAGTTTGGCTAATTAAGATCTAGCTAGCTAGCTTTATGTAATTCGGTTTATGAGAGTAGCAGAAACTTTGATTGAAGATAGTTATTTTTTAGTTTCGTTCATTATGGAAAGTTTTGTACGCAATATTGGGATATTTAAAAACACAAATAAAAAAAAGCAAGTTCACTGCTTTTTCTGCAAACATCATGTTTCTGGCAGTACTAAGTTGATTTGAGCATTTGTTAAGGAAGATTAAAATTTTTAATGACCGTTTTCAGTCATCAAATAAAGCTTTTTTGACTGATTGTCTCATGGCAGCTCTTTATAACAGGCTCCTGAAACTTAAAAGATACTCTATCCGTAGCCGTCCCAGTTGCTCTCTGACTGTATATTGCCATTTCAACTTTCTGATTCGTATAGTAAAGCAAAGCTGTTTGCTTTACTTCAGTAACTGTACTGAACTGTCAGTTGCTTTACCTCTCCTATGAATTTCCACATCCGAACTATACTAGTGTTTCATACAACGCCAGACGTAGCCATTTCCATTCGTGTGTTTAGCTTCTAAGGGGATGTTCGATGGAAGATGGTACGGCTGAGGTAATGATTAATTATAATTATAATAGGGACTACAAATTCTGAAAATTAAAATCAAATATCATTAGTATTGGGATGACTACTTGTAGAGATTTTACCGCTACTTTTTACTTTGAAAATATTGTAGTGTATATAGATTAGCAAAGACGTAATATAGCGTACACTACAGACCAATGAGTGGACATCATTTTTGCTTGTATAATTGGTTACTGGTAAAACAGATTTTTTAATTTCAGTGATTATTATATTTGTCTATTTAGGTCCGAATTTGCACTCACAAGCCTTAAATCACTCTCTCAGCCTTTGTGTCATCCTGAATGGGAAAGTGCGTTTGTTTTTTACACTTTCACACCATAACTAGTCAACCGATAATCATGAAATTGTGCACATACATTGTTAGAGGTACAGAAAAGGACATAGAGAATTTTTTTTATCCTAAAAATGTACTGTTCTTGGGGGATACCTAAATAGATTTACGAAATCTAGCGAGCGAAACCGCAAGCATATATTGAAATCTATTACGATAATGAATTGATGGTATTATTTCATTCAGTTTGATGAGTTAAATTCGTTAATAACGTGTCCGACATTTTACTGATCCCCTTCAGACCTAAACTCATAAACCTGCGGCCTTAATACGATAGATCCCCGAGTAATAGCGTTACTAATATCGTTTGATCGCAATTTCAATGGCGCTTTGCCGTAACATAAATGGTTACTGATTATATGTGTATATATGTTCGAGCTTTACATAGCCCAATTCTACATTCAATTCTATTTGACTGACCTGTTGTCTAGTGGTTAGTGATCCTGACTGCTGAGCTAGAGGTCGTGGGTTCGATTCTCACCCAGGACAAATAATTGTGTGATGAGCATGATCATTTGTTTTGTGTTTGGGTGTAATTTATATATAATATGTATGTATTTAGAAATATGTAAGTATGTTTATCAGCAGTCTGATCACCATAGTACAAGCTCTACCTAGTGAGGGATCAGACGGCCGTGTGTAAGATGTGTCAAGTTATTATTATTATTATACGCATCAAATACTGTCTCGCTTTCGAAGAAGCGGCAGGAAAACCCACGGTGAGGTAGGCAACGGTCGGCGGGGGCGTCACACACAGACGAAAAATCGATAAAAGTTGTCATAAACCTCATTTGATATAATGTGTTGTTATTGTCATTGATAACTATTTAAAAGTATCAGATTATCATTAGGTAAGTAATATGTATTAAATAAAACATTTATAAATACATATAATTTATTAACCAATTAAGAAAAATTTTCATCAATCAGACTTATCTCTAAAGCAGAGAAATTTGTGTTAATGTTCTTAACCCGGTTATATATGGTTCTGAAGATACCATGAGTCTATGGTATGTATCTTCCATAGCCATTTTCCTAGAAAATGTTTCTCTATATTTCCTAATATCTTTGTTGCGACTTTCCTGCACATCTTCACTAAGAAGTCCTATAGCTATACCCATATTTTCTATAATTTGATGTTCGTGAAATAATATTTTGTGTAGGGTAGTGGATGCCCACTTAACATGCGTTAAGCCACGGACAATGCATAATAAATGTCGATGCGGTTTAGGCAAAACAGCTTAAATTTTTGTGTATGTATTTTATAACTCCACGATATAAGTTTTAAAATTAAATGCATCCGACGTATAATGTTTAAATTGATTCCAGTGATTTGAGATACTTCTTCTGCATGTTGGAACATTAAGCGAGCTGTATTTCCATCTGTTGACATCCCTCCACCTTGTCTGGGTTTGTCTACATGTAGTCCTAGTTTTTCAAGGAATTTATTCTGAATTCGTTTCTTCTCAGCAGCAACTATTTCTTTTTTCTCTTTCACCCCTTGCTTGCCACTTCGTAAGTTTTAACTTATATGCCAGATGCAATATGCATTCAGCGAATCTATTCCAGACATGAAGTGAAGAAATACCCTATTCCAAATTTTCAGTCTTCACTTCTTTTTTAAACATATATTTAATTTGTTAAAATCTTTGGATTTTATACGACAAAGGTAGATATCGAAGGCAAAATGATAAATGCCACCATTTATCATTTTGTCGTCGATCACTGTCAATTTTAATTTATGTTTCAAGCACCATTCCTCATTTCTGGTTGGTAAGAGATTTGCTACTTCTTGTTTTAAATTTGCAGCTTCTTATCTCAAAAGCTCATAAGTTTCATGAAGCATTTGAAGCCCCAAACACCGGCAATATCGTAGTGACAAAGGCCGGGGATTTTGCCAGACAAATACGTTATTTCGTTATATTTGGTACCACACGTATCGGCACTATTGACGTAACCATCATCTTTTTGTCAGACCACTCTTTGTTTTTAAATTTTTGTTCATATTGGGAATGACTCCCCGATAGGTCACATCCATATTTTGATAAGGCACAAATCTTGCCTCTGATCGTCACCGAATTGTAAAATGATATCTATAAGAGATAGCAACAGTCTTTTAAAGATTTTGAAGAGATACTTTCGCTTTTAGTTCAGTATACGTAATACCTGCGGGATAACACTTCTTTTTTCCTTCTATTACAGGTACGTAATTAAGGTAAAGGTGACAACGTGGCACTTCTCCTAATGCGCGATACTCCATCTATGCAGCAAAAGCTAATTCAACGATATCATATTCTTCCAAACGTCTTCGGTCCTTTTGCGTTTTGTACATTCTGCACAGTCTTCAAAGTCCTTAACAGGACGACCACCCGAGCCACTATTTCCTTTTTGTCCTATGTAGGGTACAGGAAATGTAATGTATGTTTCAAACCAATTTTTATTTGCAGTACGTACACCGCTGAAAATTTTTGTGCGATATATCAATCTTTTGTTTGTAAACGTAAATCAGCTTGCTTAAAACAGTCTTTATGTCATTCGATAGCTTTGGCACTCGTAGGGTGTTAGCAACCTTGTTACACAAGTAATGCATTCTACCAGTATCCTTTTTAGAGTTACACTCTCGGTAATAACCCACAAGAGTTATTCTGCTGACACATATTTCTTCATTGTTTGATCCTAGAAAGATGAAATAAAATTATTAGAAAACTATGTCAGTCATTTTGATACGGTTTTCACTGATAAACTGTCTAATTTCAGAGGGAGATTTACCTTTATAATTTATTAATATTGGGTAAAAATTTGCTCAGCTATCGTGACATTTCTCGACGAAGTCGAAAAAGAGACGCCTCTAGAAAACTTACCTAACTCGCGCTGCCTATGTCATTCGAGAAAGTGGGAAATTGACAAACTATTCATCTTAAATAGATCCAAAGAACAGTCTAGTACATTATATGCATACCTATTAAGAACAGCTTGTGCTAAGCTGAGTTGGGTAAATTCTGATACACTAGAGACTTAATATTATTTCTCCTTTAAATACATATTTTGTTAAAGCGTCTAGATCGGTCGCCTTTAAAAGTTACTTTTATTGATTAAGCAATAAACTAAACATACAACAATATCAATTTTAAGAAATGAAACGACAGGAAAATATAATTTTACTTTATGAGAAGTTTTATTTTTCGAAAAAAACCAAGTGATCTCGTAAAAGTATCTTAACTAATAAAGTAACTAAATTAGATATTTGAAATACAATAACAATTTTTTATCTCCTGGAAGGGTCTCCATAGTTGAAGAACACAAAATATTTTTGACGTTGAAGTAGCACAAAAACTGAGAGTGAGAGGTCCGCCGTTTAACAATTTAAATTTTGAACTAAGATAGTCTGCATACGGTGCTTTGTAGTCGGGTGGCGCAGGCGCTTCTAGCTAGACCTTTTAATTGTTAAGTAGGATACAACAATTAGGACCGGTTTTGGGACACTTTTGGATTTTAAGGTTATGCCAACTTTTACTGAATTTTCGCCAATCGCCCTGACGCACACGTCAGGGCGATTGGGAGAGGAATCGGCGGACTATTCAGGCATTGTCGAGTAAGACTATTATTATTCATCAGTATAAGTAATATCCCTTTCCTTCCTTTGCCTTCCCTTCTTACTTAAACCGTTCTCTTTCAATATACTCTCAGTTTTCCCATATTAAATTCCCAAAGCCGTCAACTTTGGGTCATTTTATTTTTTAATTCTTATGTATATTTTTTAAACTTAATGTAAATAATCTTTGAATACTAGAAATATGTACACAAATAACAGATGAGGTAATGAGTAAAGGAGTTCTGCTTTAAATGGGGCTAGCCAATTAGGGAAACACCGTACAGTAGCATATTTGTTTCTTTTTCAGGCACGATGAACAAAAAGGGTTTGTCAATAATATAGTGCTACTTGCACTTGCTACACAATGCAAAGAAGTTATTGAGATTTCAACACGTCACGGAGCTCAATTGAAAGTAGGTTTTCTTCTACGGTTTTGTACTTGCATGCAAGGCGTTTCTAATTAGTGCACGGGTTATATAAAAGGTCTTTTTTTAGCGCCATTGTAGGAGTAAACGTGTGCCATTAGAATAACACGAGTAAGCCAATGACTTTATGATTGCACTGGTATGTACGTAATTTATGTCTTTTTGAGTTGGCAAATTGAGTATATATAAATTAGTCATTAGAAATTGGTTCACTTTAGATTTGTTTCTTGACATAAATTTTTCTTATGCGGTTAATGATGCTGGCTTTTATTAGGAGAGTAAAATAGTTTGTGAAAGAAATTAGTTTTATTTATATACAACTAACAAGGCTGATGGTAAGTGGTTACTGATGCCTATAATCACATTCATGTGTTTCCACAAGTATCACTGGTTTTACCTACCCTATCCGTCTCACTCAACAGCACAAAGGTTGCTTCCCACTGTACGTGATATTACGGGCAGACTTAGACCAGCCAGCACCGAGGCTTCATACGAAGAATATCGTCTGTGAAAGCGCAGACAAGTCCATAGTGGTGTGTTGGATCCACCGCGAGTCGGTAACTTCAAGCTCGTGCGCTGCGTTCCAAGGTCGTCCGTATAAACACAGATGAGCATCACAAAACTTCTACTAAATAACACCACAAGAGCTTTGTATTTTGTAATTACAAAATGGCATTGAATCTACAGACCGACACAGACCGACTCGCACCGTTGGAAGAGACGGTGCGGCTGTCCATGGTCATCGGCTGTGCGTGAATAATTGCAAAATTAGGCACCGTGGGAATCACTTTAATATGACAGTTTACGCTAGTAGCACAGCCTAACCACGGTTTTCAGTAAGGTAGAGTTAGTCAACTAGGCTGGCCGCTTCTTAACATTGTTGGTGCAGTATGCTGAAATGCTAAATTATCATATAAGCACATACCCTGATGGATCGTAAGTGATTACTTGCATCTAGAAACAATTGCAATAGCAGTGAAATCACTCGCAACTCGCTAGTCATATCTCATGAGAGAGAGTATATCACTTAATTCCATGGTCTGGATGGTAGGCTATAACCGTAGTCTATGGAGTGGTCCTCAATATATTATTTCTCGGAATACAAACCATTGTACATGTGATAGGAATACTCTGGAATAATACACATCTTGATGTAATTGATATCTCCTGAAAGGTATAATACTGACCATGAGTTTGGCATAGTCCACAATCCTTATCAAGTCAAAAGGCCTCAAAGTCCTCTTCGTTACTTTGTCAATAAATGCACAAATAGAACTAGGAAGCAGACTATATTAAACTCAACACCCGTCTGTTTTTGGTAATTGAATTGTTTCCAGCTCTTCACATCGTTCCCATTTCCTTTGTGGCTACATTTTCGGTTTCAGAAACACAGTGGTATAGAACGATAAAATAAAATTCTATTCCAGAGTATTCAAAACAGCGTGATATTGAATCCGTCTACTCTGTCCAGCGGAAGATAAACAAGAATAAAAATCATTCAGAAAACGTTGTACATTTCTTTCACACGAACGTGTTTACTGTACGATAATTATCTTCATTTTATTTACTGTAGCCATTGCGCAGTTTGACTTGGAGAATAAATTCCAGGTAGTGACTTTTCGCCATATATGCAAACATTGAGAGAATAACGAGAGTGTTGGTAGCGTTGTTTAATTTATCGAACAATCTACTATTTAGAAGCTAATAATATAAGAGACATTTGTTTGTTAAGACATATGTTTGTTCAGTTTGCAGTGTCCGGTGAGAACTCTTGTTAGTGCACAGATTTTGTATCTTTTGAGCTCTAAAAGTTCTTTGGATACTTTATTATCATAGCCATACTTTATTATCATATAAAGGCTTTCGAGTGTCTTAGACCAGTCGTGGTCTTCCATCTCTTAATAGCCAATGATGAATATTGGGCGTTTATAATTGAATATGCTCGCTGTTTGCTGATGATTTTGTATTAGCTTTGAGCTAGTATCAAAATTGTATATGTGCCAATAACGCCGCTTGGCTGTCTGAGTTGATGTAGATGTGTTGATTTTTTACTCTTCTCTCAAGGTTGATCTCCACGCATCTATTTAATGCAAAGAGCTCAGCCTGAAAGACGGAGGCTTTAGAAATAGTCAATTGGTGTAAACGCGTTAAATATTATTGAGCGGGTTCTGTGCAATAAATTCCAACGGCTACTCCTTTACTGAAAAGAAACCTATTAGCAAAAAACTATTTTCTGTTTTTTTTCTTCATAATTTTAGGCTCAGTAGTTACGGAGATTAGGGGGGTAAAAATATATGTATTTAAGAACCTCACAACAAGTCCTTTAATTTGATATATGGTACATGATTCTAATTTGACCCCCAGAAGTGACTCCCTTATTCAAAATTCATTTATTTACGTTGCATATCTGTGTATGTGTACCAAGTTTCAACATAAACGGTCAAGCTGATAAATTGCATTTCATGTTCGATGAATGTACACTACATCATAGCAGCATATTTTAGCGATATTTGCAATGGCACCGCATCGGCATGGCTACGTTTTAATCAATAGCACATAGTACACGATTAAAAGACTTCAATAAAATTAAAATTAAATATTTATAATGATTATAAAAAAACTTGTTAAAACTCTAAAAATAATACGTATATTAAATGTGGTCACCGTCGACCTACATGTTTACTAAAGGTTCATAAATATTCTGTAAATACGACAGAGAACAACACCGGTGTGGCGCCGACTCAAAATTAGTGGTTTCTGACACTAAAACTAGTTTATACATCTAACTTCCAATTGTTTAGGAAAGGCATGGTTTCCATCATTAGCTCAGCGTCATGATGTGATGATTCCTAAAAGCAAATACCTGATTAAGTTATGAAGAGTAAACAGAAACACTATTCATGCCCAAAATTTTCGAAGATTTCTCTCAATTTAATCAGGCTCCACTCATCAGATCCTGACTTTCTTGACATAAGACCAGTCTTGAGGTATACCTATCTAAGAAAAAATAATCATCAAAATCTGTTCATAAATCATGGAGTGAAGGCTGACCATACATAAAAATATATATATATATATATATACGGTCGAATTGAGAAACTTCTCCTTTTTTTTGGTCGGATAATAAATATTCTGTATATTCGGCAGAGAGCAATACCGGTGTGAGCGGATAGGGACGTCGACCATCGCAGTGTCATCGGTTTCATCATCGGTAGTTATATAACAAGGTTACTGGCAAACCCGGAGCGGGTTTCCTAGTAACATTGTACTTAAACGACCATTCCTGATCATATAGGTAACTTTGGCAGCCTTTTATTATTAAAAAACTAAAGACATTGGAAAACTAGTTGACGCCTCTGAAAAGAAAGTTAGGAGCTATTTAGGTCATTAAAGTGATTTATTTTTTTTGCTTTTTTAAGTGCAAATAGAATCGAATTAAAATTTGGGCGATGTATAATTATGTAAGTGATAGTAACTATGTGCTTAATAAAGAATAAAGAAAGATCAATAAAAAGTTACGTAATAGTAAGTTTCTCATGCTACGAGCAGAGCTAGATTTCGCAGTAACTTCTCAACCTACAATTTACTTTGATTATTTCAAATTGAATGTTCACCTCCATGCCAAGTCCAAAGGCATAATTGAATCTACCCTAATTTAATAGTTTTATGAAAAGTCGTTTTGAAGAAATGTCTAAGTTTTAAATGTCTAAATCTGAATTAACAATTCCGACACTACTTCTAATGACTACAGTAGATAAACAATTCAGATACCTAAATCTTAGTGGGTACTGAGTATTCTGGTTTATTTAATTTTCACACTATTCTAGTATTGTTCTGAAGCGGAATTTCTTTTGTAAATGGCAGCGTTAATATTTTCTGTAGTATTGAAAGCAGCCCTGAGAGACAACATCATAAATTTCATGTTTTGTAAATCCAGGCTACATATTTGAAAGCAGTTTGCGCCATAAAATAATTCGAATAACTCTTACGTTTCTTAAGATTATACTCATTCTTTTTTCTGAAAGCTTATGTCTTTGGCACACCTTTTTTTCTGTATAGACTTGGCTAGATGCCAAGTAATATCAAACATGAGGAAGAAATCTACGTCAACTTTCGGGTCACGTATGACACTAATAGGTATTTTGAGTAAATATTTGGCTTAACCGGTAAGAAGTACATTAATAGAATGCAGGATTCTTATTATTAGTGTAAACATACACTAGTATATTAATGCGAAAAGCGATTTTAAAGTCTATGAGGTGATTTTATGACGTGATTTGATTTCACTGATTCCACATCAATGATATCAAATCACTTTGTTTCCACTACCCGCCTTATTATCAACGGTTTTCATTAAAATTACTTATATAAAGTAAAATTACCACGAGTAGTAAGTTTATTAATGAAATAAAACCATTCGCAAACCATAGGAGAAGAGTTTAACGAATAAAGGTGGGCTCCCACGGTCCGTGATATTACAGACGGACGGAAACCAGCCTGCGGCGACCGGGAAGAGAGACGCCCCCGAAAGCGCAGACGCGTCCGTACGGATCCGCCGCGTGTCGCTAACTTCAAGGGTGCTTGCTCGTACGCTGCGGTCCCTGGTCATCCGTAATAACACAGACGCTGGAGTCAAAACTCGTCAATTTCGCTGAGTACTAACTTTGTTTTTGCATATATAATTATTAAATATGACCACAAGAGCCGCATCTGTATAAAAAAAATAGTATGACAAAATGGGTTCGAAAATCAAGACCAACACGGACTGATGCCAACCGACACACACCGTTATAAGTCTTGGTGCTGTGCGTGGCTGTCCGTGGTCATCGGCCGTCCGCGTTCGTCCGTAATATCATGACCCGTGGGAGACCACACAGTCAGTTCTTTTATGATTTTTTTATATTTAACAATTTTTGTTAAAATTTGTTAAGTATAATGACCATTGAAGTCTCTCAACGACGGCCCTTTAAATTTTGCTTAAGTTTGCCGTAAAATATATAGCACTAAGTAATACAAAAATTGCCTCGTAGCCAAACACTGAGCTTAAAGTTAATTAGACCGGTACTCAGCTTAAGTGTTCGTAGCTCGTAAAGTGAAAACAACTTAGAGTAGGCAAGTATAAACATAATTATACTACTTCTAAGTTCGGACAAGTTGTCCTAACTACCTTTCCCTTATTTCTTTGGTTGCATAAATTACAAGATTTAAGTATAGTTTTTTTTTTATTGAGATGTTTTGATGTTTTTCGATATTTTTTGATTGATGGTACAAACTTATGTCAATGGGCAGTGGGCACAGGTGGATTGGTAAGATATTTCCAATTTATATCCACTGAAATTATCTGAAACTATTGGATAATCCGAAATAATTTCATATTCATAACCGTATCTGAAAACTGTATAATATTATTCATACTTACATCCGTATTCAAATCCAGATCGGAAATTTCATATCGATAATATCCCTGTTGTTAACGTAACTATAACAAAACCGTACAGGTTAAAAAACCTAACAATTAATAATAAAGATTACTATTTAATTAAATTGATTATTGCACATTGGATATATTATATATATAGAAATCTGACCCAACTGAACCATAATAGGTTTATGGTTCAGTTGGGTCAGATTTCTATAACACGATAACGAATTATAATAAATATAAAGAATAACGATTTATCTAAAATAACGGTTTGTAGATTAGATTCCACTAGCGTAAACTTAATAACTATATATTAACCAAAACCGTAAAATCTAATAAACGTAACTACACTCAACAACAAGTTTTATTATTTTGTGTTACTGGAGTTAGTGATAAAGCTTCGAACCAGTTGCCGCTTTGAACAACAGTAATTCGAAATTTCACTTAAATAATCAGTTATCTGACAACCGTAGATTGCTTTTGTCTTCTTTTTTCCTTTTAAGTAATTAAAGCTTTTGTTTACCAATACTGATTTAGGACATTTCTGCTCATTTTTGGGCTTCCGTTCCTCAAAATGAAAAAAAGTAAGCTTTATAGGATCACTTTGTTGTCTGTCTGTCCATTAAGACCCTTTTTTCAGGAACCCGTGGATGCATCAAGTTGAAATTAATATCAAATATTTAATCAATCAATATTAATATCAATCAAGCTTCTAAGTAAACGCAATCAAAAGATATCGCCATTTAAGCTTTAGATTTGACCAAATTTGAATATTTCGCAGGTAAATCAAAACCTAGAATCATGTCACCAAATAAAGGAAAAAAATCCGAAAGTCGTTAATTTGCAGTTATATCTGTCTCTCTGTCTGCGTGTGTTATCAGAACTAATCTCTATGAGAGCAACAATCACAGCAATCGATTAAAAAGAGCGATTCTGTTCCTCCACCATTACCAACGAAACACGATATGAAAAAGCGTTTCATCAACATTTAAGTTCTCAAAATACAATGGTCGTCAGGCCCGTCCCGCTTGCTTTGTGTTTTAGCTTTATTTCAACAAAATATTTTTTTAAAAACGTACATATCAACTTTTTCTTTTATGGAATAAGGGGCAAACGAGCAGACGGGTCACCTGATGGTAAATGACTACCGTCGCCCATGGGCACCTGTAACTCAAGAGTCACAAGTGCGTAACCGCCCTTTAAGGTGGGAATAGGGGAAGAGGGGGAGAGGGGGAAGAGTGGGAAGACGGGAGAGGGGGATTAGAGGAGAGGAGAGGGAAAGGGCGGGAATAGGGGAGAGGGAAGGGTTAGGGCCTCCGGTATCCTCACTCACGCGGTATCGAGCGGAGTCGACCCAGTCCATACGTGCTGAAGCATGGCTCTCCCACGTAAAAATAACTGTTAAATATGAAATCGATGAATAATAACTGTATAGATGGCAACACTAGATTAGAATGTTATGCTTATGTCGTTCATGTCAAACCGAAAATGTCATTCGCTTTGTTTTTCCCATCGGAAGTGTTGTTTTAGGAGAGTTTTGTTTAATAACCATTTGGCTTTTTCTAATGGTTTCCGATTATTTCCTTTCTGACGACCCCGGCATAGCTATGGACCTTGAATCTTCTCTCAACATTAACACTGGCGCGCCTATTGGTACCGAACCTCATCATTTAGTACATAACCTTCTTTCCTTAGATGTTGAAATATACTATTAATATTTTATTTATTTATTGGACACGAACATAGTAACAATCAGGTAGATTTCCCTGACTCCTGTACTACTAGGAACTGTGTTATAGAAACCAGTGTCCTCCTTTTATTAGTCATTACACTTTGTTATGCCCTTAGAAATTTAATATTACAGTAATAAAATTTATAAAATAACAAGAGAAAACTTAAGTGGAATTTATTTGCCATATATTAATAGATATAGTCGGTTTGTGTGTGTGTGTGTGTGTGTGTGTGTGTATGTATGTGTGTGTATGTGTGTGTGTGTATGTGTGTGTGTGTGTGTGTGTTTGTGTGTGTGCGTGTGTGTGTGTTTGTGTGTGTAGGTGTGCGCGTGTGTGTAATATACATTTTGGTACAAAAGTAAGTTTATATCATTTTCTTTACCAAAATGAACTATCAAATCTAGGACGTAATACAAGCTTATGTGTCTGTCCATGAGTGGCCAAATACTCTATAGAAATGGACAACCTCCTTTGGTAAGAAGCAAGGTCTGACAGCACAAGTAAAGGAAATAATCCGAAAGTCGTTTTATTGTTGTTATATCATAAAAAAAAATAGTTTTTGTGAATACAAACTTATATTTTTTGATTAAAAACCTAACTTTGTCGTACATCGATGAATGGGAGAGTATTTTTAGAACCGCAAAGTTTAGTTTGTCTTTCGGAAAAGATGGGTAAAAATCTTCGAGTATGAGTACACAAGTTTGTTTGTTTACGAAGCCTCGATGCGCGAGCCAAAATCGCACCTATCCGGTTTTTTTACCCTAAAAATTCTATAAACACTTATACAGCGAGCACGGAGTTATGTGAAATAAAGTAACTAATCCTAATATTATTGAATTCGCGAACATCCAAATATTATATATATGTTAGCACTTGCTTCTTTTCATATAATTCATATTGGTTTCTATATTGCTTCTATTCTTGTATTATGAGAAGTAGCTGACTTTAGAAACATAGGCCTGAACTTTATTCTGGAAATAGAGGTCATGTGTGGTAGTGCAATTGAAATATGATATTACTGAAATATAAAGCGTCTAATGTACAAAATATCGCGCTCATAATGAAGGAGTAGCGGTTTAGAATACCACTAAGTATTTACTACTACCGTGAACTCAAACTTTTAGCTCAGAGTGAGCAAGACTGATAGCAGAACATGAACTCACATTCCTTAGTTAAATATGGGCAAAGTGGATAGATCACGTCAGAACAAGTATTGACACCGATCAACGTTTGCACACTGAAAGTTCTGCGCTCCTGGCCGCTCATAAATGTTTGAATTTCGAATGTTAATTTTAAACATAAGATACTCAATCAGTAACTAAAAAGCAATTGGCGGGAAATGGCGTCTCAATTGTTTTTATCACAAGTTGAAGTTCGTCGTCCGTAGCAAAAATGTAATTAACGCGCATAGATTTTACGGCGATGATATTTTATGATTTTAAAAGTTCACTGTGTCCGCAAGACTGCATTGCTCGTATTCAAAATGCTTTTGAGAGGGAATCATCTAATTTGAACACCATAAAGCATTTGTACACAGAGTTTGATCGTGGCCGTGATGAAATTCGTGAAGGTCGGCCTTCAACTGCGATCACTGAGGAAAATGTGGCTTCTGTTAGGTAACTAATTGAAGAAAAGCGGCGTATCACCTATGAGGAGATACGAGTACATTTGGGGATTGGTATGAGCCAAATGGCTTCTGAAAAGGTAGAGCTAGAGCAGCAAGTGAAAAACATGCGCTTAGACCAATGGTCCTCATGTTTTCAAAAATGGTTTGACTGAATGAAAAATATTTAAAATGTAATGGAGAATACTTCGAAAAGCAGTAAATATATTACTTTACATGTAAATTGTTTTATTAATGAGCTACGCAAAACTTTCAGTTTACCCCACGTAAGAGTCAAGTCAAGTTTAAGCAACAAGTACTTACATTAAAAAACAAACGAAGTAAATTTCTCAACCAACACCAAACAACAATGATGTAACTCAGTCATATAGCAAGCAAAATTGATATATTTAAAGTTATGTATAACCTCTTTACAACGAACAAAATAAAGCCCCATAAGGTTTCAATTCGAACGAAATTTTTGATCCTATTACAGTTTTTGACAAATAACTTTCCTCGGTAAGCTGAAAGTCGTTCTCAGCATAAAATGTGAAGATTATTAAGGAATATTGAAAATGTGCAAACATTTTCAGCTCCATTAGGTTAGAGGAGAAACAAACTTGAGGATTATGACTTCAGCACTTTATTGGATGTAAGTAGGTATAAAATTTCAATTAGAGGTGAGGAGTTTAGCATACTTCAATGCTTTTATTAAGAAAAGATTTTGAGATAAGGAAAGAACTTTGTTTTCTGTACTTAATGATACACCTACATATATCTATAGCTAAGTTTATTGAGGATAGTAATGATCAACAGTGCGAGGGTGCCTGCTTTGTAGCTTCATGGAGGTTTTGTTTGTCGTTCATCAAACATATGGGGTTAGAACTAGGTATAATACGCGATAGAAACGAGTTATATATGTTTTTAATTATAGTTAACTATTTGTTCCTAAAATTGTTATTATTTCTACAAATACTTGTGTCTTATATTGCCAACCAACGAAAGGGTACAGGAGTATTTTAAAGTAATGTTAGTGCTGTCTTGGTTCTTGGGACTATAGACTTTAGAATACCATTGTACGTAGTAGCTTGGGGCTTTATATTGAGAAATTGGTGATTTTTAAGTAAGCAAGGATATAATTTCCACACCTTCTGTTATATAGATAATTTAAATGCAAGCTCTGTTTTTATTATAGGGACCTAAGCCCAAGAGGAAGTTTATTTGGCATTTCTTACAGAATACCGAGAATCCGTAATAATCGTTGCAGTAATTTTCAAAGTTTAAAAATTGAGTACAATGTAGGTATGTTCATTTTTGTTCTAAAACAAATGCAGTGAAATATGTGTTGCTATCAGATGTGCGATGGTATGCAGAATATCCATTTGACTGAAATACAATATGTCAAAATATTTTAGGGTTGACACATGACTCGGACGATTGATAGTCGGAATCAAATCAAAAATAAAGAAGCGGTCAGTACAACAAACAAATTTATATGATTTAACGATTTACGAACTTTAAACAATTGTAGCCGGTAACACCGCCAAACACTTAAGGAATATTTACTTATGTCACCTTTTTAACTGGAAAACTGCAGCTTAGCTTAGGACGTTCTGTGTGTGTGTTCTTAACAAAATGTTTTTCGCTCCAAGTGACATCCCGTGCGTCCAGTATCGATATAATTCAATAACTCTCTATCGCATTGGTTTAACTGGGATCGGTGACAGGTCGCTTTACTAGGCTAAAACTAGGCGGGCTTTCCTAAATCCTCTCTTCAA
Source organism: Euplagia quadripunctaria (assembly GCA_963859945.1). NCBI lineage: Eukaryota > Metazoa > Arthropoda > Insecta > Lepidoptera > Erebidae > Euplagia > Euplagia quadripunctaria. The sequence continues at coordinate 7,709,932 of OY982570.1, read as the reverse complement.
GGCAATTACAGCCATAATTACATACACAAAGTATATACATATTATTTTACACAAGTTTTATTTTTATAACATTTAAATTAAAGTAAAAAACGAATACGTTTAACATAGCAATAAAAACTATTTCAGGTTAATTAAACATAATATAACCTTGCTTTATCGCGTCGCATCAGACATACGTCGTATTTGCATACCGTGACCATCATATACTACACGTAAGGCCAGTGTAATCAACGGTACCATTAGAAATGATGCAGCAGTCCCTAGGGCCTATTTTATATGACATTATGGCGACAAAGACCTCGGTTTACATGTTGGGGACACATTGACAAATTGTGTGGAAAACATTTTAAATGATAACTAATTTGGTAACGAGACTTTGCATCAATTTACATTGCATATTATTTTGAAGAACTGAACTGTTACAGTTGGATATTAGTAGTAATTTCTAGTAGTAGTATGAGCCGCTATTCTATTTACGAGTTACAGAATTATCATGGAATAAGCTTTTTATATTTAAAATATAGCTAAGAACCATTTCAAATAAACAATTTTTTATATAAACGAAAACTTCTTTCTCACACAAGTAAGTATTTTTAATATCTGGAGGAGTTAACAAGAATACTAGTAATGTGTGACCTACTTCACCAGTAAAATATTATTAAAAAAAAACATAAAGACTTAATCCAAATGAGACTCGAACTTAACAAATATTTTATAATTTAGATCGTCTATTAATGTTCGCTGCTATCACTCAAAGTTGCTTTTATCAAATTCTAGGTCGATTTCTTATTTAAGGTCGGTACAGTGATGAGCCTAACCAAGCTACAAATATGGCCGATACTTACTAAAAAAGTCAAACGATAGATAGACACATGTTATCTTTATTGTACACAAAAGATTAGGATACAATATTTTACTTATATCTACTTACTAGCTACGGTTATGTACAATTGGCGACCTTATCTCAAGTTGCGATCTCTTCCAGGCAACTATTGGATGGGTAGAGAATCATAGATTAAAAGAGGCTATGTAAAAAAATAAAGTACTATTTAGAGATACGTATCATAAATATTAACTGTTTGCAAATTAATATGAGGATAGATACGTATACCTACACATACACATCATAATATATACATGCATAACATACTATAACATACTATACCATACTATATCATATATTGTACTTCTGTAATTACACGGTTATCGATGGTTACATTCTAGGAAAAAAAGCTTATGATGTTTTCTAACTGTATGTGTTCCTCGGTGAGCGGCTAGCGTGATCGCACGAATTCATGCATTTTTGATGCACGGCCACGCCAACCCTACCAAATGTTTTATTATTTTTAGGCCAACTAACGAAAGTCACATCCTATTTAGTGCAATAGGTCAAGCTTATTGATTTGTTCGAAAATAGAATATTCGGGTAGTCCGATTATTGACCTAATTTTCGTAAGATAAGGTTTAACGTGTTTGATTCCGAAGAGCTTAAAAATAAATATTTTATATTTAAACAAAAATGAATCAGAAATCTTTATTTCACGTAGAAGTATATTATATTTATTTGTAAAAGGTATAGTTTGTTTTCTTTTCTATTTTACTGAGAATTTTCAGTTAAATAGGAAAACAGTACAACAATAAGTAAGAGAGGAAGTATGAGATTAAGATATAGTTTTACATATTGGTAAGAAGTTACTACTGCCAGTACCAGTGCTTATAACACTTGAACACCAAAGATTCTGGATCGACTGGAACCATCGCCATTGAGTTTTGACAGTGCTGCTATGATAAGCCATCACCCTCATCGGATAAGTCTAACTAAGCTACATCCAGATATACTACCCCTCCTTATCAAAAGTTCTGGAATGTGTGAAAGTTGTGAATGTATCACACTTTTAGGGAAAATTAATTATCTCTTAAATTAACCAACCTAACCAAAAATAAAATAAAATAACTGAAACCATAGACTTTCTTTTTAACGTTTTCGAACGCCTTATTCACTCCTACTTCTCGCGATAGGAACCTGATCTTCAATCCGCTTCTTCCTCGTTTACTGTTACAGCTCTGATCACTACATCTGTTATCTGACGACATTGTGTAATACACATCTGCGTTCATCTTCATATCTATAAATAAAATCATTTAATTTGACATAGACAAAACAGATTGCTAAAATTAGGATAAACGCAGGTCTTTTCTTTAAGCTGTTACATAACGGCCATATTAGTAGCTTGATTAGGCTCATCACTGTACCGAACTCAAATAAGAAATCGGTCGAGAATTTGATAAAAGCAACTTTGAGTGATAGCAGCGAACATTAATAGACTAAAAAATGTTTAGCAGCCCGTATTTAGCTAGGTATATAAATAAATGGTGTAATCAAAAAAACACATATAGGCATAAATATTTTCTTTGTCTTTTAGAATACGTGGCCTAAATTGAATATTCTTGTTTCGGATACGCTACAAAACCGGGGATTTCGGGATACGTGTCAACGAGTTGTAGTGGATTGTATGGAGATGTTTTAGTATCTGTATCCTGTGGTATTACTTAAGGATGTCTTTTATCTTATATTACACAATTGAATAAACATATATAAACATATAGAATACAGAGAGAAACAAATGAAAAGGGTCCCTGAAAATAAATAAAGGGGGTCGATTGATCACGACGGAATTTTTCATTTATTTGTACTGCAGATTAGATTAGGATAGGATTAGGTATATTGAATATTCTTCTCTTACCGGCTGAAGCAGGTGCTCACAGGACACGGCTGCTTCGGAAAGTACCTGGGTCGTAGAGGCCGGGAGCACACGTCTGTGTGCCACTACTGCAGAAGCGGTCGCGAGGATACTGCACACCAAACTCTAGTAGAGTGCTTAGCGTGGGCGCAGTAGCGGCACGACCTCGTGACTGCTATTGGTGTGGGAAGCCTTTCGCTAGAAGCCATGGTTTTTGTAAAGAAGTGATGTCCGCTAAAGAGGCGGAGGAAAGGGGACAAGAGAGGGCTAGTACTCTTCCGTCCAGCAGAAGAGGCACCAGGTGACGGAGATCACAAAATAATCCCCGACCTCCATGAGAGCTGGCTTGGAGGTAACGGGTGAGGCTGCCCGAAACCGGTTGGAATGTATCCACCATTTATTTATTTTTTATTATCCAGCTTTAAACTGTTTGGAATATCAGAGAGCTCGATCACAAAAAAAATAATCGATTCGTTAGTACTTTTTAACAGTGCAAGTGATTATGTTGTTAAACTAGTAATGGCATACGTACAATATTCTTTGGACTTATGCCAACTCGACCATAGTTGAACTATGCGTTATCACTCGTAATCTGGCAGAATACTCCTTTTCTGAGTTATTGAAACTAAAATTATTTGTTATGTAGCCTTTTAAAATAAACGATACTTGATGTGGATATGTTATTCGTACCAGTAATTTTAAATATTGAATTTTAAATTGTATTAGTTCTACGACAGGCAAAATTTATGAATTTTGCTTGTCGTTCTACTTTACAAGCTTTTTGTTAAAACTTGCAAATCTTGCAACTGAATTCTAAAGCAGTTATCTTCAACCGATTATGCTAAAATTTTGCATACACGTTTAGTTTGGATGACAATAAATAAATAAATAAAAAAAAAAATTATAATATATAATCTATAATCATCCGGATTCACTATTTAAATATACTTAGTATGCAAAAAGCTTGTATTTAAAAATGATAAATCTACTATTAATAATTGTTTTCCCTTTTTGTGTCATTTGCGCATTGAGAACCCAATAGGTACGTTCGCACAATAATTTTTCCTGTAACATAATATATCTTTCTTTTAAATTAGCTTTCGCCTGACATATCAATTTAAACAGTAACTTCTAAATCTTCCTTACTACTATTATAAATGCGAAAATTTGGATGGATGGGTGTTTGTTACTCTATGACGCTAGAACGATTGAATGGATTTGGATGAAATTTAGCACAGATATAGATTATAGTCTGGAATAGCACATAGTTTACTTTTATCCTAAAAAAATGTACGGTTCTTGTGGGATAGATTTGAATTTCTACGCAAACGAAGTCGCGGACAGCAGCAAGTAATAACACTTTCTCTTTACTCTTTAAGAGGTATTATAGACTTCTAAATGATAAATACCTATGCTAAATGCTAAATACAGGTATGCTTGAAAGTGAAGGTGAATAGAGAAGTATTCTACCACGCTTCTCAAAGAAATAAAGTCTAATACGCTTAATACTCCTACACTTAAGTCATTATATGTCTACAAATGTTTTGTTTCAATGTTACTTCGGTATGGTTACTACAACTTTCTGTGATAAACTTACTAAATTGTTTGTAGCAGCGGCTAAAGAGATTTCGGTTCACTTTGTACTATTTAGTTCATTCTTAATTTGTATTATTGACATTCTTATTACCAAAGTGATTTCATTATTCAAATTAGTTTATTTTAGTCTCTTCTTTTACAATAATGATTTACAGTTTAAGAACAATGAGTGTTATGAAAGTTTAAAGCTTCAATTACTTATATGGAGACTCGTTACCTGAAAAAGAAAAAGGGAGTATAACACATGGGGACCATACCGCAAAACGTATATAAAATGGTATAAAAAAGAAATATGACGTAACTAGCCGTCCCCGCAATGGGCTATCCAACACTAAAAGAACTTTTCAATTCGAATCAGTAGTTCCTGAAATTAGCGCGTTCAAGCAACACACACACAACAACGACAACAACGTTACACATCTAATATGTATCAAATTCACAAAAGTTTTAGAACAATTATGACATAAGTAGTCGTTCAACTAACTCATCCAATGGCGATAGAATAAATATTGATTTCCACATAATTGTGACATATTTCCACAGCCTGTTGTTGTTGTTGTTCTCGTGTAAACTCACATAGTAATGTGATCTTGATACAGGGTTAGGGTAACTACAGATATGATATTTTTCCAAAACTCAAACCTTATAAAAATGTCTACTTCTACCTATGAGTAAACATTATATGAATGTTTTTATTTTCTCAAAATCCGAATCTATTTCAATGGTAATACGATGTGTCATACTCCCTTTTTCTTTTTCAGGTAACGAGTCTCCATCAGAGTTCATCCAGGCAGCTCTTTGAACATTCTTAATCAACTGGGATCCAATAATACCAACAATCTGCCAGATTCACTTCTCTCGGTCAAAGTGGTTGAATTTTGGTTTCAATTAAGGTTTTTCTAGTCTATACTAGTAGAAAGCTTTTATATAACCGCACGAATGGCGCAATGGTTTAAGGATGTTGTGGGTTCAAATCCTACAGGGGACAAAAAATTTGTGATCCACAAATCTTTGCACCGAGTCTGGTTGTTCTTTGTGTTCGTTGTTTAAATGTCTGTAAAGCCCCCCGCGACAAAGGCATATTCCTAATGCGGAGTTATCTTTTCTTTTCTGTAATATAAAAGTAGCTTGACGTTGATTTATGGCTTTGACAATTCTCTTCAAAAATAAAGAGGCATTAAAGAAAAATACACGAAAAATAAAATATTCATTCTTTGGTATTTGAGTTTGTTGAAGGAGCTCAGTAGTCTGAACTTAAAACCACACAGCTATCTATCAAAAGGTTACGGATTAGAACAAGTGGTTTACAAAAAAAGATAATCACGCCCTAGTGGTTAGTGACCCCGCCTGCCGAGCAGAGGTTGGGTGTTCGATCCCCAGCCAGGAGAAATAATTGTGAGATGAGCATGATCATTTATTCAGTGTCGGGGTCTAATTTATCATCAATATGTTTGTATTTAAAAATATTTATGTATGCTTATCAGCAATCTGGTTACCATAGTACAGGCTTTGCCTAGTTTGAGATCAGGCGGCCGTTTGTGACATGTGTCACGTTATTATTATTATATGTATGTTGTATGTGATTTAACTTATCTTTTTAAATAGGTAAAATTTTCATATGGAAAATGTATTTTAACTTTATTTTACACTAAAAAATTATAGTAATGTGAAAGAATTCATTGTCTTTTGTAATTATTTCATAAGCAATTTAAAAAGCTTTGTTGCTCAGTGCAAATATTTGTATGCATGAAATTGTCCATTTGCATTGTTATCTGTGTTTTGTATGTATAATAGATATGTATGTATTATACATAAAACACCTAACTATTAGAGACTAAAACAGTAAAAAAGTAAACGCAGTGACAATAACCACAAAGGTTTCTGTAATAGGTCTAAGGCAACATAGCTGTTCTTGGGTTAGCATCCATTGTTAGCCTTTTACCTATAAAGTATAAATGTAAATACCTATTTTATGCTTAAAATATTGAAACAAATATATTTTGACTAAGTAAGTTTCTAAGCCATAACAACTCGAACTTTTGTACCTGATAGCAAAAACTAAAATACAAATATTCAGGACTTTCATATACATTTGTGAGAGCCCTTAGACCTTTTTAATCCGGCCCTGTTGCAAAACCAGCTTTAACATGACTTGTTCTACCTATAAACTACCTCGCTGTCAAATATCAGGCCTATAGTATAAAAAATCAAGGACTTCCATATAAACTTGCGGCGGGCAATGGAGGCTCGCTTTCCAGCGCCTCATGCTGCCCTGAGTGTGGTCGCGGGTGGACGTGACGGATTTTTCCCTCCACCTGCTATAGTGGTCCCCCGCGAGGAGGCGGCGTCTGCGAGTGCCTGGACCCTGGACCTGGTGCACTTTTGCGGGCAGGCACCAGGGTGGTTCGGATGTCTTAATAAAAACTGTTCTCGGATCCCTCCTATTTAAGGCGCAGTACGGCACTTCGTGTGGTTTTAGTCGGTTCGATTCCTACGCACCACCCCACCGAAAACCCCGGTGGGGTGACGGCCCGAGGGTGTTTCCAAACGCACAAAAAAAAACCCTTAGTGGCCTTAATCCAGCCCTTAATACCTCTCTGAAAAATTTCATCTTCATAGGTCGAGTAGTTTTCCAGATTTCGTGATAAGTCAGTAGATGAGTGAGTAAGTTTCCTTTTGCTTTTATATATACAGGTTATTATTACACTTTGGATTGTGCCAAAAAAATGTTCAGTTAGTTTACCGAACTCGGTATTCACAAACAAAACAGTAATATTGGCAACGCTTCACTCACGGACTCAGTTTATACCACAAAGTTGTTTCTGTAAATTTAAAATATTGCAATACACGCTCTTCAATCAACATGCTTCTTTGTTTATTCGCCTAGACTGATAGAAAAATATACTGGAAATATTTTTGCAATATTGAACCACATGGATTGTCATATCAATACACATGGATAGTTAATTTTGACTACACTGATGATTTAATATTTACTAGACCTGAAATGGATATCCTGTAACTATCCAGTATTCGGCCTATTCAGCCTAAAATTTACTATTGGACCGGATACCGGATAGTAAACAAGTATCCCGCCGATTACCGGATATTAAATTTAGGTACTTTATTTAAGCCGCGTGACAAATAGTAATCTAGTAATTAGGCAAATTATGGTGAATAAATACCAATCTATCTGCATGAAGAGGAAACCAACGGTTTTACTTTTCTTTTTCCATAGACAAAGCAAGCTTTAAAAAAAAGTCTTCCGCTAAATACACTACTGCTGTATCTTTCATATAAATTCTGACAAATTTGGTTAAGTCCGGGTATTGTGTAGCATTAGCTAATAAGATGTGTTGACACAAAGAGGAATGAAGATATTCGTGAACAGAGTGGCTTGAAAGGAGGCGTGGAGACGAAAATTGAAAAGGGTATGCTGAGGTGATTTAGGCACGTAGAAAGAATGTGCGCGGGACGAATGACAAAACAAGTATAAATGTATATAACATACAAGTGTATAAGGCAAACGTTACTGGGAAAGCCAGTAGGGATCGACCACGTAAATGTTTCCTGATCGTGAGACTAATTACTGTTGTTTTTATTTACTATCTCAGTAAAGCAATCGCAAAACGTGTTGTCAATTGCGCGAAATACACCATACTGTCTTCTCATCTTAGCCTGATAGCCGGTGTTAAAGATTAACTAGCACTAGAAGATTCGTCGCAAGATATTTGTAACCGATTTTATAAAAGAGGGTGCTGTATTCGATTCGTATGTATGTGGGCATACAAACATACGAATTTTCATTAAAAGTAATGGATAAATTTTCATGATTGATTGATTGATGATTGATCTAGGAAGGTTTCAGTTAATAATACATTACCTATTTATTGGTTATTTTTTTTAAATAGTTTTTGTTAAAATATCATTCATTCCAACAGAGTCGACGAGAAGAAGGTTGATGGGATATTCGGTATCAGCCAAACAGCTATCCGTTTCATCTCTAATATTTATAATTATAACAAAAAGTACCCAGGTCGTGCTCCAGGCTATGCACCATATTATGACACACATTTGGATTTATGATTGCTTATTATCCATGTTTTATTTATTTTCGAAATATTATATTTCGAAAATAAATAAAATATGGATCATCTAGATTTCCATGATTTTTTATTTTGACATTCTAGGTAGTCAGCGTAGTCTTGTGGCACCATATTCATCGAGCGCCTAACATCAAACGAGGTCATCATTTGTCTACCCTTGTCTCAATTTTACTTGGGGTCGGTGCAATATGTTTTATTTTTCCATTCTACTCTATCGTTCGTCATTTCACTGCTTACTCCCTTTCTAGCCATATCTTTTTTCACACAGTCCATCCATTTTTTCTTTGGTCGTCCTCTTCTCTTGTACCCGTTAACATCCATATATAAAACTGTTTTCACCACATTTTGCTCATTCCTGCGCATCACATGTTTATACCACGATAACCTATTGCTCCTCAGCTTTTCATTCACTGGTGCTACCATCAAACGAGCTGTGTTTTAAAAATAAAAACAATGGTTATACCTACATAATGAAAGGAATCGGTCATGTAATCACATGACCCATTCCCTTTTTGTCCAGCTAAAGTTATACAACATAGAACCTTCCTCAAATAATCGGACTATCTAATGCAAAAATAATTTTAAGAACCTTGTTTTAGGTTCTTAATTTTTTTTGTGCTTAGTAAGCACAAAAAAAAATTAATAATATACTATATAAATTAATAATTAAATAAACTAATAATAACTTACTAAACTATTACCGTAACTGTAAATATAGTCACGTACTGTCTAAACAATGTATGTTCTTACCTATGTTGCTTTTGTGATTATCTACATAAAATAACTGAGCGTAGCGGGTGTAATGGCCAAGCCAAGGCGTCAGACTTGCGATCTAGTGGATGTATAATAATAATAATATCTTTATTTGCTCATAATGTGGTTCAAAGGGTGGAAAGTGAATTATGGGTATATAGTGTTTCTTACATTTCGCCATACATGGTGGCATGAAAATATTAGGTCAAATCAAATCAAATCAAATCATTTATTATTTTGCAGAAAGCACTGTTACAATGGTGTTGTCAATTTTATAATATGTATCAAGTGTTTCTACCTTGGCATAGGCATGGAAAATGTTATAAATTTAATATTATTATAGTGTTATGTCATGAATCAAATAATAAATTAATGTCACTGTTCATAGAAATTAAGATGTTAATAAATAAATGGATATTATAATTACATTCAGTTGTCATTCAGATAGTCTCTTAAACTATAATAACATTTATCTACTAAAAGGCTTTTCAATTTTTTCTTAAATAAACTTATATTCAATCCCTTTATTTTTTTGGCAATTTATTATAAATTACAGCAGCCATAGGGATTAATTACACTTTTGTGCATAAGAGCGGTATTAGACTTTCGTATACACAATCGATACTTATCTCGCTGGGACCTGTTACTGTTTTCTGAAGCTAATATAAATAAGTTTGGATTAAGTCTAACAAACACTGCGACTTCATAGATGTACAAACTTTGAAGAGTTAAAATTTTATGTTTAACAAATAGTGGCCTACAGGTTTCAGTCGTCTGCAGCCCAAACATAGCCCTAATACATCTTTTCTGTACTTTAAATACAAGATCTTTATCAGTCGAGTTTTCCCAGTAAATTACACCATACCTCAGCACCGAAACTACCAAACCATGATATGCCGTCAGTAATGTACCTACACTTACTATCTGGGCTAATTCATGAAGAGCGTAGACAGATTTGCTAATTTTTATGCATAAATGTTGTATGTGTGACTTCCATGTTAGTTTATTGTCTATATTGATACCAAGAAATTTTATTGTCTGTAGTTAACATTAGGTAACAGAGCAGGTACACGCTGGGTAAAGTGCATCAACTGAGTTTTTCCAAAGTTAGCCTTCAAATTGTTAGCATCCAGCCATTCGACAATAGCTGTCAATGTGATATTTATTTCACGCTCCTCCTATAGGTAGGTTAGTATTGCTGAGGAGGGGGTCGTGGGTTCAATTCCAACCCCGGACAAATAATTATGTTATGAGCACGATCATTTGTTCTGTGTCTGGGTGTAATTTATAATATGTATGTATGTATTTAGAAATATATAAAGTATGTTTTTCAGCAGTCTGGTTACCATGGTACAGGATCTGCCTAGTTTGGGATTAGACGGCCGTGTGTGAAATGTGTCAAGTTATTATTATTATTCTCTTTATTCATTTAAATATACATATGAATTATATTTTTAAATACATTCAGATAATACAAATAAATATATTTAAAAATATAAAAAATAGTGTCCCATCCGTTATCACAGTTATACAGGGACCAAGCTATCGGTGGTTAGGGTTCCACAGACAGAAACCTCAGCACTATGCGCGCTATACCGAGGAGGACAGCCTTCTGCATCAGGTTCTTAATCCAGCTGCCTAACGTGAACCTCTGAAAGTGTTATTATTATTTTTCTTTATTAAATTTATAAATTACATTTCTTAATATGTATAAAACAAAATATATAATTATTTAAAAATATAAAAAAATATTAGACCACCGACATCGGTACAGGGACCAAGACACCGGTGGTTAGGGCTCCAAAGACAGGAACCTCCTCACTATACGGGCCGTGTTAAGGAGAATTGCCTTCTGCATCATTATTATTATTTATATTATTTTGTATTTGAAACAACTTGTCGGTTCGAACCTCACCCGGTACGCTACCAGTAGAAACCCACTCCTAATAATAGCACAACAAGATATCTTAGCTAACAGGAGGGGTTAACAGAAATACTAGTAATGTATGAACCTATTTTTAAAAAGCCTACCTGTAGTCTTTTTCAGTACACGAAACAAAAAAATTATAATTTTATGGCTAACAGGTACTTTTATTCAATAAAATATTGAAACAAAAGAAAATCAGGCTGGTTTATCGATACCTATTTTAAAACATTGCAAGCAACTTTGTTGTTATTATAAGCATGTTGAAAATACCTAAAAGCCTCTCTTTCGAGCTATTTTATAATTTAAGTCAATGGTTTAAATGTTAGTTTTCTATCCCATAGAAAACGCGTGTACAATCATAGGCGGTACATAAATTACTAAAGCCACCCCGCCATTCGTGTAGTGAACCTATTTGAATATTCTATTGAAAACAACTGTAAGGCCAGCTCGCGCTCACATTCTCTACAGTTGAGTTTTTCCCTTGTACGGTGAGGTGAACGGGTAATTGTTGCCCCCTGACATTTATTAATATAGCGTTCCATCGCTTAACAACGACAAGTAAATGAATGGAGTTAGTAATTGATCATTTATCACTTTAAATTTTTTATGTTAGATGTTTGGGTATTTTTTGAAGTATAGGTATTTATTGTGATAAACGTGAGATAAAATATAAACAAGTATAGCAACAAAGGTTGCCTGGAAGAAATTGCCTATTTGTGATAAGGCCGACCATTGTGTATTTTATTGTATACAATATCTGTTTCTAAACGAAAACGACGACGTAACGATTAAAAATAGCTGATCATCTTTGAACCGCTGAACAGATTTTCTAATTATAGCTAAGAACACATGAGCTCGATCAAGTCACCTTTCAAACAAGAAAAACTCAATTGAAATCGGTTCATCCATACAGGAGTTATGATACCACAGACACACACACAGATACAAAGACACACATATACACACACGTTAAGTTTATAATATACATCCTTTTTGCATCGGGGGTCAAAAAGACGGAACGAAGTTGGGACAGGCTAGGGTACCGTATTAAAATTATTAAAGCATATAATTATACTGAAGTCGGTCGTTCGTCAACTCGCACCACTTCACTTACTACTTCACTAATATATTTAAAATATTTTTTTACGAAGTAATTCTTGAAAAGACATTTTGTGAATGTTGTGTATATTTTGGCTTGTAAAAGTAAATCACATTATTACATCACGTTACAATTGTATATTATGGTAACTCACAATACATAACATGTATGTATTTATCTCAGATACGAACACCATAGCCAAAGTATTTTTTGTTAACGGTTCAGAAGGTACATCTCACAGGTGACTGTGGTACTCTATACAGTACTAGCACTTATTTAGTCTTAAATTAAGAATTAAACCTAGAAATTAGTTTACAGGGAAAAAAGAATAAAAAACCTTGCGCAGATGGCTGTAAAAAAAATATGTTACGGTCTCATGACGTCACTATTCTGACATATTGATAATACACGTGTTTTACTACAATATAACCAGGAAACTAAAGCAGAAAGATCTTTATTCTTTACAGCTTGGAATGTAGTAAATGAAGAAAGTGTTTGAACAATTGCGGTTAGTCTACTGTTAGACTTCGAAAGACGTTGGACGCTGAATTAATTGAAAATTGAATAAGTGGAACAAAGCATAAAGTTTTAAATGGAAATGCTGGTTGTGTCAGCTGAATGCTTTGTCGTTGTGTAATTGAAGGAGGTTTGTAGTAAAAGCTGTTATATTTTGATAATTCACTTTTTATGAGAATTGCCAACGAACTATTTACTAACATTTATTACATGAATAAATGTAAACCGTATACCAATTTAATATCATATTTTTCATAGTGTATCGGTATTATGTCGTCCATGAAATATTTTAGGCATTTTGAATGTTGTGTTGTTCAAATTAAGCAAAAAAAAAAACTTACAATGTGAGATAATAAATGTTTTTAACGGTTTCAATCAGTGGAATGTGGAATGGTTATGTTATGTCTAATAGAATATTAAACACTATTTGGTTTGACTCTCACTGTATCTAAGTACGACAATTATTTTCCGAAAAATGCTACCAAATTTTTTAAGAAGCAGCTAATTGACACTGAGCTTCATTCTGAAATGACAAGATATTGTCCCTTTTCCGATTGTTTTTAAGAACTTGTCTCAAGTACGCAGTTCAAGCCGAATACCCTAAAAACCCTACTGTCAAAGAACTGTTTACAGCCAAACTTAAATAAAAGAAATGGATTTAATAATGACAAAAATAATGATTTAGATAACTGACTTAAAATGTAACGTCTACTTAATTAAATATGCGTATCTCTTATTATTATTCATAAGAGTACCGTTGCATGGTCTTAATAACCAGATAAAGCAATAGGTAGTGAGTAAACCACTAAAATCCTACCATCTGACCTCCGTTAAAGAAATAATGGATCTTCTAAAGCCTATATTATAATTAATTAGGACTTTTTTAAATATTAGTATGTTAAACGACACCCACATCAAACTTTAAAACTTAAAAATTACTAAGCCGGGGCAGGTCAACCGCGCCGGCTTCACACGGTTACATAGTAGATACTAATGCGGTATCAGAGTGGAGTGATTAATAATATTAATATTATGATTAATATTATGCTATACTACAGTATGTCTTTAAATACGATGTTTACAGCTGTTTTTGCATGAAACAATACGAACATGTGCTTCCCAAACTCCACATAATTTGTATAATTAAAAAAAAATAGTTATAGAAAGCTTAGCCTTCGCTGGCTTTTTTGTAGTCCTAATAAAGAGGAACAATTCCATCATACATTATTTTGTTATATTTCAAAAGAATAAGAGCATTTTCGTTACTTTATTTTGAATAACCTTCTAGTCATCTCCGTTGTATAACGTCTTCAAAATATTAGAATCTATGCTTTTCATTTCACGTCTCTCGTCCGTGTGAAAGGATTTTTCGCTCCTTTACAAGATCTCTTCTGTATGCATGAGCGCTTGCAAATGGCGCTTAGAAACGACTTATACACGGCGAACTTTGAATTTCATAACTAGTAGTTCCATTATACTGAGATTGTACGAAAGGGTTCATATTTTAAAGACAATAGAATTTTTGCATTAATTTATGGTGCAGTTTCATTGGTTTTATGGAGATATAATCATAAATTTAAAACCCCCTCGACTCAAAAATCTATTGAACGATTACAAAATGCCTTACAACATTTTGGCAAAGAGCCGATACTCTTACACTGCTGGACCGATATTAACCAAACATAGCTAGAAACCAACGCAAGGAAACTGGCTTTCAAATGAAAAAAACCGCATTGAAATCGGTCCATCCGGTTGAGAGCTACAATGACACAGACAGACACACACACAGACATCGACGTCAAACTTATTACACCCCTCTTTTTGCGTCGGGGTTCATGTAGCTCTTCATTTACTTCACATATTATAAAGGAATTATGACAGACTACTGACTTCCTTTTCGAGATATAAAACGCAGCACTTACAATGTGGGGAAACTGTAGGTAATTTAGTGATCTATCTGACTATAAAATACGGGCTCAAAAGGTTAACTACTTTAATAGTCCGACAATTATTCTCTTTGGCTAAAGTAAAGAGAAAACCTGCCAGGGGGATGTACGCTACGTAGCACTACCAACTAAAGAAAAACAACGAATAGCTTTGAAAAACTGACTATAAACTACTTTAATAATGCCACTAAAATTTTTTGTAACTTTATTTTTTAAATTTAGAGAACCGTCTCGAAGTAAGAACTCATTGTATGCCACGCCACGCGTTTTTACGTCACGCTAATGAGCACCAAACTCATACTAGCAACCAAGTAAAAATACTAAACATTTTTTTAAACTATAGAATAAATTATATCAGATCCGAATGTTAATAACCAGCTGCGCCTTGCGGTTTCACCCGCGTAAGTCCCGATGCCGTGGGAATATCGGAATAAAAAGTAACCTGTGTGTTAATCCAGGTGTCCAGCTATCTACATACCAAGTTTCATCGCAATCAGTTTAGTAATTTTTGCCTGAAAGAGCAACAAACATCCATACATCATCCATGCTGAAAGATGTTTAGGATGTTATGTTCATCGCGCTGTTGCTGGGTTACGTCCGTGGGGATCCTGTAGACCTGTCTTTAAAAAGCTCAAGATTTTACCTGTGCCGTGTATGTACATTTTTGAGTGTGGTAAATTTGTTAAAGAGAATTCTGAGTTATTCAAAAAAGTTCATGACATGTTTCCTAGGAATACCAGGAGGCCTGGGAGAATTGTTTTACCTGTTATTCCTAAGATAAGTTTATATAACAAGAGTTCCTATGTAATGTGTGGACGGATATATAATGGTATACCAGATAAAATTAAAGATTTACCAACTAATAAGTTTGTAAAAGAGCTTAAATCTTGTCTTCTGCAAAATAACTTCTACTCTCTATCAGAATTTTTTAATACAAGTGGCCGGTTTTGATCACTTTTTAAAATTATATGTTTTTAAATTGACATCCAATAACATAATTTACAATTATTTTTTGTTTTCTCGGTTTCACTATGCTACTATTATTATTGTATGATGTACCAAGCAATATGTCGAATTTAAATTTTAATTGCATGCATACATTTAATATTTGCATGTCACTACAATGACAAGTGTTTTGGATCTGTCACTAATTTTAAGACCTTTACTCTACCAACACTTTTTGGCAAATAAATCGTTTCATTTCATTTCATAGCAAAAAAGGTTTTATAGATTACAACGGTCTTGAAACTATTAAGTAAGAACATTTGATGTCACGGTTTTAACATACGAATATATAATAATTATGATCCCATGATGTAAAACATGCAAGTCTCGCAACCCAATTTTTCTACCGCAATAAAAATAATTATAGTTTAAAAAACTAAAAAACACGCTTTTATAGAAAATTCAACTAAAAAAAATAAAAAATTTAATCGAATTATTGCATTGTCATCGGTCTTTGACACGTGTGCAAAATTTGAATGAAATCTGGCCGTTTAAAGTGGGTCAAAATCGCGCCCAAAGGAGTCGGTTATAAACATACAAACAAACATACAAGTGAAGCTAATATAAAGCGTGAAAAAGTGGTGAGATCTAATTGTTACCATATTAGTTAACTAACAACATTTTATAGTAACCGTATTAATATTAGAGATCTTTATTTCTCAAATAAATAGAATGACTTGGCCATCACTTGGCAATATAATCACTAAAGAATAATCTTCTATTTTAATATTCAACCAGTACTAGCGGACCAAATTTATGCATACACATTTTATATATAAATAAAGCGCTCAGAGCGCTCATATTAGGTAGATTTTGTTGTATGTAGATGCTGTTGCCGTGTGCGATTATTGAGTCATTATATTTTTAAGAAATAAAGATTGCGGCTGGATGACTTACGTCGCGTCGCCCAACACATAAGGGTTTGTTAAAAAAAACACAAGTATAGTGTTGTTTCTTTAATTCTTATCCAAACTTCTCGCTGGTACCTCACATCTATTACAATAATCAAGGAACACTGGCCTTGGTAGTTAGAGCGGTCCTGTTGGGCTCTTACTCTCCGATTGCGGTAGTATATACAGGCTTGACGAATCTGCCAGTCGACTCGTGGAATAAATAGTAATGTGAATCCTCATCTCGAAAGAATCTACCAGTCTGCCAGTAGAATGAAGTAGAAACTTGAATCCTGGAGCCCCAGACACAAGGGTAAGTGAGAGTATCTAGACCTCACAGAGGTCAGTTAGAGGTCGGTTAGACGTCAGTGTCTTAAAGACAAAGAAAGATACCTTACAATAGTTATATTGGTGATAAAATACTAATAAGAACTCACCGTTGAGGGACTCCAATGGTTATTTAGATTTACTTTCGTAGCTGAATCACGTTTAAAAATAAGTTAATAAAGAGAACGGTAATAAGATAATTACAGGGAAATACCTCCGTTAAAACTGATCGTTGGCCGTGCTATGCCGAGACCCGAATACACATCACTACATGTTATAAACCAAAGTCCCCCGCCGCGTCTGTCTGTCTGTTCACGATAAACTGAAAACTACTGAACGGATTTTTATGCGGTTTTTTATACATAGACAGAGTGATTCATGAGAAAGGTTTAGGTGTATAATTTGTTAAGGTTTTGTGCAAATTAGTTGAAATATGTTGATAATTGTTAAAGATGTCTCTACTATACGTGCGAAGCCGGGGTGGGTTGCTAGTTTCAACACTACATATTATAAAACAAAGTCCCCCGCCGCGTCAGTCTATCTGTCTGTTCACGAGAAACTGAAAAACTACTGAACGGATTTCATGCGGTTTTCACTAATAGACGAAGTGATTCATGAGGAAGGTTTAGGTGTATAATTTGTTATGATTTTGTGTAAATTGATTGAAATATGTTGATGATTGTTGAAGATGTCTCTGCTACCCGTGCAAAGCCGGGGCGGGTTGCTAGTCAATTATTAAGGATTACAAAGTTACTCATTCAGTTTTTGTATCTAGAAATTTGTACTGAAATTGCGGTATGTTTGAGATTTTCCTTGCTTTATAGGCTAAACACTGTGTTCAAAATTTGAAGCTAGTGTGTCTGTACACAAGTACCTTAGAATTTTTACTTGCAATAGTTTTTAAACTACAGGTCGGAATTGAATGAAATTTGGGAATATATCTTGTTATATTTCAAAAATTAATTCTAGCTTTATCCACAACGAAGTTACATGGAGGTCGAAAACGTCCTGAATGGCTTCGAGAAAAGGATTACCACAAATCTCTCGCCTGAGATGAATGACAATAATTACTATCTATAGTGGCTCGACGAAACGATACAATCCCTCTTAATATAGTCGTGTACTTATTTTTCTGGATATATGTATGTATCTTGATGACTTTTTTTTTCAATTGGGGCTACCCAACATCTTAATTATGGGTCGCCACAACTCTTTGACACAGGGATTTTGGGGAAGAGGGGACTATGACCGACTGTGTGCTTATTTGACTGATAACTTAGTAGTGTAAAAAATATGCAACTAATGGTCTCTTGAGGATTCCAATCAAAAGGTTAAGTAGTAACTTAACCCTACTTGTAAAAACTCCTCTGAGAATAGACGCAAGACGCAAGGCCCACTTGAACACACTTTGGACTGAACAAACGAGTCCTTTCATTTCCATAGAAAATATAAAGTCCAAAAATGGGTCTTTCTTAAATAAAGGATAATAGCGTTCGGGCTTTCAATATCCTGTGTTTGAGCCCAAAGGGCAAATTGAGTTGTTAGCCCTTGGTCAACGGCGTCAATTGGAATACTTATTGCCCAATCAGAGCGCACGTCGACCCCTATTGCAATCAAAGGTTGTGTTATACGAGTATTAGGTGGTAGTGGCCTTGGTGATAAGTCGAGTCGCTTTGTTAAAACTCATTTGTTTGTTAACCGACAATTCTTTATTATGTTGAATGATATAGACTTATATACACGTGACTTATAAAGTTTCATCATTATAAGGTATTTTCACAAAGTAAAGAGGATGAAGATCAGGCTTGACATACATTTAGGCACTTCATGTATGTATATGAGAAATGAGACTACTATTACGTACGGACGTAGGTCTTACATACAGAGGTCCTTACAAATTTTAAATCTAACACATGATGTGACATCTGGCGACTGCCTATTGAATGCTGTTATGAAAGAATCGTATTGTCATCCTTCCACATCTATTCATGCACAGCTGTTGCAAACGGTTTTATGGACCAGTAAAAAAATCTGAATGTGGATTTTTTTTTATTTGTCTGTACCTACCTGTAAGGGAGGTGCCCTTAAAAAATTCCTTTTTTAAATTTTATTTAACCACTTTGTTGGTGTAATAAGCGGATAGCCAGATATGGCGAAACTATAAGGCTTCCTTGTTGACTACGGAACCCTAAAATATGAATCTACGCGGCATTAGTCTTGAAATTGACTTTAAAAAGTGTACTGATAAAGAAATAAGTATACTAGTTCACTAAACAAATATGGTACTTATTATCTTGTTCCAAAAAAAAAAAATGCACAGAAAAAAAGAAATATGGGTAATTCTATTGATCTCTTGCTGTCCTACTGTAAATTGTCTTGTTAGTATGGCTTATATCACGTTAATTGAAAAAATAAATACTTCTTTAGACACTTTAAAGCTTTAGGGTTTCGATGTTGTTATTTAGAGAAAATATACAAGTATTGTAATTTTATGGCATTCGATAAAAATCGAAATGTGCGAATCGCCACCTACTTTTCCTGAATGGGGTCAATTCGCAAGCAAATAAATTTCAACTGTACGAATCGACACCTCAAAAAGTTATTATTTAAAAAAAGAAACAACCTGAGGTGAGGTGCCTTGCGTTTTGTATTTATAATGTATCATGCATGCTATTATAGATTAATGTATTTGGTTTATATTATATTCACTACACTACGATCTTAAAATAGTTGGCATAAAATATTCCAACATTGTTTGTATCCGCCTCATAACAGCATGTAGACATAATTTAAATATACCTCATTTCCCATTTCTGAGATACGTAAAGAAAAATTGAAAGGAACATCTTTTGTGGTATAATATTTTGCTGATTTATGATATTGAATACTAGCACTTACATTAAGAGTAATACAATGACATGTGTATTTTTTAAAGCAACGAAAATACTTCTCACCGTGAAACAGTTTATTTATTTTTGTGACACATTTTGGAAGGTAGAAAAGAAGACAAATTTCTACATTTTTTTTTAGATTTTTCTTTAAAAAGTGGGCAAGTTTGATTATGTCCAAAATCAAGTTTTTCCGAAAATCGGCCCTACCAAGGATATAGACGACTTTCGACTATTCAAAATTGTACCTGTGATCGCACACTAAAAAATTACAAATAAGATTAGTAGATACTGTCTTGCACCTTGTAAAAATGAGCAGGCCAGATGAGTACATGTAGATTTTTTCCCCACAGTTAAAGTTACCTTGAATTTAGGAAAACGTTGAAAAGACACCCTTTTCCTAAGCAGGGCAGAATTGTAAATGCGATGCGAGTTCTGAAATTTTTAATAAGGGTTACGGTCAAATTGTCTTATTAAATTTTAATGTATCTACTCGTACGTCCGTATTTCCAGAAATGTCATACGAGAAAGACAATTTCTCAAGAATAAACTAAAAACAGATTTCGAAATGCCCCCACGCTTAGCTAAAGCCACAAAGCGGTTCGATGAATAATAAATTGGTCGGTGGCAGAAGCGGGATGAGCACAAACTAAGTGACAGATCATTTTTCCCCACCCATTTTTCGTTAGCAAATTTAAAAGCTACTGCTAATTCAATTTTGGTTCAATTTTGGTAAAGTAAAGAGTTGTGGATCTTGATTGGCTTTGCCGTAGTTAGTTCTAACTTAATTTTCTTCACTTTACCAAAACTAACTAACTCCTAAATATAAGACGACGAAATTGACAGAATATTAAATGCGAAAGTAACTCTGTCTGGCTGCCTGTCCGTCTGTTACGCTTTCACATATTAACCGCTCAACCGATCATCATGAACTTTTACATACACCGTTGTCAGGGGTAAGGAGAAGGACATAGTGTAGCTTTCATCCAGAAAAACTGTTCCCGAGGGATAGAAAATAACTTTAATGTGAGCGAAAGAGCTAAAGCTAGTAAACTATAAGAAGGTTTTTTTTATGGTTAGGGGGTAAACGAGCAGACGGTTCACCTGATGGTAAATACCGGTATGGTACTACCGCCGCCCAAGGGCACCTGCAACTCAAGATTCACAAATGCGTTGCCAGCCTTTAAGGTGGGAGTAGGGGAAGAGGGACAGAGGGAAGGGTTAGGGCCTCCGGTAACCTCACTCACACGGCGAAAAGCAATGCGATCATTGTTTTACCGGTTTTCTGGGAGGCCGTGATATCACTCCGGTCGAGCCGGCCCATACATACCGAAGTATGGCTCTCCCACGA
Source organism: Euplagia quadripunctaria (assembly GCA_963859945.1). NCBI lineage: Eukaryota > Metazoa > Arthropoda > Insecta > Lepidoptera > Erebidae > Euplagia > Euplagia quadripunctaria. The sequence continues at coordinate 7,688,787 of OY982570.1, read as the reverse complement.
ACGCACAATAATTCATATTTATTCGATTAATAGGTTTAACCTACAAATGACATTCTATCTGGCTTCACACACTCTGGCAATTAGGCGCGTTTCTATTAGAGTAAGTATATAAGGTAGCCATCATCCCTTCTTTTGGTATGCATTCAAAAGAAAGAATTATCTCCTTGTTTTAGTAAAAATAGGAAGGAATCGTTCAAATGTAATTCTTTTAGGTAGCTACACGAAGTAAATACATATTTAGTCAGCAAAAAGGACAGTGAATTAAAAACGAATGAAAAAATGCACAAAAGATGAAGAAAAATTGGCAATATTCAGAGCACGTACTCAAAAATCGTCGTAAATTCTTATGATTTGATAAGAAGAGAGAAATATTCATCTGTGAAGTTTATTACATTTATTTAAGTACACCTTGAAACCATTGCCTACATTATTCATTTGTCACGAGCTAGAAAGTTAGGGCTGCCCAATATGGAAAAAGGTGTTTCGCCGGCTCATTCAATGCTGGGAAATTTTATTTGTGGTTTTATAACCTTTGTAGTGAATTTATGCGTTTTGACAGCTGTAGATAATTACTACTACGTTTTTAAACCTATTTAAATACTATGTATAATAAGTCTTCGGGGATTCGAGGATTATAATGATGAGGGTTCGCAAAAAAATGACGGCGTACATTAATTTTTTATTTGCTCTTCATATTTAGAGTAGCGTTTATTTTTCATTTATATTTTGTCGAAGATACTGAAAGTGGAAACTCGTGGGTATTAGCATTATTTGTTGGTGTGGGTTTATTGAAATTTACATCTTATTTTAAGGTTGAATTGTGTGGTTAAAATTTAAATTCGTGGCTAAATTGTTTTACTGTGGAGTGCTTATTAAAAAAAGAGTTATGTGTGAGTATTACATTAAGTTTTAAACCATAAACTTTTAGTATCGCTCGAGCTCGTGAAAAGTCTATTCTTAAGTAAGTATATTTAAGCTCATGGTTGTGGCATATTTTTTTTATGTACAGGATACTAGCAACGTGGGTCACACATTACTAGTATTCTTGTTAACCCCTCCACCTAAGCCAAATACTTCTGTTAGGAGTGGGTTCACGATTGGTATTATTAGTTTGTTTTACTAAATCGACATTGCCTGCAAACATATGTAGCCATTTGATGTAAAAGCGTTTTTGTGCCTTTTCATGTGTAACTGTATTTGTAAAATTGAACATATATAAGACCAAAACACAGACTAAGTCTACATACGTAACGATGTAAATATTTACACGGTTCATCCTTCTTTTGACTGGCGTTACTTTTTTACCCTTGCCTTTTACGATTCCTTAAGACTGGCTGGGGTGCGATAGCTTCGGGATGTACTTGACGCTTGCGTATTACAACTGCAAGAACTGTCGTACTCTAAACTTAGGAGTGCCTAGCATAAGTCACTGCTTTTGATTCTGTTGTACAGGAGTCACAACAAATGTGGTTGTGGGAGTCGAGACCTCTATCAAAAAATAATAATAATAATAACTTGACACATCTCACACACGGCTGTTTGATCCTACACTAGGCAGAGCCGGTGTTATGGTAGCCAGACTGAAATACTTATATATTACCAAATTTACAAAATACACAGTGGATTAATTACACCCAGATACAGAACACATGATTATTACTTACATTACTTTGCCCTACAAGTCAGTTTATAAATATTTTGTGAATCCACAGTAAAATTATAAAAAAAATACTCCGGGTTATGTAAATACTGTCTACTTTAATTTGTAACATTATTAGAAATTCAATTAGAAGTGAGCCAGTTCTATTTTTTTTAAAGAATTATTTCCACCCGAAAAGTTTCAGAGATTGAGAATTAATTAATTTCTTTCCTTCAATCTGTATTGGTTTTCCAAGGAAAATTTGGAATGATTTTAAGACCTTCTAATTAAGTGATTGAATTACAAGGAGAAAGTATTTTCTTTTTACATTTCAAATAGAACAAGTAATTGAACTTGAATTTCATGGCACAGAGTGACTCTTAGTAAATTTTAATTAAAAAGCTCATTTTAGCCAAAACATATGAAAAACACTTGGTTATTAAGTTAATTATTTTGTACATAATAAATTCACTACTGGCTTCTTTTTAGAGATGAAACAGATAGCCGCAAGGTTGGCCGGATATCCGATATCCAACCTTGAGGCTACCTAACCGAATATTGTCAATTGCCTATCCTGAATATCGAAAGTTATTTATTTATTTATTTATAACCATGCATATCTCTACAGGTTTTTTTAAGCCTAATATAATAGTGGGTAACTTATTTCTAGACGTAGGTAACTTATGTCATGTTGCTTCATTAAAAAGTAGAAAAAGTTGAAACTGAGCAATGGGCTTAGCACGCTCAAGGGCCTCCTTGTAAGCCAAATCAGAAAGTCTATTCAACTCCTTAAGTCAATGTAACTAATCGATGCAACATTATTTAGATAAGCAATGTGAGGGTTGTTCAGGCTGAGAGAGCTCGACAGAACACTGGCTTGCAATGAGTCCTTCAGTAGCAATTAATCATTAACACCTGCTGAAAAGTAGAGATGAAAGTTGGATGTTTTTCGCGAAGCTTACGGCAAATTACTTACGGTAGGTACGTAGTTTTAATAAAAACATCAAATAAGGCAAACAATTTTACTATTGTTATCTGATAGACATCCATCCGCACACTTTATCACAATTTATAAACAATTTTCGGTATATGTCAGAGATGGTAAAAGTGATTGTGCCATTCGATATTTTTAATAAAACTGCGAGTTTACTATTATCAATACGTCCGTAAAACTTTTATCTCCGCATATGTTACAACGCAGTACCTAATATATGCAGGACATCCTACGTTATCGTTTGGCATGTAAACATTTAAGATAAGCCCATGAAAGAATTTTGCAAACGATGTCTTCTATATTTATTTATTTACCTGCGGCTTCGTTTGCGTGGATGTTACTTTAATATTTTCTGGATAAAAGGTACCTAATGTCCTTTTATGTAACTCTGAAAACGTGTAGGTAAAATTTCATGCTGATCAGTTGAGTAGTTACATACAGAGTTACTTGCTCAAATAATAATTATAGTAGGTATATGTAGATTCACTAAAAAAATTTACACTACGTTAAAAAGGGAACTTAATACAAGCCCAGTCAACCTAGCTGTTTTATGATCAAAAATGGACATTTCGATTACCACGCATTTTTATTTTTGGATAAATAGTAAAAAAATGCACTGATTAAGAGTTTCGATAGCCGCAGTCTAAGTCAAAGTTATTAAATGTTTGACCTTTATTTGCTGTTAAATAAAAGCACTTAGCGACTTCCAACAGGTCTTTTGTAGGTAATTTAATGGAAAACAATAAAACTATGGATACTATATGTGATACATAAAACATACTGGAAACGAGATATCAAACGAAATGTAAAAAAAGTCTTTTCTTCGTTAAATTGTTAAAAAAAAAAATAACGCCCCACTTGCCCAGACTGCGAGGATCCAAATTCTTAATCAGTGCATTTTTTTACTATTCATCCAAAAATAAAAAATGCGTAATCCAAAATTTAGGTATTTTAGTTCCTTGACTGGGCTTACATTGGCATTCTCAGCATTCTGTATCAAAATAGATAAATTTGTGTCTCACTTAAAGTCCATTCTTAATTTAATCAAATAAAAAACTGGAATGGAGGCAGAGAAATGTTGGCAGATGTGAAGTTAACACTTAAGAGGCATTCACGATTGTGCCGTTTGCGGAACATCAACACACGCAGACAGACACAAAATCTTTCGTGGCTTCTTTAAACGAATGAGCATTTAATATAATATTGTGTATTATGGTTTTTTACTTTTTTGCATATCAGCTATCATCATATCTACTTATATACTAATTTACGTGAGGAGATTTCTTTATCCGCATTTTTTAAGAAAACGTGTACCGACAGGGATGTGAAATTTGAAACACTTAAAGTGTATAGAAGAAGTGCAGAAAGCTAAAAAAAAATAAAAAATCTGTGCTATAAAGTTAAAAATTATGGTAAAAACGTCTACGTAAAGATATAAGGGTGCAGTATTTATTTCTGCCTCACCCCAAGGTTGACTGGCACAGAATGCCTTATGTATTAAGTTCGCCTTTATACAATATGTGCATAAAGATTTAATAAATAAATATATATTTTGACCTCTCATGTTACAAAAATCGATACAATGACAGTTCAAGTTATACCGGTCAATCAAAACGATTGAAATTCGACCGCCGGGCGATCTGTAGTTTTCATTAAATCGCCACGGATCACACAATGGCGCTATTTCTAGTTGCTGGTCGGCCTTAACTGAACATAAAAGTCAATGTATTTCGCTAGTATTTAAAATAGTTTACATATGGACTTATGTTCTATAATGATTTTTATCTCTTTTTGGTTTTATTTTAAACAAACGCTAGCGGATGATATAAATTACAGTGTAGCCTTCAATAATTTATTCCATTGAATTTAATTGATTACTGTTTGCTTGTTGTGTTGGTCCCAGTACCTTACTTTATATTGACTACATTGTGTTGTAATGAAAGAAGCAATTAATGGAAGTTTAAAAGAGTGGCTACGATTTTATATTGCCAGTCTGATTTTGTTTCTCAGTAGCTTTTGCATCTATTTTAATGTTTATAATAATAACGAATGAAGATATGACACGTTTTTGTCTTTCCGAGTTTTAAAATTTGAACATTCGATCCACCTTTTATATTCCCTATAAATTACAAGTAAAGTTCTCAAGAAATTTAACTAATCAATGTGTTTGACAAATCCATAATAAAGTTGACGTTAAAGTGAAAAATGAAAATGAAAATGAAAATCTTTACTAACTTATTTTCGTTCTTGAATGTTTTTTTGTTGAGTTTTATCTCTAATGTTTCCAATTTACTTTAGGAAACTATATTTGAACTGGTATTTAGAATTATTTTAATAAAAGATTTTATAGCTATAAAAACAAAGAAGATAGTTTGTTCCTAACTTTTATACTGGAAACTGGAGAGGGCATTGTTAAAACGAATAAATATCGAGAGAGATTTTTTTATTTTTAAGGTTATTTCTAAGAAAAAACCTCTAGCTATGAAATACAAAAAAAAAAAATTGGAACGTATCAAAGTGAATTCTTTATTCCTTGATTTAAAAAGATTAAATACTGTACTGGTTTCGTATTTACTACGTTTAAGAAAATGATAGCATTTTTTTAGAGAACCTTTAGTTCAAGTATAAATGCATTCTGTTTCATTAGTGCCAGGGGTACACTTGCTTGTTAAAGTCGAATGCGCTTTCAGTTCAAACGTGTGTCTTCTGGTTTGACACTGCGGTAATTACTTTTCTGACTGTATCACGTTCTACGCTTGTAATGCTATCAAGTGACGAACGCTGTTGTGCCGGTCTATAGACAGAGGCCACGAGAAAGATACAGAGTATCACTACATTTAAACCTTATATTCCAGAAGTAACTGTATGTAAGAGGATATTTCGAATACCCGAAAATATCTGTTAGCCTCTCAAATTATTACAAAACGATGATTTTGCTTCCTTGAAGTAGAGGTTTCAGGCTTATATAGCCAAGTAGGGTCTATGTAGCGAGGTAACTGTTCCAGCTAGAAAACTTGCTATATCATACGAAACATTACTGACGTCCCATAACGGCGACTATGCTGGTAGTAAACTAAGACGCCATTAAGAATCTTAGACTGCTTGACAATAACGCAACGCAGCTGCTTACAGGAAGTGTTGGGGTCAAGTTGAGTAAAAGCAGTTAACGTGTGTACTTTTGAGCTCAAAGGCCACAGTTTCAAAGTGACATACATAAATAAATACTGAGTCGAAGCCTAGTGACCTTGTGAAGATAGCTTCGTAAGGTCACTAGGCTAAGCTATGTTCTAGCTATGTTGTCGATCTAACCAGTCATAAGTACGCCACTCGAAAATAGACAACACCCAGACGCATCTGATGTCCTACTCCAGTGGCGTCAAATTCTCTGCCATTCTTTGCCAGTCAACCATTTGCATTTCATTTCATTGGTGATTCAGAAATAAATACTTTGACCCTTATATCTTTATGTGGCCGTTTTCATAACTTTTAACTAAACAGCACACACACAGCTTTTTGCACTTCTTCTATATAAACTTTAAGTGTTTCAAATTTCACATTTCGGTCTGTGCACGTTTGCTTAAAAATGCGGAAATCTCTTCACGTATTAATATAAAAGTAGAAATGATGTTAGCCTATATGCAATAAAATAAGTAAAAACCATAATACATATTATAGCAAATGCTCCTTCCAAAGAAGCCAGAATAGATTGCGGATGACATGGATGGTGTAACTGTGTAAATATCTGTCTGCGTGTGTCTATGTTCCCCAAACGGCACGACTGTGAATGCGTCTTAACTGTTAACTTCGCATCTGCCAACGATTTCTCTGACTCCATTCCAATTTTTTATTTAATTAATTGAAGAATGAACTGGTCACAAATTAATCTACTTTTTGATACAAAATGCTGAGAATGCCAATAGTATTAAGATACCTTTTGAACTTAGTGTAAAAAATGTAAGCGAATCTACAAATATATGGGAAACTAAGTATGTATCTAACACTTTCACGTCTTTACTCGAAAATAAAAAACACCCAGACGCATCTGATGTTCCACTTGTCTGTTTCGTAGTTATCTTTCAAGATATCGGTTAATGTTGATAGTCTCGATAGACCACAATCTTAACATAAATTAAATAAAAACAAAAATGTGTGGTCTATCGAGACTATCGAACGTCTGTGTGACAATCATTTAAACGTTTTGTTGATTTTCTTTCAAGTACCACAGAAAACCTTTAAATATTTGTTGGACAGCCACAAAGTATTGTACAATGGTACTTTTATACCCCTTAAGCCCGAAACCATACAAATAAGGACATAAGACCTCTTTTGAAATCACATAATCAAGGAGAAATAATAGGGATGTTGCGAGCGCCGAAGCCTACAAAAACATTTTGTTTTCCGGCGTTTATATACGATGTAGTAATTTTTCTTTCGTCCCAAATAACCCTACATATTTTAGGAAGTTTTCATTTCGGAGTAAACTGAGAATGCTTTGGGATTAGTAATTGAGACAACAATTCAATGTACACATTATAACAAGTTTTATTATAAAAATATCCTAAATACAATTCTTACAGCTGGCTTTAGCTGATTAAGTATTCGAGGACTCCTGAATTTTAAATTATGAATTTTTTTATTTATGTATTCTTTCTTCTTTTTTTGATTATACAGACAACTCAAAAGGATACTTATTTCTGGCGGAGGCTATTTCATTCCTGATTCGGTATTAAATATATTGATTAAAACGTAAGAAATGAACAAAAAAACCTTTATAATATAAGAAGAAGTTAAACAACATAGTTATTTTGTCACCAAGCCGTATCGTAAATGTTGAAGAAAGCTTGCAAAATGGGGTCTACCAGTAGCAAAATGTCATAAATCACCGTGTATTTACTCTCATCCGATAAGGCGTTCAATTGTTTATTTATAAACGGGCAATAAGCCCTGACCTGGTGTGTGGCTTACTGACTTAGTTATTTTACAAAATGCAAGTTTAAAATGATTTATATTATTATGTTCTATGAAATTATAAAGAAGAAAGATTTGTTTGATTGTAGTCGAAAAACTCTGAATTTTATTTTTCATTGATAACACTATAACTCCTCAATCGCTACTAAACACAAAAGTAGTGATGAATATAGGCAAAAAAAAGTTTCAAATACTTGAGAATTCGTTATCCACAATGCCGTTCCACAGTTTCTCACAAGGCACAAACATTTAGAAACGGAAAACAAAAAACCTCTTTTTGCGTCGCAAGTTTGACGTATCTGTGTGTCTGTCTGTGGCATCGAAGCTGCTAAACGAATTTTGTTTTTTTTTGTTGTTTGAACTGATCGAGAGTGTTCATAGATTTAATTCAAGAAAATCTGTTCAGCCGTTCGAAGAACACCAGCTCTTTTCCAATCATTGAAGGGATTTTCGAGTCGGGGGTATTTTAGATTCTAAATTTATAGTTATAATAACTTTATTTTTGACAAAGTAGCCTATCATTGCGGTGACTTTGTGTGTGTTGATCTAAAATTTTTTATATTAAAAACAGGACGATTTTAAAATAATTGTTGAGAGCAATTTGATGAAATTAATATATTGAATTTGAATTTGACGCTAATGAACATTGCGTGTTAAATACTGGAAATGTCGTTTGCTCAAAATCTGCCGCAATACTACCGAAATTCTGAGACAAAAGCTCTTTCGTGTACGAAATATTATTCTAGAAGATTATCAACATTATACAAGACATATTAATTACTTTCCATACATAACTTCCTCATTCTGACACAGAAGGTATATTACAAGGTATTATGACTAAATATATGTTAATTGTAATTATATTTACATTGAGTGTAGCTGGTAGTAAACAGATCGTGTACGAGCTCTTGTTTGCAAGATAAAATACATAGGAGGTTACACATAAACTTAAGCTTTATTTTTCATTTGACAAATTACTTGTTCATTCCAAGGACAATGATAATTTATTTTCTATAATATATAGATATATATTATAGATTATTATAATTAGTAACATATTTTCACATACATACAGGTAACAATATACAACTTACACATTAAAACTAATAAAAAAAGAAAAAGAACTGTATAGGGGCTATTTACATGCATGCGTCATAAAATTCCTCCACATCGTCGCCTACTGGCAGTATTCCCAGAAGGCTGGCAGCATTGCCACGTTGAATGGCAATGCTAATTCTCTGTGCAAGAAAAAGGCCCGCCTTCTTTCTGGTCACGAGAAGTGTCGATCAGTCGCTTAGCTAATTCCTTATAAACGGAACGAGCACTCGGACCCCATGACCCAAGCGTTTCGACCCCAAACGGCTCAAAAACATAGTTACCAACTAAATTATTGTATTTACGCCGTTTGAGGCTTTCTGCTGATGCAGCAGCAGCGCCAGCACAACCAGCTGTACTTGGAAGATGTGATGGTGCGAGGGTGTCAACGCAGGTTGCGTCCCACACCAAAGGCCTACCCATCTTCCATGGCAGTAACGACATACCATCTGGTCTCTTCCCATCGTCTCGTACCAGACCACTAGGTTCACGTACGGCTGGCACGCCGGCGGTGACAAGAGCACGACGGATTATGTCATTAAGATTGGCATGTTGAGATATACGGCCTGCGCTTCTGCTACAAGAAAGGCCATGGTGTCCGAGACTGTCGACAGCTTCTCCAGAGTGACAAAGATGCGGAGAAACACAAGGAGCTCCTAAACGAAGGCAAGTGGCAAGGCGGAAAGTGTTATCGTCCAACAAGGTGCCTATATTGGGCGATGGAAGTGCCTGAATCCATAGGCCCGATTCCCATTCTCCCACAGCCAACAAACGAGCGCGCTCTGCAACATTGGATGCGGTGTCAATTAAATAATTCCTTCTTAAGGTGCATAACGGCGCGTCCCATTGCCTCTGAGAGAATGGATTAACAGGTAAAAGAGTATTGGGACAAGCTATCTGCCAAGCATTTATGGCATCGGTCTTGCAGGACACTTCAGAATTTACCAGTGTGTTTGTTAGAATTTTCCTGGTTAACTCTTCTGTGCCATGGACCGAAGACAAAAATGCTGGAAGGCTGACATCTGAAATTTTGCGAACGCCAAGACCACCCAAACGAACTGGTAAGGATGCTTGGAGCCAGCCTCGGTCGTTCAAAGCCACATTTAAAATTTTGCTAAGGGTGTTTTGAATAATTTTGTCAGTTTTTTCTAAAAGTGTTAAATGTTTCCAAAGTTGCGATGATCGAAGGGCATGAGTAAATTTTGGTACGAAAAGACAAAAACGGATTATAGTAAAAGCCGAATGGACATTGATTTTAAGTAAACGATCCGAAAAATCACCAAAATTTTTTAATTTGTCTTCTATGAAAGATTAAAAACCATCTTCCAAGACCGGGGACCCAAGAAGGCGGAGAGACGTTTTTTCTAAAACTTTAATGTTAGGTGCCAATGAATCGAATTTCTGTACAGTCGAGTGTCTGTCTGTTGTGTCACAAATAAAAATTTCGCATTTGTCAGAATTTTGTTCTAAGCCTATGGATTTAAATTTATTTTTTATGAAAGTTAAATCTTGTAAAACTGTCTCTACTTCCCCTCCTAGGGTTCCGTCATCAAGGTACCAAATGTTGAATTTTGATTTTATCTCCTTAATAATGGGGTGTATCGCTAAACTGAAGATAACTGGTCCCAGAGGGTCACCCTGCTGACATCCAACGGCCGATTTCAAAAGATTGTCCTTGTATACTAATTTTGTAGGATATCTATAACATTGCCAAAGAAATTTATAAATTTTAGGGGTTTCCAATTTTGCTTGGGTCAACAGAGTGTCCCTATTAACAGAATTGAAGGCATTTCTCAGGTTAACCTTCAAGATTACCTCCCCTTCGTTACTGCCAAGGTACGTGGAAAGGGCGTGTATGGCAGCCTCACAACCACCTTTTGAACCAAAGCCAAGTTGCACTGGCTGGAATTTTGCTGCAAGTTCAGCGCTGTAATATTTGCAGCAAATTTTGGCCACCATACGCCGCCAGGTACATCCTACAACAATCGGACGAATGCCACCATCGTTCTTACGTAGAGCACAAATTATAAGTTGGCTCCATATAAGACGTCAATGATGCCATCATCCACATTGCCGGAGAGCATAAGATTTACTAAAGCCGTCAGCTCCTTCAAGAGCAACACCAGCCTCCCCGGCGCTTGAACTCACTAAATCTTTAAGATGTTGCGGTGTCAAGCCGTCGAGGCCGCCGGCAGATCCACTCTGAAAGGAACAGACGGCTGTAAACACGTCCTTGGTAGTAATATTTAGATATTCAGTATCGGTGGTAGGTGCGTCAGTGAAAGAGAGGTCATCCTGAGGCGTGGGATGTTTACTCTTCAAACCCGAGATTGTATCGGGCGAGTAAGGTGCTACCACATCGCTGCTAAAAAGCAACCTAGCTGCCCCTCTTATGTCACCTTCCCTCAGTTTTGTTTCCACGAAAGTAAAATTATTGCTTTTATAATTACAAGAAAATGATAATTTTGGATCGAAATAAGTCGTAGTATTAAGGCAATTCTCTTTAATTTGGGTTGTCAAAGATTTTTGGGTACTATTATGTTTTTTTATGTATAAAACTCTATAAGGGAAGGTAAGCAAATGTTTTTCATTTTGGGTAGACAGATGCTCTATGTTTTGCTATTGAAACGCCTCACTAATTTTTTTTTCTAAATCGCGTGGAAACTCCCAACTTGCAGGGGAACCGGGATACCCTAGAAGAGAGGGAGATAGGAAGCCTCCGAGAACCCCTGCAGACTTCAGGACAAGCACTCCCCTCCCAGATGGGGGAGTGCTTGTCGTCCCGTTCCCGTTCCGCCGACTCTATTGCCAACATCATCGCCTCGCAAAACAACGAGGCGATGATGTTGGCAATCCCACGTACTCTCACTTTGGACCATGGACAGAACCATGGTCTCTAGCGTGAGGCTACCCATACCGTACCCACTAGAGTGTGCAGTATTCTCGAGTTTTTCTGGACATCTACAATATACAGAAAATGTTTTTATTTTTTAGGGTTCCGTACCTCGAAAGGAAAAAACGGAACCCTTATAGGATCACTTTGTTGTCCGTCCGTCCAAACGTCTGTCTGTCTGCCAAGGCCCTTTTTCTCAGGAACAGGTATCAACCTGGAATTTATATCAAATACTCAAGTCTACTGTCCCTTAGAACTGTGAAAAAATCAAACTTCTAAGTCAACGCAATCAAAATATACAGTCGTTTATGCCGCAAATTTCCGCAAATTTTCGACACCCGCAAGGGAATCAAAACCTACAGGGTACTTCCCGTGAACTCATAATCTTGAAATTTGGTACGAAGCAACGTCTAATAGCACAGATAAAGGAAAAATTGCGAAAACCGTAAATTTTTAGTTACATCATATAATAAAAATATTTTACGGAACCCTCGGTGCGCAAGTCCGACTCGCACTGGGCCGGATTTTATATTTTTATTTTAATACAATTTTGTTTTATAGTGTGTTAATTTTCAATGCCGTAAGATTCGTATTTTTAGTTTTCTTTCGTGGTCTTATTTGTTTATGTGTGTGTAAACAGTGTGGTTATTATTGTTTTACATCAAATGGCACAAGTTTTGTTATCGCTGTACAGGCACTGTTCTACTGCAGGGTACGAACTTCTTCTCTATCACTATCACTTCTCCCTCTTTTGAGAAGTCTGTACTCGGCAGTTAATATACATACAGTTGTATAGAAAACTATCTATACTAATATAATACTTCAAGTAATAATTCAATTTATAATATCTTCTTAACTTCGAAAAGTCAGTACATGGCCTGTATCGAATTTGACCCTATGTCACTGTGAGACGCCAGTATCTGGTATTGAAACCATTTGCCTATCAGCCAAATATTCATTATTAAAAAGGTTTCTGTTAAATGATAAAGGTAAATTCATTAAAATGTGTGTAGTTTTTCTTTTAGTAGAACTCAAAAGTATCGGTAGCTAAGGACCATTTTTTTTACTTCATGTGTTATCGTTTCTAAGTTTGTGTCCCTACAATGTTACTATTTGTTTCCTTTTTTCACCTTTCATTGGTTTATTAATCTGTTTTTACCATGCCGTTATAAGTGAATGAATAAGTAAATACTGCCTAATCAGAACTTAATCGCGGTAATATTCATGAGGTACTTTTGATTCATATTTATGACGTATGGTATCTTTTTGTTTAACCGAAGTTTTCATTGAATTTTATGGAGTGTGGTCACCACTATATTGCGGCGTATAAGTAAACCACGTATGCCGTAAATGTCAGACAAAAAATAAAAAAAAATATACCTTATTTTTTTATTGTTCTCTCATATTGTTAGTTGCGTGAGTCCAGTTTCGGTCTATCAAGCATTTTTTTACAGTTGTATTATTAGAATATTTACGTTCGTGATGTTTGTATTTCGCAATTAAATATTGATTTTCTCACCTGCCCTGTTTCTGTGTGAACGGCTGAAATCAATTTTCAACATAATCATATCAATCATTAAAAGACATCATGTTTGATTAAAAATATGTTTTTCTTTGATTGATGGATATGATTATATTATTTTAGCACATATATGACAATGTTTTGTTTTTTAATGTAAATTTCCATTGTCAAATTAGTTAGTTGACGAGCAAAACTAACAGCAGACTTCAGATGTTTAAATTTGTATTCGATTTTTAAATGTCCACATTGCATTTTTCGTTCAATGTAAATATTTTTTAAATTCACAATTGCCTCCCTAATGAATTATTCTTGTGTAAAAATCTAAATAGCAGTAAAAACATCCAGGCTAGAACCAATTGGGACTCAACTCGACTCGAAATCGACTTACTTAATCTATTGTTTCATCACTATCAGAATGTACTTAAGTACATGAATCAGCCTTAGGTGTCAACATACTTAGGCTTAACATGTTCAAATAAGTATTTAATCGTGGATTATGATGTAAACGCGCTTCGTTGGTATTAGGAAGCCTTACCAACAAATAACCAAAAGCATCGATTTTACTTATTAGGGCTACAAGTTGGTACTATGATAATATGGTTTACATGTTAATGCCTCCCTAATTAGCATCAGTTTTTTTTTGCATTTGCATTTGCAAGCATTGAAACAGTTTTCTTTAAACTTTCGCGACTTTGACACACATATATATGTTTTAAAGTCCACCTCTATATATATATATATATATATATATATATACATGTATATTTACCTTTTAAATATTGTCGCGATTAGGTCCCGAGTTACACATCTAATATTGAAACAACAGACAAAAAGAACACTCGGACACATGGACAGCTATGTGTGGATGACACAAACTTTTGTCCCGTGTGGGAATTGAACATATTGCGCCACCCATGCAATCAAATTCCAATCAAGTCATTGGTATATCTTACAATAAATCGACGACTATCTGGATAATATTTCGATTAGCCTTTATTAAATTTTAGGTTGATTAAATGACGTTCGAAGCTCTTATCACCGCTTAACTCAACTACTGCATGCGGTACACCCTGCCGATAATATTAGGGGTCTTATTGCCGATAAGTGGCGCAATAGCCACAAGAAATAATAATCAGTTAGGTACCAATCTGGTTTCCAATTGTGGCCAAATACCTTCGATCACTCACATATAAATCAAACGGATAGGCCCCTATTTATTAGTCCTCGGGGGCTATTATTCCAAATTTTGATAGCGATCATGTTAACGGCGGGGTAGGTGTAACGGGGTAACCTCCTTTGCTTTGTTCCTATCCGGGCAACTACCCCTGTTCACCCGCAGATACAAAGATCCCAGTAACAAAGCGATACAAATTGTTTAGTGAGTACAACGATTGTACTATGCTCTGTGTATCTGGTACTGTCCGAAAGTACTTACAGGAATTTTAGTGAAGACATTTTGAAAAGTGATAATTTCAGTGAGCAAATACAATTTTCTTTACTCACTGTACTAGAAACTAGTACTACTACAACTCTTTCAATGTAATTTTAAAATCACGATTTCTCACAAAAGATACTAAGTATACTAAACAACACTTTAAAGAATTACTTGTGCTTAAGATCGCCTGGTAGTTGACCAGAAATAATGTTATGAATGAAATGTATCTATTGTATAGACTACTGGACTCCTGTAGCTTAGAGGATTTTAGCTTTCTGCGCATATATATAAACTTTAAATATTTCCTCCGTATTCAAAATTTGTTTAAAAAGGGGTACAAAGAATTCTGCTTATTAATATACGGATTAATCAATGGCAAAAAAAATATGTTCTAAAAATCTTGTGTGGTGTATATCTTTTAAACAAAATCCTAGGCTCCAGTAAGACGCTGGCCTGGGGGTAGCGGGTTGGGCTAACCGTTACCCCAGCAGAAGCAGGCCTGAGACGGTGGCGCGACTCGTTCCGCGCACGCCTCTCTTATCTGGAGGGGGGATAGGGCCCCTGCCTTGCACGGTGTGGTCGCCTGGTGATCAGGAGGCCAAAGTCTGCAGGGATTCTCGGAAGCTTCCTTTCTAGGGTATCCCGGGTCCCCTGCCATAGACTCACTTGTGACGGAACACCGTGTGTTTTTAGTCGGTTTGAGTCCGACATACCATTTCACCCTCGGTGAGGTGATGACCCGTGGCGGTTTCCACACAATAAAAAAAAAAATAGGCTCCAGTAAGACCTGTTTGACAATAAAAGTTTAGTACTCACGGTAAAAAAAAGATCACTGAACGTTCTCGATGACTAGATTCATCCGCCTTTTCCTCGCCAAGGTAATAAATAAGGTTCTTGAAAAGTTCTCTCACTATTGTGTCATTGATCCGTTCGTTCAGGTGCCTGATGACGCGGGGGATATCATTAGTATGAACCGGTGAGCCAACCAACCAAATGCCAATCATAACTTAGCAACATGATATCAAACTATTGTCACACTGTAGAAATAACTTCCAGCTGAAAAAGAATAATAAAATTAAACAAACGTTAGACCGAACCCGACCGAAAAAGTTAATTATAGTCAATTTTATAGATTAATTGAACCAAATTAATTGAAAAAAAAAATGTACGGTTTCCCTGTAACTTGTCTGGAATCCTATTTTAACGTACTATTGCAGTAGAGGAGCATCAAAGAGGGAAGTGGCTGTAATGTTCTTTACTGACAGATTTTGATATATACCTACATAAAAGTATGTACCTACTGATTTTAAACAAGGTGAATAGGGAGAATATAAAACGATAAACTGATAATACTGTTCACAGAATCACTAGTATAAGATAGATGGTAACAGATCTAGTTTATAATAAAGCGCTATACATTTAAACAAGGTGCTACAGAAAGTCGTATGAGAAATAGTCGATTTAGCTTTAAAAAAATGGATTTAATTATTTTTTTTGTAAGTGCACTTTTTGAAATAACAAATTATGAGTTTTCATGTGAATTATGCGTGTAATTTTAGCGGACATTTTCCAGACACCACAAATATCCGGACATTCCATCAAAATCCTTGGTGTATACGAGTATATGATATATGCATTGGTTTTATTTATGACAGTCCTCACTCAATATAATCTTTATTGGTCAATATTCAAGTTCAATTTATTGGTTTCAAAATAAGATTTCTTTATTAAAAATCACGAATTTTCCTAAAATTGTTAGCGTTATGGGCTCTGTAAGGTGTTTTTATCTCAGTAAAGATTAATATTAGATAGAATATTCAAAATTGGAACGATATTTTATGCAAACTAATTAGGAGCTTCACTTTTAAACAAAGAATTTATATAATTTTAACTTTTAGCTACAAAGTTTCGTATTCGCTATTCAATCTCTTTCATTGAACCCCAATATTTTAATGGGTAATTAGACAATTTGCTCTGTTCAAAATGTTTTTCAAAGTATTACTATTCGTTAAGATTGTTCGCCTTAAGAGTGCTGTTGTAACTTTCAAAATTAGTCAGAAGAAAAAAATTCAATCAAAAAAGAAAAATGAATACTTACTCTAGCCTAAACGTAAAAGTCAAAACCAGACACTTTTAAGGATTAAGATTAAAAAAAAAATGGTTAATTATGAAATATAAGATGTCAATTTAAGAAATACATTACAAAACAATTTAAAATCTCTCCCCAAAATTCGTTTAATAGTTATACTTCGTACAAACATTATTGAGTCATTTTTAGAGCTTTCCAATTATTTTTGCACTGTACATGACTTGCCGATTTATCCATCCCATTTATTTTGCATTATATTAGTACACCAGACATGAAAAATACGTAGAAAATTCTGATCTCAACAAATTCAAATTGATCTAAAGTTTTACAGCGTGTATGAAGTTTTAAAGCTAATTTTCGCATAAGCCCCGAGCGCCTAAGGTGATATTAATATTTCATGAATTCCTAGAAAAGCTATCTTGAAGCGAAATCTCAAAATGGATGCCTTCACCCGGGAAATCTTGTGAAGGATTATAGAAATATGTTGAAGGTGTTCACGTTAACGTGTTCACTTAATTACAAATTAAGTAAGTAATGAGGCGGTTTGGTTAATTGATTAAACGTCTCCGAGTTTAGTATAATTTCGAAAGCTTCATAAATCAATGTCCTATTATTGATCTACTTTAGACTATTTTATATTTGATGGAGTATATTCATAACTCACATAATTTACATTAAGGTTTACCTTCTATGGGACTCTAAATAAAATAAGTTGTACAAAGAAGAGGAACAGAGAGAATGTAGTTTGAGGTTGCAAGTATTTACTTAAATTTACATTTTGTACCGTCATGTCGAAATATTTTTTTTGATATACGTGTAGATTGTACAAGTTATGTTATTTAATCACGAATGTAGGTCCATATCCTACTAATATTATAAACGTGAAAGTTTGTGAGGATGTATGGATGTTTGTTACTCTTTCACGCAAAAACTAAAGAACCGATTGCGATGAAACTTGTTATGTAGATAGCTGGAGACCTGGATTAACACATAGGCTACTTTTTATCCTGATATTCCCACGGCACCGGGACTTACGCAGGTGAAACCGCGGGGCACAGCTAGTTATTTAATATCAACTGAAATTACCACTACGTTACAATTAAATTTCTAATATAAGACTCATTTTGATTGAAATTGGAACGAAAAATAATTTTTGTTTAATCGGTTTAACGCTCGCTATGGCATTTATGTATCTTTGAGGGTGAAGTTAGTTACTCAACATAGTAGTTTCACAAATATTTGGAAATTGTTGACTTACAAAGGCCATTGACCATAACAAACAGGACTAACTTTATGTATGCTCACATAATTGGTGTACTTAAGCGGTTTTAAACTGGACTAACGATCTCCATTATGTTACCACGAGAAATTCTCCTCATCAGTAATGGAAAAGTTACTAGACAGAACTTTGAATTAATCCGTTTACCTTCCCTGATTTCTGCAAGTCGGTCGCTGTCTGCCAGTAACATAATAATATAAGTACTTCTTATGTGTGGATTTCATTTTGGTTGCTATTCACTTGAAAAACATGAAAGATGATATATGTACACACATATATATGTTGCTTATTAATTGTACAGATATTGAAGTAACTATTATTTTAGGACATTACATGTGCTACAGCAATAATAACAGGATTAAATTCTACCTCCGTAAGTTTTTTTATTGCATACTAGCAGCGCCCCGCGGTTTTACCCGCGTACGTCTCGATCTCGTTTGAATATCGGGATAAAAAGTAGCCTATGCGTTAATCCAGGTCTTACGCTATCTACATACCAAGTTTCATCCCAATCGGTTCAGTGGTTTTTGCGTGAAAGAGTAACAAACATTCATCCATCCATCCAAGCTTTCACATTTATAATATTAGTGGGATTTTATTCATAAACTAAATCCTAGCTTATAAACAATACTGAAACTGTTAAAATAGTTTCTTAGTAAAGAATTATTCTTTATTTTATTTGTCCTGAATGTGCTACAAATGTTTCTACAAGTATTTTTCCCTTTTGAGACCACGTTCCCCGATTCATCCACTCAGATGAGCTCATGAAATATTTGATGTTAATTGAGCCAGAGTAAGTTTTATCTTAGTGTATACGTAACACCGTATTGTCCTTTTGTAAATAATACGTAATATTAAAAGAAAATGGCACGATTCGACTTAGGATCGCAAACCCTTGCCAAAAACGAATTGACTGTAAGTTACGTCAGTGCTTATATTGATTTAATTTTCATTACATAATCACTTGGCTAACCAATATAATTGATGGTGTGAAGCATCCTGGTTACGACGTGAAGCCGTAGAAATAATCCCCCTTCTCGCTCTTGTTTAATTACCCAAAATAATTGTTTTAGCCAAGGATTCACATTAACGAACAGGAGCAGATTGTATAAATAATAATTAACTTGTGATAGATTTATTGTAATGAGTTTATACATTTAAGTATTTATAAAAATCTGACCTATATTGTTAAAAAGTTAAAAGATTATGTAATCTTTTTAATGTGATGATTTTTTAAAGTTCACGTCACATCACACGTTGACAAAACTGTTAAAAAAGATGCCGCATTTGGGCATCTTTTTTTCGGATTTCTGAGAAGAAACACTATTGGTTTTAGGAATATTAGCACCAAAGTACTCTTATATAATAGTTTCGTCCGCAGCCATCTACAATTTGCTAGTATCGTATGGTCACCGTGTTATGTTGTCCATTCGCAACGAATTGAAGGCATTCAGCGAGCCATTACCAGAAGTATTTCATTTTTGTGTAGCGGATTCTCTTAAAGGAAACCATATGATGAACGGTTACGTAAATTTGAAATGACCAGTCTTTGTAATCGTAGACGCATATTTGACCTTCTTTTTCTCCATAAATTAATAAGCAATAAGATTCAGTGCAGTTGTTTTTTGGAAAAGATACCATTAGCCATTCCCCACTCTTATCCTAGACATAGCCTTACTAGAACGTTTCATGTACTACTCTGTAGAACTAATCTGGGCATGCAATCGCCTATAAACAGAGTTTTCAATCAGTGCAATATTATTCAAACACGTAATCCAGACATTGACATCTTTGGTGATTCATTTAATAAATTTAAGACCAAACTGCAAAACATAAATTATAACAGCTCAAATAACCAATATTTGTTTAAATTGTTAAATTTCTTTAGCTTGTTTTGTTTGTTTACTTTTTGTTATTTTTTTTTTTTTTGTTTTATTTTGTTCTTTAGCACTCTACTGTAACTAGCCAATGTTATGTACACCGTAAGTGTCATACATATTAGACCGAAGAGTAAACAATATAATTTATAAATGTATTAATATGTATGATGTGGTTGTACTATTTAATAAATAAATAAATAATATTACATGCCTATACCTACCACATATTGTATACAGAAAAAAACTGTCAGTTCTAGTACTACACGTCAGAAGTGAAAACACACACACACACATCTGTATATTATTACGTATCTAAGCGTGACGGTCACGCGAGTTCAGTGCTTTTTCCCCATACCAAAAGTGCCCAACGTGCCTAAAGAAGTTTTCACTTCAAAAAAACTTGCAATATAACCGTTTTAGGGATTCTTGTTTTGGTAGTAATTAAGCAACAGCTCATGGAAATGACTAACACTTATATTTAAATTGCCTAGAAATTACAAAAAAATACCTGAACTAGGTTTATATAGAATACCCACCGAATACTTGAAGAAGGTGGCTGGCAGCGGATGGATGCCGACTGCCCAAGGCCGGGATAGTTGGCGCTCCTTGGGGAGGCCGTCGTGCAGTAGTGGACGGTGACAGGCTGATGATGGTGATGATACCTACGGAAAAACCACGAAAAAAACATATAGATAAGGATATTGCAAATAATTAACACGTCATTTTAAATTTACACTTTTACTCAAACTATAAAATACAATACTTTGAACAATGCAAGCACTATGACGCAACACTGCAGGGGAGTAGAAACCATTTATAAACGTCTATTATTATAACAATTACATATACACACTTCGTATTTACGTATCACCACGGTTGTCTAACTTATCAAGTGACGTCACAATGTGCTATCAGTTTGCCTTCACCTCAATGGGAACCTAGTAGGTCACCAACTCGTTTAGTAGGTCATAACAGAAAATAACTTGTGTTAACGTAAGGACTTACATATGTTCCAGTTATAAATAAATTAAAAGGCTTGGCTTGATATTAAAGTTTGTTTTAAGTAGGTTTGTTATGGTTGTAACGGGGTCGTAACGTAAACATAAAACGTTTCCGTTTCGAATAGAGGTGGTAAGGGGCTTTATGATAACATTGTGATGGTCATGCTGAATTAATATGTTAGTACTTTAACAGGACACGTACAGAAAAAGCTGACGAACATCTAAAATACATACGCTAAGGCTATAACAACTGGAGGTCACATGTTGGTCGAAATTTGAACATTATTCATAAAAAAAAATTAAATTCTTTCTGTGCCATGATAAGTGAACATTTATGTATACTGGACACGTGTGGCTTGATGTACCGTTTTCATATAACACATTTATTTATACCACATATTGTTAAAAAAAATCTACACTTTCTTCTTATATAAACTTTACGTATTGCAAAATTTCACATTTCCTCCGTGTTCGAAATTTGCTTCAAAATATATAAAGAAATCTCTTCACATACTTACAAATTTATATATATTTTCAAACTTAATTTTTTTTTTGGGGTCATTAATTTAATAAGGATAATTTGTCAGCCCCATCATATCTTATTCCATTGAGCTCATTTAATTATACTGAGCTTATTTAAATTCCACTACTTTTTACTGTCAATGTTTACAAGAGACTCGCAAAGTTATCTTTGATAGAATATTTTGTATTAAGCTTACGTTCATTGAATTTTATTTTAGTTCGTTCAGCAGCAAGCCGCGTTCGGTTTTATTCCGGACACATTTAATCAGCAATGCCATTTTCAATTTTGTGGCAAATAAAACAATTACATAGTTGTGTTTTTTTCATAAAATATGTAAACTATACTGATGGATAATATATCTGAATGTAAGTAGATTTATGTAAGTACTAACTGAAAATTGGTTTTTAGACGTACGCGTCATTATTTTAAATGTTAAAAAAAAAATATTGATTTTAATGTGACCTTTCGACCCTGAATCACTTCTATAGAACTTGGGATTTGAAATTAAATCTTACAACTTGAATCAATGACCGTTTCCATTTTAAGTTAAATGTTGCCATTATATAAAATAAGCTATTAATGGTCGAATGCAAATAAACATCGTTTTAAAATAAAATGTTTACGTAACAATATACGTGATAATAATTCGTAACGTCACATTAAAATAAATTGCAGTTTAGTAATCTTATTATTTCGTGTAGGTAGACGTAGTTTATTTAGTGAAGTAGTGTATGTAGTGTATACTTCAGTGTTAGTTTTACCTTAATTTATAAATGGTATCCCTGTAAAAAACATGATGCCACAAACATTATTAAAAAGAAAACTCTAACGTCAGTGTCACAATATGTTCTTGTTGTTGTTATCGTACTATTCGCGCTCACATTTAATGACTGATTTTAGAATAGGATGAAGCTTACTAAACAAGTTTAACCCAGTCATCATTAATATTCCAGAAGCTTTCGAATATGTGGAAATAGCTCAGATGAGGCTAAACTTACCGAATCTTTGATCTTATTTCATTAAAGATAATAATCTAAATAGACAACGGAGAACATTTGTGATGAGTGATGAAGACAACTCTATTTTAAATCACTTTCTACAGTTAACTCTTAGCCAATTGAAGCAAGCTAGGTCATACTATGGCGAGCATATCTGACAAAATGAATTGTGTCAAGTGGAGGTAAGCGAAAATATTGAAGATCTCCCTCATTCCTTTGGAGTAAACAATTGTTTACTTCGCGGCCGTATCCAATCCCGACATATGCGTTCTCGTGTGTACTTTACGTATTTAATTATAAACAGGACAGAAACTGAAATGGATGCTATAAAGGCCAATTGCTGTAACTGTCTTGTCGGAAAAATAACAGTTCGCTGTTGTGCCCAATGACAGTGACTTGGTACCTAGGTTGGGGCAGAGGCGCCTGCCACTTTCTAAAACGATATTTTTAACGAATATGTAATGTGTAATTAAATGAGGTTTTTATGTCATTTCAATAAATGATTTTTTTGTTTAAAAACATCCGTTTTCCAACCGAAACTGCTAACATTCCATTTAATCTCTCCAGCTAAGAGTGATTGGGGAGGGTCTAAACCTGTGACCCCTCGCCTAGAAGTACGAAACCTTAAACACTAGGCTACTGGCGGACGCCACTTTTAATGTATTTTCCATGTATTACTTATACCAATATTATAACAATTCATCCCTTCAATATCCCTCTAATCATAGTTTTTGTTTTTTTAACATAATATTGTCATTTAATTTCTCAATAACCCCAAGTGCTGTTACAATATACGTTTATATTTCAGATAATATTCAATGCAGGCTTAATAATGCAGTTTATACATATTTGACACAGCAAAAAAAAGGGTGAAACCGATTTTCATACTGAAATGGGCATTCTCCTTTTGTTAATTTTAACCAATATTATTAGGCTGAAGAGTTTGTTTGTGTAGTTGAACGTGCTAATCTCAGGATACTATTAGGACAGAATACTATAGAATAGTAAAAGAAAATTCTTTTATGATTGGATAGCCCATTTATTGCGGAAGGCTATAGGTCATATAACATCACGCTACAACCAATAGGAGCCGAGCAGTGACCATAAAAGTAGATAAAACTGCGGAGACGGCTAGTTTATAGATAAATGAAGTTGTGCACATACACGGTGTTCCAAAGAGATGGGCGAAAGGGTTAACACGGATACAACCATACATAATAATCAAAAACATCTGTATTGATTATAACGTTTACAATTCGAAATTGCCCGTTAAAATAATAAGCGGAATATCTAATTGAAAATGATAGAAAAACCGATAAAACGTTTCGAAATTCTATGTCCACAGTCCACACGAGGGATACATATTTAGATAACAAAAATGAATGTCCAATTTTATTTGGCATCAATTTTTGTTTCTGTTTTGATTATTTATTTGAATGGTTGTATGTATCTGACTAACGATTCTAAAATATGATCACTTTTTTTGTAATATGCATTTGTAATATTTGTTAATGAAATTGGACTGAACATGTTTGATACTAAGGAATTGACATTACAGCGTATTCAAACCTGGCTGTACGAGAGGAATGAATCAATATTTAATTATTCGAAGTCAGAACGTGGATGTATTGAGGATGGCTGTTCTATACAAGAATAGGATATTTTACTTCGTGACGTGAACAAGCCCACAAAAGGGTTAGTTGTGACCTAGATCTTCATTAAAAAAATGGTTAAAAATGTTTTAATAGGGCACTTAAGAGGATCGGGAATAAAAACTCAAAGACCAATGTTCAAAGTAATTCATAAAACCCGTGAGATATAACAACGCAATTAAAACTCACGTGCACTCTTATGCACTAAATAATATTCACTCACTGCTATCACATAAAGCAAATCTGTAGGTACATTCATTTTTACCAGCGGAATTTTGTTTCAAACGGTCTCCTATTTCATTACTGTCCAACTGTTTGTATAAATAGACAATAGTACGTCATTCGTTCGCATTTCACTAAACCAATTTGCTACGACACAGGTGTCCAGTGTATTGTTAGTTGAAATTTCACTCTTTAAAATAAATTTGTAGTGTATCCAGTACGGTTTTGACGTTTGACGACGGTTTTAGCTATGAAGTTCTAAGTTACTTAGTCTAACTATACGTACTTAAATTGGATACAACTACGGCATTTATATTAAGTAGGCTGTTTATGTAAACAGCATTCAGTGATGTCAAAGGCTCAAACCGTACCGCTCAATGACATTACATTTAAGGCCATAATGATGTCGACTCAGCTGAACCAATTAGCCCATTTTCAGCTCAATTAGACATTTATTATATACTTAAAGCACTACTAAGTACTGTATATTTCAGTTTATTTGCTGGTCTATGTGTTGGTCTCTTTGTGAAATTACTCACGCCACTATCTTCTTTACACTGAAACCTTTAATATTTAGTAGGCATTACTGAAGGGGCTCTTAAATAAAATAATAAGGTATTGTGCAAGCAGTAGATTACGATATAATTACCGTAGGATTTGTTTATACAGAAATACAGTAATTACAAATTATTAGATACTAGCAGCCCGTCCCGGCTTCGCACGGGTAACGGAGACATCTTCAACAATCATCATCATATTTCAACCAATTTACACAAAACCTTAACAAACTATATATCTAAACCCTCATGAATCGCTCTATCTATTGGTGAAAACCGCATGGAAATGCGTTCAGTAGTTTTTGAGTTTATCGCGAACAGATAGACCCACGCGGTGGGGAATTTTGTTTTATAATATGTAGTAATATCAAATATTTACTTAATCTCTCTTACAGATAATCGTGATTTTTAACCGATGAAAAGCGGAGGGGGTTCTCAAATCGACCCGTATATTTTTTATGTATGACCATGCATAACTTTTTACAGGGTGGTCCGATTTTCTTAATAATATTCAGCAAATCAAAAACGTTTAGAAAATACATTCATGACAAATTTCAGTTAAAGAATTATATGTTAGAATAATAAAAAAAGCCAAATCTGCTGATTTCGTTTCCAACAGCTCCAAAACTTTCTAGGCGCTGTAAGATTTCATTCCCACCAACTCCGCATAAAATAAACTTTTGGAGCTCGTGGGAACGACTTTATAAATAATGATTGTATTTTATTTTAGCCTTTGAACCCTTGGGAGGGGAGGTTATATAATCATTTGACGGTCAAAGTAAAATATTTTTTATTGATCTTGATTATATTATTACTATCCTACATTTTTTGTTTCTTGTGTTCCTACCCGATAAATGTTCCCACATCTGAATGTACTAAAACGGAAATTCATGAAAAGTCAATATGTAAGGAGTTTGTTTTATTTTATCAGTGGGTTTGTTGAATGTTAGGTATATGTTGGCGATACGCCAGGGTTTCCATGTTCAGGGTCCATCAGAATTGAAACAAGCACTAAAAATTACTTAGTTTATTTTCACACAACCGCCAGCACAGGACTAATCTCTTTTTTCACAATCCAAACGCTTTTATAAATAACCTTACAAAGATTTTTAAATGGATAAGCGACTACAACTTCTTTTAAAACAAATAAATGAAATGATTTAGTCATTAATAATTCCTGAATATTTAAAATCAATTTTACACAACTTTAAATGATTTGTTTTACAGAAATTACATTTATTTAATACAAACAATTATTATTTTTATAAAGATCGTCAGCAGATGGCGCTACAATCAGGATTCAATAGAAAATTAAGTTTTATTTAATGCATAAAATAATAAAATTTGATACAGAATAATAATATTAATTCTAATAGACTTTATTTTGCACATTTACAATTATTTGAATGTATTATTATTTTAAATGAGTATTTGAATCATAAATTCAACTTTAAACAGTCTAAACAGTGTCTATTCGAACTAAATAGTAGAGCTTGGTAAATAATTGTTTTACTGTTTACTAATAAATTATTTGAATATAAATCTAATGTATTTTGGATATTTCTATAAAAAATCAGCGCCCATATGTACTATCTTAACCACATAATATATGAACTGCATACAGGTAATTTATATACCATAAGGTAAGTTAGGTACTATACAACATTTTTAAACAAATCGCGCGCGTCGTAAAGAAGTTATCATACTTTAAAATATATACTATCACCACGATCGATAAAACGTTACCTTGAATATACTCGTTAACATTTTACTGAAACTAACCTTATTAAAATGAATATTTAAATGTATGTAATGTATGTAGTAACAGCAATAAAGTCCTATTTGAAAAGTACGAAAACTCTAGATAATATTTTAAATATATGAAAATAATCGTGTGGTGTTGGCCAGCTGATGTCACTGTCCTAATGGCCTCTCTAGGAAATACAGAATTACGTCGTCAAAAAACGATTTTTTACTGAATATTTTTTCTTTCAGCTTCTAGAATACATTCGATGCTTACTAGAGACGACTTAAATTTTCGTTATCGCCTCTATTATTTCAGTACTTAATTCTTCTTCAAATTTTTTTTAATTAACTTGTGTTTGGGTACATACATTCAGTCAAACCACCGCGTTAATTCCCATAAATGTATACTTCTTCTATCTTGTTGACGTATACGAACAATGTACAGTGGACAAAGAAAATGATCTACCAGTTTTCGCAAAAGTTTCTGTGTAATCACAACAGCGATGAGGTTGAACCTATCTCTAACAATGAACTGTCAAAATATTACTGCACGGGAAAATCAACCTTGTTGTTTTATGATGTCAAATGATCTTTAACCGAAGGATGGTAGACGATATACTTGGGCGATGGTAGTGATGGTACATACCGTACCGCAACACACATTTAACAACTGGAGACCTATTTGGTTTTTTTTTTTGGTACGACCCACAGTCATTTAAAGCCTTCCATTATGTATATAGTGCCATATATATCCCATATATGCGCATATATCATATAATACATACAAACATACATCAACAGGTCCTCCCCGTATGATCATTTATAGTCACCCATCTGATTTTTTAATATAGACCTTTCATTTGCTACCTATATAATAATAATAATAAATAATAATAATAATCTTTATTAGGAATAAAAAAAAACGTATACAATTTAAGTATGTATGTATAGCCACATTAGTGAAGAACTGTGTCGTGGCTAGCAACACCCACCTCCAGGAAAGAGACGACATCAGCGTTCCAGATTTCAAATTTGTTTATGATTAAGTTAGGATATACATAGTGCTATTACATTTATTGCCGGATATGATAAAACTATTGGTAATCCTAATAGAGCAATACAATCAAATAAGTAGTAAGTATTTGGGTGTAGTGTAGGCATGTATGTATGTCACGCACACTTGTCTAAATCGGAGGGGGCATGGCCCCCTCACCAAATTGTGGGGTCGCCTGCTGTCGAGCAGGCGGACAAGTCTGCCGGGGCTCACAGGGACTTCCTTTCTAGAGTACACCTGAGTCCCCGGCATCAGGACCCCGTGACGGAACACCGTGTGGTTTTAGTCGGTTCGAGTCCGACATACCATCTTACCGTTAGCCCGGTGAGGTGATGACCCGTGGGGGTTTCCACACGTAAAAAAAAAAAAAGGCCTGTATGTATGTGTGTGTGTGTGTGTTTGCGCGTGAGCGTGTGTGTGTGAGTGTGTGTGTGTGTGTAAAATAATAAAAATAAATCTGTTATAAAACACAGGGGCAAAATAGAATATAAACACTATAAACAAATTATTCCTTTTATCTTTTTTTTTGCGTTTTACTATGTTTTGTTTACTATGTATTATTTATTTTATGAAAATAAATTAAACGATCGTTTGGAGCGCCTATAAGTATCGATTAATAGAAGTAATGTAAGTATTGTCAATAGTAAGCTATAGCTAAAACGATCATTATTTTTTAATTATCAGCGGCAACAGATGTATTAAACTGCTTTGATTCCCATGAATTTACTCGGTTGATTAAAATTAATGTGTGAATTTACCCCGAGTACTAAACAGTGACTTAAGTAAATTACTTATAAATACATATTTTAATCTTTTTTTTTTTAAATACTCGAAATACTACTTTTTTAATTTAAGACTATTAAATACAGATTATTATGGAAGGGGTTTGAAGCCGATGCTTGTTTCTTAAGTGTGCTTACCAGAAATTTAATTTGTAAGTACTTATCGTGTATGGTAATCATCTGTGCCTTTTATAACATCACTTAATAGTTGTCCCGAGTTTGGGTGTACTTTGTGTCCGTTGTTTCAATGTTTGTGAAGTCCCACGCGACACAGCTGCACAGGAATGATTCCTTGTACGGGAGTCGTTTTTTATAAGACAATAAAATATTTAACTGTTTTGTATAATAATATGATTATAAGATGATGACATTCAGACCAAAGACTAAATAGAACTATATTTTTTAGTTTTAGTTAACCGACTTTAAAAAAGGTGGTTTGAAGTTGAACATAAGTTAGAGAGATTAACGTAAATACAAGTCGCACACGTAGATCTAAAGGGAGCTAACTCAAAAATTTAAATTTTCGAGTTATGAGCACCATCGAATTCTTTATCTCAATGCCTACAGACCAATAAAACAGATTTAAAAATATCACCACTACTCGACACTAAACTCGCCAACACGGGTTCAACTCAAAAAAATAAAACAAATATACAACCGGGATATTGTTAAGCAATAGGGAAATAACTTCAAAAAACAATTTTCAGCCCCAAAACATGATTAAAACACAAGATTCCTTCAATATCTTTCTTCTAGCTGCATATAAAGCATAAATCTATACAGAAAACTCCTGCAGTGCATAGGAACACAGTAATTGGATTTTCGCCTTTTCTCAAAAAAGTGCTTTTTTGAGTTAATACCCGCTTAGATCTAGGTGTGCGAAGTAGTAAGATCCACCTTTGGGTTAAAAACAATGTAGTCAGACCTGCCAGTCGTTTGCATAATGTTGTGTATTTGTTCGTGTGTGTAGTTAACAAGGCTCCCTTAAGAAATGAATACTGCTGTTCCAACCGGTCTTCTTGGAAGTCATTAAGGGAGGCCTATGTCCAACAGTGGACGTCCTGTGGCTAAAATGATGATGAAGATGACTGCCATTAATGCTTCAGTAACACCTCTGGTGTGGTGACGTATTTATTATATATAAGAATGTAAAAAATCGACTCTTTTCCTTAAATACGACATACAGGGAAAATACCAATACGTCAATATATACCGTCTCTTACTAAAAACACTTTATCTATCAGAATCTTGAGGCATCAGACCGTGAAGTTGAAAACATTTATTGTGCTAGTGTGACGTCATAGATAATGTTTTAGCCGGCCGAATACTGGCCGGTAATCGAGGTCATCCATCAACCCTGTATTTCTACTAGGGTAAACAAAGCCTCAAATGATAGCGACGGAAAAATGTCGTCAAACTAATTTCCCCTGTGAGTTTTAAAACACCACGATGTATTGGTGAAGTTTAATATTTTCTTCATAATTTTTCGCCTGTGCTTCTTGATGGCGTAACATTTTAATCAACGGTACTGTTTCAATGTTTGGTACATCAATTTTTTTTCTCTAATACAGGAGAAGTCTTACCTGGTCTAATAAGGGCAGTGGTTTTATAAGGGAAGGTTGGAACAGATTAGACTGCGTTTCGACCCCTTAAACAATCTTTGGCTTAATGCATTTTTTATGTTTAAAAATTTATATAGTTTTTTCAGTGCAACTTTTTAGAATTTGATAAAGCTTTTCGAATAATTTAAAACTTTAGTAAATAGCAGTTCTACATCACCCCAAGGTTGACTAGTAGGGAACGCCCGAGGCGTTAAGTCCACCTTTGCACATAAAGTTTAAAAAAAAAAAAAAAAAATATTCACTATCTTCAAAAGCAGTATGTATAATTTAGATCCATCTATATAAATATAAATCAATGATTGCATGTTTGTTCTCTATGCGTTCCGAAACCATTGATCAGATTTCTTTTCTATTCTATTTTTAAAAGACAACTCCCGCATTAGGAATTACTCCTGTGTCGCCGGGGACTTTACAAACATACAAAGAACGGACACAAAGAACACCCAGACTCGTGTGGGAATCGAACCCACGGCCTATGGCATAGCAGTCAGGGTCACTAACCACTAGGCCAACAGGCCAGTTATTGTGATGAAAATTTGGTAGAGTGTTCTGGGGACGCCCGCGAGGGTTTCTAGCCAAAAAAATATATCAAAAATGGCATTGCAACGCATGCACCGATTCGTCAGTTGCCAGCTAATGTTTTAGCAGCTTATGTTTGTTTCTAAATAGAGCAGTTTTGCTTTACGAGAGACTTATGATCAAATTTTGGAAAATGTATAACAAAGTGATAAGATTAGTGATTTTCTTTATCATTTTAGAACAATATTAATTTATGTTACATTGTCCTCACATTAAATTGCGCTTATAAGCAATGTAACAAATAACTTTGTAAAAAAAAAAACATGTTGGAAAAGAGTGTCTTTGGAGTTTCTTGCCTGTTCTTCTCCACAGGATCTACGTTTTGGAACAGGCAACTAGCTTCACGACTTACTTATACTGACTGACTCCTCCTGACAATTCAAAAATACCTACAATGGGTTTACTTGAAATAAATAATTTTGATTTGATTTTGATATAGATAAAAATAATCTTTTGTCAAATAATTATTGTGAAGTTGTTTTTTGTACTGAGTGTGTGACTTAAAATGTCTTGATGCCACGCGCCGCGCTTCTGCAACTTGTACGAAGCCGAATAGTTTGTTGGTTTAAACGCAATAATCTCGGTTTCCAACAGTTCGATTTGAATGTTTATTGAAGAAAGTTATTGGCCAGTTATACGAGTGATAGGAGGGCTCCCCACTCCTACCGCTCGTATAACTGACCAGAAATAATAGGAGGTAGAGAAGTAATCATACAAATTTTACACATAAAGCAAAGCAAATAAAGCAAAATCAAAACATTTTACAAAAACATTAGCTATTTACTCAAGTGTCTGGATCATCTGTATTTTCGATCAAAATGTAATTTAAACTATCAAATAATAATTAATGGGGGCATCACAGATATAGTCAGTTGCAGTCACCTGAAATATAATGTTTTTTATTATTTTATTCGAGTAACCAGAGTGTTAATCTCTTACAATTGAGAAGATTTCCAAGTTCAAAATAAACATTTTGAAAGTATTCTTAAACTTATCTTCTTTTAACTTATCGTCTTCACATAAAAAGTTTTAAATTTTATAATCTCTAATAGTATAAGATCCCGCTGCAAGATTGTTACGTTCATCGGTTATTTAATCAACATCCAGTTTTTATATACAATTATAAAAGGGTTAATATGGTTTGCCCAGGTTGCCTATTAAAATGTGGGTACATCTTAAATTAAATTTATATTCATTGCCTTCTTGTAAAGATTTTGATTCGCTAGTTATTAAAATAAACTATAACCATACATATTTGCGTTGGTTTTTATTAATAGGTTAATTTGAACAATGTCCCTTTAGGACGTGAGTTGTACACAAACATACAAAGTTTCTTTTAAACCTTTCGTTAAATCAATATTTTCGGTACATAAAACTTACTCACATTATAATAAGAATATTGATAAACTGTACAAACATTTTTATTCCATTAAATTTTCAGCTCAGGAATACAGCAAGATGGAGTCCATATCCATCATTTATGAAAGCGTCAGTTTTACCATGATATCAAATTACGTACAAATATAAGACCAGTTTCTAAAGCTTTCAACTAAGATTTTAACAACTTTATTAATCTCTATTTTACATTAGACCAAGCATTTTACTTAACTAACATTGACATAACATAAATAGATCTGAAGATTTTGAAGATGATTCAATTATATCCTATATAAATTTGGATTTTCCCCTATCATCCGTGCTAACACATTATGTATAGCTTTCCAAACTATGTTAGGACCGCGTCACAATGACCCTTGAAAGCAGTGATGATAAATTGAAATACTTCCTGGTACGTGTTAAATGGAATCGATTAATTCTAGCTATAGGTTTTCACTTTCGACGTCTAATATATTATATAGGTTCACCAACAGACCCCCATTATTAATCACCTCAAACCCGACAGTCTTATCAACAACTTTACTAATCAAAGTTCAGTCATTAGTTGTTTTCAAGCTAGCGTGACACACTGTCACTACATTATTATTGGCAATCGAAGTTGGGGTTCTATTGTCAGCGAAGTGAACGTAATGTTTTTTTTTTATTTATATGTATAACGGATTTTTCGTGTGAGTCTTTTTCTATATAAAACTGCAATGTACTCAGCTGTGCCACTATGATAAGCATGATCTATGGTGTTCTAAGTAATAGTCGTAGAAGACAGGGTGTCTCCAACGTTAGACCTACTGCATGCTACTACTGCATAGATATGGTTTTATGTGTCGTGACGATTGTGCCACTTTATTTTGCCTCCAACGTTACGGTCTCCTCTTCCCGCTGCTTCCAAGAGATCCGAGTACCTGTACCTTATACTGAAGTTTTCTCTCAACGCTTCTGTTCTTGTGCGTTAGTGGTTATGGGTTGTTCGGACCGCAGTTTGTAACAGTCTTACTGGAGTCGCTGACAGGTTTTCTTCTGCATAGTCCGAAGTATCACTGGTTCTTTCGATATTAGTCAGGGTTAGAACTTTTTGGACGAAGATCTATGGAAGACTAAGTCCACTGTCGTTTATAACCAAAGGTACGGATGGAGCCGAAAAAGAAAAATTCTAAATGATCAGCGTCTCAGTATATATGTATGTAATTTGCTGCAGCCATGAACTGGAAACAATTTACTAAAGGCGTTTTTGTAATTAGCCAAAAATAAATTAACTTAACCAAAAAAATTACACTTACAAAAGAAGCTAACTTAAGTTATAAATCTGGTTTAAAAACATTTTTCCCCGCTATGTTTTATTTTTTGGCAATTATAGAGCTACCAAAAAGTCTATAAACAATTAGTATACATCCCATATCAACTTATAACCTGGAAGAAGTCTAAAGTTCACGTCCAATCTCAATTTATTTAACGACTTAAAAGCAAAGTTATAATTATTCCCAAAGCAGTGCTTTCTAGCGCTTCCCACACACAAATTACATCAGCTTTAAATAACAATGTTCAAAAGTTTTGCCAATTCTTATTATTTCGTGTAATTATGAAAAACCTCATTTTTATGGACGGTTATGATATATTTATAAAACTCTGAGCACTACTCGTCAACGGAATTAAGGAACATGTGGTTTTGCTTTTCGATAATATTTTGACAAAGTATTGCAATATGATTTTTGCATGATTGCAATATTGAATAATGAGTTCGTTTAAAGTTACCAGTTAGGTGATAAAGTAATAAAAAACTGACCTGACTTAAAAACCTGACCGCTTGGAACAGCCGTAGCCATTTTTGATTACTATTAAGTCTAATCAATGATTAACAATAGATTTATTACTAACAATACATCTTAATTAACCAAAACTGTTCTAAAATTATATGATAGCGGTTACACTTGTTTATACTCAATAATACATGAAGCACGAAGCTGATGCGCTCTGACCCGCTAAATGGCTGCCTTTCCCATATTCATCAGGCCATTTAGATAACTTTCTACAGAGGTTAACTTTTTTACAGCTTCGGGGAGAAGGGAAGTCTGTACCAGGCAAACATCCAAATTCAACGATCCAAAATAAAAATCCACAGACTCTCGCCTACGCCGATATTAACTGGAATCAACATCATCTTCAATAAAAAGACCAATTGTCGCTTCCGTTACCCAGGCTGTGCGCCGAGTAACTTTCCCAGTCAAGCACTCCAGAGACTGCGAGCCTGCTGGTCCCATTGTAGTTTCTTTACTCTTGTTTTCTAGATGATAAATGGTGGTAAGCTACAGTAACTGCTGACAATATAGTTTTCTGTTACATCAGCTGTATGCAAATAAATATCACAATCAT
Organism: Euplagia quadripunctaria; assembly: GCA_963859945.1. Taxonomy (NCBI): domain Eukaryota; kingdom Metazoa; phylum Arthropoda; class Insecta; order Lepidoptera; family Erebidae; genus Euplagia; species Euplagia quadripunctaria. Next base: position 7,654,495 of record OY982570.1, on the reverse strand, counting down.
GGCTCTAATACACATCGGATATCAATTAGCTAGTCCTCCTACGGCGTATTATCATTCCGTCTGTTGGTCAATTGGTTATGATGCCGTTTCAATTAAACTGCATATTGAAATGTCAAGTTAATTGCTTTTCGCTTACAATGACACCTAACAAGCTACAGCTAATCGCGTCAGGTCACGTAATCAAGTACAATATCGGAATATTCGGACCTATTTGGCCTTGTATAAAATTTGTTGCCGGATTTGATTAAGCTTGGTTTGTTGTTCCCTTTCGCACCTATTTTATTTTCTAATAGTTATAATCTTCATTAAAACAAACAATAAACATTTCAGGTAGGATTCTGATTAACTGAAAATTAAATCTTGGACTAGGTGACATTTATGGAAGTAAGAGTAAGTAGGGTAAGTAAGATAATCGCTCTTTGTTATTTTTTGCTCCGTTATTCGTATGTATGCTATTTATTAAAACTTAGTATATAGGTGTTACTATATTGAAGCCCAAGGAAGAACAAAAGAAATTAAGAAATGAATGAATACAACATTATATTCTTTCGCAATTGCTCGCTCATTTGCCGTACGTGAAACGATCAAACACGTCATCATTTCCTTACTCCAAAAAAGTTATTTGGTAGAATGCCTTTTTAGGTTGAAATACTGTTCACTGTTTTACTAAGAATTTTTATGTATAAAGCCAACAATCCAGCTAAAGCAATAATTTTCGCAGTAAACGAATTGAAAGGTGATGGAATTTTAAGGGGTAACGCCTTTTGCTCTTTTACCAAATGACATCTTTTAAAGTTTTATGGAGTTGCCAAATTACAAATAAATTTCAAAATATTTTTGTGGAGGCAAGAAACCATTTCCTGATTGCGACAAAATAGATATGTAGCTAGAGATGCAGGGATTAATAACAGGATTATTAACCAAAAAACTTCCAGGCAACCCTTGGACGGACAGGAGTATTACGATGTACGATGTTACGTGGGCGGTTTTGGTGTCGAAACGTCAAAGAAAAGCTTTGTAGGAGAATATTAATACATTCATATATTAATTGTATAATATGTTTTATTAGTACTGATTAGTACATACATAAACAAGTGCATACATACATACAAATTTATACATACATTATAATTATCAATTATAAATAAGAAATGTAAACATATTTGTCGTGCAAGTAGTTTTTTTATAGCAGATAGTATTCTTTAACCATTTTTTTTAACGATGATAATGTTTGAGCTCTTCTGATATAGAGTGGTAATGCATTTTATAGGCGTGTTGCTTCAATAGTAAAGGATTAGTGTGTCACTTAAGAACCTTACTTTTATGCTTTGGGCTCGAGAACTTGCCTTCGCACTCCCGTTCGTCTTAAAATAGCGACGACATTTAAATCTGTTGCTCACAGCCCCTTCTAAAAAAAACAAAATACCACAATTAAGCTTACGTATTTCTAGTAAAGAATTTACAACGTTTAACGCTAAACTACGTTAAGCGTTAGGTTAGCTACCCTAAAACCTGATAGTTAAACTGCCAGGTCTTAGAGTAGCTAAGGTAAATCTTCTCAGGGAACTCCGTATCTCTCATTGCAAGAAGAAAACCAATAATTTTATTTTCTTTTAGCTTCATTTATAACAGTAATGCATTCCAAAGACGAACAAACAAAACCATAAATGACTTGTCCTAAAATGTTGTAGAATGCAGTGGCATTTTTAATTTAATTTTCTAATGATCCTATAGACTTCGTCATGTACATCTTAATATTTTTTAACTTTTTTAAATTTATTAATTAATGTTGTAACCCTTTATACAACTGGTTTCTCACTGAACTGAAAACAAAGCTTACATAAACTAGACGTCATAGCTATTAGATTTAAACTAATATTGCAAGAACTATTTGTGTTGTCGCCACATTAAAAACTCTTATTTATTTTATTAAAAATAGGGACAAACTATAATAGATGACAACACAGTTCACTATTTAATAAAAATAAGCTAATAGACATTATTTTGACTGGTTATACCGGTAACGCAATACTATTGGTCGATTGATAAATATTAACGAATAGTGGGATTATAAAAGGGTAGGAATACGACGAGAACGATGGACTTGAGTGCGAATAGAGGTACGAACAACTTGGCAGTTACTGTTAGTTAGTGATTTTCATAGTTTATATAAGTGGTTGTGAGACTGTTCCTAACATTTGGTAACATCATTACCTGCGAAGTAGTGCTTTCAATTAAACAATCTATCGTCAACAAAGCGCGGTACGCTGCTTTTAGTTTCCTTCTGAATTATTACTAACTACCTTACTAACAACAAAGCTCGGATACCCAAGTACATAAAACGCCACGTCGTCAATTACATTCAACCAAATTGAATATTCACTTCATAAATGTATTCACAAATGTATAGCCTACTACTTAGCACGGTTGTGTTATTAAATTTAATTGTTGACTGTAATAATATGGCAGCTTCAGGCCACATTGATCGGGTAAGTAAAGCGATGTGCACGTCAAGAACTTTGCATAATATATTTGCGTATTTGCGAAAGGACGAAATGTAGCATACAAAATGACATGATGTTTATTTTCATTTGAGATCTTTTATAAATATTATGTTTTATAAAGAGGGTATCTAGTATTAAGTGGTCTTTACATATGAAATTGGCGTTTTGTCAAACTGGCCAATTTGATCTCAAACATCTGGCGTTTGGTTAGAAATTCCAAATTTAAATTAATTTCAAATTTAGGCTTGTGTATTTATGTTTTGATTTTAGTGATTTGTTTGTTTTTGCATCATTTGATTTTTCTTTGCCATCGTTCTGTACACAATATGAAAAATTTAAACATGGCTTTATTTACGAATACGAGTTCCACCGTGGCAGTAGCGCTGCCGAAATAGCTTGAAGGATTAAAAATGTGTATAGGGAAGCTACGAAGAAGTTTTGTTCCAACGTTTTCGTTCTGGAAATGTTAACTTACAGAACAAACCTCGTGGATGGCCGACGACCCTAGTTGACAATGAAGAATTAAAAGGGATCATAGAAGCGAATCCATCGCAAACCCCATCAGAATTAGCGATAGCCTTCGATGTTAGTGTTGATACAATTTCAATTCACTCAAATCAAATTGGAAAAGTGAAAAATGGGTACCGCATGAATTGAGTGAAGCACACCAACAAACACGCGTTGAAGTCTTGCGTTATATTACTCAACCGTCACAATAACGAGGGGATTTTGAATCGTATTGTTACTAAAATGAATCTTGCATTGACTCAAAAAATGGTACTGGCGAGTGTCTGGTGGACCATTGCTGGTATTGTTCCCTACAGCTTCCTAAAATCTGACCAGAGAATTACTGAATAGTCTTAGCTGTATAGTCAATAATTGTAAACAATGATGGAAAAGCTAGTCGTTAAACAACCGAGACTAGTCAATTAATCTAGCCCATTGCTACTTTAGGAAAACGCTAGACTGCACACTGCACAACAGACGGTCGTCAAATTGGAGGAGCTGCGATTGGAATGTATCCAACACCCACCATCCTCCCCGGACCTTGCTCCAACAAATTACCATTTATACCAGAATGTAAAAAAAAATCTGCGAGGAAAAAAATTCAATTCCTATGAGGCAATCCAAATTGCCTCCAAAGATGTCATTCATTCTGCCTCTCACATTTTTAAGGGAATTAATGAACTTCCTATAAAATGGCGAAAGTGCATAGATTACAATGGTTTTACTTTTTCCATATAAAACGCCAATTTCATGTGTAAAGACCATTGACATTATGATTGATCGCTGATCATTGACACCGACAGATCGTTGATTATTCGTTGAAATATTTGAGAAGTAATATAATAATTTCAAAGTTTAAGTAATACTAGCCAGGCCAGTTTTAGGATAGATGTGGAGGTCTGATGGTAGTCGCTTCACGTAAAATATCGAAGTTCGGCTGTTTTGTAGTTAGACTGAAAGCCGACCCCAACTTAGTTGGGTAAAGGCTCGGAGGAAAAAAAAAGCTTTTGGGTAAATTATAAAACGTAACATAAGTACACCTGTCACAAAATTAATACTGTTTCAATTTATTTCCAAAGTATTCGTTAATATTCTCACAATCTTACCAACCAGTACTTAGACGAACATATAAGCCTATTAATTGGGACATATACGCATCATGCCTATTACCTATGTCAGCTTTTGCTACATATCGTCATTAACTTTAAACCTCTTAAACCATTTACATCAAAATACTTAACACTTAGACATGATTCTTAAACCACTTAGCTTCAGAATATAATTAAGTAACCTAACCTTATTATTACTTTATAAGCTAGTAACTTATTTTATTATAGTTAAGTTGGTAATTATACACAGATACATCAAAATTCTAAGTTAATTTTGGTATAAAATTATAATACTAAATACAACTGCGTAGAAGTTACATCAAACAATATATTTGTTTATTCATGGCTAATTTTCCACAAGTAAAATTTGATGTATTTATTACCGAATAATAGGCATTTTTCATATTTTATTTTATAGATTCAACACAATCGATTATTGTAATCGTTTATAAGAGTATTATACATTATAGGACATTAGTTAGCTTAACCACCGTTTTTCCAAAAGTGTGCTTCGAGCAGGTAACGGTCTATGATGCAGGCAACGATACTTACACTAGATGTACAGATCTCCGTTTTAACCAACATGAAAAATAAACTTTCTAATTTTAAGTATTAATTGGTAAAAAAAATATTGTGAATACCCCAAACCCACCTAGAGAAGGTATGCTACTGATACTTATGGAAACCTTATAAAATAAATTATAATATACTCCCATAAGGAGGTTGCCAATTGATGCAAATAATGTTATTAAATATTCTCATTTATACATATATTATTATAATAAAATAGAGGCGGGATGAATTAATTTAGATTTTAAAGAGAACAGACTGATTATAAATAGCGTTGCAACAAGATTGAACTAAAGCGGGGTTCACACAAGAGGATAGATAGCGTGAACGAATTAATTCGTGAAAGTCTCTTTAAGAAATTATCACACAGGTGTACGGCAACAAATTGAAACTAAATTAACCATTGTAAATGTAACGTTTCGTGGGTTTACTTATTTATTTCTACAAAGCCTAATTAGTTTATTAAGAAAGAGGGAATTATTTTATCTTATTAACGACAAGATCTAAAAGTTGTCAGTTGGAACAGCAACTAGTACACTCTTGATATACACCTACTCGGAACACAAGTATTTAGCTTAGTTGGAGTGGTTTACAAGAATTAAAGTAGGATTTTACTTTTAGCTCAAGTATATAAATGTATTATAATAACTGTTAAGACCTATATATAGGGTAAACTAAATCTGCTGAGGTGGATTTAGGGAATGAAAGTAAAAAGAGCGATAGTTCCACTTTTATGATTAAGTCTAGTATGATAAATACTCATAATTATTCAAAATATATGGTAGTCCCAATTGTATGCATTTGCGATGTGTGTGGTTTGAGTTCGGTGCAGTGTAGTATTTTCTGTCGCCTACGTGTAGAGGAAAATCAATTGAAGTCATTTTAAATTTAAGTTTTTTACTGGTTAAATTAACTGCTGCTTCGAAGATAGTGCATTATTCGGGATCATACTTGATGTTTCTGTGGGTGGTAAAAAACTCATAATGGTTAAATCAAAGTATGAATGATATGGATAAGTTAAAAAGTTACGAATTTGTTCAATAAAACATTACGTTTAGCTTTTATTGAAAACTTATTATTTAAAATTAAAAAAATATACATATAGATTTACAAGCTGACTGTTTAATATACTAAGTTTGGTAAAAGGCATTATTTTATAAATTGTTTGTGAGTACTTTGATGCGTTGTTGTTCATCTGTCAGAGAAACTGAAAATTACAGTTTAATAAGTTCCAATCTCACATACGTGTATGTAATTATTGTTTCAGAAACGGTATGGCATGAGCGGTGGGGTGGGCGCGACATGCGGCGCGCGCCGCCCGCGCAACCTGTTGCCGTCGCTCTCGCGCTCTCGTTGCTGTTGCGTCTCGTCAACGCCGGTGTGTACACGCTTTACAACTTACCGTATTTATTATTTTTTAAACAACTCAAAACTTTTCCGACATCATGTAGGTTTGATGATTTTTTTCTAGTATGTTAAAACACTAAGCGTAGCATACATTGCGCTTAGTATTTTCATCATAAAAAATAAAAAAAAAATTTAAATTATGTTTAATATAGTAGAATATCCTTTTTTTCTCACATCAAGTACAATTATTATCGCACTACACTAAATAATAAAACAATATGTATGTAGTACTCTTAATTGAATTGAATATAAATTTGGTTTTATTTTGGACCACAGCAATAAGACTTTGCTTAATCAAAACATATTTTATATGGATGTTACGTTGCTATATACTTAGTTAAGTAAATCATCATCCTAAAATAAGGACTGTTGTCTTCTGTTCTTGAGTTGGCAGTTAATTATACAACGAAGGTTAAGCTAATTATAGCAGTTGCTTAAAATGCTTTATAGTCATTCTACAGGACAAACTTCATACTCGACCTGACCGTTCCTAGGTTGAGTACGAAGTTTGTTTATACATTAAATTATCCTATGAAATATTGATGAACTAACCTTACTAGTTTACTTGATAGCTTGAAAATTTTATGTAATAATGTTTACTATATCCAATGTATATTGTAATTTCTTTCACACACAGATAAGAATCATAGTTTAGATGCTTATGATCTGTTCTATATTACTTACTTTTATCATTTACAAAGGTATGTTCAAGAAACTTATTTTGTTTTGTATGTAAAAATTGTACAGAAAAATCTCTCTAAATATTAATATAAAGATGTTTAACGTTATACCAGCTTGTCTGCCTGTCTTTTTTGTGTCTCTACATACGCGAAATACGCAAAACAAATGGAAAAGAAATCTAAACTTCTAAGTCAATATATAACTTGCTGAACGAGGATTTAAAAGTAAATCCAATACTTTTTTTTTTTGTTCCAGGATCAATGGGTCCCGGTATCCCGGAAAATATAACCGTGACGTTTTTGAATCCAACCACGGTTAGGGTATCTTGGTCCACTACTGCGGACCTTGTAGAAAAATATGACGTCACATATAAACCTTCAGACGCAAGGTAAGAGCTTGGATTGCAATAACTATTAGGATTTCGCAAATCATAATATTAGGGTACCGTTATAAGTTCTTTAGGAGTTTGATATTTTAGTAATGAATCACATCTAACTAACTTTTGATAAAATAAAAAGATTAATGTATATTTTGAATAGCCGTTTTTAATTGATTTGCGAAAACCTATATTTTATGTGCTTTCCATGTTGTTTTAGTTTCATTTGCTTGCATATTCATGCTATGCTTCAATATTAGTGAATAAAACAATACATAAGTTCAATATTTATTACAAAATTTTATACTTAAACGTGCTGAAAAAAAAACAAAGTAATCCCGTATATTATATGCCTATTATAGAAGTATCCGGCTAAACTTGTGTTTTGGAGAAGTTCATGATACTAGTTGACATATTTAATATAATATAAACTGTAACAATAGAAAAAGTATAATGGTTTAATCAAAATAAATTAGTTACACGATCTACAAGTAAAATATAAATTGCAGGAGGATTGCAAAGGAGATGTTTGAAATGGATATGTTAATTCTTAATTAAAGTCATTTTACATTTTCACCAACGAAAATTAAATTTTAGTGTTGCCAGTCATATTATTAACGAGGGTAGCGAAATTGCAACATAAAACTGAAGAACAGAATTAGTAGAACATGTGAACAAAACTTTAATTTTTATCGAGGTGTTAAAATTAAATTGGTACAAAAAGTTGTAGCATTAACATTGCCTCGGAATAAATTAAATGGTGCACTTTTCTATCATTTTATAATAAGTTCTTAGTTGAGTCAAATTTGTGACATTCGTGACCGCATTATACGGCTAAGTGTGTAATATTTTTATATATCATGGGCTTTTAGTGTGTGATACATACCACATGTGACACATAACTCCAGCACGGAGTTCTCTTTCTTTTATACCTCATTAAAAAAAGGTTAAATATTTCTTCCCACTCAGTCGGTTATTACGTTGTCGCCGATATCTAACTTATTTCCTTTCCCCATCTTAATCCCTCGACTCAATGGCATTTTTTCTTTGGCAACCCTGTGTACTTGAAGGACAGCGATTCTTCCTCCCCTACTTACCGGTGTTCCGGTTCACCAACCCGGTAATCATCAGTCGATCTGGGTCTTCAGTCAAATTTTTATCCCAAACTTTTTAATGCTCTTAAAATAATAAATGGAGCTTAAATCATTTTACGTACCATTTAATGAATATCAATGTAATTTATGAATTATTTATTTTTCCTTAATTGTGAAACGGGCAATGAGAGGAACACTGATGCTGGTAATGTTTTCCTCCGGATATCCAACGCTAGCAGTCAACAATGTTTCAGTTAAAATCCTGATCAGAAAAGAAGAAAGAAAGAAAAAAATATATTTTCTATATAACACAATACATATAAATGATAGGCTAAACAAAAAAGAAATCCACGCACTTAACTTAAAAAAAAAATATGCATTGTGCCTGACAGAAAATGCCCCCGCCTCAGCATAATGCGTCTACAATACAAGTAGGTATTGCAAAAGCACTGATTTTCAGGCAAGGGCCAAGACTACGTTACGGCAGCGTACACGTTACATAAAATAATCAAAAATAAAATATTGCTACTAAAGTTCATATTTAAGGACAGTATACGCTCAGTGAGTTATTAAAAAAAAAATTAAACTGTTTATTATAAATATAATTTAAATAACTTTAGTTTATTTAATAATATATATATTCACTTAATATATAAAAGAATAAATTATAACATAAACAGGATTTATGCAAGGTCACTTAGTATTGATTAATCGTCTGAGTGTAAGAGTATCTACCCTAGATACTCTTACACTCAGACGATTAATTTCTTCCTTAGATCATAAGGCCAGCACATGTTAAAATAGACTAACTTATGAAGGAATAACTATAATGTTACTACCCAGTCCGGTGAGTTGGCCTGCGACAGATCCTGGGTCTCCAGCGAGAGGCAACCACGCTAGACTCGCTTCTCGTTACGGACCCAATTCACAGTAAAAAAAATAACACTATTAAGACGATAAATTATGTATTTATGTACATATTCATTTTTGTATAACTTTTAAATTACCAGGAATACAATATGTAATGAGTAAACCTATTCCGCAACGTGTACTTACTTAAATTGTTAAAGTAAATTTGTTAAGGAAATAATTTAAGGACGTTTTGAGAGTAAATAAACTGATTTAATTTCTGGTGATTGTTGTAAGTTTTGTTCTATCTCTGTAGGTATGATACAAATTATAAGAAGCTCTCTAATAACGAAATGCAACGTTGTTTAGTTATCAGCGAGTTTTTAAAATGTTAGTAGGTCACAAAATAAACATTTAAACGCTTGTTTTATTGCTTTGGTACTGTTGATAAATAAAGAATGGGTACCTAACAGGTATCTAGGCAGGCCTAACTAACCGAAGGCGGGTCTTACTTAGCGATGTAGTAGGTACCAAAAATATACCCATCATAAATATACTACGAAACATATATGTACATACCTCTAAATATATGTAGCGTTATGTTTTAGCGGGTAAATGACATCAATGCGTCTCTCTTTGCCAATACACCCAAAATTGAATCACTGTAAATAGTGCTCTTGCACGTACTGATTATACCTCACATAATCGAATGTCTCATATGATTATATGCGACTTCAAGGTGTAATCTCGATAGCTTAATCTCAAAGCAAAATCTCACGTTATTCGTTTTTAGTCTTGTTAAAGCAAGCCATCTGTTCTATACATAATCTTCAGTATTAGTTAAATCGTCAACTTGCAATCCTGAGATTCTATGTATTCTCAGTTAAAGTGAACCTACGCCACAAGCATTTCGCTTGGTTGGAAGGATTAATATGAATGCTCGTGATAGGAGATCAATGTTAAAAATATTACATATTAAAGTGGCAAATAAGTTCGCATTTCCCTTATCGTGTCGTCGTCTCGAAAAAAACGTAGACTGATAAACCTTGACAAGTTACTTGAGAAAATTTTGGGTTTGGCAAGATATTCGCTTACGAGCTTAATATTATGATAAGAAGTGTTTTCAAAATTCAGCAGAAAATATCCATTGAGTAACCTTTGACTTTACAAATATGTCACGGTAATTGAAAAATTGACATCCATTTGAAAAATAAGCTACTCACTCGACAGAAGATAAATTCGGTTTGCGACGCTTATATTATTTATATCCGAAATGTAACAGACGGGAGTTGTCATAACTCATACTCGTATAGCTAAGTTTATTTTAGACCTGATATTCGTTTGAAACGTTGAGGATAATGTGATTCAATCCATCCCATTTTCGAATGGTGTGACTTTGTATTATGATACACATACATGAATGCTTTACTAAAATATTATTTTGATTTACGCAGTAAGCACAATAACAGGTTACGCATTAAAAAGGAGTAACAGTGAATTCTTAATAGACGGTTGTCGTGGCTTTCTTTTAAGATTTAAAAGGCCTATGCGGGTTCTTTGGTTTCGCGCGCATTTGTTTTCTCACTCTAACTCTGGTAGATGTGGCATACGGAAGCTCATATCCCTAAAGAATGATTAATTTGTCATACATTTTTAAACAACATAGGGTTACGTAGATCATCTTCATTTATTGCCCAATTTTTTGTACTTGTTATTTAAAAAGTATCTAGGTGTGGCCATTCATATGTGTTTGTGTTTAATCTAAACGATTGAGGTTGACAACAAACCGAAGTTAAGACTTGTTGTTTATTTTTAACTAGCAACCCGCCCGGTCTTCGCACGGGTAGTAGAGACATCTTCAACAATCATCATCATATTTCAACCAATTTACACAATCCGCTAACAAATTATACACTTAAATCTGCCTCATTAATCGCTTTGTCTCTTGCTGAAAACCGCTTGAAAATCCGTTCAGTAGTTTTTCAGTTTATCGCGAACAGAAAGACAGGCAGATGCAAGGGAATTTGTTTTATAATATGTAGTGATGATGTAGTGATGATTAGTCATAATGTGTAAAATAGATTATAGTTCTTAAAGTTCTTCTCCTAAATCATTTTGCTACAAACTAACTGAACTCGTAAATCTTAAAACGTCGGAAACGTTTATTGGCTAGGTACATTTGGAATTACCCTCAGGAGAAGATTACATTGCAAATGAATGCAGAATTGCAAATTGTATTGGTTTAACCACAACAAATACCTATCACCAGCTTCAGGCAAATTACATTAAGTACGGAATGCAACGCAATAGTGGTATAATCATAGTCTTAGCCGCAGAATACTAAGAGAAACTGAATAGGTAATGGGTACTAAATAATAGATGTAAAATATAGTTTTGATTTGTTCTATTCGTGTCGTCTTTCGTATATAGTAGTCCATAAGTCTGAGCAGTGAGCTGTAAGGCAAAAAGTACGCTACAAAAGACCAGAAATGGTGGAGGTGGCACTTAAAACAACAACAATAATAATCGTCTTTCGTGTTAAGGTATTTCACATCAAATGTGTCTTATAATATATGATATATTATTATTACGACTGCCGTATATTATAATAAAAAAAATTGATATGAATTGAATTTTGTATTTAGTTCTTAAGTAAAAACCTAAATCGTGCTGTCAAAATGACTCCACCTTTTAGATCGCGCTAGTAAGTTTTTTCAGGAACTATATATATGCATAAAAATGACGTAATAATGTCAAAATCTAGCATATTGTGCATCCTGCATAATAGCTTACACTGGACTTTTAAAGGATCATTACAAAATTTATGTATGTTGCATAACTTTACACACCTACAAAATTTAGTACGATCACTGCATCCTCTATTTTCACTGCATCAAGATCGTGTTTTTACAGGAAATACAACACAATACAATACAACTGCAGTTGAACTTAAAATGCAAAGCTGTATCTGTTTACAAAATTTCATCAAAATCGTTAGAGCCGTTTCCGAGATACCCGAAATATAAATACATACATACAAGAACTGCTCGTTTAAAGTAATAAGATATGATTTGGTACTCAACTTTTGAGAATTTGAATCGTAATCACCATCAGACGATGATGTACCTCAAATGTTGATTAGGCAAACTCAATGTTACCTCATATGCACAAGTATAACTTAAAAATTAAAAAACACCCCCAGCTCAAGAAAAATTCAGAATAGTAAAAAAAAACATGTTTTATCAATAACCTAATCATTGAGACTATTTCAACCAGCTCAAACTGTTTAAGTTTGTGAAGAGTTGGGAATACTGCCCATTTTAGATGATGCTGCAGCATCAGATCAAGGTTAAGATGTTATTTTAATATAATTGAAGTAACATGAAATTCAATTTTAAATCAGTTAGATCAGTACAAGTCACTCAAACCCCTTCAGGTATTAGAAAGAACTGAACATCTTCAAACGGTTGAACAGATTTACTTGAATCATAGCTAAAAACACTCTTGATGAAGGCACCTTTGAAACAAAAAAAAACTTAAAACTTTTTGGGTCAGTGTTAAAAAATAAAATTTGAAAATAAACATTGTAGTTTTGCATATCGAGGTACATTACTTTTTTTTATTGACATACATGATTATATGAAGAATATAACGTTCAATATAAAAGCAAATTATTATAATACGAATAAATCCCTATTCACAAGAAACTACGTGATGAAATTTGGTATCGGCATACGTAAACCTCGAGGCTTGTAATTTAATTTTGATATTGGGAACACACCTGCTATATTGTATTTGTACTGGCAATATTCGAACACACTTATTAGGTATATATTTACGGGTAGACTTGTTTGCTTAATTATAATAGTTGAATAGTGATTTTAGTGAATACATACGCTTCATAAAGAATCAAACATGTTAATTAAGTAGATATGTAATCAGCAAGAAGTCGATTGTAGCAGATATGTCACTTTATTTATTCTTTTTACAACAATAAATTAAAAAATTAAAATACCCAGGACTCGAAAATCTCATCAACGATGATGATCTTCAAACGGTTGAACAAATTTTCGAATTTTTCGAAAGTTTCGTTTCGTCGATCGAGTTTCGAAAAAACTCAAGCAAGTCACCTCTCAAAAAAAAAGCTCTATGAAAATCGATCGATTTGTTTATGAGCTATGATATCACACATAGACACACAAACACACATTTAGATAGATAATAATAATATCCTTTTATTTCTCAACAACATGGCACATAGTTTCTTCTCGTAATTGTGACCTTCTACTATGTGAAATACACCTGTATCAGAAGGTCACGCTCTTCCATAACAGTAACATTACAGTACCCGATGATATCCTCTAGCGCTTAAAATAATATCTAAATAAAAGTTATTTTAATAATAAAATTATATGTGTGTGTGTGTGATGTGACATTGAATAAAAAAACTTATAACACCCCTCCCCCTCCTGTTTGCGTCGGGGATACCTTATTATACCCTACCTGAAGTATCATTTATATTGATTCATTTCATTTAACATAATTAAGTAAATTAACGTGACTAATAAATAGGGTATTTATTAGTCACATTAATTAACCTGATGACGTCACGTTTACCACAGCAGTGCCAATCATAAAGGAAACTGAAGATGCATCTGACATTTCCAATTGGAGGCGTATATAGTTGGTGACTGTTGTAGCCGAGGTGCTTCACAGTCTGCTATGTAAATAACTTTAGGGAATGCATGTTATGGGGATGTTCAAAGAAGAACTGGCTGCCTCACCAACGTGGGCACACGTATTACACACTACTTAAGTAGTAGGTAGTTATACCTATTCGCTTTGTAAATAAGTAGGTATCGCATCAAAGGTTTAATTAATTGTTCTAATCAAATAAAACGGTCCTTACGCATTCTGTATTTGATGGATAAATCAATTTCAATCTCTTCATTGTGATGCTTGAAGTGACAAAGTTAATTACACTAGTTACTCTCAAAATGAAATTTAAGTGAGTCGCTGTAGCTGCTTATTTGTCAAGAGAGCGATATAGTAAATCTCGGTCTTTAATGGGCTATGTGTCTGGGTGTAGTATTTTTATTTCCAGCTTTCTAACTTTCTAGCTAGGTGTTAGAGCTGCTCTTACCGCTAGCATAACTAATTGCGTTCTTCTATATGATTCCGGTATTTCTACTTCCTAGTTTAGTGTCTCTGAATGAAGGAACAACACAAAACTATATATTTAAAGTAGTGGTTGGCATTTGATAAAATAACGATCTCGCAGACATTATTTTTTACAGCCATATTCCATAAAACGCCCCCATTCCAAAATAAAAGTATTAAAACAAAAGCTTCAAGTAATTCTATATCCGGAATCAGCAACTAGGGATAAATAAAATATTCAATATTTAAATCGGAACACCGCAAATACTTAAATATTCAACAGTTGCCAGTCGATAGTGCAAAACTAAAAGTGGAAAAGCCACTACCAAGGGGATATGATAATGAATGTAAACTAGCCCGCCTTCCCTGACTGTGCTGAGTAAAATCTTGACATCATTTTTCGAAATTAATCGCTTAAACGTTTAAAGCTTTGTAGAAAGCTGATACTATAACACAAAATTTAATAATTAAGTTTAAGCAAAAAATGTGCGCTGTCTTGGTATTCTTACAACGAGTAACAATTAACTTAAAATTAAGATGATCACATTTTAATTTAGGATGACATTTGAAGGCCATGAAATTAAGCATATCAAAATGAATTAGTAAAACTAATGGTGTTGAGGAATCTAGTATTCCTCAACACTTCTGTAAGATGTATGAGATCTAAATTATGTACATATGTACATTGTCATTAATATGTAATCATAATAATATTTACTTAATAGAAACACACTAAGTGTTAATAACACTGTAATTTGAAAAGTAAAACACTATATTTAGTGTTTTTAGTAGTAGTTTATTTACTACTATATTTAGTATATCTTATATAAAAAAATCAATTTATTACGGTCCTGTTGTCAATCAACAAGGACTGATAGTTTCGCCATGTAAATTCGTCTGTCCGCGGCTTAGCTCTTAGACTTTTAGTACTAGAAAACTACCCTACGAATACTGACTGAACGTGGTTTTATGGGATGGAAAATTCACGTATTTTATTTTAGTCATACCCAACGCCCAGTATGTTATACGATATGTTAGGAATGATTGACCCCGACAAACCTTGTTGTGACAAAGTATTTGACGTGGAATTTCCAAGATTCCGTACCCAAAAAGTGCTAATCGAACACTTTTACTAAGCCTCCGCTGTCTGTAGCCGGGCTGTATCTCATGTACCTTAATAGATAGACAGATGAAATTTTAACGGAGCCTGCATTTTTATTGCCGCTATAACAAAAAATAAAATTATAAATGAAAGGGGGGCCATACAACAAACGTGATTTTTTCGGCATCCAGTGGTATATATAATGTGCCGTAATAGCTCTACCGTCTTACTTTAGATGAGATACAGCCAACAGATACAGCAATAACGGATACAAAGAGAATCAGGACTCAAAATTGTTATAGTAGGTAAATTTTATTTGATACGTGTAACGTAGGTATGTGGGTTTTGATATGCAAATTAAAAATTATGTTTTCCATAGCCGCAATTTTGTACGCGGTATTATAATATGGCAACGATATACTTATTAGATATGAATCGGGACTTAATTTCCGTAGTATTTATAAGGTATGAACAAAGAGGTAAAAATATTTCGGCCTTTTGTTTGACGTGATGAAGCCCTTATGAGTCGTCACCTTCGTGGCTCTAACGGCAAGGTTTTTGGTGTTAGAGTGTAGACTCTTAACCAATAAAAACACATGGTATTTCATCAAGTGTGTATTTCTAATGTCGCTATAACAACAAAGACAAAGACATTTATTTAAATTGTGTACATATGTGTAGATGTTACATTGCGCTTATGACGTTTTTCTCGCTGCCTTGCTCGGAGAGTTTGTTGTCTGTGCGATGTATTGAATCATTTATCAGTGCAGTAAATAATATATCTACCTAATTTCGTGCCAATAAAAAGTTCTGTTCTGCTTGCGATCAATAAATACGGTTTGTTCGAAATGACGTCAACCTCAAAGTCTTGGGGATGTTGTATTCATGAAGACATAGATGAGGATGGACTAATGTTTATTAATTGTATTCGATGTAACAAGTCATACCATTTTATATGCTTATCAATCTTAGAAATTCCAAGAGATTCCGATGCGTACTTAAAGTGGAAATGCCCGGGATGCTTGAATTTACGTCCCAAATCTTCAAAAAAAGATTGCACCCCGATAAGGAATGTCGCCACTACTAGAGGTAATAAGAGACCTGCGTTGAACTCACCCCCTGAAGTAGCGGCTATAACGGTTGACGACGTTCGGAGTATTGTGCAGGAGGTAATTCAAAAGGAGTTTGCTTCGATGATACAACAGCTGAATACCACCATTATCAATGTGGTAAAAAAGGAGTTAGAACTAATTAAAAATGAAGTCGCCGATTTGAAAGCTTCATGGGAGTATCACTGTCAGGAGTTTGATGAATTTCGAGCCCAGCAGGTACAAGTTAAAAGTTCTATGAAAAATTTGATAACAGAGAATAAGCAACTGAAAAGCACAGTGACGGACCTAGATCAGAGACTGAATTATTTGGAACAGAAAACAAAGTCTAACAATATAGAAGTACAATGCCTGCCTGAAAGTAAGCAAGAAAACTTGTATACAGTAGTCAAACAGCTCGGAGAAGTTATTGAGTGTAAAATCAATGACGAAGATATCCTACACAGCACTCGTATAGCCAAATTTAACCCTAGTAACCCCCGCCCTCGATCCATCGTAGTACAGTTGGCATCACCTAGAATTCGTGATCGACTGTTGGCTTCTGTCATGGTGTTTAATAAGAAAAATAAGGAGAATAAATTGAATAGCTCCCACCTCGGACTCTTAGGTAGTAAAGCTCCGATATATGTGGTTGAACACCTTTCTCCTGCGAACAAGGCCCTTCATGCGGCTACCCGTCTAAAGGCAAGGGAAATGGGCTATAAATTCGTATGAATAAGGGGAGGAAGAATTTTTATGAAAAAGAACGAGGAAACGGAGCATATTCTCATACAGAACCTGAATTCCCTCAACAAGCTTAAGTAAACTGTTATCATAAGTGTTTAAACTCTTTTTTATTACTGCATGTATTTGTATTATTAATGTAAAATTCAATCAGCTACAAATATATTATCATAACTGTCGAGGTTTAAGAACAAAAACAGAGAGTGTACGTCGTAAGATAGCTTGTAATGATTACAACATTATAATTTTTTTGTGAAACGTGGCTAAATGATTCGGTACTGGATGGGGAGCTGTTCGATGAAAGGTACATAGTCTACAGGAAAGACAGAGAAAGTTCTAAACAGCAATGTGGCAAGGGTGGCGGAGTTTTAATAGCTGTAAAGAAATCGATTCAATCTAAACGCATTAAAAATTACGAGAGTAATTTAGAGGACCTTTGGATTTTTCTAGACCTCCCTATGACTAGTACAGGGCGTCGATTGGCTCTCAGTGCAGTATATCTACCACCGCCCGTTAGCCGTTCTTGTTTAGAAATCTATTTAAATCATTTAAACACAGTATTCGAACAAATTAAAAACTTGGAAGTGTGCTTGGTAGGGGATTTTAATTTAGGTCATATAGACTGGTCATCTATTTCTAATATAGACCTATACAATAAGTTACCAATTACAAGTGAAATGCTACTTGATTTTACCCTGACTAATAACCTCAATCAGTTTAATTTTGTAAAGAATGATACTGGGCGTACCCTAGATCTAGTGTTGTCGACTTGCCCTTCGTGCAACGTTACACGGAGTGAAGACGAAATAACGCATATTGACCCATATCACCCTCCTTTAGAGATGAGAATCTTATTGGGGGAGGAAGCAAGGTTACCCTACAAAGTAAACTATGAAAGACCTAATTTCTATAAAGCAAATTATCAATCTGTCTGCGATTTTCTGGGGCTGCAGGACTGGGATTTACTTTTGCAGGGACAAAATGGAGTTGATGATATGCTGGAAATATTCTATGACGTTGTTACAACAGCAATAAAAAAATATGTACCTATCAGTATACCGAAAAATAATAAATACCCACCGTGGTTTAAACGAGAGTTAATTAAGTTTTTAAACGCTAAATTTAAGTTAAGAAAACGCTACCAGAAATATAAAAACCCCCTGGATAGTATCGAATTGAAAATAATAGCAAAACGGTGCGACAAATTATCAACTGAATGTTATAATAACTACATAAAACAAATTGAGAGCAAGCTCACCGAACACCCCAAACTATTCTGGACGCTCGTAAAATCAAAACGATTGCCATGACAGATGGCTCAATAGCTTCATCCGAGGGCACCGAGATATGTGAATTGTTTGCCACTTATTTCTCATCTGTCTATAGCCCTGTTGATACACGTGTTAATTACAGCGCAATGTCTAACTTTAGTAAGTTGCAATCCCTTAAAAATTTTGGTTTAGGCTTACAAAATATTCGGCTAGAAAAAGAACACTTATTAAAAAAATTAAAAAGCTTGGATTGTAGTAAGGGCGCGGGACCAGATGAAATACCACCAATCTTAATTGTAGCTTGTGCAAATGAGTTAGCGAGGCCCTTGTTATTGATATACAAAAAATCCTTGTGTTCTGGTTATTTCCCCTCAAGATGGAAAATAGCCAAAGCGGTGCCTATATTTAAATCACAGGACGACAAAATGATATCAAACTATAGACCTATTTCCATTTTGTCAGCGTTTGCAAAAGTTTTCGAGTCCTTGGTCTGTCCATACATACAGGACCATCTAAAGTTATATCTTACCGATCATCAGCACGGGTTTGTCCGTTCACGATCCACCAGCACCAACTTAGTCCTGTACACTGAGCTTTTGATAAGCGCTATAGATTCCGCAAGACAGGCTGATGTGGTATACACGGATTTTTGCAAAGCGTTCGATAAAGTTCCCCACAAAACAGTCATATACAAACTACGTGCATACGGCATCGCTGGGCCGTTACTGGAGTGGTTAAGCTCTTACCTAAATAATAGATTTTTTTTGTAGTAGTCAATGGATACCAATCGGCAGCTCAAAGTATCTCATCTGGCGTTCCGCAGGGCTCGCATTTAGGGCCGGTTTTGTTTAATTCTTTTATTAACGATATACCATACTGTTTCCAGCATTCAAAATTTATGTTCGCCGATGACCTTCTTGAGAATAGTTGAAACAAATGAAGACGCTAAATACCTACAAGAAGATCTGGATAGACTAGCAAATTAGTTTCAATTTAATGGAATGCGATTGAATCCCTCAAAGTGTCATCATATTAAATTTACGAGAAGGCACAATATATTACCATCGAATTACCATGTAGATGGACAAACTATAAGACAGGTGGATACTATCCGCGATCTAGGCGTTCTGTTTGATACCAAATTAACGTTTACGCCTCACTTAAATGATATTATTAATAGAGCGTCTAAAATGTTGGGTTTTGTCTTGAGAAATTGCAGGTCATTTCGTAATGTAACTACA
Source organism: Euplagia quadripunctaria (assembly GCA_963859945.1). Taxonomy (NCBI): domain Eukaryota; kingdom Metazoa; phylum Arthropoda; class Insecta; order Lepidoptera; family Erebidae; genus Euplagia; species Euplagia quadripunctaria. The sequence goes on along the minus strand of OY982570.1, from coordinate 7,634,792 downwards.
AAGAAAATCCTGTACAATAGTTTGATCCGTAGTGTCATTGAGTACTGCAGTCTGGCGGCCGCGTTATGCAGTGCATACGTTGCGCTTGGAACGTCTGCAAAAGCGTTTCGTTTGGCATTTAGCGTTTTCTACGGGAATAGCTAAAAAAATAAGATCATATAAAAACAGATTACAATACTTTAAACTTAACTCGTTGGACAAGCACGGATGTCTTAATGACGCAATGTTTGCAATTAAAGTTTTAAAAAATAAAATAGATTCTTCTCAATTGTTAGCTTTATTTAAATTTCGTGTTCCATACAGAATTCCACGCAGCTGTATAACACCACTGAGAAGGACAGTGTTAGGCGCAAATTCCCCTTATGCAAGGATGTGCAAAGTCTTAAACAGATACAGTGAATACATAGACCTACACTGTGATTCTTTCGTTAAGCTAAGGGGAATACTAATTAGAAAACTCCCCGATTAGTGTTTTTCTTCTTATTGTATTTTTAGTTATATTTTAAGTTGTCTTGATTTTTGTTAACAAAACCTTATACTTGATAGCATTCATGTTTGTTATTAAAGTTATAATTATAATATATAGTTGCTATGTTGTAAGTGCTAAGTGTTGACTTCCACACATTTAATATTAGTATGCGGTGTTTACCTCTAAGTGTTTGTAACACCTTGTTAGATTACCTATGTGATATTTTAATTGTGTTTAAAAAGTGTTAACAAATGTTGGTAAACCAAATAAATAAATAAACATTGAGTATCAACAGATAACTCATTTCGGGCATTGCATGGTTAAATTGTTTACAACGAGTTCTCAACGTACAAAATTAATACATAGGTACACACTACGCTTACGCTAAAACTTAAACTAATGAACTTAAAACTAACACTACTCTTTTAAAAAGAACTCTTGTACATTGAAAAAGATATTTTGAATCAACCATAATTATTTTAGTCTTATTTTGAACTTATTTAAACCTAGTTTCTTGAGTTCGGTTGGTAGATGATTGAAGACTCTGGTTACGGTAACTTATGCAATTTTAAAATATATTATATTATGAATAGCTGGTAAATTTAAAATGTATTTAAATTGAGATCTAACATTATCCTTAGAAGCCGATATTTTTTTTAAATATTCGGTATTATTTTTTACAAACAACTGTATAATGTAAATACCAATTCCAAAATATGTTACAAATCTCTTTGCCTTAAAGATAGACCTCAGTGAATCTGTTTGCATGTTAAAAGTTATTCTTATACTTCTTTTTGTTGTATAAATATTGATTGTACGTTAGTAGAATTTCCCCAATAGATACTTAATCCCATATTATGTTAACAGTAGATAGACATAGCTATAATAGGCTGATTTTACAGTAGTTTTAGGCTACACTCGTTGATGTGATTTCAGTTAGTATTGGATCATATTAAGAAATTGATTTAATTTTTTATATTATATAATATAGTATAATATTTAAAATAAAATACATAGAAGAAGCGAAAAATATAATACATATATGAAACGTTTGAGTTTGCGTGTTTGCCCTATCTAATGAGAATTGGTAAAGTGATTGATCGACGTTTCATGAGAAAGAAGATTGAGAAGGGTGTTCATTTAGGAAATCGCCATTATAAATAGAGGCGATAATGGTGAAAGGCTTCCGGCTATTTTGCTCACTGGTATTGTTCTTAAAGATAAATAAATATGAGTAGACATTTTCTTCCTTTATTTCTACGATATTCATTAATCGCTCTGAGAGTTTATATTTTAACCAAGTTCCGCTTGAATAAAAATTTTAATAGGCCTATAAAACGCTGACTTATGAACCTTGCCTTCTTCAATAAATTTTTATATATTTTATGAATCAGTTACACGGTCTTATGCATTATTATCAGGTCAAATAATAAGTACGGAAAGACTATGTAAGTAATTGGAAAATTCATTATAGTTTACAGACCTTCGATTAATATCTCACCAAGGGAATGACGAAGCTAGTATGTTGGAGTCAAACCGACTTTAAACCACACGGCAACTCAGATACCAGACTTATTTCCGAGAGAGTCTCGAGGTGTGTCAAAGAATCCATAGGTAGTAAGTAAATTCATTCAGCCCCTAGTCTTTTCTCAAGTAGAGTAAAGTAAAAGTTACACGAAGAAACAGATTGGAAACAAATGTGGGTCACTCCCATCTCGGTAGAAAATTTGCAGGATTAACATCTCCCCCGTCTCTTACGTTACCGCTTTCCGTTCATTGCGAGGAAGTTTTCTACCCAAAAAACCCATGTTTTAAGGTTTTCATAAATAGAATCCCACATTACTCTGCAAATAGTTATTTGGTTATTCTCTTCTTCATGTGAATATTCTCTGTTTCTACATCGATTAAATTGTCTGTCACTTCAATATTTAAGCATTAACTGTTACCACATCACCAGATAATTCTACAAACAATACCAAACTTGTAGTAATAATATATTACTATTGCCCACAACCAAATTGTTGCCCACTTATTCTGACCCTTGTCACATTCCTTACATCCAAATTAGACCTTTACAGTAGACTAGAGATATATCAATAAATATTGCCATTTGTTGGTGAAGTCTGCTAAAATATTGATACCGTACTATTCTACTGAGAAACTCACTTAATTATTTACGAGCGGTGCGGCGGCTAAATATACACCCGCAAAAAAAAAGCCTGACGGGATAATAAATGTAGATATCTTGAGAGAACTTGATAGTTGGGAATGGAATTTTGAGTAGGTTGGCTGATTGTAGTCGTTTTGAAGTTAAGCATCCTTGCTAAATAGTGTTATATTATATGGTTTTAATAAAGTCCGAGTAAGGTAAAGGCGCCTAATTTCGTGATATTTTCACCATAACTTAAAAGGACACTAAAAATTAAGCATTTACCTACTATGTAGAAATGGCTATTTTTATCAGACATGTTTTTTTTTTTATTTTACTCTTCAAATATACTAAAAGTTTGAGAATAGAAAACTGATTTAGAATGTTAAATAATGTTAAATATGAAAAAGGCCGAGGTACATTATTCCGATGTATTTATTGGGTTCATAATTCCTAGTGTGATAATATATGGTGTTCAAAAATGAACTCTGTTAAATGACTTTGTTTATTAAATCAGCCTTAGTCAGTGATTATAGAATGTATTATATTTTTTAAGTATATGTACATAGAAAATAATATTTGTATAATTAATTAAAGCATTTTGGAGATCCTCTTCCGTGACCTTCTTCCTGGCCTCATTATTCTACAACACTACAATTTTAATAATATGAATATCCGAGTAGGGCGTTCGAGTCAGCTGCTGGCGCAAAACTAATTGATTTTAAAAATACACAAATTAAAGCACTCTTTTGTTTACATAAATACGGACACATCAATTATTAATAAATTATAGCATCTTGCATCGGCATCAGTTAGAAAGAGCTTGCAAATTGCTTGAAAACACTGTGTTTTCTAAATACCTCGGAATATGGTGTCAACATTAGAATCCCTTGAAAATAAGTGTCTTTCATTTTATATTATAAATATATTTAGAATTTTTATACCTGTCGTGTATATAAATATTTAACTAGCAGCTACTTACCTCATCGAGGAGGGAGCTCTAACCAATAATGAAACTAGCATTAAGAATGATTTATTACCTTGCGGTATTCAGTGCAAGACTTTTAATGGTAAAGCAATTTTATAAACATTAGTTTTTAGCAGAGAATCAATAAGTCAGAATCAATCCGTAACCCGTGACGTTACAGTTGAATGCTCTACCAACGCGCCCCAGAGGTCGTCTTATTCTTTAGTTATGAAACCCAAAATAGGTTTCAAGTAAAAAATCAGTATTGGGTAACTAAAATTTATGCAACAAATTTCAAACTCCAAACATAAACAGGTCACGAGCCGAGCTTAGATCCTTACTTATATTACAAATGCGAAAGTAACTCTGTCTATCCGTCCGTCTGTCGCCCTTTCACGCCAAAACTACTGAACCGATTTAAACGAAATTTGGTACACAGATCGTCTAGAGTCTGAGAAAGGACATAGGCTACTTTTTAATGCGAAAAAAGGGGTGTAAGGGATTGAAAGGTGGGGATGAAAAGTGGTATGGAAGTATCGTTATATTTAGAGGTAGAAACTTGAAACTTATTTTTTACGCTGTTGATTCGATATAAATACACTATTCCAACGCGGACGAAGTCGCGGGCACAGCTAGTTGAAAATAAAATTAAAACCTCCGGTTCCTAATCAGAAAGAAGTTCGTACAAACGCTTGATTGCAGGGTTTGCACTCATAACAATATGTTCAGTGTAAACAGCAGTCACTTAAAGAATATTCCAAACGTAGCGCCTCCTAAGCGTATTTCTTTTATCTCAGTGGATATATAAAATGAAAATACTTGAACATTTGTATTGTGTATCAAATTTATTTTCAACCTGGTAAAATATGGTGCCTTTGTGAAACAACATTTATTGCGCATAATAAAATGTGTTTTAGACTACATAGTGACGTTGTAATTCAAAATACTTTCGAACTACCAATGATGATGTTATTATCTCGAACATACTCATGACTTTTTTGGATTTACTTTAGTATACACAGAAGGTGTTTTAGCCAAAACTGTTCTGACGGACGGGAGACAACTGGGAGAACTAACTAGTACTCCCGAGTCCCTCAGAACATGCATGAAGTGCATCTCTGTGATATAGAAGTTGAGGTCGCTTGTTGTTCAATAGGCGGCCAAGTGTGCCGAGGTGCTTAGAATTTTTCTTTCTAGTTTACATCCGAGGCCCCAGCAATAAGACCCCATTATGGAATACCGGTTGCTTTTATTTGATTTTAATCTAACCATCTGCACGTTGTCGTTAGCCCCTAGGGTGACGAATGGTAAGGGCTTCGTCACACCACATAGTGTAAATATGTATACCACTCTGTTTGCACCTTATATAAACTGTATAAGTAATAACACTACCGCAAGCAAGTCCCGATTCATATCTTATGAGTAAAACGTCGCTATGCCATATTATTATATACTGCGTACAAATATTGCGGCTATAGAAAACCAAATTTTATATTTGCACAACAAAACCCACACCCTTACCCTATGTGAATAAATAAAATTTTCCTAATATAATAATATTGAATTCCCTTTGTAGCCATTACTGAATAAAGTATTGTACTACGATTAATATTTTAGCATTCTACTGTAAAAATTGGATGAAAAGTAATGAACTCCGGGAAAATATATAACGTGTACGCGTATTTTGCAGGACGGACTTGCTTTGTTATGGTTCCACGAAATATTTTGAGTGTAAAATTCATTGAAAAGATCCGTACGGATCAACTTTTAATTTCAATAATGTTTAGTTACTAACTTTTTTGGCTTAGTAAAGGATAATAATAATTTTCTCAAATTAATTATTTGATTTTATTAATCCCTTATTCGCTAAAGTCGTAATCTAATAACTTCAAATGAGCAATAATTATTTTATCAATATAATATATATATAAATATGTCGTCTATCTCGGAAACGGCTCTAACGATTTGGATCAAATTTCATATTTAGATAAGGTTTTGCTTTTAGATAGATAGATATCTTTACTAAAAAAATTACAAAAGAAATTAAAAAGACACGCAAGTATAATCTACAGAACCATGCGATAAGTTGTCAAGTTTTGTTAAGAAATAAAGCAACAGCATGCAAGATGAATCCCTCATAAGAATAGCTGAAAAATCTAGGTTCCACACATTAAAAATAGCACCTTTATAACTTTAAAGGTGCTATTTTTAATGTGTGGAAACTCCTTTGGATGCTACCTCATCGAGCACTCGGCGAAGCACTTATCGAAATTGAACTAAATAATACCACATGGTGCTCTGTAACGGGTACCCACCCGGGGATCAGTTATAACCTAGGAAGAAATTCTCTGAAATGTCAGACTTGTCTATCTGTCAATATTACAGGTAGTCTCGATGTAGTGAGCGGGAGCCGTGTCCCACTTCAATTTACATTACCTCAGGTCTATCTGTTTCTGCTTAGTCACCGGGTTACCCTACCAGTATTAAATAATAACTAATAAGTTAATACGTAAACAATTAGGAAGTACAGTATGAATTGTAATTATAGCAAATAAGCGATATAGCGTCATAGGTCTACTCTATTATTATTATTGTTTAAGTGCTTAGTGCCACCTCGACCCACCACCCACCATTTCTGGTCTTTTGTAGCGCACTTTTTACTTTACAGTTCACTGCTCAGACTTATGACTTCAAGGAACCTCCAGATCCTTTCGGCAGTGATTGTTTGTATTTCCTGCGGTTGCATGATGTGCAACCCTAGGTTAATACTTCGGTGCCGCATTAGTGGGCCACAAGAGCATAGAATATGCATTGCAGTTTCTTCTGCCTCTTGACAGAATCTGCGTATTGTGTTCTACCTAGGTCTACTCTAACTAAAGCTAAATGATATTAACAAAATCAAATTCACTTATTTCAATTAAATTAATCGTAATTTTTGAATTGCCAGCAGTCATTCTGTCAGTTATGAAGTTAGTAGCCTAAGTATACCTATGTATCCAATGGAGAAGAACAGCCAAAAATCTTCAAAGCGAGTCTTTTTCAAAATGTTTTATTTTCAAATTTCTGTGCACACTTATTAGCAAATAACGCACACCGCAAAGATGAAAGAAAGAATGGAAAATATATTAAAAAAAACTGTTGCCTTGTTGGTACAGGGCCAAGGCTATGTAGAGGGTAATTGCGATGTTCATGTTGGTTCAATGGTATGCGGATTTCTTGATATGAAATATATATTTCACATACATACGTATTGGCACCACTTATAAATAGATACTTATATCATTACACGGCCTAACTCATAGCTTTCGGGGAGACGATTGCTGCACCAGGCGAATGCTCGCGCCTTCGTATATGTAAACCATTGGGCCTCTTGTACACACACGGTTTTTCGCCGTAAAAATCTACGGTTTATTCGCCGTATGTAGCTACGATCGTCAGTGTTGTATGCATCACTGAGGAAGCTTGTTGACGTACGATAGTGGCACCCGTGTCTGCCCGTTAGCGCGCCGTCTATAGGCATGGCGTGATTTTCATCAGTGTTGTATCGCAGTCTATGCGAGTGTGCCGACGGCACCGGATGTTTTCACGGTGGCAGTTGTTTTCGGGACAGTTTACATACGCTGATTTTGTTTTACGAGTAAAGAGTAAAATAAACATAAATCAAGAATTACCAATTACATTGATTCAAGAAAGGCCTATAATATGGGATAAGACTATCTATTATTATAAAAATAAGCGGCTTAAGTATGATTCCTAATCAAACGCCTAAGCAATCATAATCTTTTTCTTTTGGGGATTTATGACGCTTGGTCAGATAAAACGCAACTAAGCCGTACTGACTGTTGTCTCGACCGGTGGTTTTGGCGTGTCATATACAAGCTTGCACGGTTTCTTAACCATACGGCTGCTACGCCGTACGGTTAAGAAACCGTAACATAAATAAGAGGCCTTACTGCTTCAGCTTTATGTCCCTACAGCTATATTATGACAACTCATCAATATTTATATGGCAATGTCTTTTGCACATAGCGCACATAGTCGTGTGACGTGTCATTTGTCTTTCCTAAACGTTATTCTGAATTAATTAATTGCCTGTGACGTATCGTTTGTCTGCTCTTAATGCTATCGTTAATTGTACAATCGGCTCATTGCTGTCCACTGGGCCATAACATCCAGTGCTCCATGTTTCATATTAAGTATATGCCAGCTATTTTGTCGTGTCATCGGTCCTCCTCATAATATCTATTGATAATATCTGTGATAGCTACATGTGACATATTTATCTACCTACATTTATAACAATAGAGCTCATAAGAATGCGTTCGTCGGTACGAAGGGAACGAAGGGAACGAATCAGGTCGCAGGTATTGATTAAACATGCCATAATGGAATTAACAGCAGTGATTACTGTCATGTAGCCTCGATGATTGCGATTGAAAATGGCTTGACAAGCGCAGCTATTACGTTATTGTATGCTACTGACCATATTATTTTTTGATGACGCTTTCTTGTATAAATGTTGGAAATAAAGGTTAGTGAATGTAAAGTTAAAAAAAGACAAGGCAACACTAAAAGAAGATCGATGTTTTTTTAGCGAGTTATGTCAACCTGTCTATACCCAAGTTTAAAAAGTTTAGGTTAAAAAATTAATAGTGTTGTAGTGTAGTGGTAAAATAAAATGTACTGCGTTTTCTAGATCAAGCAAAACATTTCAAATTTTGTAGATAGCGTTTCACTTGAAATTTTGTTTTCTTCTCAGTAAATTATTTTACAAAATTATTGTAATGTATGTAGACTACATATTGTAGTACTCATTTGCACGATCTTCAAAAGGATTTTCAAGTGACGAAGTTACTATCATGTAAATGCATTATGTTAGGTGTGCCTACTACTACTATATGTGGTGAGACGTAAATGGTATTATACCATTTGCAATATTGCTGAAACAGTACATATCGAATATATAGAATATGTTGTTTATATGCCAGAAATTAAGTTGTGTACATCTCGAAATACCAGCTAAATTATATAAGTTGCAAAGATAGTCAGCTAAAATAAAATTTGCTCTTTTATAGCAAATATTGGCTCTGGTTTTCCTCACGTCCTGAAACTACTACTAGGTACCTTCAATTTCGGAAATTTCACGTGTTATTTAACTCATTTCCATATTACCAATATTTTTTTATGTTTGGCAAGATTCTATATACAGTTATTGTGTTTCCTTTCGGAGATCGTAATTTTAAAGTTTAAACCCATTTCTTTAACTTTATTAAATAATACTCAATTTTTATTAAAGACTATACGGTTTTACACACGTTTGTATTTCGGGGATGCCCGACTAGATTTGGACCCGACTGATGCCCTTTTTAAAGGAGTGACCGAAATACAAACGTGAGTAAAACCGTATAGTCTTTAATATACATGAATGCCATTCATGAAAGTTTTTATTGTAACAAAATACTCAATTTGTAGCTGTATGTGTACCAAATGAAAAAAGTTAAATCATTCATCGTGGTGTGACTAGGTTGGACAAGGTGAGAAATGAATTGGGTACGCCGCTATAGCGACGATAAGACCCATCCTACGAGAGTGGCTGGAGAGAGGGCACGGAGCCTTCACCTTCCGGATGATGCGGGTGCTTTTCGGACACGGTTGTTTCGGAAAGTACCTGTACCGGATCGGCCAGGAGCCAACGTCTCGGTGCAACCATTGTGGTGACTGCCCCGAGGACACGGCGCTTCATACGCTGGCGGAATGTCCAGCCTGGACTAGCTAACGCTGTGATCTCGTCGTGGCAGTTGGTGCTGCGGGTAGTCTCTCGCTCCCAATCGTGTTTCTGGCCATGGTTCGGAGCGTGAGCGCATGGAACGCCGTCGCCTCTTTCTGTGAGGAGGTGACGTTCGCAAAGGAGGCGCCGGAACAAAAGAGAGAGCAGAATACGACTCTTTCTGCCCGCAACAGACGCACCGGGCGCCGGAGGGCGTTTAATGATCTCCGGCCACCTAAGGAAGCGGCCTGTGGACGGTGAACTTTTTGGGGAAGTCGTCGTCCGAATAGATACAGCCCCGAGAGGCAGCGCACAGTGCTCCGCGCGCGCTTTCGGAGGAGTGCGGCCGACGGGTGATGGTCGAGGAGATGGAGATGGAGAGATGGAGAGGAGTAATGAGCAAAATATGGTGAAGAGAATTTTATGTATGGAAGTTGACGTGTAAGTATGGAAGCAAGAGAAGAAGACGACAAAAGAAAAAATGGATGGCCTGTGTGAAAGAAGATGTGGCTAGAAATGAAATTACGAACGGTAGATTAGAATGGAAAAAGAAAACATATTGCGACGACCCCAAATAAAATGGGGACAAGGGTAGGCAGATATAATGATGCTTTGTGAAATACAAATAAAATAGGACGAGCGAGGTTGCATTTATTGCTAGGTCAAAATAAAAATATTTAAGCCCATTTCCAAGCCTGTTCATTTTCAACATTTCGCTGATTCAATCTGTGGAGAACCGTATAAATATTTATTTAGAAGGTTCTTAGCACTTGTTAGGCCTTCAGTGAATTTTTTAAAAGCTATTTCAAATACAGTTTGGGATGTGTTCAAATACAGTATGTTGAATATTTTATAATTTTGTTAGGTGTTTTGATGTAAAAAAAATTTTTGCAACACATTTCATTTTAAATTACAACTACTTTCTCTTTAACACTATATTATGTTATTTCTGGTACCTATGTGTAAATAATTAAATATATTTCTTTTTCAAACTGTTTAATGGGAGCTTACTTACAATATAGATGCATTCAGCGTTTTTATTGTAATTAATTCAATGTATAACTGGTTTAAAGACGAATAAAATTAAGTACGATACAGAATAACATACTACGGACATAACTATTGTGATGCCTGACTTGCCTGCTAGGACAAAATCCTTTTTAAAAATAACTCCAAATTGGCCGAGCGGTTCAGTTTGTAACGAATAGCAACGCGGGCTTTTCGCGACTTCAGGGAAGATACTCGAGATATCAATTGACAATCGAGGCAATGTGTAGTTGAAACGAACAGTGGAACAAAATAATAATAATAACAACTTGAGACATCTCACTCACGGCCGTCTGATCCCAAACTAGGCAGAGCCTGTATTATGGAAACCAAACTGCTGATAAACATACTTATATATTACTAAAAATATACATATTATAGATAAATTACACCCAGACAGAGAAAAAATTATCATGCTCATCGCACAATTTCGATCGAAATCGAGCCCACGACCTCTGGCTAAGCTACCAAGATCACTAACTACTAAACAGATCCGTCAAATATGTATTAGCCAGTACCTACTTCTGGTTTAGTGGCTCACGTTGCGTGTAAACTGCCTATCTAGGCAAACTAGGTCAATTTCAGACACCGTGTATTTCGAACATAACCACTTCATTATTTATACAGCAAAAATAAAGCTGTTTTAACATTTTTACATGAATTTGGAATAACATTTTTACAGAAAAAGAATAGTTTTGTGGCTGCACAAACAATGAGGATTTATTAAGAATGTAACATTATTCAACACTAAGAGATGCCGCATACTAAATATTGCATGAATTAGGTAAAATTTTAAATGATTACTAAACAAAACTAAACTATTTGCATACTCACTTGTCATCTTCGTTTACTATACGAAGATGATTTAATTGAGTTTAAAGGGAACTTCCTGAAACAGTCTGTACTAGTATCTGAGATTAGAACCATTCTTCATTCCAAAATCTTCTCAAAACTCATTGGTTTTCCAAAAAAAGAGGAGTTTGACAGGTAGGGATGTAAATATTTTTGTTTAAAAACAAATATGCGTATCATCAGTTTTTTACACATTTTTTTTGGTCTTGATCTATTTCGTTAATTAAACCGCAGCAAAAAATATAACAAAGTTTAAGTCATAAATGTTAAGAAGATAGGCAACAACAACCACAGGGCCGGTGTGTCGGAACTCTTTAGGAGAGCCGACACGTCGGCCCTGACAGAGGCAGTAGAGAGGCTACGGAGTGAGAATGATGCTCCCAGATGGCCTCTTTGCAAGAGGAGGTAGAAAAGCTCCGTCACAGGGGCCCTATGCCACACCCAAAGACTCAGGTGGCATCCGGCGGGGCCACCGGCAGCAGTAGAGCCGTGTCTCCGAAAAGTAGTAGGGGGCCGGCGATTCAGCCTGAACCGAGCCGGGACCAATATGCGGCCCTGATAGACCGCGTATTGGCCGAAGTCCGGACGATGATGCTAGGGGAACAGCGCCTAGGAGGAGTCACTTCTCCTCCAATCACGGCCCCAAGCGCAGTGACGGCGGTGACCAACGGCCAAAAAAAGAAGAAGAGGAGGAAAAAAAAGCAAGCACAGCCTGCTGCCCAGGAGACACCAGCACCGGCACCACTTCCACTAGCAACAACGAGGCAGCAACAACCAACGGCCTCGTCGGAGAGTGAGTCTTGGGTCTTGGCCCTTGGTCGAAAGACCAAAGCCAGGGCCGCGGAAAGGACGGCTCAGTCGACGGCGCATCCTACCGCCCGCCAGCCGCCCCAAGGGAAGAAAACAGCTGTGCCACGGCCTCCCACAGCTGCGGCTGTCAGTGTCTCTGTGCCACCTGGCTCGGAGACGACGATAGCCAAGCTAATGGAGGTCGCTAAGGCCAACATTAGCCTTGGTGATCTCGGCATTGCAGGTGGACTCCGCACCAAGCGAGCCATGACCGGGGCTCTGATCTTACAGATCCCTGGTGAGGGTAGCGCTGCATTGGCAGACAAATTAGCGGCACGCCTACGGGAGGTGTTGTCCGGAACAGACGCCGTTATTACGCGTCCGTGTAGGACAGGAGACCTACGGGTGATGGACTTGGAGGAATCCATCACCCAAGCCGACGTTGCCAAGGCCATAGCAAAGGCGGGAGGATGTCTCAATTCTGACGTCAAAGTCGGGGACATCCGTGTTTCCCCATCGCGGCTAGGCACGGCATGGGTCCGTTGCCCGCTTGCGGCGGTACGCAAAATTGCAAACGCTAAACGGATGCAAGTGGGCTGGGTCTCGGCCAGGGTAGAAACACTAGTAGCTCGTCCCCTGCAGTGCTACCGGTGCCTCGAACAGGGACACGTGAGAGCTAAGTGTCAGAACGAGACAGACCGTGGCGCGCGGTGCTACGCGTGCGGTGGTATAGGCCACGTGGCGCGCGCATGCACCGCAAAAGCACCTAGGTGCCCGGTCTGCTCGGACCTTGGCCGTCCCGCGGATCATCGGCTGGGGAGCAAGAAGTGCTCCCCGCCGAAGAAAAAGAAAAGGGGGCCACAGATCACCCCCGCCCCAGCCTTGGCGAACACTGGCATAAGTCAGTCACCGCCGGCTACAAGACCGACAGAGCCGGATACCCATCCGGCAGAGGAGGCAATGGAGGCCTAAAATTCGCGCACCCACAGAAAGTTCTGCAGGGCAACCTAAACCACTGCCGCGCAGCGCAAGATCTGCTTATGCAAACGCTGGCTGAGCAGTCGGTTGCCCTAGCGGTGGTGGCGGAGCCGTACTACGTTTGGTTCTGATGACGGCACCGTCGCCATATACTGGGCAGGGGTGGAGAACAGTCTCCACTGCACTCTTCTGCAGAGAGGGCTGGGTTTTGTGGCAGTAGAGTGGGGCCCCATGGTCATTGTGGGCTGCTACATATCTCCAAACTGCGGCCTCCCCGTATTCGAGGCGTATCTGGACGGACTTAGGAGTTGCATTTGCATTTTCCTGTCCCGTCCAGTACTTGTCCTGGGCGATTTTAACGCTCGCTCCATACAGTGGGGTGATCGCCTGGACAACGTAAGAGGAAATACACTCATTGAGTGGGCGGCGGGACTGAACCTCGGCATTTTGAACCGGGGTTCGGTCAGCACCTGTGTGCGGTGGCAGGGGGAGTCAATCGTCGACCTGACGTGGGCGACTTCCTCAATCATCGACCAGGTGTCAGGATGGAGGGTGGCGGAGGAGGTGGTCACTTTGTCGGACCACCGCCACATCGTATTTGATGTGACAATCCGCTGCCCGGGCGCAGGCCCGGACCGCCGCAGTAGTGGCCCTCCGCGACGATGGGCCCTCAAGCGGATGAACCGAGATATGCTCGTTGCCGCAGCCATCGTCGCGGATTGGCCAGAGGAAGAGGAACTACAGGTCTTGTCCGATCCAGAAGCGCAGGCTGCTTGGTTCCGTGGTATCATGACTGACGTCTGTGACGCGTCGATGACACGGGTTAGGCCGAAGGGTGGGAGAGGTTCTCTGTACTGGTGGACACGGGAACTCGAGCAGCTTCGCACAGCATGCTCGAGAGCCCGTCGCCGATTTCAGAGAACCCGAAGACGACGGCGAGCCACAGCCGAGGAGATCGCTGAAGTGAGGCGGGAGTACGGCGCTGCTGCTAAGGCCATTAGCTTTGCGATAGCAGAAGCCAAGGCTCGGTCCTGGAAGGGGCTTATAGAGGGACTGGACAGGGACCCATGGGGGCGCCCTTACAAAATTGTACTGGGCAAGCTCAGACCGTGGGTCCCGCCGCTGACGCAGACCTTGGACCCGGAGTTTGTGCGAAGAGTGGTAGATACCCTCTTCCCCGAGTACCGGGTTAGTCCCTCACGCCCTCCGTCGCCGTCGGCACCAGTTACGTGGTCCGACGACTTTGACGTGACAGAGGAAGAGCTGGGCCGAGCCGTGAAGCGACTCGCCACCCGCAACACCGCCCCGGGCCCTGATGGGATCCCGGGCCGAGCATGGGTGTACGCTTTGGTGATCCTAGGGAATAGGCTGAGGCGGCTGTTTACCAGCTGCCTCCGTAATAGCATATTCCCTGCCGGCTGGAAGGAAGCCAGGCTGGTACTTATCCAGAAACCTGGCAGGGCCGCAGATTCTCCCTCGGCGTTCCGACCGATATGCCTGCTGGACGAGGTGGCGAAACTCTTTGAGAGAGTTATCGCCGCCCGTATCAGCCAGCACCTGTCGAGAGTGGGCCCCGACTTATCAGACAACCAATTTGGCTTCCGACAGGGACGCTCGACGCTGGACGCGATTGAACGCGTCCGCTCCTTGTCGGAGGAGGTTGTCTGTCGGGGGGGAGTGGCGTTGGCCGTCAGTCTTGACATTGTCAACGCCTTTAACTCTCTCCCGTGGTGGGCGATTAGGGAGGCGCTTGTGTATCACCAGTTGCCTCCCTATCTGCGGGACATCATCGGGGTTTATCTCCGCGACAGGTCCATATCGTATACGGGTCGGAACGGCGAAGATTGTCGAAGGGAGGTCACATGCGGGGTTCCCCAGGGGTCGGTCCTAGGACCTCTTCTGTGGAACCTCGCGTACGATGCCGTCCTGAGGACCAGCCTCCCCCCAGGAGTGAGTGTAGTCTGCTATGCGGACGACACTCTGGTACTAGCTGGGGGGCATGGCTTCCAGGAAGTCCTGGAGCTCGCCGAGTTAGGGGTGGCTTGTGTCGTCCAAGCGATCAGCGGTCTTAGTCTAAGGGTTGCACCTCATAAGACAGCAGCCTTGTGGTTTCACAGGAAACGCAGAGGTGCAGTTCCCACCCGCTCGCTTATTAGAGTGGGGGGAACAGAGGTCGAGGTCGGGCGGTACATTAAATATCTCGGCCTCACCCTGGACAGCCGTTGGAGCTTCGAGGAGCATTTCGAGCGAATGATTCCTCGTGTTCGCGGGGTGGCGGGCTCCCTACAGAGGCTGTTGCCTAATCTAGGGGGTCCGCGGGAGGAAGTTCGCCGCCTCTACTGTGCGGTGATACGATCCATGGCCCTCTACGGAGCGCCGATATGGGCCAAGCGCCTATCGGCCTCCTCCCGCTGCCGTGCTAAGCTCAATCAAGCGCAGCGGGTAGCGGCCATTAGGATCGTACGAGGCTACCGCACAATTTCGTTGGAGGCGGCGACAGTCCTGGCACGTTTCCCGCCTTTTGATATCCTGGCGGATATGGACGCGAGAGTCTATGATCAGACTTGCGCAATCCGCCGGGGTGAGGGTGGGGAAGACCAGGACGAGCTCGAAATGCGGCGGAACGCTCACCGACAGGCACTGGCGCAGTGGCGCGCGCGACTGGAGCAACCGCGGAATGCGCGCCAACGCGCTGTCGGTGCCGTTCTGCCTAACCTCGAAGCTTGGGTAGGTAGGGAGGGAGGTCGCGTCACCTACCGACTGACGCAGGTACTCACTGGGCATGGTTGCTTCGGTGAGTACCTGAATTGGATTGGACGCGAGGAGACGGCACAATGCCAGCACTGCGCAGCCGACTGGGACTCCGCCCAGCATACGTTGGAAGACTGCTCCGCGTGGGCGTCTGAACGCGAGGTCCTGGTTGACCAAATCGGACGAGACCTGTCCCCGCCAGCAATCATTGCTGCCATGCTGGCGGATGAGGAGGGCTGGGGCGCAGTGGTCTCTTTCTGTGAAGCTGTAATGCTCCAGAAAGAGACCGCTGAACGGGATCGGGAGAGGGCCGATCCCGAGCGTAGAGGACGTCGGCGGCGATATCAGCCGTCGACGGGGCCGCAGGCTGCCAGAGAGTGGGGACCTCTGGTGGCAGATTAATTGCTGCGGTAGGCGATAGAATGGCGGCCGATCGCCTTTTGCGATCGGGCCGCAACACATATTGATTAGGCCGATAGGCGTGGGGAAGCCTGCTTTCCCCGGGATAGGGCTTGGATAGGCGCGGCGTCGATCCGGGGGGACCTGAAATAACATGGTCCAGGTCCTCCCTGGAACAGGGCGCCTGAGACCGGCTGTCGGGGTGGTTTTTAGTGGAAACACCACATACTCCTGGCTCCTGCGTCCCCGAGGAGCCGGAGATCCGAAGGGATTTTCCACCCCGTCAAAAAAAAAGAAAAAAAAAACAAAAAGGCAACAACAACCAATAAAAATATTTTTAATTTTTTCTAAATCTAAAAAGCAAAAAATAAATAAACCTAGTATTGAGATTATTTAAATAAACTATTAAATTTTATATAAACTAATTTTGAGTCGGCGCCAAACAAACTGATAAATTATCTAAATTTTATATGTACCTACGTATAAATGGAGAAGGTTCTACGAAGGTATCGATCAATCAAATCAAATCAAAATTATTTATTTCAAGTAAACCCATTATAAATATTTTTTGAATTGTCAGGAGTAGGAGTCAGTCAGTATAATTCGCTCGTGAAGCTAGTTGCCTGTTCCAATAAGTAGATCCTATGGAGAAGAACAGGTAAGAAACTCCAAGGACACTCTTTTTCAACATGTTTTTTTTACAAGGTACTTGTTACATTGCTTATAAGCGCAATTATTTATATAAATTTAATGTGAGGACAATGTAACATAATATTGCTCTAAAATAAAAAAAATAAAAAATCACAGAGCTGCTAGGCAACATAGACAATTAACTTAATACTTAAGTGACTACACAGTTCTCACATGCACAATTTTATTTTTTTAATTAACTAAAAATAAAAAGCAAAAAATTGCCATTGTTGTTATTTTTTTGCTTTTTAATCACAGTGTATAAAATAATATCAATGTTCTATAAAATTAACAATGTCAATAATAATAATCAAAATATCAATAAATCTATACGTCAGATAAAAACAAGACGAGTATTCTGCCAAGCATTTTTATCATCTAAATAATGATCTAGTTTATAATATGCTCGTTTACATAGCGTGCTTTTTACACAAGTTTTAAATTTCTTCTCATTTAGTTGAAGAATATTATCAGGTATTTTAATATAGAATTTAACACAGTACCCCATAAAAGATGTTTGCACGTTTGCTAGCCTAAATTTTGGTTGAACTAATTTATGTCCATCTCTAGGGGGAAAACGAGCAGACGGGTCACCTGATGGTAAATGACTACCGCCGCCCATGGGCACCTGCAACTCGAGAGTCACAAGTGCGTTGCCATTCTTTAAGGTGGGAGTGGGAAGAGGGGGGAGATGGGCAGGACGGGAACAAGGGAGAGGAAAGGGTTAGGGCCTCCGGTAACCTCACTCACGCGGCGAAATGCAATGCAAGCATTGCTTCACGACCGGTTTTCTGTGAGGCCGTGGTAACGAGCGGAGTCGAGCCGGCCCATACGTGCCGAAGCATGGCTCTCCCACATAAACATTTTTCTAACATATATGATGTTTTCATAAATATATTGACAAGGAACCGTCAGGATATTAATTTCCTTAAATAGATCCTTAAAGGATTCGCGACTACGTAGATTATAAATGGCTCTGATAGCTCTTTTTTGTAGAAGGAATATCTGCAGCCCATAATAAAATACCGTAAAACATGACACTGTGGAAATAACTAAAGTATACTAGTCGCGCAGTATCTATGTCTGTAAATTGGCGGACTTTCCTTACAGCATATGCTGCAGAATTTAGCCGCTTCGAAAGAGATGTTAACTGAGGGCCCCACTGTAATCTCGAATCTAGCGATATCCCTAAGAAAACAGTTTCATTTATTAATTAATCATTTTATTATTTGGCGCCGACTCAAAATAAGTTTAAATAAAGACATTTAAGACTACAAAACCAATGTCGAATTGTTGTAAAACATATACATTTGATAATAATTTAAAAACACGTAATAGCACAGATAGTTTGAATGATTTCAGTACTTCGTTAACATACATTATAATAGCGACCCGTCACGCCCCTACTCACGGAACAGTAAATACAAGCATGTGCCGATGGCATTTTACTCAACATCCGTGCTTATTTGTATGTGCGTGTTATAGATACATTTTCTATACATATGTAACACCATATATTTTAAACTGTAGTAGGGTCTGATAAACTGACATGAAATTCATATTCAGTTTTATATTAATATGTCTTCTGGCGACGATATTGTATATCGTCGCAATGGATAGTTCGAATAGTAGTTTATAAATATAAAATAATGTAAACTGAATTTCGTTCTATACGACTATCGCACCTTAAAAAAAATATAATAATATCCAAAAGTAGGCGATCCAGGTTAGTTAAAAAATACAGCCTTGACGCCTTTTAAGTATTGCCATAAAAGAAACTTACGTAGATTGTTAGGGTCGCATTATTTGGTGGGCGGCTGTTATTTTGCGGGTTCAAGATTGAACTTTATTCTTTTGTTCTTAAATCTCAATTTCATTGAAATTTAATGTTATAAAAGTAAGTTATCTATTGTACTTTTAAGATGTACTCAGGTGGAGTTAATATTTCAACTATTGCGGGATATAATAAATTAGTTTCGTCAGTATTACTTCTTTATTACTGAACTTGTTGAACTTCAGAGTATTACAGGCAAAGTATTGTAACTCTAAACGTACGAGTCTGAATTGTATGTACAGAATATATGGATTAGAAGTCGGATACCAGGAACAGAGTCTAAGATTACAGTAGCACCTATAGTTTGAACTACGCAGTTATGAGAACAAGTATTAAATACGTCTGATATTTGAAATGTTTAAACATAATGAACTTTGACATTTATGAAATCACTTGACTATGACGCTCTAGGGCAATAATGAAATAGTATCAGAGTGTAAATAATACTTTATTTTGTGATTATATCAATTGTGGCTGTCTTCTAATTCTACAGAACTTTCTTTATCATCAATTTTTGACAATTGAAAGTGAAAACTTTAATAAACTTGACGTAACTCAGTCGGTTCTCTATTATTATAAATTCGTTCATATTAGGCTGATTTATACATTCAGGGGGTATGTGGGGGATATACGTGTACACAAAATATTATTTCTATTATTTTGAGCTTTAGTAGTCAAATTATGGGATTCGAAATTATTGAACTGAGATTTAAGTAATGTACGTAACATGTCGCACTGAGCAAGGTAGCTGGCTGTCGCTAAAGTCGGTTGGTTACTTTATTTATTTTACGGTTAATTATATTTCAATAATATAATTATAATTCAATACTAAAATGATAGTTATTTAATCTAACTCCTAAGGTCACAGGCTAACATCATGCTACGACCCTTAGAAGCAGAGTAGAGTAGTCAACGCATAGAAACAGTGAGGAAAGGACAGTGGTACACAAAATTATATTCTAAAGCTAATATGCCATTTCTAATCTGCAAATGATGCATTTAAAATATTATTAAAAAATACTAAAGACGTTAGTCCTAAAAATATCTAGTCAGATATTTATAAATAGTTGACCCGCGCAACTTCGCCTGCGTTTGTAATTTTTTACCGTTTTTGCAACATTTTTTATTGATGCTCCGCTCCTATTGATCGTGGCATGATGTTTTAGCCTATAACCTTCCTCGATAAATGCGCAATCCAACACTAAAATAATTTTACAAATCGAACTAGTAGTTGTTGAGATTAGCGCGTTCAACCAAATAAACAAACTCTTCAGCTTTATAATATCAGTATAGATAAGCCCCAAGCATCAGTTTATAATTGATATTTTGACCGAAGAGCACAATGGAATGGAACGCACCTTGTGTTCCATTCCATTTCCATTTGGTAACTTCGGCAAAATAATTCTTTCATAAGACCTACAAAAATTCAAGTCCCACAAAAAAAAATGTTTAAAAATCGTAGTGCTATTCTATTTTTCTACAAAGCATTTATTAGCAGCAACATTTAGCAATAACGATGAAGATGAGAACATTAAATTTTGAAAATTAAAAATAAATAGCATACCTAACCTTTAATATTTTATAAAAATACGTGATATATTTATATATATTTTCGTAATGATCGCCGGCAGATACAATGAATGGATAAAAAATTAGGATTTCAATATTTGTTCATTTGATCATTTGCAAGTATTATGATTAATCTCTCAACGGAAAAAAATGCCTAATCATTAAATATTTTTTAATCAAAGTCCGCGTTGCCGTAATAAAAAACACAATAGAACACAAAAAATCAGAAATATGAAACGAATTCAACGAAATGGGTAGGGGTGTTTTACGGAAGTTCTATTACCGATAAATTTCCTGAGGAAAGCGTGGCCTCTTTGTTGTCCCGGGTAACCCTAATTTGTTTTGATAGAGTTTCACACAATGGTATTGATAATATACGTATCGAGAGATAATAGGTTTCACGTGAAAACACAGCTGATAATTATAGTTTAATTCTGTATTGTGTATTGAATATTCATCATCATCTTCATCTTGCCCGTCCCCAAATTTATTTGGAGTCGGTGCAATATGTTTTCTTCTTCCATTTTCCTCTATCATTTGTCAGTTCACAGCTTACTTCCTTTCGCAAACGTAAACGCTGTCCATCCATCTTTTTTTGGTCGTACTCTACTGTTGTATCCCTCAACTCCATACATAAAATTTTCTTTACCATATTTTGGTCTTCGCTCCTCATCGCGATATCACGATCCATTCCACGATAACCTGTTGCTTTTAAACTTTTCATCTACTGGCAGCATGTCACCTCTTTCCTCCTCTTGTCCACCCTAGTCACACCACACATCCATCTCAGCATTCGCATTTCAGTTACATACAGGCGTGTCTTATCCGTTCTCTTTGTTGGCAAACATTCAGATCCATGCTCGACGGTAGGTCTGACCGTCTTGTAAATTCGTCCTTTCAGTTTGATAGGAAACCTGGGATCGCATATTGGTCCTGTTAGCTGCCACCACTTTATGTGTGAAGAGCCGTACTATTAATTATTATTATTTGATTATCATTTGATTATTTATCGTCTGAATTTTGCATTATTCTTGCTACTTAAAACTAGAGTTTTTAAAGTTAGGTACCATGGGCGGTAGGTCTAGAAACTTTTTGAACATTTTTTTTGGAATTACCTCCCCCCACCGTAATGAAAAACGCGACTAAAAAAACTACCAGTACGACGATCAGGTTTGAGACTCTCCATCAAGACGGGGATAGGGATGGAAATGCTGGAATCCTGATGTGTAGCAAAACCGTGCTTATCTAGTCAGGATAATTAATAATAAAACACATTACCATAGATCGTTAAACTGAAATCCTTTAGAATTATATTATTTAAGATGTACAGTCGTACTGACATGTGGGTTTTGGGCATCCCGAGTAGTTTCGGTCCAGGCACTCTTTATCGAGTGGCAAAGCTGTATGTCAGGCTCGCATAAAATGTTCTTTTTTGTAATCTATATAATATTTTTGTTAGCGTCAAATCACGTATGTCAATGCGCTTAATTAATTTTAGCCATGTAATAAACTGATAAGATTAGTTAAAAAAAAACATGATATACATATGATGCGATTTATTATAAGTAAAAATCCCCACCGGGTTTTTCGGTGGGGCGGTGTGTCGGAATCAAACTGACTAAAACCACACGGTGTGCCATACTGCTCCTAAAATAGGAGGGATTAGGGAACAGCTTTTAATAGGACATCCGGACCCCTCCTAGCGCCTACCCGCAAAAGCGTGGGCACCACCTTCGGGTAATAACCTCTCAATTAGGCGACGTCCAGGCACACATGGACGCCGCCTCCTCATGGGGGCCACAGCGGGTAGAGGGGAAAACCCGTCCCGTCCATCCGCGGAAATAGAGATATTCCTACCTTGAGGTCCAAGAGGAGGAGAAAACGTAGGACTGAAATCGTTTGTGGTCCGAGTTCCAGTAGTTACCGTGAAGTGGGCAGTGAGCTCCTACTTATCACCTTCTTTAAATAAAATAAATATAAAACAGAATTATACTAAGATACTAACTATTCCAATCTTTGAAAAAAAATATGACGAAACTACATACCACAAAAATACTGTTATAAATAGAATGTAAATGCCATGCGTCAATAAGCTGCTAGGAAATTGTCTATTGCTTTTCAATCCGCTTTGCTAGCTCTTAAGAGATTGTACTAGATTAAAGTCATTTAGTGAAAACATTATTTTATTATAAGAATAACCTTTCCTTATCTAACTATGTGTCCTATAGAACCTGTTCTATTAAATCCAAATAACTTTCTTACTTCTTCTTGCCAAAGCTGAGGCCACATTTGTCCTTACCCGGAATTGATTATTACGTAACGGTTTTGACGTTACATATGATGTTTCTTGTTATTTATTTCGTTAATTTCTTTAAATGTGGTCTCACCTTCATTGAGCTTGTCACTAGAATTCAACGAAATTGACTCATTGCACATTAGTTACAGAGTCGTGCTGGAGGTGGCTGGAAATTCAGACGCAGTCATATTAAGCGGTTTGGAAGCCGACACGCAGTACCAAGTAACCGTCGCCGCTCTCTGGGGCGGGCACAAGTACAGAAGTAGGCCTATTGTCTTCCGCACTCTGGGTAAGTTGAATACACTCAGCTCAGAACACGCACATACCCACACTGTCTTCTGTCAACATGACGTACACAAAAATAGAGTAAAATCCCTGAGTCCACACAACTATGTCACTTTACACCTTTGTCGTTTAAAAAAAACTGTCTTTTTGAGGTTGTGTGTACTTTTTAGCTTCAAAACGGCGCAGGTATAAAAAGTATAACAAATCTAGGCAAAGTGAAAAACTACGTAGCAACAAGTTTTAATTTTCTAGTATATTATTTAGGGTATTTTTCTTAGATTTGCAAGACGATGGTCTAAAGTTACACTTAGGCAGGAGAGAAATACTTTTGAGAGTACGTTCATTTTATGAGCATGACTGTGATTTAAATACTACGTGTTTAAAATAAAAAATACAATCTGTATACTTTTCAAAAAGGGCTACTAGTGATGTGATTAAATAATTACTGTGTTAATTAATCAAGTATTTGAATTTATTTTTGTAGATAGAAAGAGTATGCAGAATCTGTATAGGTCTTAATATATTGTTAATGTAAAGTAAAAATAAACATGATGTGTTTTTAAATCTGAATGATTTCTCTCTTCCAAAGGAAACTTTATATAGAAAAGAGAGAAAAAGGAAATACATTTATTTTGACCTAAAACAATACACCACAAATACTGCAGAAAACATAACATAGACTGTCATAGACCACATAACAACACTATTAAACATGGGTACATTTTATTAGGAAATAGAGAATGACAATTAAAATACCTATTATGAAAAGTCCATTTTATAACTAATTACACTAATTATTGATTAATAAGTACATCTAATATACATTTATTTAAACTTAACGTCTCCTAGT
Organism: Euplagia quadripunctaria; assembly: GCA_963859945.1. Lineage (NCBI taxonomy): Eukaryota > Metazoa > Arthropoda > Insecta > Lepidoptera > Erebidae > Euplagia > Euplagia quadripunctaria. The sequence goes on along the minus strand of OY982570.1, from coordinate 7,611,100 downwards.
GTTAATGGTAAGAGATATTATAATTCTCTGTAACAATGGCACATTTTGCTGGTAAATTATTTATATAAATCGATCACATACACATTTTAATAATAAATTAGAATCAAGCAACCTTATTTACAGTATATTAACTATTCTTGCTATATGCGTCCATCGTTCATTGTAGACTTGTATGGAATGTCTGAGGCAGTATATCCGCCAATATACCAACTGTGCACAAAATAATTTATTACCGTTGCAAAAACAAATATTTATAACTCGAAATAGGAATTCCTAAAAAACTTCTTCAACTCACGAAGCGCCGCCTTTTCCAATTAACCTTAATTAAAGATAATCTGTGAACACACTTGAATAAATTAGGAGCTGTTTCACACCAAACTTTTTAGTGACAGTCACAGGCAGTAGTACTAATTGAAGCAAACATTTTCTTCATTCAAAGTTTTAGTAATGAATAAATCTACTTAATTCTTAAAATATTTTTTTTTTATCTTATAGTACTTTAATCTATTTTATTTCTTAAAGATTATTTTGCCATTAATTAGGAAAACCCTCTTTTTGACGGCAGTTTTTAGAAATCTGATTATATTGTTTAATTTTTCCATTGCTGTAGATCGGGTCATACGTAGGCAAAATTATAACGAAGTCATATCCCTTAATACCTCAGAAAGTAAGACACAACTGACAGCACCTGTACCGTCAGGACTACATAGTGCTAATTGATATAAGCAGTAAATAATACTCTCAAGTATCCCCAAAGATCTAATCATGGAATATCGTTATCTCCTCCTATCAGATGACTATAGAATAGAATAGAATATAATAATATTTATTGTACACCAACGAGATATTGCTTAAAATAAATACATAAAGTGGATATGTACAATATGCGGCCTTATTATATTACTGTTACTTTATCTTACCAATATTATAAACGCGAAGGTTTGTGAGGATGGATGAATGGATGGATGGATGGATCTTTGTTACTCTTTTACACATGAACGGATCTGGATGAAGTTTGGCACAAAGATAGATTATAGTCTGGAAAGCACATACGTTTCTTTTTATGCCGAAGAAATGTACGGTTCTATATTAGACGTAAAATGTTCCGCACTTGATATGTTTAATATTTATTTACATAAACTATACCTAATTTAGTTTGTTGTCTATTACAGTATTTCAGTAGTCAAGACAGAATATCAAAATAAACATTTGTTATTTCAATAAACATTACCAGTCCTAAATCAACTGTGATAGCAGCGTTATATATGTACACGTAGGTAAATATACGTGCACTGGGTTTCTGTTATTTCAATACAGAAAGATGAATTCAGTACAATGCGTAGTTTTAGGTCATAAATAAGTTAAAATGCAAGGTATATTTGAAGCTATTATTGAGCATGAAGTAAGAATCAACAGATTTTTGTCTATATTAGAGTCTATCGCCTGAGAAAGCATAACCACACCATCACTACTATGGCAGTATTTTACTTTTACTGGTAACTTCTCTGGTTTTGGGACCAGTTGGGAGTGTTAAGAGTGTTTATAGGCACCGGTAGCCGGTTACCGACGTTTAGACCGTATTATTCAACTCAATTGTCTAAAAAAATTAAAAACCTCAAGAAATATTAATATTACTTACCTATATAATCCTGAAAACAAAACAGTGTTATGATTAGCAATTTTTTTAACAATTTTTAAAACACTAGGAATTATTGTGTCACGGGGGACTTTAAAAACATTCAAACAACCGACGCAAGAATGCCAGCTCTAGTATCTTTATATTCCTCGAAACATCAACACCAACAAACAGGCGTTGTATTTGATTGAAATAAAAACATTAATATCTGATGAATCAGTTGATTCGCTCGTAGTAAAACGGTTAGAAATACTAAACTTTACAGTTTTTTTATTATTTTCCGCGTAACGCTAGTGTCAAATAGTCCCTTTACTGACTATACCTACTCGGTTACTTTGTTGGAAAATGAAGTTTTTGTATTCATTTTGCTAGGGCTCTTCATATTAATCAATGTATTTTCAGACTTCATAATAACTGCCTCATTATATATTACGTGAATGCTTAAACTAAAAACTTTATAAGATATTACTTATCTCAAAAAGTTAAAAATGCGAGGACAATTCTAAAAGCGAGCAAAGATTCACTTTTACTTTAAAGTTATGTCGTCTAAAATCACACATCTCATATAGGCAACATGATTTTTTTATTTTATTTAAGTAATTAAATTATATTACAGAGGTGTTACGTAATTCTAAACTCGTCTAACTTTTACGTTTGATGGCGAGAGGCGCTTTTTTGCATAACAATGAACCACCTTATGTACACCTAATATTAGACACAATAATATACAATTCTATAATACAGTAACATATAAACCTATGTCTTATTGTTTTTATGTTAACTGTAGGACCTTATGCACTAACTTTAAATATATTATAAATATAACATATAATTATAAATTGTTGTTCGACTTTAAATAAAGTCGGTTTTTTTTCTTTTTATTCTAAGATCATTACAGTTTTTACACATGTATATTCTAGTTAGCTCCATTGGATGAAAGGAAGCACATTAATTAATAAACTTTATCTTGTCATCAAGCGCTGACTTAACTGGTGGTAAAGCAATGTGGCAAAATGCCAATTATCAGTTGCAACCATTACAGTTCTATTTAGGCTCCGATAAAAAAATTGTTATTTCTATTTTATTTTCTTAAGTCGTTTGTGCATTTCTAAACTGTGGTGCTAAATTTATCCCAAATGTGTCGTTGTATAAAGTGGTCTGCAAAGAATAAACAAGGTACCGAGTCCGTGGACCATACCTTTTGGCGCAACATTTTACTTTGCGGAATCCGAAATCATAAATCGCACACTTAGTCTAAAGGGTGTCTTAGTCTAAACTCAAAAATTTAAATTTTTAAGTTATGCACCCTATTGAATTCCTTATCTCAATACCAACCGACTAATAAAAATTTGACGCTGGGCGTCAAATTCACCAACACGGGCAAAAGTCAAAATAATAAAACAAATGTACATACATTGTTAATCAATAGGGAAATAACTACAAAAATCCAATTTTCAGACCGAAAACATGATTAAAACACAAGATTCCTACACTATCTTTCTTCTAGCTGCATATAAAAAGCATAAAAAGTGTTTTTTTTAAGTTAATAACTACTAAACTCACATTCACATTTCGCACACCTAGATCTAAAAATCTAGGTGTGCGAAATGTGAATGTGAGTTCGTTAAGTACGCTTCCATGCCTTAATTACTCAACCGATCATAGTGATTACTTACAGGTTGTTACGGGTTACGGAAAAGGACACACGGTACCTTGCATTCAAAAGTACTGTACCCTAGGGTTCCCTGAATTGATTGACAAAATCTACACTTCATTACAATGTCTCTAAAAGCTAGACTCCTACATACATGGGAGAGCCATGCTTCACCACGTATGAGCCGGCTCGACAGGAGTGATATCACGGCCTCACAGAAATCAGCAGTGAAGCAATGATTTCATCAGAAAAGCAGTAACCTTACCGGAGGCCCTAACCCTTCCCTCCCTCTATCTCCTCCCCCCTCTCCCCCTCTTCCACCTTTCCCCTTAAAGGTCGGCAACGCAGTTGTGACTCTTGAGTTGCAGGTGCCACGGGCGGCGGTAATCTCATTTGCCCCCTATATAAAAAAAAAACGCGATAATAATATCTTAATCATCGTAATTTTCAGAATAAGATGTATATTGCAATGTATTATAACATGTCTACTAGGTACATTTGTCTTTATATTTCACAAACGGACACTAAAACCTCAAGGGAATAGCCAAAAATTATTTCATTTAACTTCCTCCACAAATAGATAGTCTATGATGCATAGTCGCAACGTATATAGCTTTCACGTGTGAACGAACTTCACTGAGGGTGAGTATACTGATATTTCGCGTGTCAACTATTAATATGGTTGCCGAAACATGCAACAAGAGCATTAGCATTAGTAGGATGAAGCTCCTCTGCTTGGCAATCTATGATTTCTATTTTGTATTAACTTGGTGTGGAGAGGCGATTTTTTTAAATCATTTAATTTGAGCCATTTAACGAAATGCAAAACATAATTATTTAAAACCGTAAGATATAAATGTTTACTTAATACCATATATACCCATGTAGCGTGTAATTAATTGTTTGAAGACTGCGAAAAACGGTAAACTTTGCATAAATCCAAACATTTTAGTAAAACTCTTAGAAGAAAAATTATCTCATATAATGAGAAAAAATATCTCAAATATCAAAAATATTGACCCAGCGGTTTTATTTGCCTATGTCCCTATCATTTATAGTCGTTTTAAAAATACCTTAGACCAAGAAAATATCTCTGTCAGGTTAGTGTTTTAATAGTTATTGGATGAGCTGACTACATAAACCTCATTATCATTAGGTTTATTGATTCATTCATTCATTAGGTTCGTAAAGACATGTATATATATATTATTTAAGTATACTCTATGGCTTTAATCGGTAACATTTAAAACAATATATCTACCACTTCCTTTATCATGACTCTTTTGCCTTCATTCCATTTAATATTAACTTTTATTGACCATGTGTGAATAAAAAAATAACGCTACTGAACCTGTTGCGTGTCAAACTCGCGTGTGTCCTAAATACCATTTCCAAATAATAGGTCAATGACTCCACCATTACGTTAAATTACGTCAAACTATGAAGGTTATTTACAAAGGTGGCGCTTTTGATGGAATTACTTGGATAAACTTTTGTGAACGAAATAGTGCCTATTTATTTAGTACGTGATATAAAAAATCATCGGAATTGTTTGTACGTAAAATATGTGATAAAATACTGTTAGAATGGAGTTTGATGGAAACATCTTTCCTGAGACGCTCGAGTTATGGAATGACCTTCTTGCCTTTGCTTTATCATAAGACCAGAATATGAGGTTCCTCAAAAAGGGTACGAACTGGTATTTTCAGAATCAGCATCACGTGTGTAAGAAACACGCCTGGTGTTGCGCACATAGGCGGGTCTACTATTTTTATTGAAAATGTATTTTGTTTTCTATCTAAGGGTTTCCAGAACTCAATCGGTATTATTTGCTTTACTTGACAATTAGACTCATGACAAATTGTCCTTGAACTGTTGATGTAGCAATACCTTTTCTATCTGTGATTAAATAGATTGTGATATGCTACCAACGTAAAGGGAGATTCTATAAACAGGTTGTCTGGCAGAAATCCAATGTTTAATGCTGGGATGTTGTACTTTATACTAATGCCAGTATTAGTGAACATGTACACATACACAGTCCGTACAAGATTGATATTTCCTACTGCTTTTATTTGTCAAATGTAGCTATTCTTACTGTACCTACAACGGATTACAATACCTGAAATAAGTAAGTTTCCAAATAAATAAAATGATTTTGTTATGGAAATAAAGTTACATCTCTGTTGCTATGGACTCCTATCCGTAATATTTTAGCGCTTTTAGTTTATTTTATGTAAAAAAACGGTTAATACTTACATTTTCCTGCTATTAAACAACAAAACATACTATACAAGATAGAGGTTACGTCAACAAAAGCTATATTCATGTTTTAACCTGTTGCGTGCCGAGCGTGCATGGTTGTAATCCCAATAGATTTAGTTACATGAGGACGCAAGAATTACCTTGCAAAGTAACTAATACACGTGTGCTGGTGGTTAAACAATGTATCATACATCTAGATACGCGGCAGCGTGTCAAGCCAAGTTCAAGAAAAATTAACTGGCGACGCAGCAGCCGTGTATTATATTACACCAGCCATTTGGAACCACTTTTGACCGCTTAATAACTCATAATCTATTTAATAAAAAATACTTAATATTTTAACATTCATTAAAACCCCCTAGATTAACTAGAACCGATTGAGATATTATGGTTCAAAAATCGGCATTTTTATCACTGACCGACTGACATAGATCAAAAACCTAACCCACTTCCCGATGACCTAGAAAGTTGAAATTTGGCGTCCAGCTGGGTAATTAAGTGTATGCAAAGAAAAAATCAGAAAACAGTGAATTTCACTTGAAAATGTACAGAATCACTACCAAAAATGTAGGTTACGCGCTCTAATATTTGTAATGTTCAAGAAAATGTACAAAATAGCACAAAAAAGAAAACTATACAACGTAAACGCAGGAAAAATGTTAATTTTACAGATCACTTTTGAATGATGAATAATTATAATTTCTTTACAAAAAGTAATGATCAAAAACATAAATGTGAAAATGGGAGCCAAGTTCAATATTAAGAATATCCGTGGTTATCGACTACGCCGACATAAGAATTGAGATCTAAAAGTTGCCAAGTTCTGTAGATAATCCTGAAGATTTGACTTGGCTAGTTTTTACAGCTCACCATATTTTAGAAGAGTGAGATATGTTGATCTTACAATATAAATACAGTACTATGTAGTAACTTGCGTAAAAAAGTAAAGGAGATACGTTTTTTAGCCAAATATAAGAAAACTTGGATGTGTTTGAACCAAACGCGCTAATCTCATGAACTATTGGTTCGTATTGAAAAAATCTTTTTTTGTTGAATAGTCCATTTATGGAGGAAGGCTATAGGCTATATAACATCACGCTACAACCAATAGAAGCGGAGCATCAAAAAAAATGTTGCAAAAACGGCAAAAGTTTACAAACGCAGACGAAGTTGCGTGGGTCAGCTAGTATAACATATGAAATACTTTGGGGTACAGGTATCTTATACATAAACGATATTATGGGGGTAAATATTGTATAAAAATAATCATAATTTACTACTATAATGTCTGATATTTATCACACAAAATTCCAACACACCACAAACCATCTGTTTACACGATTGCACAAAATATACGTACATGTATCTGTGATAATATGAAGTTTAAGTTAATATTGGCATCCATCCAGTTAGTTCATTTACCCATCCGATCTTCCGGATGCGCGACTGCACGCGGTATTTATCTACCTAACCGTAGGAGTATTCTGACAGTTCGAACGTTTCATTTTATATCTTAACAACATTTAACGAACTCTCAGAAGTTTCCATTGTTTATTTATTAATGTCGATTCTCACGGTATTCTTATTCGTCCCTGGTCTTTACAAACTTAGTTAAAACTCAATTCAGTTTGAATTTACGACACCATTTGTGTTCGTATTTGGTGAATTTTGATGATTCTAATTGATATGTCTTAAAGGCCGTTCTATAAAAATGAAGAATAAAAATGAAAATCTACTTCAAATAGTGAAAAACTACTCACGCTATTGCAATCTGTATAATTATCATCTGAAATATAATTTCGCTGCATGGAGGTCAGGTTTATTCCAGAGATGCTATTATTAATATTTCTCTAATCCCAGCTTAGACATAAATTAGGTCATTTATGCTGAATGCTGAGGATTTAAAATAAAATCATATAATTTCCCTTTACCCCCGGAGTTGGTAAAACAAGCTTCACGATACATTCTACAAACAAATTTGGTTGAAATCCCTAAAGGTCGGTTTTCAAATCAGGTTTTAATGAAAAGCGATTGGGATCGATGTTTAACGTGGAAAATGTTTTAACTGGTTTCAACAGTTTGATGATTAAAAATGCATTGCAACTGAAATTAATGTTTGTAGAAAATTAATACATAATAGTTTTGTTTTGAATTTAAGTTATTTTTCTTTATTAACAATTGTAACTATAATACTGCTTGCGGATGCTCCAGATAGTAAAGGTCTTCAGAGCATTTAGTATTGTTATAGTTTGGGAATCAGTCTTGCTTGTTGCTGAATTGTGATAAACTGATAATAATAAACTCTACTTAATTATATATTCACACGGGAATTAACGTGACCACGAAAAACTGACAATGAGACGCAAGCGTCCGGAGGAGAACAGGCAACCAGCCTACATGCAATATGTCAAAGGAGTAACGGAAAAGATCGGCTCCATGTTAAAGAAATACTCCATTCCGACAGCGTACACACCGACATAAAGGTTGAAAACAACGTGGGTACACCGAAGGATGTCTTGCCGTTACAAACTCCAGGTGTCTACAAAATAAATTGCAGCTGCGGTAGTTCCTACATAAGACAAACAAAGCGGACTATTGTTGAAAGGGTCAAAGAACATATCGCTGCTGTGAAGAACCGACAGATTAGCAAATCAGCGATTGCAGAACATGCACTCGAAGCGGGCACCAATCACTGGATTGAGTTCCACAGTACGTAAGTCCTTTCCACGGAACGTCACTTTTACTCAAGAGTTGTACGTGAAACGATTGAAATTAAAAAACACAAAACTTTCAATCGGGAAGATGGTTTCAAATTATCAACAGCGTGGAATCCAGTGATAAAAAACATGCCACCTCGCTTGTATGCGCAGTCGGGTGAACACCAGAATAGGGACACATCGGTTTGCTTACAGAATAGGGACACTGTTAGTTATAGTATGTGACGGTACATGGAGAAACAAAAATATCAAGGATATCAAAAATGTGCGGGTGGATGAAGAACCTTCTACCTCACGATCTCGACTACGGAGGGCGTGCACCACTGAGCCAGTCAGCCTGTGACCATGGCCAGTGCAACCTGATCGAAACCTCAGGCAATTCATATGTAATACCTTTTCGTGATCGCGTTAATTCCCGTGTTAATACACAATTATATCCGGGAACCCTCTTCAGTTTTACTTAACACTGAATTATCTTACTATACACGTAGAGAGTTCAGGCCTAGGTTACAAATATAAAAGAAAGATCTAAAAAGTTGCTTTGAGATTCCAAGTAGAGGACAAATAAATACCGTACATCTGAAACCTTTATGTAATATGCCGTTTATCCAGTTCTCAGAAATGATCGTTTCATATTGTATTGAGACCGATTTATTAATTCCAATAGAACTTGTTGAAGCCAACAATTTTGGCATTGTGATTGTCGGTCTTTATCCCTTCTAACGAAAATCTCATAAAAGCTGAGTAACTCCAGAAAGTTGAAATGTAGGAGGTACACTGAGCAATTCGTGGAAGAGCCATGTTTCGGCACGTATGGGCCGGCTCGACTAGTGCGACACCACGGCCTCACAGAAAATCGGTAGGTCAAGCAATGCTTGTGTGGGGTTTAATGCTGACACGTAATTCTGAGTACAGTACAAGAAACGATGTACCTATGTACTATTTAACACAGTCTTTAGTCGTTGTTTGAACCTCATTATTGATACTTGTTTTGTACATACCTTGTAATTCCTCAGTAAGAATAAATTATTATTTATTACTTATTATAATTATATTACTCTACTCTACTAATCTCTACTCTAATAATTATGTATTAAATTACAAACTACTCTAGTTTAAAAAAAAATGTAATCAAGTGTAAAATGAAAAATCTAAAAACGGACCTTGCGAAAACGTTTTCCTTGATACCATTATCGATGTTTTAAGCTCTCAGCGTTCATAATCGTCGAGCACCGATAAATCTAGTTTAATTGCGAAGATTAAACTCACTTTTCCATTTCAACAATCTTGCTTCAATAGACTAGAACAAAGTGGTATTGAAAATCTAAAGGCTAGTCTCTAGTGATACTGTTAAATTTACTAAAAAGTGAAGGTCAAGTTTTGTTTCGGAGAACATACTTTAAAATTGAAACTAGTCCTTTATCTCCAGCGAGCTGTCAAAGTTTATTAGAACAAACTTGTATTGGTCTTTGTTAAAATTTAAGTGGCGCTATCTAGACTGTAAAAGTTAAAGTATATATATATTTACCGTGGTAGAGCCTCGCTTCATCAACATCTCATCTCATCAGTAGCTAATAAATCAGGCTGGCTTGAACCGGGTACTTACCACGCTCTCACAAAACACCGACGGGTAATAGTGGCATACTAATGCTGCTGTGTATTGTTTGGTAAATGATAGTTTCGGAAACCTATGGAGGTGGATAGGTCTGGGTATTTGCGCTGCGTTAAAGAACCGTTTGAGCTGAGTTATTGGTGCACTGGGTAATTCGTTTAAGAGGGCAGTGGGTACCGAAGAAACAGTGCTCGGCTGGCCGCCCGTGGTTTGTAGGGGGCCCAACTGGCGTGCTAGCCACACCACACGTGCTTCCAAAATAATGGCACAATTACACTCACTTTCTAAGGTGTATCCAAAATTATTATTATCGATATAGATGGTCATCTAGGGTTTCTGGGAATCAACGTCACACCAATGCTTAACTTCGGTCTACAAATCGAGTTCATGGCATACACAGCTTCAAAGTAATTGGGAGTACTAACTAGACGCAGACAGAAGTTCCACCCTTGCATTTTCGCAACACCATAAAGTCGTTCAAGAGCTGTAAATAGGTTTCTCTTGGATAGGCGTTTACCATCTTCGTCTTCATCGTCACTTTGAATCAGGTGAGCCTTTTCCATTACCAAATAAAAAAAGTATCAGTAATACTTAATTAAAATCTTGTTTAAATCACACAAAAGATACACAAAACTTCTGCAGACAGATAGTGGGTAACTAGATCGTTCTATAAGTCCCGAGACTAACTTGGAGATAGTGCATATTAAAATTTTTGAAGTGAAACTTCTTTAGAACCGTTCTGATCTGAAATTCGATGAAACGAAAAACTTACACTAAAAAGGGACAAATATTCATAAATAGGATTTAGCCAGCCAGAGAATGAGATAGAATAAAAGTATACAGTGTTTTCTAGAATCTTCGTAAGCTAGCACGTGTCTTTGCGCCTGCCTACTACGAAGCCTTCTTGTGTCATTCACATGTACAATTTTTGTGCATTTGCGTATTAAAATTAGTTGATTAATTAATTTAGAAGTTTCACTTCTGCGGCGTGTGAATTGCACACACACACTTTTTATTTTTTATTTTTAGAAGGTACTGGCGATCAAATGATATGTATCTTTTTTAATTGAACATAAAATATTGAGTTACAGATATGTATGTGACGCTACTTTTATAATTTCGAAAACAATGAAAAAAAACTAATTTCGTGCATTGATAAAACATTGTTTTTCAATGACAAAAAACACCGTTCAAGCACAGCAGTGACTTATAAAATGTTATCCAGAAACTACTCCGTCTAAACCTATTTGTCGGTGGTATGCCTATGGCAAATGCGCTCGTAAAGATACAAATGATGCTGTACGCTCTGGTCATCCAAATGCAGCAGTGACTCATCAATCCATTGACTGAAGTAGCTGATAGGTAACCACTTATGCATTTCTATGTTCACATTTGCGAATATATTTTTATGCTTTACTTTTACCGCGTCTTTTAACACCACTGTTATCTATTTCAAATGTATCCTTTCTCAATAATATCCTTTCTAAGAAGAAGAACCAAAAAGAAAAAGACACAATAGTATACAACTATTTCCAACAACTCAATGTCAAAAGTAATTTCGAAAGCCTTTGAGACTTGCTTGTAGATATGTGGGAGTATATAAAATGTGATAGATTTGTCACTGTTAATTTCGACTTCCTATCGACAAAACCGAATACTCCCTCCCTTGAGTACAAAGTACACGGGAGAGTGCTCTGACCGATTTCTAAAATTGGATTCGACATTTAGTTTAGTGGGTCTTCTTGGAGAGCGTTGTTGCGTATCGAGGTGTTTAAACTAGATTATTGATTTGTATTTGCTTGATTGTTTGCGTTCTAGATTTGTTGGCAAATTGGCAATTAAATATAATGTATACGTTTCTAGTTTAATATGGACGTTTATGTTCATTTGAGAGTGAATAATAGGTATGGTATAGAAAATAGTAGCCAAGCTTTGAGCGATATTTAAAAGGGTTTTTTATTTACATAATATTTTTAACTTATTAATCACTCAAAAAAAAAAATTAATCACTAGAAACAAGAAAATAAATAACAGCAGCTTATATTTATTAATTTTTATTTCGGTTGATATACAAAATTCATGACACTCTACTATTCTATACTAATAAAGAAATGAGTTTCATTCATTCAAAATTAATATCTCTGTTATTAGCAATTTTACTTTACAAAATGAAAGTTACTTTACAAAATGACTGCACGGATGGTGCTATGGTTTAATTTAATTTTTGGTTGACGTGGGAGAGCCATGCTTCGGCACGTATGGGCCAGCTCGACTCCGCTCGATACAATTACCGCTCATCTTAAAAAATAATTAAAACAAATTAAAATTAAAAATTACATTGAATTTAAACGTTAAATTCCTATTTTATACATTGGAATAGAATAAGACTCTATACGACTTCATACATACAATGGTTTGTCTGTCTGTCAATGTTGCAAATTGACAAAAAAAATGTTTTCAAAATATAAACTACAGGTACATTTTTAAAATACCTTAACTGATAACTTTTTACCTTATAATTGAATTGCCAATAGCTTTTAACATTGACATAGTGAAAAATTTTATGAACATTGAATGAGTGACATTCAGTAAAGTGTCTGCGATTTTTATATACCTGGTAAAGGTGTATAAAAATAAAATGCTATGACTATAGATATAATGCAAACACCAACCCTAAAACAATCCGCCTTATCAATCCTTACTAATATCCTTACTAATATTATAAATGCGAAAGTTACTCTGTCTGACTGTCTGTCTGTGTGAAAGATCACACCAAAATTACTGAACCGATTTAAATGAAATTTGGTACACAGATAGTCTAGAGCCTGAGAAAGGACATAGGGTACTTTTTAATGCGAAAAAAGGGGTGTAAGGGGTTGGAAGGTGGGGATCAAAAGTTGTATGGAGGTATCGTCATATTTAGAGCTAGAAACTTATTTTTTAGGCTGTTGATTCGATATAAATACACTATTCCACGCGGTCGAAGTCGCGGGCACAGCTAGTAGAGAATAAATATTAAACCGCAACCGAACCGAACCGAACCGCAACCGAAATTAGTCTCAAACTATACCGTCGGCGTCGCCTAAATACAATCATGGAAGAACTTAACGCGGACACAAAGAAAGTTTATAAAGTTTATTAATAATATCCATCTTACACTCTATTGTACTATCTTTGGTCATGTTCATAAAAATGAAAACTGCAGTATTGTATGTATAAGGCAAAAAGGGAACTCCTATCATTATACTTTTTCGTGTTAGATATAGTGGATAGATACACGTACATTTCATTAGCAGAGCCGGAGAAAAAGTATCTTATATTCGCTTCAATTGTTAAGTTTAAATGATTAGATACACCTACGTCGGTAAATAAAACTACATCCACAATTTGTTACTATAACTGTTGTGATGAGTCACAGTTTTACATCACTAAATACAAGTCAGTTCGGAATACAAATCAAAACATATATTTTTTTATCTAAAGATTGGATTCAAAATAGTAATCGAATCGGCCTTTAACCGATCCACCTGTGTGGACTGACTAGGTCCATACTGAAGTATGCAATTAATATATGAAATTATAAGTAACTCGCATTAAAATGAAAATAAGAAGGCAAAGAAAATTAATTTAATGACATCAAATAATACAGTAAACTTTTAAATAAAACAATACAAAAAAGACACATGTTATGAACAGACAAGTTGCCATTCCTCAACCAGTCTTGATTAATGGCCAATTACTTACCATTGATATCACATTTGCATGACAGCCGAGATTATTCCTGTCAGAGGCGTCTCGTAGTTGCGATTAAGAAATGACCGGTTCAAACCCCATTCAGTATACGATCGACTTGCACACACTTCTAACACAGGTATTTAGCTTGGCGGTAAATGTTAATAAGTGTAAGGTTCGCTGACTAAATTCATTGCTACTTAGTTTAAACATTAAAACAAAACTCTTGCACTAGAAATTTATTTTATTCCCGTTAGAAATATGCAATTATCGGAGCAGTAATACACTACTTTATAAGAAATTTCATTACGTTCGGTTCAAAAGTTTAGTCGCTTGAAGCAGACAGACGCTTAGCTAAGAGAAAATTTATGATGTAACATGATATTATTTTAACGTAGTGTTCTGTTTTCACAATAAGACTACATGGAGGGTATTTCAACATTAAATAATTTATATTCTGTTTTCGACACTGTTCCAATTTCCACTGTTGTTCTAAATAATACTTATACCACACATATACAAACATCTGACCAATTTAGGCCTCACAATCAATCGCTAATGCTGATATCGTGTTTAAACAGAGCCCCCGCGAACGTCACCGCAGCAGGACGGGGGGCTGGCTGGAGCTACGCCCCGTTCGTCCGTCGCTCCACCCGACCCATCGCCTACGTTCCCAACGGTAATGTGATTTTTGGTTATATAAACCAAATATTCTAAGACTACTGTGTCAGATATTTCGTTTTAATGTTCTATGAATTTATTTGTAGGAGCGTCTCTATAATTCTATACTTAGCAAAAGCTAAAACTATTATTCAATATCTGTTATAAATTTTAAAAATATATGTGAAAATGGCTACGAAACGCTACAATGACAGTGCAAGTTATATTGTTGAATGAAATAAAACAAGAACAAGAAAACAAGACATAAAATTGGCGATTTCTAGTTTTATATAAATATGCTGATTTAAAAATATATAAACATAGATATATAATATAATATATATATATATATATATATATATATATATATATATATATATATATATATATATATATATATATATATATATATAAAAGTACATAATCTTACAAGTTCGGAAAGTGGCATTTTCTAACACAGACGGTGTAGAACTTATGTGCAACCGCTGATCAGAAATAATAGTAACGGGTGATGCTATTTGTGAATGAGTCTTATTAAAAATGGCATTTCTAAGGCCATTAACACATATTAGCGAAGTCTCAGTTCCGGCACAGTACCTCTCAAGTCCGTATCATTTCTCTCTGAATCTTCAGGCGAAACGTGTCCGACGTATTGAGGTAATTGTGGTTGTTACTATGGCTCTGTTCAGTCATAGGGAACTAACAATGATAGCCATTGCTTTAGACGAAGAAAAAGAGCAGCACCAAGGAAAAAAAAAGAAAATGGGTGCATGAAGCATGGCAATTAAGAGAAACAGAAGGATAATTCATGACATTTTATAAAGAATTAATTAAAGACGAAAGGAAATATTTTGAATATTTTAGAATGTCAGAAAGCTGTTAAAATATTCTTCTGCAAAAACTAGGAAGTAAATTAGTAAAGAAAGATACTTGTTGGGAGAACAATTGGTTTTCTATTTTGTATCCATGTACTTTGCATGAGACAAATCATACAAATCAGTATTTTCACGAACCAATTCGATCAATGGCTGGTCCTCCATTTTGGTTGTGATGCATCGGTGTCCGTAATCCGGCAAAAAATATCGTCGTTGACGATTACGTCCATGATTGCCGGTGTCGGCACTGTCACTGAGAGCTCTGTGCCGTTACTGACACTAACAGGTGTGGATGCGTTCATAGAGAATGTATGAAAGAATAATTATTACGATGGCGGTACTGTGCCGGAACTGTGACTTCACTGATATGTGTGAATGAGCCTTAAAAAGTACGTTAATAAATAATTGGTTACTGATGTAAAATTGTACATACCTACAAGTATATACTACTTGTGCATCGTGAACCCTTACTTGCGTACTTGACACATAAATGATTGATTTACTTGTAACTTAGTTAACCAATCTTGAAAGCCAATTTTAACCTACTTCTAATTATCGCATCGAAATGAAACTTTGTATGTATATGTAGTTTGGATAACAATGCTATAATTTGGAATCTTAAAGCTGATGTGATGAGCCAGAGCCAGGAGGTGGAATAGTGGGACTTTTATTGTTTAATTTAATTTGCTATTAAAGTTTGTTTTTCTAGTAATTTATTTGGAATAATGTCATGAATAAAATATGTTATGATTTTAAATTGCAGTTAAAATTACTATTGTCATAGTCCTTGTATTACAAGAAACGGAGCCTTTGGAGGTTTAAGTCTAACAAGAACGGTCGGTAAACGAAGATTAACTTAGTTAAGCTTGACAATGGCTTCGAATTCAACTGTATTCATCACTAAAATTAGCAATTCAGATATAATATTTGGACGGACGAGTCGCTTAGTTATAATTTATCAGATCGTGTTCAAGAGCTATCGTGCCAATCAGACCTTGTTTATCTTTAAATTAAAGATTTTCTTTGCGATTAGACTTTTAATATTTTTTTTTTAGTAAGTGCAAATCGTGTCTTAATTCATTTCATAGGTGCTTTTATTAAGTATTTCTCAGTTTCCATAGTCTATTTAATGTCTAAATTTTGTATTTATCAAATGAAGCAAATTGAGAAATGACAAATTACTTTTAAATTGAGTTAATATATGTAAAAGATATGGTAAATTTACATTTTTTTTATCAACAGCAGGTACTAAAAAGAAGTGTAAGATGTGTTATAAATATTTAAATTAATTCGCTGAATTACTTAAGTCTTAAAAGAGTATTTGTTTTTTTTTTCAATATCTAGACAAAAGATTTGTTTTCCAGAAAATATTCACATTCAATTTCCGGCGCCATTTAGTTAACACTACAAAAAAGTTAAAACTACAAAGTCAAGTCCTTTGTAGTTTATAACTAAATAGAGCCGGAAATTGAATGTGGCTATTTCATATGAGCTACTTAAATTGCATCTTAAAACAACGTTTTAAAAGAGATCGTTTTTTGTTACATTTGTTTAAAAATATGTTTGTTTCATTAATTGTTATAGCACTATTAGACAACTGAAATCCGTGTAAAGTATTTATTGAGCAGGAAAACCCAGTACTTGTAGCTACGGCTAAACTGGCATACAGGAAAGATATACCGGAATCCCTCAGCAAAAGTCTTCTTACTAGGTGTGACAGCTATCTTTACGCAATCTTTCCCTGGCACGAAGTTATACTTCTGTCACGTATTTGATCTCTATAAGCATCAATGGATCTATAAGAAGTTTTTGGTAGCAAACGGGAAGTATCACTTCATGCCAAGACGCTGGCGTAACTAGTAAAAGATTCTTTTGCAGAAGGAGTGCGGTTGGCCTTCTTCTCTTCTCACTCGACTCCCTTCGTTTATTTCTTGAGGTTTAGCATTATCTATCTCTGAGACTTTTTTATCCCTAAAAAGACAATTGATAAGGATAAATTAAGAGAAACTGGTGGGTTTTGTCTTCTTATTAGGTATTTAAAAAATAATTTGTAAAACTCCTGCAGTTAAATTCTCAAATAATGCTACTTCTCTACTTAGTCATTAGGTACTTTTTTAATAATAATCTCTATTTTCAAAACAGATTCGAGGTGTAGAGATCGGTATAGTAGTATTGGTGCTGATCGTGTGGATTGGAGCAATAGCGCTGTTTTTTAACAGATGGGGAAAGATCAGAATGTTGCTCCCATACCAGCCGGATTATAAGCAGGAGCAGTTAAAGGTTAGTCAAATATTATGCAGAAGAACATAAATATGATCAAAGAAGACTGAAAATAATTTCAAATATTTTGTAAAGATCTATTATTTAAAGAAACGATCCTACGTTTTACTTAAGTAGTATAACTAATTCTCTTTTAGCATTTCGAATATTTGATAATCCAAAAGATTAAGAAATTCGAGTAAGATTATTTTGCTGAGAATAATAATATTTATAAGAACAGATTTTTTTTTAACTTATTTTATTTTTATATTTTATATTGATGATGTTTTGTTCATATTTATATCTCTTTTTAATTATGTTCACAAAAGCATACAGGAAAATTAAATGTCAACAGGTGGAACAGTGTACTTCCCATGTACGAACGTCGCTATAGGATTTCAATATGGTTTGTTGCCATAGAAGTTGTTACTTTCGTCATTCTTATTTAATTAGAATCCTGTTCAAAATCAGTACTTAGAACTAAATCGTGACGTGAGTTGCGTTTGAACCACCTTTTGTTTCACCTTTGATCGCTCTTATCCATTTCTTTAGTGCCAAAATTTGAAATTATATCCATTGCTTTTTCTAATGATAATTTACATGTCAGTAGAAAAATATTCTTACTCTTTATAAGGCTTGTATACATATCCTTTATTTTAATGTTCAAAATATAAGTATTTAGGTAGGATCCTTATTACTTTAAAAATCCTAATTTACGATCTTAAATTAGTATCCATTTATTATCCAAAACAATAATTATTCCATATTAGATCAAAACAATGAATAGTATTGAAATGTACATATACAGAGTGTTACAAAAAGATGTAGTCAAATTTTAAAAGGAGCGTTACGTGTAGCTAATTTAGCTTGAAAAAAAAGTATTTGATTTTTTTTTTGAAAAGTGTTGTTTATTCGGAAAATGTTTTCTCTGGCGTAGGTGCATATTTCTAAATAGCATGTTATGAATTTTCACGTAAATTTCAATGAGGTTGTTTTTTTATGCAGATATTTAAAATCTGGAATATGTGAAAAATAGTTGTAGTTTAATTCATGTAAGCTCACTCTCTTTCTCTCTTTTATGAAATAGTAGCTTTATCGGTCATTTTTCAAGTTTAATTTGTTGTTACCATAATAAGAATTGTGTTATATTTACGGGGTCTACTATACCACCCTAAAATATGACTACACCTTTCTGTAAAACCCTGTATACTTAACAATCAATAAATTACTAACAAGTTGTATTTTTAACTGTAATGTATTATAGACCAATGTATCAACATTATTTTATCAATTCCACATTTGCAGGACTTCCTAAAAATTGTAGCAGAAAGGTACACATTTATTTTGCATATAACAAATAAAAAATACATAATAAATTACTAATTATTGGTTACCGAGAAATAGTCAATTGAATTAAATTAGGCTGAATTAAATTACAAAAAAAAATAAAACCATTTGTAATCGGGTTTTAACAATAATTTTATTAAGTCCGTTATAAGGATGCAGTTTGTCAAGTAATTTGTAGAATTTTTAGTTTTGTTATTCAATCAGAACTTTCTTATTTTATATATTTAAAAAAGTTATCCAATATCAACATGTATTGACTATAAAGACCCTTGAAGAATTTCGTGCTTATGTTATCTTAAAAATTTTGTATACTATTA
Source organism: Euplagia quadripunctaria (assembly GCA_963859945.1). Taxonomy (NCBI): domain Eukaryota; kingdom Metazoa; phylum Arthropoda; class Insecta; order Lepidoptera; family Erebidae; genus Euplagia; species Euplagia quadripunctaria. The sequence continues at coordinate 7,592,026 of OY982570.1, read as the reverse complement.
AATAAATATACATAAGGTAATCTTCTTCATGATCTCAATAAATATAAAAAAATATATATATATATCTGAAAACTTTTGGATACAAGTTTTCTTCTTCTTGCAGGTCATGTTGAAAATATTCTATAAAGCAAATATTTTTACTTTACTAGACATATTGTGACGATGTTTCGTATTAACAGGTACCTGGAAGCAGTGCGTTGGCAGCTGCGCAAGCAGGAGGTACTTGTGGAGCACATTCTGCACCATCAGCGTGTTCTGTAAATATGGTTTATATATTTGTATTTACTGAAGACAATTTTGCAGTCGGAACTAGTGTTGTAATAGTACCTGCAACATTTAGCATATAATTATTTTCAGTGTTTATGACAATTTTACATATATTTTTTTAATTCTTGATCTGTAATGGTTGCAAAATTGTCTAAAACTATTTTTTTGTAGAAACTCCTTATCGTAGGTTAGGTTTGACTTTTCAATAAAAATAATCTTAAGCTTTAAGAACATCTTATCATCACATCTATCTATCAAAGTAAAACAAAGTTTTGAAAATAATTGGGTACTGTAACTGGACTAATCTTTCAAACTTAATTTCTTTACATAATTAACACAAACATCATTTTGTTATAAGTAATGTATTTTGATGCGATTTCTTTCATTACGTGGATGGGAACAATCATATATTTTTTAAATTTGTGACGGTAGATTAATGTATGTTATCCTTTGTTTAGTTAATGGCCATCGTTTTTATTCAAATTTTATTTCATAAAACCATTATTATCGTGTAAAGGGAGTACATAAAACACAGATTTAAGTTTAAAATATTCATAATCTGATAAGAAAAACAAGTTGAACATTCAAGAGGTTGATTTAGAACCGTGGTATGTATATTTAAAAGTTAGTTAATTCACCAAAAAACTAACCTCTTGTAAATAAGCTTCTGCCATCATTGCTTATTACCAACAGCCTTAATTGTTTTATCAAAACTTTTTTGTGTGCATAGTTCCGGTTTCGATTTGAGGGTAGAAAGAAGTGATTATGTTGGATTAAAACCGAGTAAAATCACACCGTGTCTCTGACATCAGACGTATTCCTACAAAAGGCGGTGTAGATGCGACGTGGCCGATTAAAGCACCAACCCGCTGGGGATTAATTAATAATTTTTTATCTAAAATTTCCTGGAAACCATTTCTGTGAACCCGTTTGCTCCAAAGAGAACTGTTGCTCTCAAAAAACGAGCGCCAAGACAAGAGCACGCCTATTTCTCTACAGACGTAATCAATGGACACCACAGCTGCCACCTCCACCACGCCAATTGGGTGATTTTTTATAGAGATTTTCTTCCTAGTAGCCCCGAAAGGCCACAGTGCCTGTCTGTTGCTGGTCAGAGTTATGGCTTGGCCGGGCGCTCGTCTGCCGGACCACGTCCACCGCTTTGTTTACTTTTTAAACCTTATGCAGCGAGAGTTTTGGAGAGGTTTTTAAAAGTTTTCTTCCTAGAAACATAAGGTAGAAACCAAACGGGGCACAATGTAGGCCAAACTTCTCTTGGCAGAACATTGTTCGAAAGCAGGAACATCACTTTTAAATAAAAAAAGCGTGGACCACGATGCGTCATGAGCAGATTTTCTAACGAAACGCCATTTTAAATGGGTCCGGTTTGTTTGAAAATTAAGAACGTTATTCATTTTAGCTATTTAAAATCATTTTGATGGGTACCCATACACATATGTAAACATCATAAAGAAAATACCATTTCAATTGAACAATTTCAAAACCATAAGTGAACATTTATAAAAACAAACACAATATTATTTTACGAATCAATACAAGTATACCGTTAGAAATTCTGTGAACGGCAAGCCGTAATATGCCGTCATCAAATATACATCAATTTGCAATCTATTCAATACATATATCTTCTAATTGCTTGTAAATAAAATTTCTATCTTGTGCAGCAACATGCGGTACTAAAGAGACTTACTATCTAATTCTACAATCTCAACCGTATCATTGATTTCCAAGGTTAATGCATTTACTTGAATAGTCTTGGGGGTGCAGTACAACAGAACGACGTAGCGCGATTCCTAACCGCAATGCAGCATTACTTTCACTGAAGGTCATAGCAAAAATCCTGCAGCTTACAACTGTATCTTGAATAACTTAAGTTTTAACAGTTATGTAGATTTAGATTTTGCGTAATAACGCCATCGCTTTCTTTGCATGTTCAAAATAATCAAAATATATTTTAATCCAGTATCATTACAGAACATGTAGAAAATCACTCAAACAAAGAATGTTTTATAACTGTGAATTGGATATCATTGTCAATACATAAACAGATAGGCATAGATAAAGAATAAAATAATGATATAATTTATATATTTTTACTTTTAGGTCTTAAGGGGATTAAGATCTGGTTTTCATATTTTCATATTTGTACAGTCATCAAGAAAACAATAATTGAGTTATAAATAAATCAGGTATATAAGATAACTTCATGATATGCTTCGTTGATGATATATTTCAGACGCCTTCTAAAATTTATCATAAATAATATATTAACTAAACTAGACCAATGCTCTCAGTTTTAATATGCCCTTCTAAGAACTCACATTGGTTAAAAATATGTACCTATATTATTGGCCACACGTATTCAGTGTCCGTGCTGTTGCTGAGAAATTCGTGACAGAAAAACAATTTTTCAGATTCTTAAATCAACCCATGACCTCAGGATTGCATGCAAACTCAAGCACCTTTATGTATATGCCACAGGATACTTGATACTACTATCTGATCAATTACGTGTTTTAAATTTTTATTTAATTATTGCGCTAAATATAACAAAACGTAAAAGGAAAGTGACCCATTTTAATACTTTGAGCGGGTGGTTTTTCATTCTTTACCCTTCCAGGTCATTGTTCGCAACACAAAGGTCTTCAGAAATTTCATTAATCTCTGAAAATAAACTTGAAATATTTAAATCCTTGTCATTATTTCTCATGCTTGATTTAAATAATATGGTATTTTAGGACAACTACCAACGATGAAATATATTTCTGCATAGATATTATTCACCCTTTTCGTCTGCGTAGATCAATGTGGCAGAAAAATTAAGAATTAAAAACAAAAGAATGTTCATCCAACCGTTTCGAAATTTAAAGTTCCCCAAAATACTTATAACAATTACTAAAAAATTCGAACAATTGAATTTGTTCCATGCGTGACCCTTTTTTATCCTTTAGGTACCCTCTCTGAATGTGTTTGAATTTTGCACAGGTTTTATTGTATGTTTGGAACAGAGATGAAGTTTAAAGGTTCAAATCACGTTTCCGTGTTAGCCGTTCCTGAATTATTTAAAACTTGATTTAGAAAATTGCAAATGTAAAAAGTAACGACATGGAGTTGGGTGAAAACTTTTGTTATAAGCGAAGTTAAGTGACTATTTTTTTTTGTTTTATCTCAAATTTTTTTTTTTGTGGAAATGTGAACTAAAATCAAAACTTTTAGGCTGTCTGCACACTAGTGTTAGTCCAGCATAGACACACAACGTAATGCGTGGGTTATGTTTTCTCGGCAGTCGAGTGTACGCTGCGCAGGCGTTTCGCACGCGCGGCACATTTTCGATATTTTTTAGAGTATTATCATTAACAAACTGTACTGTTAGCTTTGTTTCTGAAATGAAAATTGTGTGTGTGCGGAAACAAAAAAAAAATAAGCCGCTTTGATAAACTATTGCAAAAAATACAAAGTTATGTAGAATATCAGGATAAACATTTCAGGCATTTTGACACAGATTTGATCAGGATTGTCCATAGCCCAAGAGTTCATAAGGAATTTGGACAAGGTATTTTAGGGCGTTAGATTTTTTAACCAGTAAAACTTGAATACCTGACAGATCAAATCAGCACTCATTGGCACTGCGCATGATGCAATTATGGCAAAATACAATAAAAAGGTATGGTTTGAATGAAACTTATAAATAATAAATAGCCATATTATTTAACATAAAAATAAAAGTGTCAGATATTTTACTATTTAAGTATGTTTTTGATAATTATTATTTACGCAATAGGTGTGTTTTTGTTATGACATTGAAACTCGTATTTTTGATTTTTCAGAATACGACTGTGATCAAATTCGTGAATAGGATGTTCTAAAAATTTGTACGTAGAATATTAAATTTTGTAACAAACTTGCCCTTCGTTGGCATACCTACATAAAACTTAGGATACCTATATTAATTTTTAATCAGTAGTTAACCAAGATCCTAGAAAAGTTACTTTGTAAAGTACGTAAAAGAGTCTTTACCGACGTAGCTTGCTTCTCAAACTTTTCCCAAAGTGGTCGTATTCAGTTTATTGAGTAAAGATGCGACTTACAAAAACGAACCGATTTTATGGTCTCCACCTCTTTTAAGTCTGTTACGAGCAGTAATATCTTTTTAAAGGTGATAGAAAGAAGTGTGAACACATTTTCATAGGTCAGTCAGAGTGTTATCTTTCTACGTCTGTAAATAACAATGTTATTAGATAATCATATTTGGAATCATACAATCTTTGAAGCTTCAGAGAGTTTCGGAGCTAAAATAGTGTTACTTATATTTTTGAAAATCAGTATCAACCTAGCTTATAAAGTCGATGGTGATTTTGAATAAAATACTTATGATTCGTTTGGATGTCAGTAAACATTATAACCCTATTTCATTACAAGATATGTTATTATAAGTATACTTACCTATTGTACACCAGTAGTTTGACCAGAGTGTGGACTATGTCTGTATAATGACTGTTTCCGCTGCTTGACAAAAAGCCTCTTACAACAAGCCTAAATATTTTTCTTCCAACAAAACTTTAACACTTTTTGATACATTCTTTTCCTGGTTAGAAATAGTTTTTGGCCAGGCATGCTCTGTTTCACTACCTCTCTTGTGCCTGCCATCATACATATATAGACAAACGGCACTATTTTTATATAAAAAATATTGAATAAAAATATATGAAAAGGAATCTAAATACAGAAATTCCAGATTGTGTGTAAATCGCGTAAGCATACTTTGACAGCTTTAGCTCCGGATACATCCGTATAAATCTACCATTTATCCACCGTATCTGAACCGAATAAATTGCTTCGAATAAAGTCGTTGAATCAATTATGACCACTAAAATCTGTCGGTACAGTCCGAAACATAAACTGGCAAATAAAACATTATTCTTATTACAATTCCTTTTAGCAGAGACGGAAATACTGAACTTTTAGTGGTCGTAAGCAAAACATGATAGGTTCCACAATCACGTTGTGGGTACCATCTTTACCACTTTAGGAATGCGATAAACTCAGTTGTAAAACGTGTTTTATACGACATTATATTGCACAAAGCTTCTCGTTCCATAAAATAGAAGGGGGCAGATTGGCAGATGTGACTTTTTCATTACTCTGGCGTGATTTGCAGTTTCCATTTTATTTTAAATGTAGTAAAACGGTTGTGGAATCATAGCAATTGTCTCGTTTGATTTAAGTACTAGTACGTTATTCGTTTGATGAATCTCGGGTTCATTTGTACTTTAAATGCAACAGAATGCAACCGACGCTTGATCTTTTGACAGATTAAAAGCGATCTTCTAATTGTTAAAGAGATACAGTTGATAAAGATGTTCCAATGTGTTGTTTAAAGCATTCAACTGCAAGACTACATTAGTAAAACTAGGTCCAAGGTAGAAATGTTTTCCAAATACGAGTGTATTTCGATAAATTGCTATACCCTCAGATTGGTAGTCGAATATGCCAAATTTTGCTGAGCTTACCATTAATCGTACTGTCAATGTGTAAACATTTTGGCGTATTAGGCCATTGTTACTTTTACACACACCTGTTTACCAGATTTTTAAAGCCAGGCAGGTGTTAATTTATAACAAATGACACAGAATATTACACTTATTCGATAACATGTTAAAGACTTCACAACATGCATGAACTCATCCACAATAAAAGTACTTATAAAAGCATATATTGCAAAGTGGAGTGTAAAAATACCTATCGCATAATGCAAAGATATTAAACTGGAAATCTGAATTGGTTATTTGCTGTTAATGTCAGAGTCTCGAGAATTTAATCCAGTCGGTTATTGGCTTTAAAAACTTATCATATGCATATGATAGGTACTGCATACGACTGTAATTAAGTATAAAGTTATATATTAATAATACCCTCAATTATAACTTTCTCCAACTTCACTTGCCATGGTACGCATCGCTTGATATAATTATTAGTTCCACATTTTGATAGTAACTTTGTTTTAGGGTTGTCGAGGAAGATATTTTCTATGAAATCTATTTACGTAAGATAGATTTGTCGATCACAGTTTATGGTTTTTATCCTGAGAAGGAAATTTTATTACTAGTATTCTGAGCAGTTCTGCAAAGACTTATGGCTATCTTGTTTAAGAACTTAGTGTTATGGTTCGAAGTCAAATGTAGAGAATTATTATTATTATTGTAATAAAATCAACATCGTATTAGGGAAATGGCAGGAAAACAAATATTCCTCTAATTTTGTATAAGAAATGTAAAACAGAATCAAAGATATTGTATTCAACTACATTACATAATATTAATGTGGTTTGTACTTACTATATTTAAAATGAATACTTTTCTGCGTTTCATTTCTATACTGGTCAAAAAAAAAATAAGTTGACGTATTACTTTAAAAAAAAATCCTTTTACATTTTGCTTCGCTATTGAAACAATATTTATCAAACTAGAAAACAATACGTGTCTGACTTGAAGTTATAACAGAAATCTAAAGATAAGTGTTTGGCTTGAGTCCAGAATAGTATCAGCGTCAGATGCATTTTGTTCACCGAAGCCATATGCAGGGAAACCGCGCTGAATTTAAAATGAAGTGCCTACTCACGAATAAAACTCATTTTTCAAATGTTAATACCCAGGAGACGAATTTGTATTGCATGAGGGATTGGATTTTTGTAATAAAACTTTGTGTGGGGCTAGAGAATTGTGTCTGAATATTATTCAAGATTTTTGAAGTGTTTTAGGACAGCACAGTAACGCGAAACTAAAAGAAACGATTGAGATGAATATTTTAACGGTCTAAATACATATATTTTTAAAGACCTAGATTATGATCGATCTTAAAATATGGGTTATGTTAATAACCCTTTCAACTAACCTGAAAGCCCCAAAAGACTTTGTCATCTACCTGTTGCTACAAATACAAAGTAAAATTATATGTTCGAAATGAAACAGGTACTATCAACAGCAGTCAGCCTGTAGATTAATGGTTTGATAGATGATGGTGGGTTTCATGTATTTGTTCGAAATTTTACCTGTTGAAAATTAGTGGTCAAATTGTCTTATCAGCTATAAATCTGTTAGTCGCAGATTACAGGTAAAACTTTATATACAATACATAAACGCATAGTCAAAAACTAATTAGCTGGGCACAATATTTTAGTATAATTACTTTAGTCCAACCTACATTCTTTACATTTTATGGCCGAGTTATGACGTCATCGGCAAAAATTATGATAATTAGGGCATTTTATGTGTCGTTACCATCGAACGACACATAATCATAAAGATAAAAATTTTGATGACTTAAGGTGGGCAGAAAGGTTAGACTTTCAGAAGTTTTTCAGTGAAGCGAAATTACTGAACGAGCTTTGAGTGGTCAAAGAGAATTCAGTGCACTGAATGAAAGCCATATATCATATATCAGATTAAAAACTAATCGGAAAATATCGATAGCGATAGTGTATTAAATACCTACATAATATATTATTTTATAACCCGCATGCACTTGATATTGCGGTTATTGGAAAACTGTTTTTAAAGAGGTTATTATAGTTAGTTCGCTGTTTTAAGTATATAATATTACAATGGTTTTTGTATACTATTAGGAGGGTTACAAGCCGCATTTAAAAAGTCAGAAAACCTTTTTTATAAAATCTACGTAGAGAATTAAAAGTAATGACATCTAGTTTCCATAAGTTTTATTTCCTACCTATCATTTATAAAGCGTAGCATATTCTCTAGTTATTTTCAGTAATTTGCTCTTTGGAGAGTCATTCATCTGGAGGCATCCAATATATCAAATCAGAACACTTTGCAGAGACACTTGCCAAATCATATTTATTTTTCTTTCTATAAACGTAATCAAATAAATATTCATTGAATTCAGTGCATTATTTTGTGTAACCATTTGTAGTTGTAATTTCGAAGCTTTTCCAGGCTGAAATGAGACAAATAATGATATATGTAGAAAGGGCTCTGTTTATTAATTGGACGTGAGTAACGATAAAAAGTCAACTTAGAGGTATATACAAGTATCAGTAAAGTTTCATATGGAAGAAAGTTTTATATAAAACTAGCAACATACCCCAGCTTCGCACGGGTAGCAGAGCATATTATGTCTACATTTTTTCGTTACTATGTGTTAATCTTAGAAAATAGACATATAGCTTTCCTATATTGTAATAGCTATTATTATGACGAATAACTTCGTAATACATTGTTTTCATATACGAGTAATTTTATTGGTTTACTCGGCGAACGCCAGTAAAGCTTCCAGTCGGCATGATTTTTTCGACATCTTCAACAATCGTCGTCATATTTTAGCAAATTTATACAAACCCCTAATAAATTATACACCTAAACCTTCCTCATGAATCACTCACACATTAGGTACTTTTGCAGTTTATCGTGAACAGACAGACAGTCAGGCAGACAGACAGACGTGGCGGGGGATTTTGTTTTATAATATGTATTAAAAAAGTATAATAATAATATATTACATATACTTTTATGACAATAGTTTTGTTTTGATGTAAGTATGCTCTCTAGCATGCTTTATCTAAAGTAAATGGGAAAACAAAGTGTAACTAACACGTTTTCCTCAATGGTGGTAGCAAAATGCTACCAACGTGAACTCACTGGCATCTGAATTAATCTGTTAATGGTTAATAAGAACTATATATATAAAAACTTGAATTTTTTTTCTGTAGTAGGTATGTAAAAGCGATATTTTGTTTAGCACCTTCTTTCAAATAATAATTTATACGAAATCGCGTATTATCAGTGTGTGTTGTAATATGTATTAAATCACTGCATCACTGCATATTATAAAACAAAGTCTACAAATTAGAAAAACTTCTGAACGGATTTTCATGCAGTTTTCACTAATATACAGAGTGATTCATGAGGAAGGTTTAGGTGTATAATTTGTTAAGATTTTGTGTAAATTGATTGAAATATGTTGGTGATTGTTAAAAATGTCTCTGCTACCAGTGCGAAGCCGGGGTGGGTTGCTAGTATTTAATAAATTAGCGCAAAATAAAAAATTAATGGCTATTGTTTATTCACGGCAAAGGATTTGTTGCACAAAAGTTAATTTATTGTATAAGGTTTATTGATGGAAATTGGTTAAAAGGCTGAATGGATTATTCAATGCGTGGTTTGAAATGCATTACACAAATTAAATAAACCAGCCAGAGGAATATAATCATCATACAATCAATCTCCTTCATTTCCCTTCTCATGTCAACGAATATAAGATGAGAGTGGTTTGGATACTCAACACATCTCAGCTTGACTTTTTGACACAGTATTTCATCGTAGAGACACTATTTTTTCCACTTTACGAGAAAAAAATTCACTAATTTTACAATATTTAGTTTTAGAATTTTTTCTTTAAAATAATACTATCAATATGTCAACGTCACACATTACGAGTATTCTTATGAACTGGTCCAAAGAACATAATGCTTGTGTTATAAGTGAGTTCACGTCGGTAAGGTATTAGGTGAGGTTTCACTTGATCGCAAGTCCAACATCTTAGTTATTACGCTATCGTCGCTTCTAGTTTCTACCTAAGCAGAATTAGTAAAATATACAAAAGTCAGAGACTATTTGTCATCAAAATTCTCTTGTATCATTGTCTAACACTAATGTACTTATCGACGCTTCACTCCAAACTCACTGATCGTAATCGACTTAGCTCACTAGATTGAATAATTTATTACCTTCAAAAACATTAGTATTTAGTACACATCAATCACTATAAGAAGTTTTTGAGATAATCCAATTTCTTAAACTTTGGTGTGTAATAGCTATTTATGAAATATTTGTAAGAAGTTTACACAAAATTTAATTTTATTTATACACACATTCAATTAAAAAACATAATTATTTAAAAGTAATAATCTATAAGATGCTTTATTTTTTGTCATTTGTGTCTTTCATATCATTACTTGCGGCTAAGGTTTCTTCTCTCCTTACATCACATACTGTAATGAAATATCTATGAACATACCAATAAATCAAAACTCAAACGAGAGCGATAAAGATCTATTGTGAACCTCTCGTCGGTACTATAATATCACAATCAAAAGCCTCACTAAATACTATTCAAGCTCCTTGGGGTATTTCAGTCAGTTGAAGCACTCCAACTATCCAATATCTGTCAGGTACTGCTTGTTTGGCGTCCATTCCTATTTGCTGTATTGATCAATTATTTTCGGGTAATTGAATTTGTTTCATCTTATTCTCTGTTAGTATGGGATCGTTCGTATTCGAAGGAATAATAATTTAATAATTTACTATAAACCAATCTCTCGAAATAGGAAGAAGCTTTGTTATTTGTATTTACAATATTTTCCATCCTTCTTGCGTAGTCGGTGAAAAACTAATTAATTTGAAATACAATTATTTATTTAGTATTTCGGTAAACAGGTATTATTATTATTTCTCTATATTAATCTTAAAACTTATAAATTACATTTTTAAATTTGTACAAAACAAAATATATTGATGTTTAAAAATTTTAAAAATAGTAGACCACCGACGTCGGGTGCAGAGACCAAGACACCGGTGGTTAGGGCTTCAAAGACAGGAACCTCCTCACTATATGGGCCGTGTTGACGAGAACTGCCATCTGCATCAGTCCCTTGATCCAGCCGTCTAACGCGAGCCTCTTAAGGTGTTGATGTTATTATTATAATATAAGGAGAAACTCTTACGACACATTATGACACATACCACAAATAAAACTGTTTTATGTACGATGAGGAAAAGTTGAAGTTATAGTACTGTATTAAACTGTCAGCAGTCTTCATTAGCGTTATCTATGCAGGATGTTTTGTTGTTGACTGTTATTTGCTTTATAATTATCCCTAAAGTCTATATAAACACTTTTAAAATTGCAAATTGTTCTTAAAAATGCAGTTTATATGTGTGATACAAAGATATATATTATTCCGTTCTATTTATTGGCAAGTTAAAAATAGTTTATTTTTGTACCTATAATTCCGGGAACCAAGGCGGCGCAACTCCTTAAAAAGTTTGTAAATTTAATAAAAAAGCACTATAATTAAAACATAATCCATTCCATTCATTAGGTATTTTAAATAATTTTGTAACACTTGATTATAAGCATTATATTTATTAAATTATATTTTAGTAACAAAGAGCTTCAAACATATTGAAGGACGGTGAAAATCAGACTTTAGAAAATCTTCAAGATCACAAGTGAATGGCAATTGATTGGCATATCCCAACGAACATTGTTCATAGCCATTTCGCACAAAAGCCTTTTTCAATTTATGAGACCGAGATCTGTCGCACGCTTTTACGCAATCTCGATTGAGGATTTCAATCAACGTAGAAATTTTGTTACCTATGTAACATTCAAACCTATATTATAGTAAGGTAGGTACTGGCAAATTTATTCTACCATACTTAAGAAATTGATTCAAATTCACTATGATATATATCACCGCACACCACCACATCAAACATGTTTATAACATTATTTTAGAGAATGTGCAGGCATCATAACAATCGCCATATACGTTGTGACTTTTTCGAGATTTCTGAAGTAGCTTAGGTTAGCTACTTCAGATATCTCAAAATAAAGTCTTAGTGACCGGGTCAGGTGGTAAGGTGACTAAAATATTTTTATATTGTCTTAGTTGAAAGCGGCCTTTAATACTGCATTGGTTTTATTCTAAAGGGTAGTCTTGGTCTCTAGAAATGTACCTTTAGCCTTCTAATTGCTTTTTCCTCTTCTTCTATAAGCTACAGTTTTAAATTCACTCCACCTATAAAACTACTGTCCTAAGGACAAGCTAAGGTTACTACTTAATAATAATACTTTACTCAAGGAGGGAGACGCTCATTCTAATAAATAGTGAACCTTATTTCCGATTCAAATGGCGTACTAAAGCATTGGCAATCTGAAAGATTTGATCCTGACCGTTCGATTTAGACATGAACTGACTTTTACATCGACAATAGGTACTATTGAATGTCGAAATGTTTTGATTTATCAATATTTTCTTTTAAACATTGAATGTATTCGATTTTGTGTGATCGTACGACCAAATAACAATCGTTTGGGACAAAAACTTTATTATAAAGACTATTTCATCACAAACACTTTGTGGCTTTACAAACGCGCACATAATAGATAAAAGTACACCCTAATTCAAAACAAATACTTGTGGATCAGAAAAAATATTTTTCACATGTGATGATAGAAAAGATCATTTAATACACATAACAAATATGCAGATATGCAGTGAAGATAAATGTTTCGACGTGTAGTACAAACTTCATGCGCTATACGCTAAACGGCCTCTATAGTGCGACACATCGAGTAGGGCACAGAGAGCACGTTCGGTGCCACGATCCCTGCAGGCATAATATGTACATGAAAAAAAATAGGCAGTCATGGGACTGCCGACAGAAGTGAAAACTTAAACGAAACGACGAACTTAAAACGTCACATTAACAGGTTGGTGACATTAATTTATAAAGAGCTGACAGAACTCAATGTTTAGATTAGCGCCCTCTAGTGGATGTTTATATGTATTATTAGCGTGACGGTCACGAGTACAATTCACTGGAGTCTCTCTCTCCCCCCCCCCTCCCACCTCCCCTCTCCCTCCCTCCCCCCCTCCCACCTCCCCTCTCCCTCCCTCCTTCCCTTCCTCCTTCTCTCCGTCCCTCCCCATGTCACTCTGACGTTGTACATGTAAATATAAGAAGAAACTCGCCTCCGCCTTACGAATTTTCGATCTCGTCATAAAAATATTTTTTTAAATATACTATGACACATTTTCCATCCATTTCACAGGGTCACGTGTCCTGACGCGAGTTTAACATTTTTTACCCATCCCAAAAATTGCACAACGCCGCTAAAGAAGTTTTCACTTCAAAAAAAGTTTAATATACAAATGAAGGCATAGTGTATCAATTCTATGCATTAATTTGTCCTTAAGTCACTTATGATTTTAATTTTACAACTATCTGAAAAATTGTGACGTTTCGTCAAAATTGAACCCTGTGTTGCTTATTAAGTCAAGTTTTTTTTTACCTTCCAACCAGGCACAAGGCCTAGAACTCATTATTGTAATCTGTGGCTATCGCTAAATTACAAACAGTAGAGAGTCCGCACAGTTCTGTTGTAAAATAAACTTCTTGTACGTTTGTGGTTTAGGTATTCAGTATTATGTTCTTGTATACCCATAATAAAAGTACCATCATCCATTATAGTTTTCCTTTTATTTGTATTATTTATTTTAATTTATTTATAAATCATGAGAAACAAAGATTATTAAAAAGTTTATATTTGTTGGAAAGTGACAAGTTCATCATATATTTAAGATAAAACACTCCAGCAGAAATCACAAATTCATTGCCATTCTATAAAATCAATATTTTTTAGATCCATCGCTATTCTCGCAAACCAGCGATATATGTAAATAATTTTCTTCTCTCCATTTGTTATTGACAATATTACATACTGTCTTCTAAACAGTAACAGTTATCGATTTTGTAAACTCTTTGTTACATTATTACACAGGTATCCAAGTTACTATTGTACCAAACTATTTAAGTATGTACAAGTTTATAACATAAACGTGGATATATGAGTTTAAAGTTATATAAACAACCGCCGAGCAAGCTTCGTGAAACGGTTTTATGTGTCATCATTACGTTCAGTAAAAATAACTTTTATGTCAACGTGTTATTTAGGAATAAGTACAGTTTTATCCTTTGAACAATAACTAGTACTAACTACTTTGGGTAGGTATTTATGCTTGCCGTAATGATAAAAAAAAACTGATTTCTCTTTAAATGTTGTAGTGCAACGTTTAATTTGCAATTGCTACATTAAAAACGTAATACTTAGACTAATGTTAATACTATTCTATTTTGTAAGTTTCAGGGGCTAACAGTTCAACTAATACCGGTTTAAATGTTTTAAAAAACACAACGTTTAACAGCGATTGTGGAGTACCTAAAAGGTTTAAAGTACACAACCTTGATGACCGAATTCTGTGCTCTCTCCAAATTTAGCTTTTTATTTGTAGCATCTCTCTATGGCCACTGATTTGACTGCATACCCGTACGAGTAAGGTACAGTATCCATTTAGCTCATCACTATTCATGATATTAATCTTGACCTGTTGTTTTCGATCAGTCAGATAGATTTTAAAAAAGGAAAGTGCAATTCATCTTATCCCAATCTGCTCAAGCCTTTAAAAAAGGATAGAACCGGAGATGGTCTCACAAGCTTTTTTTGAGATCTTGGAAAATAAACTAATGCAATGTAATAATTTATTTTCCTCACCTACATTAGTTGTGATTTCATTGGTTCGTTCCAAAACCACACCTTATGTGAAGAGGCCCTTCCTGAATATGTATTGAGTCTTTGATAAGGTATTATATTTGTTGAGATTATTACTAAGTCTGTTGTTTAATAGTTTTTTAATAGGTATTTTTTTTAAACTGATACAGGTTGATAATTATTGACATTGTTCATGTCTCCACCCGGGAGTAATCACTGATCGTTTAAAACCAGTAGGAAACTGACCTGTAATTGACTTATTAATGGTACAATGGATTTCTTTAAAAACTTAGTAGGTATCGGATCTCATCATACTGAATGAAATTCGAGTATAATCGGAATAGAAAGACCTGTTTTGTGCAAGTGTATTAAATTTATTATGATGCTGACACCACAGCGACTGTAGTAACTAAACTAAAAAGCGATGATAAACATTTTGTGCCCCGCGTGTGAATAAGGTGATAGTGTAAAAGTCTTTAGATCCGATAAAAGTCAGCCTGGTAATTGCAACTGTAATTTGATTTTAGAACTGGTAAATTTCGAAAAGGTTTTTAAACCAATATTAAAATTGCCATAATGTGAAAGAAAGTAAAATATTTTTTTGTATCTTCTACAAGTTAACACAATAAACATACGTCTCAACACTTGGTATCGAAGCTCAAATACAAAGGCTGCACTAAAAGTATCGGGAATGGAATATTTCCACTATTCCTATCATATTAAAATCTTTTTAATTGAAAACTCCTTGGTTTTAAAAATCGAATACCATTTATTTATTTTAAAAAAAGATTCTCGGTCTTCTCACAAGGTCTTCTCAAACTTGTTTAGTCGTTGAGAAAATGGAATTGACTCGAGAAAATTCAAGGGCGATGATTTATTATGACTTTCGAAGCGGTTTAACACAAAAACAGTGTGTTGACCGGATGCTTTCTGCATTTGGTGATGAAGCCCCATCCAAAACCACAATTTAGCGCTGGTTTGCTGAATTTCAACGTGGACGTGTCAAGCTCAGTGATGATCCCCGTCAAGGTCGTCCAAAAACTGCAGTCACCCAAGACAACGTTGATGCTGTGCGCAAGCTGATTGAGGAAGATCGACATGTGACATATACAAATAATGTTGCATGAACAATTAGGTGTAAAAAAGTTGTTTGCCCGATGGATACCGCATTTGCTCTGTGAAGAGCAAAAAGCGGCTCGCGTTACTTGGTGCGTCAGAACTCTCGAAAGATTCCACGCAGGATCGTCAAATGCTGTATACAACATTGTATCAGGTGACGAATCCTGGATATACGCGTACGAACCCGAAACAAAAAACCAGTCACGAGTTTGGGTGTTCGAACATGAGTTAAAGCCAACTAAAATTGTTCGTTCACGGAGTGTTGCAAAACAAATGGTGGCCACGTTTGTCTCCAAAACCGGCCATGTTGCGGCTATTCCTCTTGAGGGACAAAGAACGGTTAATGCAGAATGGTATGCTAGCATTTGTTTGCCACAGGTCGTTTCCGAACTCCGTAAAGAGAACTGCAACCGCCGCATCATCCCCCATCACGACAATGCGAGTTCTCACACCGCGTACAGAACAAAAGAGTTTTTAGAGCAAGAAAACATAGAATTATTAGACCATCCGCCGTACAGTCCCGACCTAAGCCCTAATGATTTCTATACTTTCCCTAAAATAAAGAATAAATTGCGTGGTCAGAGATTTTCATCACCTGAAGAAGCTGTGGACGCCTACAAAACGGCCATTTTGGAGACCCCAACTTCCGAATGGAATGGTTGCTTCAATGATTGGTTCCATCGTGTGGATAAATGTGTCAAATTTCGCGGAGAATACTAATAGCGCGGATAATGTTGTGTCACTTCCTTGATTCCCGAAATTTTCAGTGTAGCCCTCGTAGGGTACCTGCGTCAGCTATCGTCGCAGATCGCTCTGCAACGCTGGTATTCTCGCAGGCCCCAATTACAATAAGAACATAATTATAAGCAATAAATATCTAAGAGTAAATTATTTTATATTCATAATTTATATATTAATAAATGCTATAGAAATAATCATATACTATATATGGATGTCGTATTAAACTTTCATCTAGTCTATTTTGAAGCTAGATTTATAGAGTTAGATAAAATATTGAAACTTGCGAAGTAAAAGAATAACACGGTCCAGCAGATCTGGTAACTGAGTTTCTTAACTGTCAACACAGAAAAGTAAACTTGTCTCTTGAGACAAAAATAGTGTTAAGTTTTATTAAGTTAATTCCCCTTAATAATAATTGTTCATAATTAGAGACTAAAATTCTTTTCAAAATATATTTTTACTGGCGAAACTACGCTTACAATGTTGGCGTAGCGTGACAAAGGCAAATCAAATTAAGCTTTATTTATCGAATTTGTACCCCGAACTCAATATAAAGAAGGCTGGCTCACAAATGTGCACAATAAATTCATAGTTGCCTGCATAGAAAAAGAAATTTTACGAAATTACACCAAATTGACAAATTTCAGTCAACGTTTGGGTAGCAGTGGACGTAAAAAATTAGCTTTTAAAATTCCGGTAAATAAAATGACGGCACGAATTAACAAACATAAATAAACTTCAACAAATTGTGCTGTCTCTTATTTAAAAATAACTCTTTGCATGCCAGCGCGGTCACGGCTTTTCGTGCGTTGCACTACATTCCACCAAATATTTACTCTGCAATACATCGTGGATCTTAAACACGTGACACGTAATAGTGTTGATGTTTGTCTTAAGCGTAATTCTTATTACAAAACAAATTCTTAATTAAATATAGGTTGGTACTGAGTACCCCGCTTAGATTTCAACTTACATATTTTATACTTTTTCGCTTATAATAATATTAATAGTATAAGCTTCGTATAAAAACTGTCCTACTACTGAAAACGGACCTAACTTTAATATTAGGAAAGTGGTAAAGGTGTAATCCATTACGTCGCCCTAATGCGATTGAGAGACTTCACAAGCCTGCAAGTACATTAGCACTTCCTTGAATGGTGGAGACGGATATTGTGAAGCGACCGACATACCTGAGAAGGCAGAATGATCTCGAAGATTTTAAGCGATAGTTTTAAATATAAAACTCAAAGTTTTTGTTTAGACAACAGAAAGGAAAAGAATGAATATTTCGTAACGGGCTCTCGAATTTAAGTCTTTGAATAGTTTCGCAAATACATCTGCCATCTTTATTACACGGACATTAATTTCGGCCGTTGCTTTCTCGAGATTTGTTGTCGCATTTGTCAGAGAGCTCCCCTTTTGTCTTTAAGATATTTCACCCAAATGTGGACAAAATAGAAACATCAACATTCTACACATTCCATCCCATATCGCTAATCATTTGTCTTGTAAGTCTGAGTGCCACTTTATGACCCTCCTTGACTCCGGTGATGTCATTTGAGGGATTCCTCTCAAGCTCAAGCTATTAACCCGGTCAGTTTTATTAACTTAGATCACGTGATTCATTGAAGGTAGATTAATTAATCGTACACGTGACCTCTTGAACTATTGATAAAGCTGAAAGATTTAACCTTGTTGAGAGGTAATGAAATTGTAAGTCATATTTTAATGTTTTCGGTCATTAAAATACTTTAATAGCATTTCTACAATGATTTTTCTCATTACAACTTTAAAGGCAAATGAGTAATATTCTTTTTAGTTTACAAGATAAAATTATAGCAATTCGACGTACAAGCAAAGTTGTCAACTAAGAATTATATACACCGCGAATAAAATTCATACTATGGTGTAATGCTTAAATTGTTTTGTTTGAAGTTTTTCCCACCGTGGCTATGAAAGTAGGTTTTTCTTTATAATTTAATACCATCTAACCATAAAACGTTCACTGCTGAGTATATGTGTCATAAAAAATATTAAAATATTTAATTTTAAGCAACCGTTTTAATCTTTTAAACCAAATAATAAATAAATATTTATTTCATTGGTTATATGGTTCATATGGAAAACGATGCTGTCAAATATATTGAAATTCGGAAAGCGCATTACATCTAATCCCCATTTTAGAAAACATATAGAGTTATAAGAACACTATTTGGAAGGCTACAATGATTTTGTTAACAATAAAAAACAGTTAAAAGTTTATTATCACCAAACTTTAACTGGTACAGTGCACTATTTGAGAACAATGGTAGCTTATCTATGTACATTTTAAGTACGAGTCTGACACGCCCCTTAGTGCACAAGTTTCACTAGTACTTGTCTGGTTTTTACCGGAACCTTTACGCTTTTCCAAAAAGGGTCTTGAAAGACAGACAGACAGACTGATGGACAACGAAGTGATCCTATAAGGGTTCCTTTCCTTTGAGTAACGGAACCCTAAAAATAAGAAATAAAAATATCCCGTTGTGGTAAAATGAAATTGTTACACAACAGGAGTTAAACTAATATAAATAACGGAGCAGGTATTAAAACCGGAGGCATAATACGAGAAATACAACTAGTTCCTTTTGCGGTTAGTTCCTAAATTTTATATTACTTAGGCTTCAATAACATTTTATCAATATATATAACATTTTATCAATACAGGTAATGTTTGTAAGTTTTATAAAAAAAATTCGATTTTTTTTTTAAATTTTGGTGAATTGCGTTCGTGGTCATAGGTGAAATTTCCACCCGTAACCACGATCGGTGCAATTCGATTATCATGGTTAAGTCCCAATTCATACATCTAATATATACAAGTCGCGAAAGTTTAAAAGGTTTTAAAAAGTTTTTAAAGTTCATAACAAGTAGACATACCTTCACATAACTAACATTTCTCAGTTTAGTTGTAGGAGGTTGCATAGTATTTCCATAGAAAATATATCACAAAGTACTATTGTGTGCCCTTGCAAGCGATCCTTAGATCCAAGTTCAACGATATTGCAGTACACGGCACAAAGGAAGCTAAGCCTTGTACACGTAATTGTGTTATTCAGTCTCAGATCACCTTGGGGCTTTCTATTTTTATTAAATGTAGTGGCTTATACCGAGTTTGTTTTTATAAGACAACTTTCACACTCGGGAACTGTCCACGTATCCTGGAGATAAACACAATTAAGAAATAAGGATAAACATCTTGATTTAAAAACACACTCACTGACAGAATATTGGTTAGCTTTAACAGCAATGAACTGTTTTGTAGAACACAGGGTTTGTTTAAAACGTGACAGTGCATTAATTGTATAACTAATTTAAAGAGTTGACGATCTATACTTATAATATAACTTTTACAGGTCCAGTTCTGTACATTAAAGATATTTTGAAAATTTTTTTGGGGGGTACTCTGTAATCGACACTGATGCCAAAACTATATTTTTTTAATATTTTGTCTGGCTGTCTGTCTATCTGTCTGTATAATGGCCTGAAACTACTAAACGGATTCAAATGAAACTCGTCAAGATTAGAGTTCATACTACGAAGTAAGAAAATAGGATACTTTTGATCTCGAAATTCAGGACGGTTTCCTTAAGAGGTGGGATGAAAGTCATAATGTGAACTTCGTTGTAATTCATTAACACGCAGTCTGATTGCAATCATTGTTTTTTTTTTTGTTGTAAAGAAGGTACATTGAAGATTGACATGTAATCTTCTTTCTTCCATTTCCGTTCCGTAAATTTGTAGACGTTCAGTTTGTCGCTTTGGTTGCTTCACGTAAAGAGTACATAATAATCGCGGAAACGTATTATGCACAAGTAATGTGAGTAATTCGGAGTAAAATTTAATATTTAATTTTTCACAATCGGTTCTCTCTATCCATGGAAAAAAGAATTCAAAGATTTCAAGAAAAGTTTATACCACACGTAACGACATCTGTTGGTCCTAAGTAATACTAACTATATTATAACGTTAAATGGTCTTAACACCGCAGTTACATACACAACAATTTCTAGGTTATGTGCACTTTTAGAAAGTATTAAATTTAATATTCTTTTTTTGGTTTATTGTGTAAAAATATTTATTCTTGAATTCAAGAATTAACACTTTCATGAGTGGTATTCATACTAGTCGGGCATCCCCGAAATATACACGTGAGTAAAACCGTATATCCTAATTAATTATTAAATTATTTGTATGCGTTTATAAAATAACAAGTTCGTTCCGTTATGGCAGATTTTCTATCTTAGGATCGCCTAGGGAAACGCAGAGCGCGGTTATCTGCTGACTAGGGTAGGCGAGATAGTTTATCCGTTAAAAAAATCTCCCGCCTACTTTTTTACGGGACAATTACGAACAAAATAGTAGAATTTAGCTGAGTATATTTTTAAAAAGCAAATTTCCACGGAACCTATGTGGAAAAAAATGCTAAAAGGTATATAAAACAGGTATTTTGCGACATACAAAAGCGAAAAAAAAAATTTTGGTAAACGTAAACATTGTAAAAAATCAAACAAACACATTGTAAAAAATCCTGCCTAAAGGAATCCCCCCTTTCAAAAAGAGGTGCTACGCCTATTATAAGCGACATATTGCTGTACTCCACGATAGACGCGGACAAAGACGCGGCCACAGTTAATACTATATATGGATGTGGATATGCGATCGTAAGGCTTTTCCTGTTTTGACAGGGCACTAAAGAATTTAAATAAATTAGTAAAGAACAATTAATAATAACTAAAATGTATGTTACGACCGTTAGAATTTGTCTAAGTCACTGTTCCCCCTAAAAACACACAATTTATCGCTGGTTTGCTGAATTTAAACGTGGACGTGTCAAGCTCAGTGATGATCCCCGTCAAGGTCGTCCAAAAACTGCAGTCACCCAAGAAAACGTTGATGCTGTGCGTAAGCTGATTGAGGAAGATCGACATGTGACATACCGCGAAATTCAGGCAAATTTAGACATTGGCATGAGTCAAATACAAATAATCTTGCATGAACAATTAGGTGTAAAAAAGTTGTTTGCCCGATGGACACCGCATTTGCTCTGTGAAGAGCAAAAAGCGGCACGCGTTACTTGGTGCGTCAGAACTCTCGAAAGATTCCACGCAGGATCCTCAAATGCTGTATACAACATTGTATCAGGTGACGAATCCTGGATATACGCGTACGAACCCGAAACAAAAAAACAGGCACGAGTTTGGGTGTTCGAAAATGAGTTAAAGCCAACTAAAATTGTTTGTTCACGGAGTGTTGCAAAAAAAATGGTGGCCACGTTTGTCTCCAAAACCGGCCATGTTGCGACTATTCCTCTTGAGGGACAAAGAACGGTTAATGCAGAATGGTATGCTAGCATTTGTTTGCCACAGGTCATTTCGAACTCCGTAAAGAGAACTGCAACCGCCGCATCATCCTCCATCACGACAATGCGAGTTCTCACACCGCGCACAGAACAAAAGAGTTTTTAGAGCAAGAAAACATAGAATTATTAGACCATCCGCCGTACAGTCCCGACCTTAGCCCTAATGATTTCTATACTTTCCCTAAAATAAAGAAAAAATTGCGTGGTCAGAGATTTTCATCACCTGAAGAAGCTGTGGACGCCTACAAAACGGCCATTTTGGAGACCCCAACTTCCGAATGGAATGGTTGCCTCAATGATTGGTTCCATCGTATGGAAAATGTGTCAAATTTCGCGGAGAATACTTCAAAATTTAAAACATTTTTAAATGGTAATGTTGTGTTACTTCCTTGATTCCCGAAATTTTCAGTGTAGCCCTCGTATAAGGCTTTATTTAGTTGATATACTTGTAATTCTGTCCACAGATGACAATAGTACTCCATGCGGAGACGGTCTTGCGACTTTTGTAAGAGGGTGAAGTACTGCTCGCACGCCAATCATTTTGTGTCCATGCTTCTGTCTTCAAATAATTGTGTTACGAGTTGTACTGTAATCGATTAACAGTAATATTAATTTATGTATAGTTTATAGCAAAATATTGCAAAGTTTTAGTAGCAAAAATATATCTCGATCAATATAAAACCTATATCAAAGGTTAATGATACGTAAGGGGCAATTGACCTATAAAGAAAAGTGAGTTTAGCTTGAAAGTTAAAAATACATGAAACGTTGACGTCAATGTTCAGTTGAGTCTTTAAATATACTTAAGCTAGTTATTTTTCAGCAGCTTTATTAAGTTTTTACAACCAAATTTATTGCTGAAGTTTTTGTGCGTGTATATTGTGTAATTTTCATGAATAGTACATTAACTCGTTTAGTCAGTGCAACAACAGATCGTATTCACTAAAGCATAAAAATTGTATTAATGAGACTGTTATGAAGATTCAGTGCCCTCAATATATCATAATATATAATTTACGGATATCAAATGAATCCGAGTCGGGTCGGTCGTTAATATTCCACACAGCTTTTTAGCGTTTCTAAATGCGGAGGAATGAAAGCAAATTTCTATATTCTTGAATGCTATGTTTGTATCCATTTATGTACGCAAAAAGCGTTTAAGTAATTCAATATGCTTACTGTCCGTTGACATGTATTCTTTTCAAAATAATAAGAGAAATACCACAGTTAGTAGAGCACAAGAACTGTGCTCTGTAACAAGTAATAACAAAGTATATGCGTGGATAGTGAATGCCGTAATACTCAAGTATTATTTGATAGGTGTGTCCTATTATGGAGACGTTTTCGTAAAATTTGTTTTGAGAAAAAATTTCAGTGAAGATTTATAAAAAGAACATGTACGTACTGTACGTTCAATGTACCGTGGACTTTTTAGCGAGACTCATTTTCAGCTACGAAAAACTCAAACATAGCTACAGAATAATATTCCCGACTTCATAAGACCTAAAGAATGCTCCTAACCAGTCCAGTCCTAAATATGTTGAACTACGAATTGTGATGAGCACTTTTAGACGTAGCTTTGCTTCTACAAAAATATGTGCATTGTAATGTTAATAAATGTCTGATAACAGCTCTTAAACTTTACTACTTCTGTAATCTCTAGAATGCACTCTCGGAATATAATATATAATGTACTCGAATGTACGTACTCACCTAAGTGCTCTGAGGTAATCATAAGATTCTGCGTAGAGGACGTATGTATATACACATATAAGCACATATTTTCTCCGTAATATCGTAACGTGCTTCGTTGAGTTTAACAAAGAGTTTGTTGCTCCTTTTCCTTCACACAGCCAAGATAAGTAATTTTCTCCTCAGTAAAAAGTGACACTTTTCTTGCAGCTTTATTGTCGTAAATTATGTTGATTTATCCTACAATTTATTGTCTAGACTCTAAAGTACTAATGAGATTGAGACTTTCTTCTACGTTGCGATATCCTTTTAAGTTCTGCAGTAAAATTACTCTTAAAAATTCTAACAAAGCTGGACATTTTATGAGTCATTACTAATAACAATAAAATTTATAATGTGAAATACTGAAACGAAATGAAACGTTGTTTTTTATTGGTTTTTCATTATTCGACTTGCATATATTAAAAATAACGTTGAGAAGCAGGGTTTTAATAGGCATTAAACAGTTGTTGTTTTGAAATAATCAGAACATTAAAGAGATATATGCGAAGTGACAAAAAATATATAATTTCCAGCCGCCAAATCCAAAGGTTCCTTAATTCTATAGGTATCTGGTATAGTAAGTATTGTATTCCTGATTATAAATTGCCAAAACTACTAAGCATGGGGATGGAAAAGTACGGGTCACCTCATTTTGACGCATATTCAATGCGAGGTGACCCGTACTTTTCCAACTTAATTGTATGAAAATAAACAAAATTCTAGTTACGAATAATAACATGATTTTAAGGTAATAAAAATACATCTCACCAAAACTGTTAACAAAGTACGAATCTTGATATTTTAAAATAACATATACAGAAGGAAACGAAAGCGAAACAAAAGAAAATTTAAAAACCGTGCATGTCTTCGGTCTCGCATACCTCCAAGAACATAATAACAGGCTATTAGCCGCAGTATTTTACAAGGGATTCCTGAAGCTTTGCTTTATAATCGACTTTACAAATTGCCTGTGAACGCCAGTGTTTTTGAAACGTTCATTTATTTTAGTATTGTGTTTAATTTGTATTCCATTTTGTTGTTTCAACATGTTAGTTATAAGTTTATCAAACCGTTTTCTTTCTTTCATAGATAGTGTTTGATTTATAATTAGCAATTACTGGTTATTACAGTAATCTAGAACTCCAATAATGTTATAACTGTCAAATTTTGTGTAGAGATTTGTATCTTTACTACTCAACTGCGCCCCAACTTCAGGATAATTTTGTATGAAGTTTGACAGTAATAAACAGTATACTGATTTAACACAAAGACAGACGGAGGACCTATATGGTCAAAGAAGCACACGAAAGCTGGACTGTCAATAAAGGACTATAAAACGTAAGTCAAAAGGTAGAATTTGAAAAAGCAAGAAAGATAATGTCATGTTTTTAAAAGAACACCAGTCGTTGTGGGCCTCTTTCTTTAAGTTACGTGGATGAACGGCCGTCCGTTCACGTAACCGTTCTCCTAAAAATACAAGGCGCTCTTCCAAAATGTAAAGTGCAATGGTAGTGATGTATAGACGTTATAATACTTATAACAAACGTGAGTAAGGACCATATTATTGCAAGTGACCAAAGGTTACGATAAGTTATATTGGTAAATACATAAACGAGCACACATATAAAATATCTTTTAAACCCAGACACTTTTACAGGAAGGAATAAAATGAACAATAAACAATGAACAACATTGAAAACGATGAACAATTTCATTTACATAAAACAATCAAACGTAACCTTTCTGTGTACAAATATAACACAAACTGCCGTTTGCGATAATATCTTATAACAATAAACGAGTTATTGCTCTTAAAATTCTTCGCATCAGTAAGATTACAGAGATTGAATTTAAAGGTTAGTAAAATGGACTAGTTTTCATTTCTAATTGCGGTATTAAATCAGAATTCAGCGAAGCATGGACTACAAAAAAAGACACTAGGCGGTGTGTAGCAGCGTAACGTATTCACATTGAATTACCAACACAGGACTCCTCTGTTCTTTTCGTGAGGCGTTTATGCTTTTGACTCCAGTTCTATCAAGGCGGGCGTGGTCTACATTGTGGCTTAATCGATTATTATGATTGACTGACTAACTGACTTGACTGAGTAATTGATATACTCACTATAAGCGGAGCGAACAGTTTAATGTCTTTTTGTTTTCCGACCTCAGCTCTGACATAAACCGTTGATTTACACACAAAAAATAGTGTCAGCTTGATCTTTATTACTTCTGCCTGAGTTCTAAAACACAACGCAACCCGCCCAGCCAGGCTATCAGTCCTCCCCATTCTTCCACATTACGCTTACTGGTTAAGTGAGCTACACTCTGGAACTACCTGACCAAATCAATCGACTGAGCGATCGACTGATTTATTCATCTTTTATGATTTTGAAGACAAAAAAGTAAAATGTTAAAACATTTATATTAAAGTTTATGTTACAAAACCAGCCAAACAGCATTACCGTATTTCTTTCAATTATCACATGAAGGGTGACACGTTCTCAAATACTGTCAAGATTTGGAAAAGATAAGCTCAGCATCTAGCTCAATTTGCATGTGAAATGTGAGGTTTAGGGTAAAAGTCGTTTTCGATAAGACTCGAGAACTACCCTTAAGGAATTGGCACTCTGTGATAGTATATCGTGTTAGGAATGTTTCAACAACGTCTGATGTAATTTTATGTCACGTCAAATGTTTTCTCGTCAAACTTGAAGTAGTAGTTGTAAATTGGTACATTATGGTTTATGTAACCAATCGTGAAACCAGTGGTGTTACTTATATTTCGCTATTGACATAGCATTGTTTATTTTGATTGTATTAGTGTTTTGATTATTTTTTCAAATAAAGTCCCACTCTCCGTTTAAAAAAATAAAATTCTCATTCGTTCATTCATTCTGTTCGTCTGTTACAGAAAATAAGCATATTTATTCCTTAACAATATCTCTGTTTCTTTTAGATTGTTTGCCGATATTCATTATATTTTGCCCTTTTAATTTTGTTCCTAGAAATTGAATTATGGTGGAGCCAATTTATGGATATATTTGTAACCATCAAGGGATTTTTCTTTTTATTATACGATCGAGCAGACGGGTCACCTGATGGTAAATGACTACCTCCGCCCATGGTCACGTGCAACTCAAGAGTCACAAGTCTGTTGCCCCACCCTTTAAGGTGGGAGTAGGGGTAGAGGGGGGAGAGAGGGGAAGGGTGGTTATAGGGGAAGGGCGGGAATAGGGGTGAGGGGGGGGGAGAGTGCAGGCTTGTTGCCTCCGGTAACCTCACTCACACGGCGAAAAGCAATGCAAGCTTTGCTTCACTACCCGTTTTCTGTGAGGCCGTGGTATCACTCCGGTCGAGCCGGCCCATACGTGCCGAAGCATGGCTCTCCCACGAACAAAAACGATTAAGCTGAATTTTAAAAATCCAAATTTTGAAGGGATATTTATTTCTTAGGTCTGTTGAAGTTTACTGGTATTTTTGACATCTTGTTGCTTAAGCTGTAACCTACATGTTGAAAAGCTCCCTTTTCTGGCCCAGCGTACCTTCTGTCGGAACCATTATTGAAACAAGTTTTAAAACACCCAAGTGCACTACGCCACGTAGCTAGTTAATTCCTTGGACTTACTTCACGGGTACAAATCGTCTTCGTTAACCGAACGATTTTTTAAAGGAGTGCTCGGGCGCACTGTGGAAGTTACTGTGGAAACATCAAAACCTAAGGAATTTACACATAGGTATAATAAGTACGTGCATACCTTGAGTAGGTATGCCTAAACTCAGAATAACTGTCGGTGAATCATGCAAATAATTATATTGCTGTGACTCAGAGGATGAGCCGTACCAGGAAAGAAGGATCTAATTTCTAGGGAAGGAGGAATAAAAGATTACGCAGAGCAACTTAGGTTTTTACTGAAACCTTTAAAGTATTACAATGATATTAATAATGTAACTCGCAATAACATAATCAAACAATTAATATGTAACTATATAATAAATGTAACAAGGCACAAAAAAAAAATAAAAAATAAAAAAAACTCAGTCATTTTAAATTTAAAAGAACTGTATATACCTGGCTGAATACGATGGACTACGACACTGTGGAAAGCCTACTAAGAGTCGATAAGTGATATACGCACTTATAAAATTAAATGAACTTGCTAAATTGGTAAACAAACTTATGCCCCGACACACATATGTGAATACATTTCAACATACACATACACGCACACATTACCACACCGGTATACTCTCTCTCTCTCTCTCTCTCTCTCACACACACACACACACACGTACACACACACACACACACACACACACACACACACACAAACGCACACACACACACACACACACTCACGCGCACACACACCGCGCATTTAAATTAGTATTTCTAGTTTTACTTTTTATTTTTTTTGTATTAAAATTTATTTTATTAAATAAACAGAAACAATGAATGTTCGCATAACAAAGGGAGGACACTGGCTCTTGCAACACAGTATTTACTAGTGCAGGAATCAGAGAATCCTGAGATTATTGTAACACAACTACTGTCAATAAAGAATTATTATTGTTCTCTTTATTAACATTTAAATACATATAAATTACATTTTTAAATACATTATCATATAAAAAAAAATATATTTAAAAATATAAAAAATAGTGTCCCACCGGTATCGGGTACAGGGACCAAGCTACCGGTGGTTAGGGTTCCAGAGACAGAAACCTCCTCACTATGCGTGCCGTGTCGAGAAGGACTGCCTTCTGCATTAGGCTCTTGATCCAGCTGCCTAACGTGAGCCTCTGAAGGTGTTGGTCGAGGCTCTTAGTAATTAACCCATGGGCCGAAATGACTATCGGCACAATGATTGCTGAATCCACATCCCACATGTCGACAATCTCGTGGGATAAGTCCAAATATTTTATTTGTTTATCTTTTTCGGCTTTTAAGAGATTGTCGTCATGGGGAATGGTGATGTCAATAATCATTGCTCGGCGCTTTAATCGGTCTATTACCACTATATCAGGTTTATTGGCAACAATAGTCCTGTCAGTGATAATAGACCGATCCCAGTACAATGTTACACGACCATTTTCAAGAACTGGGTCGGGCACATATCTGTAGTACGGTAATTCCATAGTCACAAGGTTATATTTAAGAGCAAGTTGCTGATGGACTATCCTGGCCACTTGGTTATGTCTGTGCAAGTACTCGCCGTTGGCAAGACGAGAACAACCGGAAATTATATGCCTGAGGCTTTCTCCGGGACGATGACATGCCCGACAAATGTCAATCGTGCCATCCTTCAGGATATGTTTCCGATAGTTGTTCGTCATAACAACTTCATCAGTAATTGCACAGATAAAACCTTCAGTTTCTCCAAAGAGGTCACCGAAACGTAGCCAGGACACAGATGATAATAGATCTACTTCGGGCCCATTTAAGGCCCGATAAAAACGTCCATGCAGCTCTTTGCTCTTCCATACTTCCCTGCGATCTGTAATATTGAGTACTGCAGGTTTGCGCCAGTTCTCTCTACCTAAAGCAAGCGGGGTGAGTCCGTTGTCAACTGCCACAACATCCCGATGCACCTCCACGTTAACAGAGAGGAAATAATCTCTGAGATTGCATACCTCGCGGTTATGTAGTGTCTTGGCATTTAAAAAACCACGACCCCCACATTTCCGCGGGATATACAATCTCATTACCGATGAACGTGGATGGTGCATTCGGTACGCGGTTAGCAATGTACGGACTCTTCTATCCAGGGCATCAAGTTCCGTCTGAGTCCATCTAAGTATACCAAAGGAGTAGGTTAGGACTGGTATGACCCAATCATTATAGGCCCGCACCTTATTACCGCCTGACAAAAGACTTTTTAATATTTTTTTCAGGCGGCCAAAGAAGCGTTCCTGTAACGATTGCTTCATAGTCAATTCCTTTAAACCTAACGCCTGTGACATTCCTAGATACTTGTAAGTTTCGTTCGCGGAAAGACGTCTAAGGTGTGTAGAATCGGAGAGTTCCATGCCTTCAGATTCCACAATCTTGCCTCTTTTTACGTGCATGACTGCACATTTATCCACACCAAATTCCATCCTGATACATTTACTAAAGTTCTCAGTTACCTCTAGTAATTTTATCAGTTGGAAATTGCTGCAGGCAAAGAGTTTCAAATCATCCATGAAAAGGAGGTGGGATATAACCTGACCTCCTCTCCGCAAACGATAGCCTAGTCCTGAACCCTCCAACATAGTGCTGAGAGGATTCAAAGCCAGGCAGAACCACAAGGGACTCAAACTGTCACCCTGAAATATACCCCGCTTGATCTTTATATACTCGCCGTCACCCTGAGATTGTCGACATCCTGGATAACAAAGAACTGTTCTCCATTGCTGCATACATGCCTCCAAGAAAGTGCATAGAGTTGTATCAATCTTATACAACTCCATCACCTTCAGGAGCCACGTATGCGGCACAGAGTCATAGGCTTTCTTATAGTCTATCCAACATGTCGCCAGATTTTTTCGGTTACGGCGAACTTGTTGGTTAATGGTCGTGTCAATAATAAGGAGCTCTTTAGTGCCACGTGCCCCACTTCTACATCCATTCTGAGAGTAAGACATAACAGAGTTGTTGGTAACATGAGATGCTATCTTCACTCTCAGAATGGACGTCAGTAATTTATATACTGTTGGTAGACAGGTGATGGGTCTGTAGTTTTTGGGATCCATGGCACAACCAGATTTATAAAGCAGGTGAGTCACGCCTGTGGTCATAAAAGTTGGAAGCGAACCCGATTCCAAGCATGATTGAAATTGAGATGCCAAACAAACATGTGAGCTACGGAGCCACTTTAACCAAAAGTTATGCAGTCCGTCCGGTCCCGCTGATTTCCAATTCGGCAACGAACGAACTGCATAAGCTATATCGATGTTTGAAATCAATACTGGCTCCATTCTATTAATTGACTCACATGATCGTTCGACATCTCGCATCCATTCACCCTCAGTGTGAGCGACAGGCATCGACCAGATGTTACGCCAAAATGAATTCGTGATTTCAGCATCTGGTAAATGAATGTCACTCACTAAATCAGGCTGCTCCCACCTTCTATAAACCCACCTCTCATCCCTTTGGAATGTGCGATTCTGAGTATATCGGTCCACCCTTTTTTTGTACCTTCGTATGCGATTTGCCCATGCATAAACCTTCTGTTTCAGAAAGTCAATGCGCTCTGTGACTCGCGCTGTATAATCACAGGAACTGATACCAGTTCCCGAAAAAGCCCGATTCACAAAACGCATTACTCTCGGGCGTGTGTTACCCGATCTGAAACAGATAAGCTTGCCAATGAGTACCCTCGACTCAGCGATACGACGCTCAATCCTGCATTGCCACGCCGGAACAACAAGTTTGGACCGAGTAGCGGTGTCATTTCCTGGGAATTTAACACCAGCTACTCGGCATGCTGCAACAGCCGCACAATACAAAATTGAGTGTGTATCGCTGATATCTATGCTTTTTTTCAAAATAAACAGGTAACATCGAATCAAGGGTACATACTAGCGCTTTGTTTCGTTTATGCATTGGCAAACGCGGTAAACGTGGTCTACTTTCAAAACTCATGGACCGATATTCCAGAATAGCGCCTTCCAAAGTATTCCTTATTATATCAGAGTACTGAGTACTTACAGATGAAGCATCATTTTCCTCCCCTCCTTCAGCAGGATTAGGTTGCAACAATAAAGAGTCTGCATTTGTCACAATTTGTGAAGGAGGAGAAGTAGTAAGGCTAACCTGCAAGTCCGAGCGTAGCCTTTCAAGTACGGAGTTATCCAGCAAATTACATCGCTGAATGGCCCGCACTTGATCCGATAGTCTTTGCACCGAAACGTTAACAGCTGGCTCAAGTTCCTGAAACAGAGGCATCATACGATCACGATACGCAGTGAGGTTAGTTCCTCCCTCTGTAGCCACAAAATATGCTCGCATGACGTTCTCATTCATTGAACTCGTCCATTTCATGCGACGCACATTATTATTATTATTATTAATATCTTGGGGCTCCGTGTGTCAGCACGGACTACTGTCTCCCAGGGCTTCACAGGTGAGAGTCTCCTGTTTCATGGTTCCATTCTCTGAACTATTTCAAATACGACTTATTCGAATCTTGAGCACGAAGTTGCCAGTAAGACTTCTCGCGTCAAAGAAGTTTAATCATCAATCCACGAAGGTTGCAAGATGACGCGTGGAGTCCAGGTACAACAATATTCACATATACCGACAATAATATCATCTGATAATTGTTCCTACTAAAGTGGCGCTGGCGAGATGAACTTTTAAACCGAAATATTCTTTTTATATAACTACGTTAAGGTTCTGACTACAAATCTGACAATACAATAAATGTATTAGCAAGTACATAATTACAATATTATAATATTGATCTTTTTGATGTCATTGCATTTTGCTATAAACAAAAGGTCTACGTGTTGTAGGAAGTAGTTTAAATTTAGAACAACAATTTACATAAACCTCAATGTCATAACTCCAATACATTCGATTTTTAAAGATAATTTGAACATACGAGTATGCCAGTATCACGCCAACCATTCATTAAAACAATATTAATCTTATAATATCTATGATTGTTTTTATTTTTAATTTTTTCAAATTGTGTATTTTTAGACTTGAAAATTGATGGGAAAAACAATATATCTTTCGTTATTTAATTAACATTCCTACTATGTATTGTATTGTATCAAGATATAGCTTACCTTAAGAATTAAGACTAGCTTATCTGTTAGGATTTAGCGATGGTAGAAGAGGAAAGCATGGTTAAAGTTTTTTTTTAAATCACGTTAAAAAGTTACATAAAAAAATAACTAAAATTAGTCTATTGTCAAGAGCATTCAGAGTTATTGTAAAAATCTGTATTTTTAACCCTAAATATATTATTGTAAAAAGAGGGGTGTTATAAGTCTGACGTGTCTGTGTGTCTGTATGCCTGTCTGTGGCATAGTAGCTCCCAAACGGATGAAACGATTTAAGTTGTTATTGTTGCGTTTTTTTGTTTGATAGGTTACTTGACCGACAGTGTTCTTAGATAAAATTAAGAAAAATCTGTTCAGCCGTTCGAGGATTATCAGCTCTATTGTAATCGTTGAACGGATTTCCGAGTCGGGGGTATTTTAAATTTTTAATTTATTCCTAGTTTAGCTCTTACTCTAAAAGGTATAAACGCTAAGATCGGTTGTCCCTTTTTCTGTGTGTTTTTTTTTAATTGATTGATTTTAGATTCAAAAACCATTTTCTTTCTTTATTTCTGTATCGTAGCATTCCATCAAGAACCTAAAGTACGTCACATTGCACCGTTTGGTGAATCTTACCACAGGCACAAGAAAATATAATCCTGGTCTATGGAATATAATTTGACAAAAACATTGATCTTTGTTCCTTGAGGTAATAAAAAAAATAACTTTCAAAAAATGATTAACGCATTTAACACGGAAAAGTAGCACATGATGTATCTTATTAAACCGCCGGATTCGTATTGAATTATCTGGAAATGAAAACAGGAAATACTTTACGGAATGTCTAGCAGATTAATTTGCGGGATGATTTATTACGGGGCATTCTGGTGCATATTTAATTTTGAATATATTTTTTATAGGTTTTAACAGAAAGGCTGTTTTAAAAAGTATAATATAATATGTAAAAACTTATTAAAATAGTAAGAAGATAACAGGTCATTTGGTCTTGTGTTTGAAACCAACTCTCATCGTTGTAACTTTGTACGTGATGTAATGAGAGCTTACTTTCAAAATAAGATTCTATTTTAAAAGTAAGCCAGGTATATTTCTTATTTTGAAAAATAAACCTGGCTTTGCAATAAAATTTGAAAAAATATACATAATGTCATTTTAGAACTTAAACTTCCTGAGCTTTACTATCTTTTCATATAAAATTCTGTACGTGTCGTGTACGTCACTGAACCCCCCATAAACTACGAATCGCTGGACCGATTTTAATGAAATTTTTCGTGTGTGTTTTAGTGGGTTCCTAGATGGTTTAGATTTACGATTGAACCCGGTACGTGTTGCTGCGATAGGGTACCAGGATTATTTTTTCTACGTTCGGTCAGGAGAACGTTTGTCGTAATTAATAAATTGTGTAGTTTTTACCAGACGGCAATGAAGCCCAAAAGAAGGGTTTTAAGTTTGACCTGGATGTAGTTCCCTCGTAACTACTAAACGACTGAACGGATTTTGATAAATTATGTCATTGAATCAAATGATCTTCATTGCGCGAGTGTCACTGTCTATAACAACTTTAACAAAAAATTCAAATCACCGATTTTTAGCGCCAAAACGTATGTTTAAAAAAAAAGCTCCCGAATCTATCGAGTTTCATAATGATTATTAACGACAACAACAATGGCCAAACAATTAATTGGAATGTCAAGTAAATATTAAATATTAAATATTAATAAAATATTTACTACGTTATATAACTGAATTGCATTACAAAGTGTAAGTACGGCCCTAAACTACTGAAGACAAGATTCTATGTGCGTATTTCGAGCCTTAGTAACTTTATCTACATTTTAATGTATATCATCAGCCATAGTCCAAAGAAGACTGATCCCTTCTTTACTTGTACATTATGCAAACAGTTCAGAAACACGTTTTGAATTTTAACAAACTTTAGACTACACCACCTTCAGAAACTATTTTTTATGTAAAAACTAACTCGACTCTCGTGCTAGTTTCAAAGAAAAGTTTAAATCCTCTGTCTTAAACGAATTCAATGACTACGTCACATACCAAAAGAGGGTGATCTTATCTTCACAGAAATTCTAAAGAAAATCTCTAAGATTACGAAGACATATGACAAAGACGGTGACTACAATAGGATTTTGGAGTATTATCCTCCGCTGAGTATAACTAATAAGATACCAAGGGTCTGTATAGACAGGAAGGTTTATGTTTAGTTTACATAGCTGTGCTTATATTAATGATGATTTCTTTTGTTCTAGGCCTGTCAGTTTTTAGCAGAGCCAACATCTACTAATGTAAATATACTTAGTAGTTTTTTGACACGAATGCTCCTTAGATTTTTTGTTTAGATGCTTATGTAACCGACATCGTTGAGCAAGCTTACTATAAGCTTATAATTTTATAGCAAATGTAGCGATTAAATTGTTTCAGTGTTCAGTCATGTTAAAGGGATTTGTGAAAGTCGATTAACGATGAGGAAATAATCGGCCCCGTGTAAGTTAAAATATGAAAACATGATATACAAAAAGAAAATAAATAAAAAATATGTAAGAGACAGAGGTGCATGAATATATAAGCATGTTTATAGAGAGAAGAAGCATGAGTAAGTCGAAAGGTGGGTAGGCATAGAAGAAATAGTTTTTTTTTTAATAAAGATTTTACATCTCGTATGATAAATAGTTTGCCACAAGAAGAAAATCTACACTTAACAACGGGAAGTGACAGAACAGTTTTACATTTGTATATGTTTACTTTGTCTAGGATTTTACTGCGATTTAAGTTTAGGGCAAAGTAAAACAACGCTGTTATTACTGCCAATTTATTGAGTAATTCTTATATGCAAAAAATTTGTTGGTGACCTTTTTTTTTGCTACTGTATTAAAACACGATTAGGTACTTGGGTGTTAGGGTACAATTTTTGGGTACCAGTGACAGCGTAGGGTTACTGCAAGCCGGTCAATTTACCACTCCAGACATTTACAGATGTTTGCTGTATTTATTTTAGAGGCGACAAGTTGCCTACCTGGCAAAAAGCGATTACGATAACTCATTTATTCTGACAACGGTAACACTGACAATTTGCCAACCTTCTAAAAAAGCTTTGAGTTTAATTTGCAATAAAAGAAAGGGGTAATTCCTTGTTGTTAATATGGCATCCCCTTAAGAAGTTTTGGAGTCACTGTATTTCTTTTTCTTATTATTTATTTATTTTAGCTGCGATCTTTTCATTGTCTTTTTTCCACTCTTTTGGTACAAAAATAAAAAGTTTCGAAGCCTCATAAACTAAGCTTTATAAGTAAAAGTAAAAAACGATAACAATCGATTGTAATTTGATGAGATCATCTCATTTAATTCACGTTGACGGAAGATTTATAGGAAAGTTTAAATTGCCGAGACGGAAAAAAATTGGAAAGAACATTCCCAAACTGAGGTATTTGAGAATACTAAGTACAAATGTAAGTCGAAGATTTATTTTATTTAAGGGTCCACGTCCTTTATTTCTATGATTTATACATAGCCTATTACTTTACATAATATTTGCTTTCTCGAATTTGTTGTTAACCTGTACTATTACGGCTTTTGAGCTAATATTAGGTACATACCTATATCTGTTGTATCACTTACAAACTCACTGAAAAGGTTTGTAACAGCAATTGTTTAAAATCGTTATTATAGCTATTATTATCGAAAATCTTTATGGCCGAGTTATATTTTTTTTACTTTTAATATTGTACTGTATGATCAACACATTGTTATAGTCTGTTCGCATACATGTATATCATTATATTTTCAACATTTTTATAATTTTTTATTTGAAACAAATCAATTAAAGTTTTAACAACTGAAGAAATTTCTACAATGATGTTTGAGGCTGACTTACGAAGAATATAATGTTATTGTAAATGTAAATGCAATGACAAATCATTCTATTAAATAACTATAAAATTTAAGATGTGTTTGTTCGATAGTTAAAATTTTAACCAGTGATCCTTAAAGTTTATTAAATTAAACTCACTAAACTCCAATACACTACAGTTACAAATGCAGCGTAGATTGCTATCTGTATTGTTCTGACAGCTTATAAATTATTTATTAATAGTAAGTCAATGCTAGAATACTTTCCATCGACAAAACTAGTTTTCTTACTAGAGTTTCATTTGGTTCGATTGGTGTTTTGTATTCTAACGTTAACGAAATATTTATGTTATTCCTAAGATTTCATCTCCTTTAGTTGTTATGTCTTCATATTATATAATATTAAATGAAATAGGTAGCTGTGGCTATTGCTCTGTGCCTGTTGCTTAAATGGTGTCGTGCGCAGGACGTATGCTGTCTCCTGGACCGTTGCTTCCAATACCCGCGGCGGAGCCCCCGCGACTGCGGCTGTCAATTTGCATTGCTGCATGCCGCCCAAGATGAGCAAAACCCGGGTAGCTAGCGGAGCCCTGCCCGCGCTAAATCGCGGGCTTGCTCCCACTGCCAATGCCGGTGTGCCGGTTGCGACCACCAAGTAAGCCGTAGCACGCTTACTAGTGTGTTACAAAAGTCGCGTTTTACACGTATTTCTGCTACGCACGCTACTCACACGGAGTCGACACTTGCACCGGTCTCACGTCTTGTCATTCATTTTTGAATACGTAAAAGACCTTTCATTATACGATTGTACTTTGTTACACTGTGTTTGTGGTGATTTAAGCACTATTTTAGCTTTTGGATTGACAAGCCTCTGAATTGTGTAATCACTTTTTGTATAATTTACTGGTGATTGAACTTTATACGAGTTCAGAATCCTGCTCGTATATGTAATTAGCTTGTCTTGAACGATAATACACCCCATTCTAAGATTGGCAAGAACACATTCCACATGTTTTGTTCGTTTGATGTGATGGGTGTATTTTAGTGAATGTAACTATAGAGGAAGTTAAACGAAAGCGTAAAAACAAGATTTCAATGAACCCTTTTCGTACCTAACTAATGAGACGAGATATATATATTTATATAATTCACTAGCGCACTTCTAATATTTTTGTTTGACAAGCACATGCAAACACGAAAGTGGACTTACGAATCATTCACGACGACTTGATAAGACATAAGAAAACTAAAACATACGTAGCTTCGTGTCAATGTTTTCAGTTAACAAAGAGAATAAATAAACTTTATTATACTGTTCAAAATTGACGTTGGGTGATATCATGTCGAAATAAATTGGAAATTTATAAAGTGCACATCGCAAAAGTAATAATGTTAACGTAGAAAGAACTGAATTAAATTTTTCTTTCAAAAGTAACTTTGTCCCTAGAAATTACATTCAGTTGTTTCAGTTTCAGAACTCCTATTGTATAATGGGGAAAGGTTGCTTTAAATATAATAACAGTGATTCTGAAGACTATAAAGTCTTAACAATTAAATAAGATATTTCCATAAGCTAGTTGTTACGGGATATCAAAAACCGTATATGACGTACAAAGCAAAAAAAAAATACAATGTTCTCAAGACTCCTAAGGTTATGATTTTGTTCTATAACCAACAATACTTATAATTAAAATGACTTGAGATGAAAGAGTACGCCTAATCGAACATATGCATACCTTACCGATCTAAACTTGCATTTCACTATTGTGTCAACAATAGTTGCTTGTCTAGCGCTTACCGGACAAAGGAAATATTAGCGCTTGTAACAAGCTTGCTTCATTTCCGCCCAGTAATTTTTAAGGGGCTGTGATTGATGTTCGAGGCTAAATAATTTTGTTCGTAAATCAAGTCTTGGACTCGTGCTGGCAATTAGTTGTTGGAAAACGTTCGTAGTAACGCTTTGTGATGACATTTATGATATTGTTATTCTATAGTCACACATGCCGTTTTCGGAAAACTTGTAATTTATTATTTTTCTAATTCATGCCTATCGACCGCAGATAAAATCTACCTTCTCATATTCAAATGCTGTCAATTCATTCAGGTTACGAAATAAATAATGAAGAGAATATAGAGAAAATAAAATAAGGTGACAAAAATTTATGTAAAATACAAATATATTAATTTAAATATAAAAAAATATGTTAAGCAAATTAAATGAACTGTTGATTCGCAATTGAGACAAAAATACTAACTGCACAATAACATTACATACCCTAATGAACGGCAAATATCTGGATGACTGCCAATATTCATAAATGAAAATCAATTTCACCAGATAAACGCTTTGTTATTTTTCGTGATATTTTTGTTCAGATCTTATTACCTCTGAAAGCTTATGTCATAGTGATATAAATACGTGAATGTAAATACGTGCAATATTCAGTGTATGTTTACTTTTTTATATACATATGTTGTTGTTGTTACAGAAAGATGTGGTAAAATTTTAGAAGCATTATGTTTAGCCGACAAGTAGTTGATGTAGCTAAAAAAATGGAATAAAAAAATAATATATATTTGAATATTTTTTTTCGGATAATGCTATGAAATATTCATATTGTACATTTATATACATAATTATGTTGTTGTTGTTACAGAAAGGTGTGGTAAAATTTTAGAATCATTATGTTTAGCCGATAAGTAGTTGATGATGTAGCTAGAAAAAAAAGGAATTAAAATATATAATTTGAATATTTTTTACGGACAATGCTTTTCCTGGTGTAGGTGCATATTACTAAATAATATAATATGCGTTTTCATGTCAATTTCAATAATTTTCCTTTTTTTATGCAGTCATTTTGATAAAAATCTGAAAATTTAAATAACATCCTTGGAATTAAATACCTATAGTTTCGTCCATGTCAGTGAAATGTTAGCTTTATCGGTAAATATTCAAGTTCAATTTGACAGTTTCAAAATAACATTACTGTATTAAAAAATCACGAATTTTAGAAAAAAAATTAGTGCTTTATGTAATTTACGGGGTTTACTATACCACTCTAAAATATGACAACACCTTCCTGTAATACCCTGTATATCATATAATATATTTTTAGATTTACAATATTGTATATATTTGTGGTGATTAGGGTTGCCAGACCTCAATGGGGTTTTGGATAGTATTAGCAATACACTAGTTATGCCATATATACCATAGATGTTTGATCGGCGCTCAAACAATGGCAACAACTAAACTGTGCAGTGCAGTTGTAAGCACAGTTGAATTATCAGATGCCTCGCGACCGCGGTAGCGATGTGACGTTTTAGGTGTAGAAAAAGTTGGTAAAACTATGAAATTATAATATTTTTAGGATAGCTTTGGAAAGTTAGTTATTTTTTAAGTAGCTTGAGCACCTGTTCTTTTCAGTCTCAAGAGCGTGCCTGTGAAATACATACCACGAGTCTAATACGCTTTATTGTGGTAAATAATATACTACAGATACCATACAGCCTTCGTATCAAAGTATTACAACTTTATATTTTTTTTTTCACAGTAACATTCATTGCATCATGGTCTAGTCTGTTATTACGATGGCATATTAAATGCATGCACGTAAAGCATGTGGAACTATCGAATGCTACTATTAGACACCTTTTTTGTATGAGAATGTGTATTTATGGTATATTTGATCTGAGGTGCCATCAATATTTATAGGCACCGGTAACCACCAAGCGAACCGCGTGCACTTTTTTGTCAATTTAGTTGCCAAAAACCTAGTTACTCGTAACATTTTCCTTCAGCTTACAATTCCGCTCTTTATAGAATTTACTAATAAACTCTATTAGCTCGAAATCCTTTACATATAACAAAAAGGATTATTCTATTTTTGAATTCAAACGAACACTTATAACGTCATTTGTCATACGCAAATATTAGGTAGATTTCAATTTAGTACACCTGTCCAATTACGCAATAGCCAACAGGCCGAGTGAGTTGCCAATTATATGTATGCACGTCAGTGGCAGTTACCCTCTATGTGCTGGTTACACAACTCACAAAGGTACTACCGCCTCTAAAGTTAATAATTCAATTTCTCGCAAACTACAAACAATAAGTATGCATTTATATTGCTTTGAGTTGTTCAACGTAGTGCTTACAAAATTATGAACAGTTCATTGTTTTAAAATGTTTGACAATAACTTCATTAAAATGTAAATACTAAGAGTAAAAATATTTGAAAAAATAAAATTGAAATAGTTTAAAATCTGTGTAGATTTCGATTACTGTAAAATGTAAATATCTTTGCAAATAATTAATAATAATTTGCTTTTTGTAATGTCATAATAACAGCTTTTTACTAATACATCTGAATGTTTGCACGGTACTTATACTAAAGAAAGTTTTTGTACGTCTGTCTGTCGGTTCCGGATAATCTCCGGAACGGGTAAACCGATTTTCACGGGACTTTCATTGGCAGATATCTGGTGTTATAAGGAATAACTAAGGCTACTTTTATTAAAAAAAAAAGAATGAATCCGCGCGGGGCACAGCTAGTCACAAATCAAATAAGTATCAATATATAAGAAATCCACTTCTATTTGCCAAACACAACAATTTTCTGATTTCAACTCAAAGCCAGATTAGTATGTTTTTTTTACAAAACTGAAATCAAACAAATTGATCATTTAAGACTGCATTTTTTTTAAAGAAAATCATCGAATGGATATAAATACGTTAGAACGTTGAATTGAAGTTTTTTTTTTAAGTCTGCAGGTAATGCAGGCCAATATACCAGGCCAAAGTAAGATTTTTCAATTAACTTAAAATAAAACCTACTGCGCTGGCTAGAAAAATGACCAAAGTAAAAAAAAAATATTACACACTAAGATGTATTTAATATTAAAATTTATGTAGACAGGTACGTTTTTGGCTTATACAAATAATTGTTAAATAATTTAGTGACGGAAATATAACTTTAATGAGTCGTTGTAATAAACGTCGTTTACGGCTTTAGGAAGTATTAATATTAATTAAGAATCCAGTTGCTTATTGTTAAACTCTTTCTATACATTTATTACTTTTTATAGGCTATAAGATTTTTTAACCAACTTTAGATTTACATTAAAAAAATAATTAGAAAATAATAATAGGTATGTACAAAGACAAAAATAAACAACACCTTTCTGTGTTTATTTAAAGCAATTTTGTATTTTTTTTCTATAAGTTAAAGGATATTTTAAGCAATTGGCGTGTATAAATATAAAAATAACACTTTAATTTAGATTTACGCCATATGAAATTTGTTTAATTACTTATTATGTATGTATGATAAGTCAAAAAAACGTAAAAAAACATTAAGAAGAAAGGAATTACAAAAACATGTTTTGGTACGAAACTATAACGAAATTTCATAACTAAACGAAGATAATTCCATAACGAAGATAGTTATCATATTTAATAAACATATCTGAAACTAAACATCGTTCTGTGGGGAAATTGAGAAAGTTATTACAACTCTGGCTAATAAAAGCATTACACAATATTATCGGACCCATTTCTTTACGGTCTTCGGCTATTCGATTAGATATCAAAACCATGTTGTACTCCTCTGCCTTACGTGCAGCTTAAGTGCGTCACCATCACTGGCCCTTGGGTCAGGTTATGGAAGTAACTTTTACATAGTTTTCTCTATTGCTATGTTCTTATAAGAAATCGAGCAATGTTAAGAGGTAGTCGTCTTTAAATAGAAACAGACGACATCGTAAGTGTCGCCTGAGATATATCAATAACTTTTTCTTGTTTTCCTTACGGAAAACCCTCCGTGCTACCGCCAAGGGCAATATGAGTTAATTATGTCTAACTAGAACTAACTGATAAAGCACACGCCCTACAATGAGTAAGACCCACAAGCCTCTGAAATGTTCTTTCAAACATTTCAGGAAAACCGAGAGCTTAATTCTCCTTTCTCTCTCTTCCTCATAACCGTTACCAGTTAGGGGTTAATTGTTGATCATGCGGAGGACTATATGGAACTATGTCAACCACATACATGTATATAGAGGCAACATCAAACTATAGACAGAGACTTGGAGACATTTACACCGTTGCAAAAGTATGTAACAATGACAAGCCGCTCCTGTTGATATATTTACTGCGCTCTCCGCTAATCGTCTCGCACATCGCTTTTGTTCCCCGCTGTACACCATATCGAGTTTTCTAGCCAAACATTTATTAATCTAAAATAAACATTTAAGCTCATCTATGTTACTCTTGTACATCTTTTTAAGGGCATTTTTATTTAAACTCGTACGATGTAAAAATAGAAAATGAACTGTCAAAGTTCACTTTTTCTCCGCTATAAATACCCCAAGGTAAAAAAGGTTACTTTATAACATCAAAAAAACCACACGCCGCATTTCTAATGTTCGTTGTAACACGCAACATTTGCCGGTAAAATAAATATAACCCTAAAGCACTAGCCGTGGGCTTTATTCTAATAAGACCACGTGTTTTTACAACTTTTAACATTCTAAACGTTTTACACGAGTCTTGGACTCGTACCTCAATTGAACCTGTAATTGTCGCCATTTAGGATAGACACAAGATATTTTTTAACAGCAGATATCTTTACACTAATAGCCACTGATCAGAAGTGTTCTATATCATGCAAAATGGTGATTTTATATGAAAATGGTTGGACGAAAGCAAGCCTTTTATAATCAAATTTATCATGGCTGGTAAGTTAATGGTACGTCAATTAAAAAAAAGGTAATTGCAAGTTCATTTTTTAAATTATATCAATAAGGTGTGTCACGGTTTGCGTCACTTAATTAAGCAAAAACAAATGTGTTGTTGTAAACACTTGATATGAGTTCTTAAAAGTATTATATTGTAACTTTTTTTTGGTAGTATATTCACCTCACTTTGAAAATTATCACTGCTAGTTTCACTAGAATAATGTAGTATATTAACACGAAGACACAGAATTTTATTTGGTTTATTTATACATCCATATTATCCAAACGTTACCTTTACAAATTTGGAAATCGCGTGTCCTACAAAGACAAGCCACGGACTTGAGAATCTCTAAAGACGTCCACAGAATATTCACCCCTACGTCTTTAAGTTAAGGTTAATTAATTTTGTTTTTTAGGTCATTTGTACTTTGAAGGTATATTCACCCAGCATTATGAGTTCGTAGATGTCACAAGTATCGCATGATTAGAGTGACAACGTCTTTTGACACGCTATGCGATAGTACAAAATATAGTCTCTTGTACATTCAGTCTTTACATTTTTTTTGTACTAAAAGCTAGTGATAACATAACACATAATGATATAATTTAAAACACATTGGTCACATCGTAAGAGTAAGCTTAAGGAGGTTACTCCTGGAGTTACTTTTACAAAAAAAAAACTTTTCTGAATCTAGTAGTAAGGTATTCGTGTAAAAAGCGAGGTTAAAATAATAGAGATAGGATTGAATTTACTTTGTAAGTATTATGCGGGCTTAGTTGAAAGTTTCTCTGGAAGTTATGCCACCGACACGCCTTCTTAAGTGAAACTTGTTATCTACATAGCTTTAATAAGGTAAATGTTCTCAAACGTAATCTACGTGATCAGGTAGAAATTTCTTAAGGCAGATTTTTAATACCTCGATTATACTTCATTAAGCGTATGAATATACTCCATTGGGCATTAGTTCTTTGATTGTTTAGTTTAAAGATATTTATTTAACTGTGATAGTACGAGAAATATTCTTTGACTTCCAAAGAAACCGCTTCTTCCATTAACGAAGCAGCAGTAATCCAAATTCTATGAAATTTACATTATTTCATATTTTATTTGTATTTTTCATTCATTTATCACTATCTCACATAATGTTTACTTGACTTTACTGTTGATCAACTATTCCTATTTCAAAGTTTTGTTTTTATATTTTCCTTTTTTTTTCATTATCCGTATGTTAGTAGAAAATTTAGATTACTGAAATATGTGTCACTCATTATTAACTTCGGATTTTAGGATCTCATTAACAAGCTATAGAGGACCTGTATAAAATCTTTATTTCTGTTACAGCATATGCGTTGGTCACACACACACACCCAGAGCTTGGAGTGCGAAGAGCGACTACTGGCTCGTTGCAGCCGTCCTCGAGTCAATTCTGCCATCTTCGTGTCAGCTGAACCTGCTGGATTCCCAGGTTTTGATGCTAGCGAGTTCCTGAGACGGCACGGTTCTCAATCTAAGTTATGTCGTAAGGCCAGGTAAGTATCTATTTATCTTTTAACTACTCTGAAATATTGCAAAAACAATAATTTGGGTAGGTATAAGCCAAAACGATTAAAACATTCTTATTGATTTCCTATAGGATAGGTTCCTAAACTAATAAATGCCCTTTTTAAGCAAATTATCCTGACAGGGATCTTTCTATTGCTTTTTTAATATTGGTATAGAGAGAATAGAATAGAATAAACTTTATTGTAAACCAGTAAATATTGCTTAAAGTAAGTTTAAAAAATTGATATGTACAAAGGGCGGCCTTATCGCTAAAAGCAATTTCTTCCAGGCAACCTTGGGATGGAAAAATAATGACCAGTAATATAATAATTTTATGGGTAGTTTTGGTGTGGGAATCAAAACATGTTAGACTTA
Source organism: Euplagia quadripunctaria (assembly GCA_963859945.1). Classification (NCBI taxonomy): domain Eukaryota; kingdom Metazoa; phylum Arthropoda; class Insecta; order Lepidoptera; family Erebidae; genus Euplagia; species Euplagia quadripunctaria. Next base: position 7,547,097 of record OY982570.1, on the reverse strand, counting down.
AAACTAGTAAATGATACCTATAATATATACAATATAATTAGATAGGTAATACAGGGAAACAAGTGTAATCACTCTGTAACATTTAATAAATTCATATACACCATATACATAAACATATATAATAAATAATAGCTTTGCTCTAATGGTGTAAATATTAATGAATAGATAATTTAATAATAAGTTCTAAAATGTTTTATCGAACATGGACTTGTTTTTATCATTACAACTAATGGCCAGATTAAGTAATATGTAGAATTAAAATCTTTAATAATAATAAAAAATCATGATGGTGATGCAAATCAAAAAGCGACACAAAGGCCGTTTTTGTATGTGTAAAACAATAATAATATTTTAATACTGTGATGTTTATATTTTGTTGTCACCTCCTAACTGCCGGTAGGTGTTCACCCTGACTCAAAATAACTATGGAATGTATAACTCGAGACTTAATCGTGAAAATATTTATAAGGTATAATACCTTTTTTGGTTACCCAACACTTCGATCGAATCGCACCGTCCAAATAAAATCAAATAAAAATCCAAATGCCTTAATATGTATTTGCAACTTTATAGTATTTTGTACTGTTGTTACTGTAAAAAAGGTTAGTTTTAGATACTACTAACTTATTTATCCAGAATTTTATAAATTGGTATTTGCATGGCACAATGGAGATAAACTCACCTTTTATACCGTGAGACTCATTGTGTTTGAAACCGCATGCAGACAATATTTGTTTGCCCACAGGTATTTGGTTTTCAGTCTGTATATTTATTTATGAAACGGCACATCGGCACGTACAATGCTCGAAACATAATAGCCATACTCTAAATGGAAATTTAAAATGTGAAATTTAGAATTTATAGAATAAACATTTAGGTTAAGATCATCAAGTTTGGATTGCTAACTAAGAAATGTCTTACAGATCGGCAGACAACATACCTTTAACAACAATGAGTGACTCATCAGAACGACTCTGTAAGGTCAAACATCCTAGAGAAGAAACTATCAACGAAGAAGCAAGTAAATCAGATGATAGTAGCAGCGTCGAAACTGTTAAACATTTTGGCCTACCAATTCTTTCAGTGTCAGGCCCTTCACCTCCCGACGAGGATTACGATCAGATAGACGAGTATCTGTAGCATTTTCATACTAGTTTCCAGCTCAAATATGTGCTGGAAAAAATGAGGCCTCCTTGGCCTAGCCCCACACATAGTCCCAAAGCTGATGACTAGACTAGCATCGCACTGCACTGGACTTTTATGAACTTTCCCTTTTGTGATATAGTGTGTTTCTGAGCGTATGGTTTGGAATTTTGACTTACAACGAATTTCGAACACTTTGCGCTGAAGTTCTGTGTGTGTCTTGATGAGGGACCATAGCTTTAGCGTGGTGTGTTTTCATTGATTCTAATATTAATATTTTTGTAACTAATCTCCTGTGTCTATTGAGTGTTAAGATATTACAATTAGTCTTTCAACCCACTTTGATAGTGTAAGGACTGCACAATAACTTTATTATTAATAATAATATAATCAGTGCCACTTTTATCTTTATTGGAAGTGTCTATATAACTTATCTTAAGCAGTCATCGATGTAAGTATATCTAAAGTATGATGTATAATAAACTGCTGTGTCTTAGAGTTCTTTATTTAATTTAGTTGCTAGTGTCACTGTGAGTGTAATTATTATTCGTAAAATTTTGTATTGCATATAAGTACGTATAAAACTTTTGCAAGTAACTAGCATATTATGTAGTGGTAGAATCTGTGAAAGATTTGAAGGTTGAACTTTGGTCCAATGAAATGTATTACCTGCACATGGTGTGTTAGTGTGTAAGAAATGTATCGGTTAATGGGAAACCACAAAGGTTTTAGAAAGTAGATGACTCAGTTACATATGTGTGCGTATTTATCCTAGTCCTAAATCCTATGTATAAATAATCCTTCGGATTCCACACACTCCTTTGTTCTCAAAATGTAGTTAAATAAACTGACATTATTATCTTATGGAAAGTTTAAACTTAACTTTATCTAGTAAATCAGAAACAATATAAATAGTCCAATGTCAATTAAATGTAGAAGCTAAAAATCTTATTTGCTACGTTAGATACTTTTGTAAATAGTTATAAATAGCGAAGGCACTACTTAAATAATAAATAATAAAAGTAGTCTGTACTATATTTAATAGCTGTTTACTTTCTAAATGTATGAATCTGTACTGGTGACTGGGGACCAGATGGACAGGATATGTCAATGTAGGCCTTAAATCCAAATCACGGAGTTTTTCCAAATCCTATAATTAAATATTTGAAATAAAGATACCCATTTCAAAGCTAAGACTATATTATTCCCTCCACTATTTATAGATTTATCCTTCATCAATTTTAGATAATCATGTATAGCACATAACCTACAAACATAACAGGTTTAATTTTGAAAGACATGCATATTATAAGTGATCTAAATCAGCTTGATTTGGCGACCACATAAAGAACATACCTATATTTTATGTATGTATCAATAAAATGTTTGTTTTGTTGAAAAATTTCCAATTTCTACGTCCCAATGATTCAGACGAATATGTCATTGTTTATTTTATTCCTACTATTCATACCTTTTCCCTGTTCTAAAAACTATCATTCATATTAAAAATAATTTCTACAATGAAAAAAGAATGATAATCGTATATTATATAGCATTCCTGTAGTTGTCAATTTTAATACCAAATTTTATAGTCTACACAATGTTTTTAATTAAAAGATACATATAATATAGAATCTTATAATTTAGCTCATTTTCGTTTAGATATTTCATTGGTGGTTAGCAATGAAATATCTTTTGTATTAATAAAAAAGCTATTATTTTATCAAGGAAAAATAGATAGATATCAGTATCACGCATACATTATATGTATAAATCATTTAATTTTCATAGTAAATAGAAGCATATTAATGAAAACACGTAATAATTCACATACATATATTATTAGAGCCCGATTTGACGCGACATTATGAATAGAAGCATATCGAAATTCGATATAAATCTGAATACAAATTTAAATCGTGTATTCTATTTTAACTTTGTATATTCATATAATAAACAATTCAATGTCGATAGTGTAGAAAAGAATTTGTCTTCAAATGTTTCCATTGAAATCTATGTACGGTCGAAGTTGTCTTGTGCCAATACTTTATGAATGTATCCAGCCTTAGTCATCTCTGAAATACAGTTTACGAGTTAGTTATAATATATTATGTTATGCTTTCTTTTATATCGATCTTAGTGTATTGTTAGTAATATAGAATCCGGCCTAATTGCTGATGTATTACACACTCTTGAGAGAATTTTATAACGGAAATAAATTCATTATTAATAATCAAGATTGTACTCAATTTTATTTGATTGGATGTTTTCTAACAATAAGCGACTTATAATAGATGTTACATCACTATTCATAATTTATTTTATAATCTAAAATAGTGTAGCTTTTACATGATATTAGAACGCGTACCGTATAGTGTTTTTCTTATTGAAGTTGTACATATCTATGGATGGACACGATTATTATTATTATATAAATGCTCATAATTCTAATGTAAATTATAAAAGGTCTATTAAGTATATTGTACAATTACTATTTACATCCTTACGTCTGTTTACTATCACAATGAAATAAAATTTTAAAAGTCTTTTATGTCGTCTTATTCGCCAATAACTTTTATAATACTGATTCAATAACATACGTTTAAAATTTGACTTTCAGTAGTCGAAATTATGGTTGGTTTAAGAGATTCGTTTAATGACTTAGGACCACCTCATCTTATTGGTAAATATCCCCTACATGCAAATAAAACGTCTCTTATTACCTCAAACAATGCAAAAGAAGATGAAAGAGTTTTTTTAAGCTGTTTTCAGCTGTTAAAACCATAATGTAACGTATGTAAGGCTGTTATTGTTTTCACGTTATGGCTAAGGCAAGACCACGATTGCTTGTTTGTTTTCTTTATGACGCATTGCTTACTTGTGTCATTAGTAAAATGATTTGTAAAGAAGAACTTGAACCGAAAAATGGCGAGTATACTAGAATTTCTAATGTAAGTTGGCGTGGCAATATATCTGAATATAGAAAACTTAGACCAAACAGTACCATGGTATAGTAGTAGCATATTCCTGCTGGTAACAAAAACCGCCAGAGTTTATAGAGAAGGGTAAAGTATTTGTGAAATGGTGATGTACCTATGAGGTAAATGAGGAAATATATATTGGAAAGGCAATAGTATCGATCTACTTCCGTACTGCAGAGGGCGCACCAGGTGCTGAACATTGGCGCATTGGCAGAAAAGGTTTCTCGTTGACTTTGTTGAAACAGACCTGAGATAGTGGATGAAGGTAAGAATCATTGGTCGTGCGCTACAAAAGACCAGAAATGGTCGAGGTGGCACTAGGCACTTCAAGCAATAATTGGTCGCTTGTTATTCAACACGCTACCAACGTCTAAAAAAGTTCACGCGCGCTTCTTTCTTATGTTACATGAATGTATTATACCCACTTTTGTCAGTACACAGTGTAGTTTTAAACTGATCGTGTCCTGGAGGTTTTTAGAATAGAAAAAGTGTAGCAGCAAGCAGTGTCTCTAGTGGTGCGAGGGTTTACAAGTAACAGTTACAGCTTACCATCAGAGATGGAATGTGCTTGATTGCTACCTTAATAAAAACTTAATAAAGAAAAGAGACACACGATTTAAATGATAACTAACCCAATAAGTCAATAAGCTATTACAAGTACTCAACAACTATGTATGTACCAAAGTGCGCTGTAAAATTCATGTCGAGATTGCTTCTATTTGCAAAACTTTGCTGCAAGACGCGTTTGATGAAGTACCGTGGGTAAACTGCTGCTTTTGTTCAATTTGAGATCTGAAGAGAGAATAGTTTAATTGTGTTTTCTTTAGTTCATTTTAATATTGTCAATGGTACATTTTAATAATAGTTTGTAAAGTTCTTATTACGCTACTGATATTTGCAATTAGTAATACACAATGTGTTTTAAGGCTCATTAAAATTCATCATATCAAGAGAAAGAATATAGAAGTGAGAAAACTGATTAAAAAGTCAACGATGTATGATGGACATGTACGAGCATGTGACCAAGAATATAACTTAAATCATTGGTGTGACGCGCCTCAATGCCCGAAACATTTTCGTCACTCAAAACAAGTGTTTCCTCTCAGGAATTGCAAAAATGCGAAAAAAATTCTAACTTGAGTGTCTGATTTTATAAGTGTAATACTGAATGTGAAAGATTCTTTTACAAAATGCATTTATTTTTAAAATAACGCCTAGGAAGCAAGATGTTGTGATATAACAATTTCTTCGGTGTGTAACAATAAGTTTCTGCCACAAAAGATCTAGTGCTAGACTCTAGCACATAAGAGGCTGGAAATGTGTAGCTTAGAACTTGATTATTATTAAGGATTTTGATATTAAATTAGTAGGCGTTTGAAAGTTGAAGATTGACCGCGGCCTCATTTGCAACTTCTTGAGACTATATAAATAATAAACTGCGCATTCAACTATCGCTGTTTGACTATAACATCACCACTTTGCCTTAACCATCTAGCTTACTAAATAATCTAAGCTCTAGCACTACAAAATATTATTTATGTCAATAGTGTCATAATAAAGCCGACGTATACACAACGTCTCATATAAAAAAAAGAAACAAATCAAATATAAAACTGACTTTCAGTTACTCGGTAATGATAACTCGAGGTCGACCCCTTATTTAATATCTAGGTAGTCATGCAAAGGTGAAAAACACACCATTTTCTATCATTTCATGTAAGTAATTAACTTCTATGGTATTTTTTTGTTCAGCCGGTTTTTATTACCGCGTTAATACTTCATTACTATCGATCAGCACCGCATTGTTTTGTGGAATGGAACAAGAGATTAGCTATTTTACTTATTTATTGGTTTTTGGCGTTTGTTTTGCATTGAGAGAAGTACGAGTACTGTTCATGTAAAGATTTAATAGTATATCTAATTAGTGGTTTTCATCCATCTACCTTTAAAAAAGACTGGATTGTGGAGGGTAGAGGTAAGAAGCACCATCTCTCAACCTGTGTAATGAAAAATAACCGTGAAAATTGTGTATTTAGGTAACGTACCGTAGCTCGAGGGTGAAGGTAGTAACAAGGAAGGAGAAACGTCCGAATTGTAATGGGGCACCTTTTAATATAAACATTAAATAGGAAAACAACAGTAATTAATAAGAACACAAGATGTCTTCTAATTGATTACTGTTGTCGTTGTGTTTACTTTTTTTTCATTCATCAATTACTCTACTCACTTACTAACTTAGCGCACTTACCTCCATCTATAACTTTTCCCAAATTCATTTGGAATCGTCGCAATGTTTTCTTCCATTCTCCTCTATTTTTCGTCAGTTCACCGCTTACTCCCTTTCTAGTCATACCCTCTTTCACGCAGTCTATACAGCCTTTAACTTCCATACCTAAAACTGTCTTCACCACATTTTCCTCATCCCTCCGCATCATATGTCCATACTACGATAATATATTTCTCCTCAACTGTTCATCCACTGCCGCTACTTTCAAGTTCCCTTTAATGTATTCATTCCTCAACTTGTCCATCCTAATCACACCGTACATGCATCTCAACAGTGACAATTCAGATATATTCTTTTTGTTGGCCAACATTTAGATCCATGCAGGACGGTAGATCTGGCGATCGTCTTATTGTTCTTTCAGTTTAAAACAGGGATGCCATATTTTTCCTGTTATCTGCTGCTACTTTATCCACCCTGTACTGATGCGATACTGTATGCGATCTATTTCGAAATCGCTGAAAGAATACGCCAAGGTATTTGAAATTGGTGCAGAATATAGAATCGGAAGAATATATATATAACCCAAATTGGTTTTGTGTTACGGCGCTTTGCTATCTCATTCTTCTCTCAATCACTTTCTCTCAGACTTTTATAATATGTGGCACGAGCTTTAATTCTCGATAGTTGTTGTATTCCTGAACATCTGGTTTATTTTTGAAGATGGGCACAAGCGGACTTAGATAATATTCATTTTATATTTGGGATTACCTTTTAATGCAACAACTTACTGAAGAATAAAGCAAACCGATATCCGTCCTATTTCTATAACTTCCAAACTTCTACTGGTATACCATTTGTTAATACTAATCTTACTCACTAATCCGATGTTCACATGCACATCGTTCAACACTCCGCTCCATTTATTCTCCTCTATCATAAGTTATTCAAAGTAGGTCTTCCGTCAATCATTTATTAACACCCTTCCCGCTTCATCTTTCATACATCTAACATGCTTGATGTCTTTTGCCTTTTCTATCTATCTATATCTATTTTTTATAATGCAGTAGAGTTCTGTTTCTCCTTCAGGATCTTGCACATGCCTGAATATGTAGCAGTAGCCAGAGCTTCAGCTTCGGGATTTAATTGTTTTGTCATTCATTCAAAATAATTTTAAATATTCTAGAGTTAGCAGTTAGTATACTTTTATCGGGTAATTATGTGTTTGTGTAAGTACACATGGATTAGCCCAAAATGCAGGAGTTGTCTTTGAAAATATAAAATGAAATGAGTTTTTTTTGGTTTGCTTTACGGGTGTTCAGGATGAATTAAATAAAAGTTCTCGTTGAAACTATTAAGTTACAAGTAGACTTCATTTAATGTAAACGGGGGAAAAAATTTAGGATTATCATGTGTATGTTTAGAATTATGCTATACTTTATCTTAGTATAATAATATGACTACAGTTTTCGTAGACCTATTACTGTAGTGAAGTCATAGTCTTTTTGTTAATGTATTTAAATAATCAAACCTATACTATATTATAGCCTTCTAAACAACAGTAGTTTGCCTTGACCAGTTTGGGTATTTTTTTAACGACACAATAAACATTATGTCTGTAATAATGTTGAAATCAAAAGCATAGGTGTAACATTTACTCTGACATGCTTTATAAGGAAGCGCTTGGTCTATAAAACACCTTTATGGGTACATAATAACGTACTTTAGTAATATAAGTCAGAAAATATAAGAGAGCTCGGATTTATTAGTTTTGTCACGAAGCTCTTGCAAGCGATGTTATCAGTGTCGGAATCTGAACAAATTATACTGCATTGCGGTTGAATCAATTATGTTAAGGTAATATTTTAATATTATGAGAGGAGTTAAGGAGTTTAAATATATTAGGAAGTGAGTTGCAACTTAAATGAAGCGCATTTGTGTGCCGCTGTGCGTCAGAAATGCAAGGATAATGTTACGAGCTGGGGTTCGGGATTAGAGAATTTTACCAAATTATTACCAAAATAGACACAATTTATTTAAATAAATCACAAAGTACACAGGGAAACTAACAACAATACAATTACAATTAATTATCACTATTACACTTCTTATATCACTTGCACTTCACACGTTAATCGCTTGTGACTCACTTGACAACTCATTTGAAACTCTCCTCGGACGGGTATCCGCTGACCGGTAGCTGTTACCAGCTGTACTTGCTCGCGGTCACTGATGTTGTCCCCAAGAATAGTAAGGCTTTTAAAATTACTGGTGATATTTGTAGTGGAATTAAGGTGAACGTTGTTGCGTTAAACGCAATCAATATTCCAGTCTCTCATCGTTACTGCGCTAGGATATTCAATGGAATTGGAAACGTTTTCCCCAAAATGAAAATAAAGAGAGTAGCCGCTGTGTAGAGTAAAACTTGCTCAACAAAGAGGGACCTGTTGATCCAGTGGTTAGTAGTCCTGACCGCTGAGCTGGTCGTGGGTTCGGTTCCTCGTGGGTTTGATTCCTATCCAGCACACCTAATTGTGTGATTAACACGATCATTAGTTTGGTCTCTCATCCGTTAGCCTCTTAAGTTTTTCCCTCTTTTCCTAAAAGTTCTTTCACCCCCTATTACGATACCCAACCGTCAAAACGATTAGATCTGACCAATATTTAAACCGGAATGTTTGTGAGGACGTATGGATGTTTGTTACTTTTTCACGCAAAAACTACTGAACTGATGGCGATGAAACTTGGTGTGCAGATAGCTGGAGATCTGGATTAACACATGGGTTATCCTGCTTTTTATTCCGATATTTACGGCATCGGGACTTACGCGGATGAAACCGCGGGGCGCAGCTAAATGTAAAAATATGATTCGTAACCGTCGTGTTACAAATATGCATATCCGTTACAAATATGTTTATATTTGTAACAGAAAGGTTAATCTACTGTCCTGTGATTTGCTGGAATATACACATGTCAACTAATATTGTAATTATTGATTTTCAGTTTAGCTATACTTAAATATATTTTCATATAGAAGTTGTTAATTTAGTTTGTTTTAAACAATAAGTTATGGTATATTTTATAGCTTTACAATAATTGACATGACTGTACTTTTACATGTTTTGTAAGAAGGGGTGAACAAAACCATTTTGACCTTTTGAAGGGGTAAATAAGTTTGTTAAAGCTATGCGGGGCGAAATATAAGAGACGAACGGTGCAAGATCATTTGTTCTGTGTCTGGGTGCAATTCATTTATAATGTATATGTATGTTTATTAGCAGACTACAGGTTTGGGATCTGATGGCCATATGTGAGGTGTCTGAGGTTATTATACGTTATCCAAAACTGAAGTGAATGAAAAGCGATGCATGAATAACAAACACGCATATTAAGTACACTTCTTTTTAAGACTGAAGAGTTGATTTATTTGTTTGAAAGTGGTAATTGCAGAAACCACTCTGGTACAATGAATTTTTTGGAGTAGCAATTTGGCCGGACGTCCAATTTAGGTTCAAAATTTTAGTACCGTCCCTCTAGTAAGACTGGTAGTCTTACTAGAGGGAGAGAGAGCTCCATGTGAATTGAGGACACTATTGGCAACGTATTAGTGAGCTCAATTAATCGGGTCGGGTCGTGTGCTGCTTTGTTAAGTTACTAATTGAATACAAAAAAACTATATATCGTAATATATTTTCTTTCGCCGACTGTATGAACGTCAAAATGTGAATCTCGTTAATAGTTTGAACAACTTTTAAATAAATACACAACGCTCTGAAGTAGGATATTTGATTATTCTTTGCATTTAAATAATAAACTTATTTCTTGTTCCTCGTAATACTTATTCCATTAGCTCAACTAAGTTTTCAAGACTTTCAAATGTAAAAGTAAAGCGTATGCTTATACTTTTAATTTAACCCAGTGTAGTTAATTGCGTTCTAGACAAGTCTGAATAATTCATTTTATATTTGCGTCTGTCTTTTGTACAGGACTTAAATTGAAATATTTATCTTAAGATGAAAAAATGTGTAGTACTGTAAATATTTAACTGTGCTAGAAACTTAAATATTTATTAATATTTGTTAACAAAGGAATGAGTTTTATTTAAGCAGAATTGTAGCACTGAATAAGAATAACATTTTCTCAGTAAAAAACCTGGTCTAGAACTGATAAAAGGTTATTTTATGTTAGCGGTAACATGTTTTGAATCTTTTTCATAATATTTATGATATATTTACGGCTAAATTCGTTAAATTTAGATGTATGTTACAATCGCATTGTTTGTTGGGTGCTAAAAATTAAATCAATTAGGACGTGATTAATGGTTAGTGAAGTTAATGAAGCTTAAAGCATACTAGCTATTGCCTGTAACTTCGTGATTGCGCATTTTGTGAAGCGCTAATGCATACACTCAAACTTTGAATTTGAACTAATAAATCTAAACCACATACTCAATGTGTGTGTGTGTGTGTGTTTTAAGATAGGAAAAAAGTAATTTTGTCATAGCTTTGTTTCATCAACTATATTTTACTATATTTATGTATTGTTAAAAATTAGTCAATACATTTTATGTTCTTTAAAAAATATACAAAACTTATAATTTAAAAAATATATATAAATTAAATATTTGGGGGTAGGGCACAGCAAATTTGTAGTCTGATTGAAGACGTCAGACTGGCAGAATGTATTAGAAGTTTGCGGTTAAATAACATAACTAGGCTAGTGTTATATTTCTATTAGTAAGCAGGGTTGCCTTGACTCGACAATATAAGGTTTTGCAACATACAAGGACAAAAAACTGCTGTATTGTTCAGCAAGTGCAGCAGCTCTCGATAGATTGCCAGAAACGTCCCTAGTATTGTTGGCGTCACGTGATCACTCTTGGATCTCTACTGCCAACAAAACTAATGAGACTCAAGCAAGAAATTAAGAAAAAACGGCCGGAATTGATCTACAGAAAAGGAATGGTGTTTCATCATGATGACGCCAGACCAAACATATTTTGGCCACTCAACAAAAATTGAGAGAGCTTGGTTGGGAAGTGTTAATGCATCCACCACATAGTCCTGACCTTTCACCCTCAGGTTTTCACCTTTTTCGGTCTCATCAGAATTCTTTGGGTAGTTTTAGGCTAACATCAAGAGAGAACTGTAACAACTTACTATTACGAGGCGGGCAGTACCTACCCCATAAAGCCCTTAAAAAATAAACTCGGCTATAACGTAAGAGGTGGGTTTTAACTTTAAACTCTATCACCACTCTCTCTATACCTCTATTAAGTGACCACGATCGGTGCAATTCGATCGAAACTTCGGGTAACCAAAAAAGGTTTTTTGCCTTCTAATTATAATTATAATAATTATGATCGAGTCCCAATTTACACATCTAATATGTGTAGTCGCGAAAGTTTAAAAAGCAATTAAACTTTGAACCCTCGATTCTGATGCGAATGCTTTAACCCTTATGTAGGTTAAAACATTCGCATCAGAATATTTAGTAATACTAATATTTCGGTCCCATGTAGGAATAACCATGCCATTTACAGGGCGCTGTGTGTGAGGTCTCAGACGCTCGTTATTCCTTAAATTATTCCCATATAATATTAATAACACCAGTCAGGCAACCTGTGTTTTAGTTAGACCTTGAAGAATGTTGAACTGCTCATTCTCAGCTTGTTACTGTCTTTAAGTATTCAAAATGGTTGAATTATTAACAAACAAACAATGGTTTAGTAAGCATATGTTGTTAAGCTCTGTAAAACCAGTAATAGGATAGTAGCCATGGTTCAAATAAATTCTTTAACAGATCTCATGAAATGAAGTATAACATAAGATTGTTTAAAACTATATTCATTACCGTTTTCAAGTTTCTTATTATTTTTTAATTGTTACACCAAACATTAAAATAAATTATTTAGCAATAGCGGGTTATGACATCATAACCCTATATTTCATACTATGAAACAGGCGATAGAGAAAGTAGAGTGAAGTTACATTTCTGTGCAAATTTCTGATCAAGCCGATCTGAAATATCCTGGAAATCGACAATTCGAGTCGCTCTCCGTTGAATGCGGTCTAGAGGAGAAGCTGGTGCCAGGGTGCTCCTGCATAGGTATGAGAGGAAGAGTGCTCCGAGGAATTTTTATATGAATTCGGACTTATAAAAATTTTCATCCTCATCACCTGGATAATTGGCAATCCACCACTGTGCAGTTCTTCAGATTTTTTTTTACCTCGCGTAACCAATCTCTGGAACAAATTGTCGCCTGCGGTATTTACGGAACGATACGACCTTCAAACCTTCAAGAAAAAAGCGTACTCTCATCTGAAAGGCCTACAACGCACTTGTGACTCTTGAGTTGCAGGTGTCCACGGGCGATGGTAGTGACTTACCATCCAGGTGACCCGTCTGCTCCTTTGCCCCCTATAATATATAAAAAAAAAATATATATAGTGATGTGATTTGCATTTTAACAACTCATATATTTTTTCTTTAAAAGACAACTCTCGCATTAGGAATGTGTCCTGTTCTGCGGGGGGCTTAACAAACATTGAAACAACGGACACAAAAAACACCCAACTGTTTGTGGATCAGACAAATTTTTGTCCTGCGTGGATCGAATCGAAGCCACAATACTCGGCACAGCGTAGTGACGAGGCGACCACTTTTTAACTATTGCGCCACCCGTGCAGAAATTGTGCATCATTGTTATTGCGAGAGTTCGTTGGTAATCACTTACCATCAGGGTCGTATGCTTCTTTGATATCAGTGTATAAAAAAGGCCATTCTTATATTTCAGACAAACTTGTGCCCTCGGCTTCGCTCGCGTAAAAATCATTTTTCTATCCTTCGGGAACAGTAGTGTTCCCCTCAAATCGGTTCGAATCGGTTGACCGGTTGAGTTTTCGTAACAAAAATCTATCAGTCGTAGAACTGCACGTCAGAAGTGACTGCACGTCACACACACACGTACACACACACGCAGACACACACACACACACATCTGTATCTGAGCGTGACGGTCAAACGAGTTCAGGACTTTTTCCCCATACCAAAAGTGCTCAGCATGCCTAAAGAAGTTTTCACTTCAAAAATTCACATTTGCATTTATTTAGCTAGCATTTTGCAAAGTATTCATGAGCTACCTACAGCAACAGGTCATCACAAAATGCCCGTGAAATTTTAGGCCATCGTAAATAAATAGAAAATTGCAGTTCACTATACCGACGTAAAGTTTTTTTTACTTTAGAAAGAGGAGAGCATAGAATATTTGACACCTGACTGGTTTTAGTCTGCGTCTAGACCTCATTATGTAGAGCTCATGTATTCGTGTCGTCCAGCCTACTGATGTAGGGCTAAACGTGACTTGAAACTGAAATAAAGGCTTACGTAGAACGTATCATCCTACCTATTCTTGTGAACAATAAATCTTTCATTCAATGACGATAATCATATTTTTTTGTATTAAATTGCACATATCACGTCATTTATAATACACACCTATCACTGCCAATTGTTTTAATAGTTTAACGGTGATTGGACTTTGAACACTTAAATGTCAATAAACAAAAACCATATTACCATGAAGTGAAAATATTAAAATGATTTTTTGAACAATTTTTAAAGGAAACGTAGGAAATACTTTAGTAAATTCACCACTATGTATAGATATCACTCTGTAAGTCATTCAAAGTTGATTATATATATTAAGTAGTTGAATAGGGATAACAGTAGTGAATTGATTTTCACCAAAATTGTAAGCATGATTTTGTAAAGTTATCCATATTATGTCATAGAAAGGATGAACAAAAAAAGCTACGCCATTGTACTTCAAGGTATTTGGTGTCGAAGAATCTTAATTAAAAATCTTAAATATTGGTATTATAAAACAATAGATGTGGCATCTGTAGCATTTAATAAACTTATACTCCAAAATATTGAGAGTGCTGTAAAGTAATATTTGAAACATTTCGACATGGAATCACAAAGTGAAGTGTAAAGTCAACACGAACTGTAGGGTATATTAAAAGCCCGAACCCAAACATCGCCTTTGTAGCTCTTCAGGCAAACATGTTGTTTGCTAAAGGGTCGTTTATATCACTCGATCTGGTTTTGTGACCAACGTTGTTTGTTGTTTGTCTTTAGAAATTTGTTGAATACCATCGAGTTTTCATTTACAAACCATCAAATTTCAAATCCAATTTTATCTTTATATGAACTGACATAGTTTACAACTAATATATCCAACAACCATAAGTACATAACGTAATTAGAACCCAATTTGTTTCTATGATAATATTTACTTAACGAAGTGCGGCCTAAGTTTGTTATGTTATTAGAAACACAATAAGCTTTATGTACAAAACTCTATATTGAAACTTGGAATGCAACTATATAATGTTGCATTCAGTTTTAATAGGCCTTAAAAACCCTTACTGTTGATTGCTCTTAATATATTTGAAAATTAATTTTTGCGGTCGGGACCAAGAACAAAATAAACAAGGTACGAAAAGTTCACTTTATTCCTCCACCATTTTGGTTGTTGACTCCTGCAAAGAGAATAATTAACCGGACCGGTTAATTATTCCCTTTTTCTTTCCTTTTTAAATACTCGTATGTTGAAGTTTTTAAGAGATCTCTTGCAGCATGAAAAGTTTATCGAGTTTACATGCTGCGACGGGTCTTTGTATTACAAAAAATATGAAACATTTTAGGACCACATGTGAAGCGACTTTAACAAGTTCCAGACGCAATATTTTGTGCCACTTCTAGGAGTGCAAAGAGTAATACGGAACTCTGTAAATGTCAAACAGACATTTTTAAGCATGCGGTTTTGGCTCCTTTCCCTGCCGTGCACTTGCGGTAAAAAAAAACGATGAGGAAGCTGTAAGGGCAAACAAGGAGAGCTGCGGAGAAGGCAGCTGAAGACTACAAGCCCAGGCAATATATTCAACTCTGGCCTAATAAAGAAAACTCGAAATACATTATATATAAGGCTGAACACTCACTCTGAAACTTAGTTACAGTACTATTTACAGAAACAAGGAGAGAGAAATAAGATTAACACAGCGCTTCCGCACAATTTATTTAAGAGCAATGTAATTATCAAACCTGAGGGTCATGTAACGCCGTAATTAATTACAAATAGTGTAAGTTACCTCTGAAACACGTTATTAGATGTAATTCGATAAGGGAATGTTCATGTTGTTTTACGAGAAGTTGACGATGTTTTGTACTATTAACGAGATTTATATAATTAAACCTATTGGTTTTATGTTCAATGACAATTGTAAAGCTTTGTAATGTGAATAATTTATTGGAATACTTTATAAAATTTTGGGCTTAACAAATTACTGATTAGATAAATATCATTTTAATCAGTTGTCCTTCTTATTCACGTGTCTCAAGTCTGGAGAATCGTAATTTTTAAATTGGTCACATTAAATCCACCTGTAGTTCAGCGGAATTAAAATGAAGACGTATAAACGTATCATGTCTAAAACCCCATTACTCCTACCTGAGGAGTTAAAAATTGGCTAGCCAATTTTGATCATTAAATTTTGACAGTTTTGTTAATTTTGACACTGTAATCATCAATCAATCGAATTATCACATAGTGACATAAAAAATGTAAACAACCAAATCGAAGTGATACCGCTACCGGATAGTGCATTGTAACGGCACTAACGAAAAACATACTTGGATCATTGTGCACGTAGACCACTTTTTGATTAAAAACTTATAATAATAGAGTTTGAGTTTGAACATAATAACATCATACAATTGGCTCAAAAGCAATACTGATTTACTTAATGTTTCATATATCTTTAGGTTCATTAGCACAGGCAGGAATTCCCATTTGAAGTGAAACCTCAGTCTTAAATACGCAGTCTTATATACCCAGCCATATTATTATGTATACTTTCGATGGAATTACGATTTGTTATTGTCCGCTATAAGTTTATATTGGGAGAAAAGGATGTGCGCCGACTACAGTATGCACGTTATGAAGATTAAAAAAGAAATAAAACATTAACATTAATGGCCAAATGTAGAATTTTGTGCCTGAAACCTTCCGATTCCGGGGTAATTCAACAGATATTCGCTTAAATTGGCACATATTTTACGTAAATAGCTTCCTTTGAAACTTTCTCCGAAAATTTTACGCAAGTAAACATGGATTCAAAAAATTCAAAATGAGTGCTTTTTATTAATGGTACATACGGATGGTACGATAACATACCAAGAGCTGATTAAGAGTTTGAGGTAGATCGACTATTTGTATGGTAAATAATAATATGTATGTACGGGAATTGTCACAGGCTGACTTGGCTTGTGACTACGGCCAGTGCAACCTGGTCGAAACGTCGGGCAATTCAAAGGTATGTAATCGTCGTCTATCGTGTTCCAGCACTTACCAGCCTCGACCCGCAAAGACACTATACTCACTCTATATAAAAAACTGATTTTGATAAACTGTGTTAGCGGTAACTGTTCATCATCTTAAAAATGCGTA
This sequence comes from Euplagia quadripunctaria, assembly GCA_963859945.1. Taxonomy (NCBI): domain Eukaryota; kingdom Metazoa; phylum Arthropoda; class Insecta; order Lepidoptera; family Erebidae; genus Euplagia; species Euplagia quadripunctaria. The sequence goes on along the minus strand of OY982570.1, from coordinate 7,530,236 downwards.
CAAAGAATTCTCACGTAATAATAAATAGATGAGTAATGTGGGGATAAAAACAAAAGGATATGTTATGCCAGGTCAATACAATGACAATAACCAATCGCTACAAATTCACCATTATTCAATACCACTTTGAACTATCTACTGCAGTATTTCCCTAGCGCTATGATGCATTCTTTGTTTAACTAAGTACATAGAAGAGTAAGTGAGGTAGAGACTAACAAATGGTCGTAATTGTTATCACGAATAATAAAAAATACAAGTTTAGAACATTAAGTAATGCCGGATATAAACAACATAACAACAGTAACGAAGAATGTTATAATAAAAATTACGTCAATTATCCGAACGACCCCACTTAACGCTAAAACATTTCATAGCAATTAAATGATTTAAATGGTAAACTCTAAAACCGCAATATTTTAGTACACCATTAGCTGCTACGATATTTTATGATTGTTCTAGTATTATGTCTACAATTAACCGCTTTGGATAAGCTATACGTAGTATAGGTTAGTGTAACATAAGACGTGAATAGACAGATGTAGGACACAATTTAAGTATTACCTACTAATTTGCCGTTATAAATAGTAAACTGCTGTTGACTAACATTATTGACGACGTAATTTTGCCGCTTGAATTGCACTGAAAGTTTAGTAATATTTCTGATATAAAAATCCTGGGGACAGCAGTTGATGCATTGTTTAAATGCGGTTTTCACCACCTCATTAGATTGATTTTTATTCATTAAAAAGTTTTTGAAATGCCGAACAAAATAATAATATAAATAATAATAATAACTTCACACATCTCACACACGGCTCTCTGATCCCAAACTAGGCAGAGCCTGTACTATGGTAACCAGACTACTGATAAACATACTTATATATTTCTAAATACAAACATATTATAGATAAATTACACCCAGACACAGAACAAATGATCATGCTTATCACACCATTATTTGTCTTGGGTGGGAATTGAAACCACGACCTCTGGCTCAGCAGTCAGGGTCACTAACCACTAGACCAACCGGATAGTCTTCATATTCACCAGATCTTCTAGTAGATCTGGTGAATATGTTTTGCCATGAAGGGCAAACTCTTCATGTATGTAGACGAGCTTTTTCTTCAAGAATTAGTGAACTAGGGTCATCGACATGTGGCTGAATAGCAAGTCCATAAATATTTCCATTTTCTTCTCAACACACTTCTGCAGTGATTGTTGTGCCAGGTTCTAAAAAGCTGCATAGCATAATACTGGCTTGCTGCAAAGCAATATAATTATTATGTATTTATTAAACCACCCCAAAATATACTTTACATTGAATGCAACATTTTGAAAACCTGTTCAAATATACTTATACGTGCAATGGCACACGTACTCATAAAATCACTAACAACTATCATTATAGTAGAAATGAAAATTGGATTCAGGAAAATATGAATTAGATTTTACGAGAATTTTGTTAGTAAAAAAACACGATTTTAATGCTTGTCTTGTCGCTTTGATCACTTCAAAAGAAGAAAAAGCTCTACAGCTTTTATTTATACAAGTGCGTAGACAACGCCCATTTCACGATCGTGTCAATAACTAAAATAGATGTCGACAAAATAAGTATCGAAACAGGAAATTGGAAAAGCGAAAATTGTTCTTGTCAAGCTTATACCAGGATATTTCAGAAAGGCGTGGTCATATTTTGGGGTCGTATAGTAGATCTCGTTAATAACGTAAAGCGCTAACAATTTTAGGAAAATTTTGATTTTTAATACAGAAATCTTATTTTCAAACTGACAAATTGAACGTGTGTATTTATCGATAAAGTCTATATTTCGTATAATTGAAGGGCTGACATAAAAACAAATCATTGAAATTAACATTAAAGTTCATAATACTTTGTTTGGAAATGTACACCTACGGTAGGAAAAATGCTATCCGACGAAATTTTTTTTGTTCAATATCCTTTTTTTTTGCCAGTTTTGTAAATTATTTGTTAGTTAACGCTTCTAAAACTTGACCACACCTTTCTGTAATACCCTGTTTAAGGTAATGTTCAATACGTCATCACTTGCATATATTGATAACATATTTTTAATTGTTAATTACCTGCATAAATTTTTACCTTCCTCTCTTAGTTCTCATATAGATAGTAGTATATAGCATAGTAGATAGCAATGTAGGAAGAGAGTGTGAAAACTTAGCACTCAAGTGCAAAGGGTTCTTTGTCACCACCTGCCCTTATCCTAATATACAGGTTTGGGCGAATATGAAGTTATGTACTCAATACATGTATTAACAGTAAATTGTCATAAGCTTAAAAATCTGTGCAAAGTCGCAAAACAAAATTCTTTTAATAACGCGAAAAGTTTGACAGCCTAGTCAAAAAATTTAAATAAATTAGACACAATGATGTGTCTTCACCTTAACAGTTTCTTTACTTCGTGTAGATACATTATATCCGAGGTACAGAAACAGACATTTCTACTGTCGTACAGTTGTCCTATACTTTGAAGACAGCAGACAGCTGTTTTATCAGCGGCTTCCATCTTTATGTTTGCGGCTTTATGTTTCTCGTGAATAATATTAATAATAATGAACGAGGATTTATCTGTGCTTAGTATTTATGTAAGTAGAACTTCATGTGTCTTTAGTTGACGTCATGAATGTCATTGATTTCAAAAACTCCATTTATTATTATTAATTTTAAATTATATTAAATAAGTCACTGTAATGTTAACACACAAATATAGAAGTTAGGAATTTCTCAAAATGTTTTTGTATAAAATACAAGAAATGAACCCCAATTGATGTAATAAATAGAAGCGAGAAACGCTAGCCATGTTAACACTTTTGTGTAGTGCCAAAGTGCAACGCGCGCTCGATGCGCGCTAAATGCCCGTCATCTGCATATAGTATAATTTTCATTTGGCATTTTTTTACTAGCAGTTGCTAGCTTTGTCATCCATTACATATTAATAAATGTGACTTTTTTCTTTTGGGTATAGTTATTTAACTAAGAAATAGGTAATTGGTAGATACGTTATAAAACCACCTAATAGACACAAAAATGACTAATACTCGTATGTGAAATAACGAATACTCTATACTACAGAATCTTAATAGCAATTACCAAAAAAACTCATCCTCTGAAAAGTTTATTTATCGTCATAATTTCACAAAAAGTATTCATAACGAAAAAATAGGTCCATTAAAAATTAGAGAGTACCATAACTTAATATACGAGTACTAGCTTAATAGTCAAACAATATGTGCGAGTCAGATACCTAGCCTTAAATAAAAACCTTGGTGTGAGAAAGAGATGGAATAAACTGGACCGCTAAACCGGTTTAAACTAACTTAGTCTCCAATAGTCTCCTGTCAAACAAAATTCCTGTTTTAATTTTGGTGTTTGCATCGTAATCTTTCTTTATTTTAACGGATAAATATAAAAAAATAATAATGGTTTCGTGTTCTGTGTTATATTGTGGTTTAACATACAGCAAAAGTCCTAATAAAGAAACATTTCACAGGTAAATACTAAAGTTCAATACTAGTTTGAAAGTGTTGGTTTTCGTAGAGTATTTACACAAAATTATGGCACTTAAAATATGCAGTAAACACTCTATTTTTGATATTTAAAAAAATATATGTTTTATAAAAAAAATATTGTGTACGTGAATATGACCGCGCTTGGCACAGGGTATTGACTGAAAGCAAAAAACAATTTATCGATATGTCGATAATTTTTGATGTTGTATAAAAATAGGCAGCAACTTCATTATTTTTTAACCGACTTAAAAAAAAACCTTCCCCAGGTTCTCAGATCGTCGTAATCTTTTTATTTTATATATACCTTACCCCATTACTCGAAGATGGCTGCACCGAATTGAAAAATATTTTTTGTTTGCAAGGGTTATAACGTGGCTAGTACCATTATTATTTGCTGAGGATCTGATGATGGGATCCTGGAGAAATCGAAGAAAATCTTTACGGGAAGAAGGAAACACTTACAACAATTTAGGGATTTTTGTGCAATTGCTCTCGGAAACTACGATTTAGTAACAAGGAACTGATGATGAAGACACACACATGGCTACCGAAACTACTCAATAATATTTAAGCATTTCACGATTGGAAATTCAATTACTTTAATGTGGTTGATAAGCAATTTATTCTCGTTACAATGCATATAGCGAAGTAGAGCTGATGGTGAAATACCAGGAGAACTCCTCAAAAACTACTGTTCCAGCATCGGGAAAAGCAATATGTTCTAAAAGGTTATGAGCAGTTGATATAATGCTATTGCAACTTAGATAAATTACAAATCGACTCACTCAAAAGCGTTTTCTTTTTGGCTCTCAATTTTTTATTGCCGAACGTAGGAACATAGCTGTAAAAAGAAAAAGGAATCCGGCAACTCTAAACAATTCCCATTTTCACTTATCTTGAGATAACTTATATTTAATCGTAAAAAATTTAATTTTTTTTTACGATTAAATATAATTATTTAAAAATATTTATTTAAAAATTGCAAAGCTATTATTGTAACTTCCGCTCCCTACTTATTGCTATAATTTAATTTATGTGTAGATCAAGGAGTTTTCCCTGATCTGACGAAACAAAGTAAAATCATACCTTGTTGAATATTGTGATTTCTTCAGCAGGTTTTCTACTTATGATTCTTCAATAAAATTCCTTCTCACAATATTATTTAAGCTATTTATTTTTCCTTTTTGTATCGCACAACATTCTCATCTTACAAAATTCTTAGGACAGAGGGTAACAGTTGCACAGATAATATACTAATACTACGGTGATTGAAATTGCTCACTCAACACTCTCCCTCAATGTCTATCAGCTGTAGTTACCTACTCAGTACGCACATAAACTTACATAAATCTAATACATATCTTAAGTTACAATGCAAACAAGTTATATCTATCTGTTTGAACACAATATCGGTAGATTTTTACTAAACATATTTAGGTATCATACAATCAAAGATTACTAACAAAATTATAGAAGTTATTTTTATAAAGCGGCTTAGTGAATACATTAGCAATTTGAAATTTATTTACAATAAATAGGCTTTACATTTATTACATTCTCTTCAATCTTTTCCTTAATAAAGTTATATTTGACATCAATGTGTTTCATTATTTTCTGATCAGGACTCTTAACTGCTTTAACACAACTTAGATTATCTTCATACATAGTTACAATAGAAATATTAATTTGCAAATCTTTTAACAATTTTTTAAACCAACAAGCTTCCATTGAAGCCTCACATAAAGATATCAACTCTGCTTCTGTTGTGCTTAATGCTACATTATTTTGTTTTTTAGATTTCCACATAACAACATTGTTATACAATTGGGTATTTTTTATTATTATACAATGCCTATGCTCAAAATAAATTATTTCGCATAGTGTCGCAATTAAAATAACTTAAAATACTGTGAAAATTGTCGTCCAGTTTTATTTTAACGTTCTTAATTTAGTTTATGATTGTTAAATTAACATTAAAAGTAAATGATTTGACGATACTAAGGCATGACGTCACGCCTTAGTATTTCATACAAAAATGTACGGAAGCTATTTGTTATTATATATATTATGTATAAGCGTTTTGACGTTTACAAAAAGATACTGATTTGACTCGACAGTCATCTACCCTAGTTAAATAGAAAGCCTGAAGTAGATTTTTTATCCTGTGGTTCATCAGCAAAACTAGCATCTACAGAGCCTACTAAAATATATTTTACATTTACATTGCTTTTGAAAATTAATGTATAGTTTAATGTTTATTTTACATATCTCAAAATGCGTTTTAAAGCTTGAAATAAATTATAATTAGGTCTACTTTGAAATCTTGCTAAATAACAAACAGATAACGCTAAATCTGGTCTTGATCCTACCATTGCTACACAATTAAACAATCAGGTCAAATATTAAAATTAGCTGGCGTTAATCTCAGGAATTGTGTTTTTTTACATTTCTAATAAAATTATATGTGATGTGTTCCAGGGTCACCTCACCTGACGGCTTAGTTATGATCCAGGCAGAATAAAAAACAAAAATAATATTTACACACTAAAGTTATAAAATAAACGTTTAATTAATAAACAGAAAATAATATAAGGGTATATATAACATAATACCAAAGAAAGTACCTATTTGAAGTCTTTATAGGCAAAGTATGCCTGTTTTCCAAGAATAGGCTATTTTTAAAACCTTATTTGCATCTACTGTCCCTAGAAGTTAACGTCATCACGGCATTAATTATTCAAACCCCTTCCCGGTAAAGCAAAAGTTTTGCTCTGTAATGAATACCGTTTAGTACCTACTCTCTCATAACTGCAACTTGCAAGGCTCGGAGGCTTCACTTTATGACACGGGTACCATAGCGTCGACGGCGTCTCAAGCCTTCATGCTATTTTCACAGAACTAAGTTTACTGGAGAAGTTGAGTACGTTTTATTTCTTTTCTAGTGCAACTTTATAACCCAAATGAATAGTATAGTAGTACTTTAGTTTTGTTGCGTTTATAAAAATCAAATTGCGTCTCCAGTTTGGCTGAGTGTACATGTCATTGTCACTGTAAAGACAGTATTGGACACAATTTTGACACGTGTGTTAGTTTATACGTAGTAAAGGAATTAGACAGTTTAATGCTCCCATGAGGCTCAGCAAGATATTCAATCAATCAATTTCCTCGGGTATCCGAAGTAAAAGAAGTTTATATTTGGGCGAGTAGAACTTGACAATATTTTAATTTGAGTAACATCCATAACGATGTAGCTGATCTAGATATTTACGATCCGCATTAGAATTTCTCAGTACTATTACTCATTGATCGCATTTTGACATCCATTTCACTGAACAGAGATACCTATATGATATTGAGCTATTTAGAATTCCTATGCATTCCGATAATACGACTGATCTAATGGACTATTAGACTATATATTGGAGTTGTAAATATATTAAATATTTCAATCAATATAAACGAGTATTTCATAAACCTAAGTAACCGATTAGTACTTACTTTTTTAATAGAATTTACAAGGACCGCATTATTTATAATTTGGTATGCATATCATCTAGAGTTAATACGTAGTGAAACTAAATGACCATCCACTCATCAAGAAAAGTCTTTGATAATACGATTTTGACTTTTAAAGCACTTTCGATGCGGTCCTGCAGGCTTTACCGTCTAACTTGGTCGAAACTTTTCATTTCTTTTTGTATTACACATCCTGTGCAACGGAAGCCACAATGTCTCAATTTTTTAGGAAGATATTGCTGATTCCTACTAAACCCTGTTTGGTACGTACATAAATCGTAGAGAGTGTAGTCGAGAAATGGTGAAGGGGGGACTGATTTATCATCTTGGAACTTATGTACGTACGAACGTACTTGAACAGAAACCTAGACTGCCGACGAGCGAGAACAGAGCCTCTTCAAGATCGTGAAGAACCGGGTTCGTTGTCTCTGGACTTGTTTAGTGATAGTAGATACCGTGTGACACACATAACGAAGACGTACAATTGACAGGCACAGTGGCTTTTCAAAAACGAAAACCCCTGTAAACCATCGAAATGGCTTGATGGTGGTAGGTTGGCTTAACGGCGGGTTACGCAAACCAGTGTTTGAGTCACGCGCTGTCCTATTCCTCAGCAAACCCTCTTCTTATACTTGGACCCAGTATTAGAATAAAAAGAGAGGAATTTACTCCCCTCGAAGTGGACAAGCTCGCTAGATACGGTAATAGAACGATGGGACCGAGCTTAACAGATCACCACGTCGCGTTAATAGAAACCCTTGTCTGGTCTGATTCCGGAGACACCGGGGCATTTTAATCTGTTCGACTATGACATAATTTCGGTTGACATAATCCTGGACATAGACTGGTTGCTCTCGTCAAAATAAACTAGAGATGTTGAGTGCTACGTAAATAATAGTTAATATTTGTTGCGCTTCAAACTATTAGAAGTCATATTAGATTGCTTACACAATAACGCTTCAATGCATTATGTTGTTTCGTAGGTTCTGTTTACTGAGCTTTGTTTGATGTCTACTATTGTGTTAATTTTCTCAGAAATCCTAATGTATGTTAAACTATATTAAATATTCAAAATGTATTGAGCGTGTTCTCCTTGTAAGTAAGTTAAATGGGTCATGTGAATTTGTTCAATGTTAAATTAAATTGTTTGCCGGTTTTCCTCTAGTTGAAATCTAAAGAAATCAATTGAAATTAATATAAAAGTACTGAAAAGTATAATTTGCTCATTTCTTTACTAGAAACTTACGTTACGTCGTTCAAAGATAAATGTTTTATGATCAGCAAAACAGAAAACAGTACATGCTTTATTTGAATGCATAAACTGCATGATCATATTTTCCCATTATTAAAAGTAGACAAATCTTTTGGCTAAGTTACTTTAAATAATCACAAACCATAAGACAATGGATTTAAGAGGATTTTTTTTTAAGTCTACTTCTTTTTAGGATTCTTATAACACGTTCTCAGGGACTGTCTTCTTAGGGTATACCGCGTCCCTTGCAATTGACTCACTTGTGACGGAACATTGGTTTGATTCCGATATACCACTTCACCTGTTAGTTGACCCGTTGGAGTTTTCCTCACGAAAAAAAGTATTGTAATAACATCTGATGGTCAAACTAAACGAATAATAAGTAAAACTGCCAGATAGTGCTGTTGTAACCCAATAAGGCTTATACAAAATATTTCAAAACAAAATTGAATATGGAAACCATATTACCATAATGTTTGACGAGTCGTTCCAGTAAAATGCCTGTTACGTTTGAGAAAGTTATTCACACGTAAACCACAATCTACGCCACAATCAAGAGACAAAACAAATTAGAAATCGCATTTAATTTTTAATTAATATTCATCAACGCATTAGCAAATCTCATTCTTTATGAATAGAATTTAGTTACCTACCCTACGTCTTCGTTGGTCTTCATTAAATATTTAAAGTGATTTGAAATTGTAGATATAGGTAGCGTATCTTTTGAGAAAAAGATATAATTTTAATGTTCGAGTACGCGTGGTAAATATCTTTACAATAATAGGTAAAGTTCATCTTGTCTAATTCCCGATTGTCTAGTCCCATATGTACTAAATATACTCACACGTTCTGGAAAGAACCCTAAACTTCTTAAATTTCCACGTTCATTATTGAAACATTAGTAAGGACTTGTTTAAGTAGGAAACAAAAACGACTGTTTTTGTTTACAACCTGAATACTAATTTCAGTAATTTTGAAGTAGAACTTCTACATTAGGTGATAAGTACCTTTTTTTTTTTTTTTGTGCGTGTGGAAACCCCCTCGGGCCGTCACCCCGCCGGGGTTTTCGGCGGGGCGGTGTGTCGGAATCGAACCGACTAAAACCACACGGTGTGCCGTACTGCGCCTTAAGTAGGAGGGATCCGGGAACTGCTTTATTACGACATCCGGAACAGGTGATAAGTACCTAAGTCAAGCGTTCAATGTATTAGGCATTCGACAACACACTCCAGAAATTAGGAATTCAGTAAAGCCTTTCGAGAAACTAGAGGTTAAGATCTAAATAGCAAACGAGCGTTCTAATATGCAAACATACCGTTCAAATATGATGCTTATAAAATTATACAATACAATAAAAATATTTAGAAAAAAAAGGTAGACCTCGTAGTGGACCCTATTTTACCCTAGCTAGCTAAAGTTTAAATTCGCTTGACGCCTTACTTGTTTAGTACTTTAATGCCTCTTGTCAGTCTGTCTGACTTTATCTTGCTGTTCTCATATCCTGTTGAAGTCTAACCGTAACAAATGGTGTATTGAAATATAATATTTTGCTGCGTTCAGTATTGTTTCCATAATAACAACATCCCGCGTGCAGCAGACCAGAAGAAAAGTAGATACAAATATATGGAATAATATATGAACCACTCCATCACAAAATAAACTACACGTAAGTAAATGTATTTCATAAGCCAGAGTTTCGTAATTTTAGCACACAAATTAACGTTTGAAAAATTACAGCTTGGAGTTCTCTCAAAATCGAGACAGTTACAGATTATTTTTAATAAACATATTTTAACCCCCGACGCAATAAGGAGGGGTGTTGTATTTGTGTATCTTAATGTATGTCTGATGGACCGATTTTGATTTAGGGTTTTTGTTTCTGTTACGTATGTGTAAGTAGATATAGGGATGCATGTGTGACTACGCTCACTACTCGTTGTACGGCTTAGCTTACAATAAATCAGTGTGTTAATAACTACCTATTGTTTCACTTGTCTGTCCAGTTAGGCGCATATTAAATAGTTTCAATGGTAGCTTAGTGGTGGTGTGTGTGCGAGTGTTTAGTGGTTTATCCAAAACTGTTTAGCCGAAGATCATCAACTCTTTTCCAATCGTTGAAGAGATATTTAAGACGTGTTTTAAGTTATTTATTTATGTTTGTTTCTCCCAGCCTTAACGGCAATCCACGGTAAAGTTTAAAGTTCCGAGAATTGAATTCAGTTTTTCTCTTTGAGTATACGAGCGGCAAAATTCTAATTTCTGTTTTACATGCTTTCGGAGAATCCATCTCTGAAAAATAAATATAATAAAATATGTCTACGATGTATAACTTATAGATGTACGATGTTGTAATGTTTATCTTTCGATTCTTTAGATTTTGGTAACTATAGTATCAACTTTATATTAAAAAACAAACAAACAAGAGTTTTTGTTGAAAACTTTTCAAATTTGTATACGAATCACAAGTTTAAATAAACACACGGGTTATAAAATCATGTGGATTCGGAGTGAGGTAAGTCGAATTAGGATTAGTGGCCATTCGTGGCGTATGATAGAGACTTTCTGTACTAGTTGCTTTTTACATGATCTTTGTTCTATCTAGAACAAACGTCATTCATAACTACAACTAGTGCAGAGACTTTTATTAAAGCTTATGGTACATTAGTTTGTTAACATTTGTTAATTGAATAGTATATTAGTTTAAATATTCCAAACCACAACCTAATGAACATAAAGCAGATTGGCTCATACGTATTCGATGAAATGAAGAGTACTTAAGTATCCGAGTGAGTTTTCGAGAACATAACGATCGCTGCGGATTTTAATCTTTTACCTTTAAAGATATATTTCATATTTCTATATTTCAGTAACATGCTTTGGAAAATTGGTTCTTTTTGCTGTGTTCAGGATTCCGAATCATGAACATTTTTTTCTAGTTATTGGTTAACGTCGTCTTTGAAATGTGTGACCTTTTGTAAGGACAAAAGGTCACACATTGAAGGTTTTAATGTAAAGTTGTAAAACTCAATGTAAAAAGCTTGTAATGAAAAGCATACGTAGAGGCACGGGGCTGTATTCTTCCATCCCGAAGAAATAATCTTTCAATCACGCTACAGTGCCTTACAATTGGTTCTGGAAGTTGTAGGTAGGTACCTACACATAATGATTACGGACACTGATTTAGATTATCTTGATCTTACTGAGGACCGCCTTAATAAACTCTGCTTCAGGTTAATATTTGGCTTACGCAAATATGACCACATTTCTGAGTTTTCGTATAAGGCTCTGGTGGCTCCACATACGGCTTTGCCAAAATGTTCATATTCTCGCTCTACTTAAGCGATTTTAATCCCACCTATCTCAAAGGAAGTTTCAAGTTTCTAAACGAAACACATCGCGAGGCTCTTGAGATTGTTGTAAAACCAGCGCCTAAAAATACCATTGCACTCCACAAATCTCCTTCGCAAATCTTTTACGGTCCATGCAGCTCGCCCGTGGAATGCATGGCCTGAATCTGTGAGACGTTTATACAATTATTGTGTGTCCCTATTTCCTTAAAATTATATAGATTCTATAACAAGGCGTTGAATTTGTATAATGGTTAACTTCACAATATCCATTGCATCCGTCCATCTAAAAGTTTGTCGGGTAAGAAATCGCAACTAGCGATAAGACTGCCGTTCGCACAATTGTTAATAAAGAATATTGTATTGTATTCTAATGATAAGCGGGTACGAACTTATATAGCACGATGCATGATAGTTTGAAATTCGCAAAGGTCTTCGCAATAGTTGCAGTTAATTGAGGTCTCCGTACCAGATATGACAGAGTATGGTCTAATCTAATTATGTATGTAGTATTTCCACTTTTTAAATAAAAGTTTGCTAAGTCAGTTTCTTATAGTTGGTAAAGGTTAAGCTATTATTTTGTAATTTATAATTTTGATACAGAACCTTCCTTTCAAGAAAATATGACATGAAAGTTAGTGAAAATTTGAAAAGAAATACGGGTGGACCACTCAAAACTCCACAGTATGAAACATTAAAACAAATGTGCTGTAGCAAAATAGGTGGTGGCGATGTTAAGACACCGCTACCAGACATTTTTATTCTGCTCGTACTCTCACGTAACAACGTACAACAATAGGAATAAGGTTTACATAAATGTGTTTGTTTTACCATTTCATACAACATTCAAGTTGATTTCAATACAACTTTGTTGAACCATTTTTATTATTTTTTCATCTTAAAGCTATCTATTAAATTGTTGTTTCCTTTTCACAAACATTCTTACAATCAATCATGGTTCACAGAACACTTTCTACATATAAAAGTGACTTTACCCTTCCTTTCAGTTACTGAGTACTTCGCGTTGCTTTTATCAATATTGAGTTCTTTTCATCCAAATGTTTCAAGAAAGATTTTTCCCAACTACTACACAATATATATATACTCATATATACGTTGTTTGTGGTATGAACAGTGTTTAATATTTAAATTTGAAATTGTAATGAAAGCAAATCTTAAAGTCTCTCTTGTCTTTGACGGTCGTTACATTTTTGGCGACTTCCACATACAGCAAAAACAAACATCAACATCATCTAGCGAAGGCGATTTGAACTACGGAGTAACTACTAATCCTGCATCGCGCTATGAAAGTTCTCGCGCCGATTAGTATATATACAACTTCCCAACATCAACCGTTGGGCCGCGATCTGCCAGGTATGATCATTTAGCCTGGTCGGAGGATCCTCCCTTTGTGTTGGAGGGACAAAACACCCGTTCCTCGCCACATTTTTGGTACGTATTGGTGTTATTCACATGCTGAATATTATGATAAAGAACATTTGAAATGTTAAATTAATAAAACTTTTTGTTCAAATCGTTCACATGCTAACGGGCGTTTTGATCCGACATGGCGCCAACGACGCCTATGGTGTTGACACTCGCTTTGAGATCATTGATTTGCCATAAATTCGATCACATGAGTGCGCGTTTTTAAAGCAACAACACGTGATTTTAATAAAAGGGTTCGGCCATTTAAATAAAAAGGCTGTATACCATTTTTCAGACAGCATGAGTTCAGTGACACTTAATTTCATACATTTTACACAGTTTAATTTTGTATAAAATAAAAGGAATTAACATGAATTGATAAAGAAATAAAAAGTTTTAATTTTCTGTTATACGACCATTTTCGACAAAACTCGAATTGATCCGTGACAAAGTGCGTTCAACGCCCGAGAAATGCTCGCCATGTGAAGACTATATGAAAACCCAAAGCGTGGTCAAAAAACCCAACGCGCAGTCAACGCCCGTCGTCTCAAAACAGTCTTAGTTTTCTGGAATTATTCACTTTCTCTTCTGGTTGGAAGCAAAAGTTTCGTGAAGAAAACGATTTGTAAATCCAAAAAAGAACAATAATATCTTAAATTACTTTTTGAAACAGACATCCAAAAAAAAGCTTCCCAATAAGCATTGAAACACGGAAATTAATAAATGATTAATTTCTGAAATAAGGTTTCAGATTTCAATATTGAGTTGTTGGAAACCTTGATGTTGTTAGCGGATTATATTGGCACAACTATCCTCGAAGCTGCTTGGGCTCACACATTGATAAAGCACAAAATATTAGAGACAAAAGAAAATTATAATTTTTGTGAGAGAGCATCTAGCATCTTTTGTGTCGAAAGGAGCGCGTGCATGCTCTCCGTTAGATACAAAAGAGTCAGAATGTAGGCGAAGAAGCACAACATTATGTATTGTTGAAGTTATGCACTAGGGGAAATACGTGAAGTGTATGACCACATTTGCTTCTTGCTTACAGTAATTATTTAAACATAACTCAAGAAGTGTGGTTGCGGCATTTTCTCTGTGGTTCGAAGCGCTTACGCTTCACTTAAACTTGAGACGTCCCGGTGACGTTTGAGTGTATAAAAACCTTTGAAGTAACGTACCTACGTCTTAGCTATTTATTTCTTGATAGTACATCAAAAAAGCCCGAGTTTTAAAACATTCCCATGTTTATTACTAAAATACAAAACCATACATAAATTATTAATTTATTAATTCATTTCTGAAACTAAGTACTCGAAAGGAGATATAAAAGATAATATCTGGGGATCATTGTAAATATCTGACTATGTTATATATCTTTGGTTGTCCAAATGTATATAATATAGTCAAGCTAAGAACACCCATCCTTTCAAAAATATTACTTATTTTTTGAAGTGAAAACTTCTTTAGCGGCGTTGTGCACCTTTTGAGATGGGTAAAAAATGTTAAACTCGGGTCAGGACACGTGACCTGATCGAAAATTCGTAAGACGGAGCCGAGTTTATTATATTTAAAAAAATATTTTTACGCCATCTGTGGATTCTGCGCGATACTACTGTAGTTTGATATATGCTATTTATCCATATATTATTTTTATTTTTAGGCATAGGTATCTTGCAAATAACTGTGTGAGCTTAAAAAAACTATTATTTTGACATTACAAACAGACACTTCAATTTTATTTATGTTTACTGATGATGATGATAAAATAAGTAAAATACCATCCAGATCCGTTCAGTCTTTCTGCCGTGATTGAGTAACAAACATCTGAACTTTTGAATTTATATATAATTGTTGTCACCACATCAAAAGCTCTTATTTTTTTTTTTAAATAGGGCAAACTATAACAGATAATAACACAGTTCACTCTTTAATAAAAATTTGCTAATAGACATTATTATCACTAGTTATACCGGTAACGCAATGCTATTGGTCGGTTGATAAATATTGATGAATAGTGAGGTTATACAAGGCCATGCTAGCATTATAAGTGGTTAACAATCACTTGAATGCGGATTGAAGTTCGAACAACATAGCAGTTACTGTTATTTAGTGATTTTGATAGGTTATAACTATAGTTGTGAGACAGTCCCTAACATAATACTATAGTAAAATAAACACTTCAATTTACCTTTGTGACATATTAGCGTAATTGTAAAGCATACCATTAGTGTGACATGAAGTGATTGTAACTAGATATAATGGATCTTAATCAAACTCACTCAAGGTAAGTACGTTTCCAACTACACGTAGCTATCGTATTCTACCTACCTATGACACCAATCAGCGCAAGTCGATTTACTGTATTATGATAACGATACGAGCAAGCACTTGTGATCGAAGTTTATTATTCTTAAGAATATTTTCTCATATATTTTATGAAAAAATACGAGGTCATTATAAAATCATAATAAACAAGCTCTCTTTGTAGTTTTCCTTGAAACGCTGTAGACCGTAAACAGAGAACAATATTACTACACTATATTACACTCTTAGTAAGTTTTCCTTTGATAACTTATTAAGAGTGTAACAGTGTGTGTGTGTAAAAGAGTGTAAAAGTGTGACTACACTTCTAAGAAATCAATCCATTGTCTTTACAATGGGTTGATTTCTTACAAGTGTAGTAATAGTTAAAAATAGTAGATGTTAATTAAATTAAACTTTTATTGTGTGCCCTTACTTAGACTAATATTTACATTCAGGCATTTTTAGCTTCTAAAAAGTAGTCAGGGACCATGAAGATAGAATATGATAATGATAGAATAATCTACTGTGATGGTATTACATTCACACTATTTTGCTACGATGCGCGTTATTATTGAATTTCAACGTGGTATATATTTTAAATATTGCTTTCCCACACTTATAACATGTGGACGCTCAATAGTTTGGAGTTAGAAACGTAGTAAAAAATTAGGACTTCAATAAAACTTATATTTCATTGCTTTAAGTATGAGTGTCTTAGAATTGGACATTTGACAAACCAGGAAAGGTCAGTCATTAAGATAAATGAATAGGTTGTGTAATAAAAAAGGGTCGCTTTAGAATATTTCTATAATAAGCGACGGTTATGAGTAGCAGATGTGGAAAAAGGCGTTGGAGAGATCGTCTTTCGTGATAGCAGGGAGGCAGTCGTGTGGAGGACGAGAAGACATAGTAGGCGTCGAGTTTACAGGTTCAGAGGGGTCGGTTCATGTAAGTTGACATAGAACGTCGGGGAAGTTCGGTGAGTCGTTAATGTTTTATTTGTTAATGAGCATTATATTTAATATGTATTTATGTCCTACACTGAGTAACGCAGTATCCGTCAGGTAATCAAATTTACCTCCCGTGTACATATCGGTTTCAAGGTATTAATTTAATATAATTACTTTGGTATTGGTTAAGGTGCTTTTGGACGAGACGAATGAATATTGTTATCCTGTAAGTCTCCTGGTTATAGCACTCGATCTTGAACAGAGGACACGCGGCATTGGTAATCATCGGCCCAACTGTCGTCTGCTGTAGAAGTTGAATTATCGAGTACCATAATTCCGGATTA
This sequence comes from Euplagia quadripunctaria, assembly GCA_963859945.1. NCBI lineage: Eukaryota > Metazoa > Arthropoda > Insecta > Lepidoptera > Erebidae > Euplagia > Euplagia quadripunctaria. The sequence continues at coordinate 7,513,549 of OY982570.1, read as the reverse complement.
TGGTGATCGAGGTTTAACAGACGCAGCGATATCCTGATCATTGCCGGTTTGATCTCGTCTGCTGTAGAAGTCCAAGTTTCGAGTGAGTCGTTAGCGAGGGGTGGTTATGGGATAATATGATTAAGATAGAATATGTGTGTAAACTAAACCAATGCCAAAGGGTTTAAATGTACAATCATACTAATTAACTTTTGGATCCCCTCTTATCGCGGTTTTGTTATTGATTATATCGAAATATCGAATGCCAGTGGAAAGATGTCCAGCCAGGGTCGAGTCTTACAGTCTAACGCGGAATAAGGCGGGCGTTAGACCTCCCCTAATCAGAGGGGAGCTGGTTTTAGTGAAAAATACTCTGTTCATTAGACGAATAACTCCTTTACTCGGGTTAGGCTCATAGAGATACCATCACACTACACTTCAAATAAATAAAATCGAAGTATGTCTTTTTTTTACTACATGCGTTTACTAAATGTAACAAAATTGTTTACACGGTAGTTTTACCAAAATATATATTTTTGAATTTTTTGTCTGCCTGTCTGTACCACATAATCTCCAGAACGGGTCTACTGATTTCCAAGAGACTTTCACTGGCAGATAGCTGATACTATAGGGAGTAACTTAAGCTACTTTTATTTTGGACACTTTGGTTCGGCGAGCACAGCTTCAGCTCTCATGATAGTTCAAACAATTATACGTTTTGTTCAATATCACACAATTCTTTCCAAAATGTTGTCTCAGATCTTTCGAGTATAAAGAAATGTATTATAGTTGTATACTTTCATTAATATTTTTTTAAATTTTAATTAACTTTAACTTAAACAATATAATTACATACAATTTACATGTCACAACAAATTATGTTCGTTGTTATGGAAGAAAACAAATAAGGAGACAAAAAGGTTGTCAAACATTTTCTTTTACCTAACAGATGCTTTCACGAGAATCTCCAATAAAATTTATCGTTGATGTGTTGTTCTTATGCTAATATGATGTTATTCCTTTTACAATTTGATCCATGTTTAATATTTTTTCATATCATTATAATCGTCTTCTTTACATGGCTCGTTTTTATAACAAGGAAAATTTACTTTAAAAGACTATAAATCAACCTTTTTTTACATTTTGTAACAATAGTTTCATAATTCATAGCAAAACCATTACTTTGTCAAATACAGTCTGCGAATTGGATAATAGAAAGCTTTGGCTATTGTAAATTGTGGAAGTTTGAATTGTAAGTCGTTGCCCACGGGGAATTATGATTTGGAGCACGATTTTACCCGTTAATGAGGATTGTTGGATGTTGCTTAGTAGGAATATATATAACTATTACTTAAAGTAGTTAATAATAGTTCTTGATAGTTGCAAAATGTAATGTGGCAATTTGAGAAAAAAATGTTTATTAATAATTACAGTAGAGTAAAACTAAAAAACGACGCTTTAACGGTGAACCGAATTAAAGAGTCAACAAAGAAGTTGGCCGTCACGGGACGCCTGGCAGATGTAAAACAACTCAGTAAGGAAGCATGACGGCATCAGAGAGCGTCATGGCGCTTGTCGTGATGGCAAACTGGTCGACTTTTACTGCCAAGTTCGCCAATAGATGTTTTACATCAAAAGAGTTCCACTCGATCTCCTGGTTCCATTATCACATTAGATCCAAGATGCCACATTACAGTATTGTCATCCAAGCTATGTACATATACATACTAAGTTTCATGTCAGTACTAAAATTAGAAGTAGGTTCAAATTGACTTACAAGATTTGTTTACATGAACTATTTACAGGTGGTTACCTGTACTTTATGTACTGTACTGTAACTTGTAACTAGTTAGTTACAAGTTAAATAACAAAATGTAAATTGATTTTCTTTGAATATTATACATGTTCAATTTTCAGTATCAGGGGAGGTGTCTTGTAAAAGATAATGCTTTCAATTTATCGTTATTACTTGATGCTGTGAAGAAAAATATCTATTTATTTTTTTAAACCATTATTTTAAGCAAGCATTTGGCCCGCCTTGTGATAAGCGGTTCCTAATTATAAGCACATGCAACACCAGCTGCAGAGGTGTCATTCATAGTTTATTAACATGTTCTCTTCTCGCTAATCAATAGAAGAAGCAACCTACCTAAAAAGAAAAAAAATGTAAAAATAAAAAAAGCGATAAAGAAAGCTTTAGTGTTTCGAAACTTGAAAATTAAAAAAGAAAAAGGTTCTACCAAGGTCATGCGATTTTGACGAATCCTGTCTTATTCCTAACTATGGTAATTATTGTCAATGCGAGAGTTAATTTGTTCGTTTATTTGTTTTGACGCTTTTATACCTTATCCAATGAAGCCGATCTTCATGAAAACTTTCACACAATTTTGTACTTGGGTATGCGTATATTGTAGTAGTGTGTATTTTGGGCACAGAAAAGGACATAAGGTACTTTAATCCAGAAAAAAAGTGCTGTTCTCGGATACCTGAATTGATTGACAGACAATTGATTGGCAGAAACAACTCATCAATAGAATTTCGAATCGTTAATGTCGTTAATATATTTATAATAGTATATGTATTATATAGCTATGTTTGTGTTTGTATGTATCTGTGTATGTGTGTATATGTGTATATATATATATATATGTTACACTAAAGTTAGGAGTATTTGAATATAAAATGTATATATTCGTATCAAATTTTGTATGTATCCCCTTCTTTTTCTTGTAAATTTTTTACGAGATTTTTAATTGCACCTACTTCTTTTTTTCTCTGCATCACCCAAAGGTTGACGGGTAGACCTTAGGCAAAATGTGCAAAAAGTTTTAATAAATAAATTCGAGTAAGTGAAGAAGTTTTTTTTATAAAGGTAACAAAAACAATCTTTATAATTTCATATTAGAAGGAGAAATAGCTAGAGACGCCATACGATAAGAACGAAATCAGTTATTTCAATATAGAAGTAAATGTTATTAGAGATATGACATTGCTCTCGTATCTCTACGTAGCATATTCAAGAAAACATACTCAGGAAAAGTTTAATATCATTTGAAGTAACCTTTTGTTTAGCTTCCCGAGACCTCATCTTTCCGTTACGGTGTACATTATCTTTTATATCTGTAGTCAGATACACTGGCTTAACTATTTTTCTATTCTTATTTCTTGTATCTATTTATTAATACGCGAAGGAAATTCTTTGTACGCATTTTTAAGAAATTTTCGCAAACGGAGGAGCGTGAAATTTAAATTACTTAAAGTGTATATGTGGAAAAAGTACTGAAAGCTAAAATTTTTAAATAATATGTGTAAAAAATTTTAAAATTACGTGAACGCAGCTTTATCAAGCATTATCAGTGACAGTTCAAGTTATACTTACCATTGAAATAAAACAAAAAAAATTCAAACTTAATGAATTATGGTTGAAACTATAGATGTAAGGCCGGTTTAAAACCAATTCGTATAAAACGAAAAAAAAAACGGTTTAAAACCGAAATAAACCGTTTTTTTTTTATTTAAAATGGTTGCTGTTAATGACTATATTTTCTTAATTATAACTACATTTTCTTGATTTTACCGAGGTAGGGATATGACGGAGTACCTATAAACTGTGAAAAGATTTTTTATATGTGTGATATACTGATATTGATATACTTAGCGGGTTTAGTTCTAGCTGGTCCGTTTGACCAAGCATAGGTATTACCTGCCTAAGTTATAAAAACTCTATTGATAAGTTAAAAACTCTGTGTTTGTAAATAAACATTCTTTCATTGTTTTCAAACGATATAAATAATCAATTTGATTCGGTTTAAAACCTACATACTTAAGTTTTCGTGTAGTAGGTAATGTGGGTAGGGATTTTCTATTGGTTTTCTATAAACTAACTAAAACGGATCATGACGTCAGGTGACCAAAATTTGCCCACATTGAAGTGTAAAACATAGTTCTTTTATTTTTGTAGGTGAGTTTTCAACCGTTTAAAACGATTTATTTTGGGGTTTAAAAGGGCAACATTTTATTTAAAACGTTTCTAATCGGTTGTTTTACATCTATAGTTGAGACTCGACCATAACTTAAACTAATATACATATATTTAGCGTATCTTGAGTAGAACTGTAACGGTTTAGATCAAATTTTATATTTGGTTTAATTTTGTTTTTTATGTTTATCTATAGAATATTTTCTATACAGTATTTTCTATACAAACGCGATTTTACAAAAACAAAATAAAATTCCGAGCAAAGTTCGATCGTCCAGGTACTTAAAGATTAGAGTAAGACTTTCGTAGAATACATACATACATAATATGTTTTATGTTAAACATGTATGAGAAAAATATACGGCCTTAACTAAATAACGAACGATTTATTTCACCCGTAACGAGCATCCGAAAAGGGCCGAAAGGTGTTAACAAAATTTGGCACATGCTTAGTAATTCTTTATAAAAATGAAGCCGAGCTTTCAAGCCTGATAAGTTCCCCTTTATAGGTCAAAGCATTGATGCTTGTTTTATATTCGCGTCAGAATCTGTCGTAAAATATTGGGGTATAAGTTCAGATAGTAATCTATGTTGTTATGGCAAAATTGAATTTAGTTCGCCAAGTGCAAATTCTTAATGCTGCAGTCATAAAAGCTACATTAATCAAAATATTGCGTGAGATCCTAATAAACTCTGCATCAGCAGGCTGCGATTCCGAAGCGGATTCCTCTGATTCCAACTTCTTTTTAATATGAAGTTGTTCTATGAATCGTACTCCTGAACAAAATTCAAAACCACTAAAAATACCTTTGCAGCTGGTATCCAATAAGATACCACTATTGACGTAAAATGTGTTAAGTATTAATGTTATAAGTCCAGCAGAAATTAGTTGCAGGCAGTTTCAGTTCACGAATTAAATCATGAAAACAATAACATTTAAAGATTTTTATAAATCTCTGACTTAGAATAGTCATTTTATTTTACTGCAGTTTATATTTCAGGTACTAGAAAATATAATTGAGTATGAGTTATATAAATAATTTATCTTGTTTCTAAATAAAATGCAGACTTATTTTCTAAAAACCTACAAAGTCTCGTTCGAAAGATGTTTCAAAAATGGAAGTTTTACGATGTAGAAAACTTACTGTCGCCATACATTCTAACAAGATTGAAAATGCAGAAACGCTGTCCACAATATTTCAGTGGCGGCACCACTCACTTGAAACTGTGCACTGTAATAACTTTGCATTGAAACGAGCCATGTGATTGGATTCAGTTTTATATTTGTTTTATTTCTCGTATCATGGTATTTTATTTCCTCAGTGGTATTGGATACTCATTTCAGAAATAAACGTTTCCATTGAAAAGTTATGATGTCAAAAACAAAATGATAGCTGATGTAAGTAGAGGACACTAAGTATGTTAGTGAGTATTGCTAAATAACTGTTATTACACGCGTTATTCACGTTTACTTAACTCATTAAAATTATGTGCACCTTAATATAAATTTCCATGCATTAACAGTATTATGTGTGTATTGTACATATAAAATTCCCATAAGTTAATTTTACCCATAACTTTTATATATTTTTTTCAAATGAAGTTAAAATAACCAACTCAATAATTTTGAAAAGAGAGAAAATCTTGAGAAAATCTGCGTACCTTTTACATGAATTCAGTAGACACGAGGCCTGCAAGGTAGATTCTGGCCAAACCTCTATCGTACACTTAAAAGATCCATACGCAGAAGTGGGATACTAGATACTAGGCATATCATGGATAGTATCCTATTACTGAGAACGGAGCTGATTTTGTTATTCGATTATATAATGATCCATAATTCTTTGTTTTCGGCAATGAAGAGTTACGGGGACATCGGGTCTCTAAACCACAAAACCTCTTCAATTAATTACTAGCCACTTGCTTAATAACGGACAAAAGTAGTAGCTGTCCGAGGAGTGGCTAAGCTTTGCTAGGGCTTAGAAGCAAATAACCTTTCTCGACAACAGGTCTGATATTCAAAAATAATAATAATTTATTGCATAAAGTTAAACATACAAAAAGTAGAACAAAACACAGTTACTTCATTTAACAATAGTAGTATTAGGTTCAATACACTGTTCGCGTCGACACAACCGTGTTGGAAGAAAAAAATTGATGACGACGTGACATCTGAATCACTTAGCACGTCCCTAAAAATTTATTTTTATTTTATTTAAATCATGGTCACAAAATAAACCTCCATTTATTTGGAATGATATTTATTTTTGCATCAGATATTTTCGGGAAACTGTGACATGAAGCACGTATATGTGTAAAAGCTGATAATTAAGGTAGTCATTTATCATGCCCTATCGTATTATTTTATATTACTGAAATGTTACATATTGGATATTTTGGACGTATAAAAATTATTATTTTTCGTAGAATTGTGTGAGATTATGTACGTATATACGTAAGTATATTTAATTTATTATTTTATATTACAGTTAAGGTGTATAGGCTACACGAAATAAGGTAAGGTTTCTCAAACATCAATAATAATTTATCATACGGTACAGTAGGTACGACTTATTTGTTGTAGAACAGGTACAATCTTCAAATTTTCCCATTCTTCTAAAAACCTATAGGTTTATAAATTATTTTACATACATTCTAAATTACTATTAAAAACAAATATACAAAGCTCTAAGGGACAAAGAAAAACATTTGAAAGCTACAAATACAATCCCACTAATATTATACATGTGAAAGTTTGGATGCTTGATGGATGGATGGATATTTGTTACTCTTTCACGCAAAAACCACTAAACCGATTGCGACGAAACTTGGTATGTAGATAGCTGGAGGCCTGGATTAACGCATAGGCTACTTTTTATCCCGATATTCCCACGGGATCGGGATTTACGCGGGTGAAACCGCGGGGCGCTGCTAGTCAAACATGCATTCTAACTGGATCAGTTTATAAATTTGAACTTCAAGCCAGACGAGAACACCGCTAAACTTATTTTCACAAAACAAATATCACCATTTAAAACTAAATTGTTATAGTGAAAACCTAACAAAGAGATGGTTACACACACTATTGTAAAGTGGCCACAATAGTGATATAGGATGGGTTTAGTCAACTCGATCTGATAGCTTCACTGAATACGGGAGTAGGGTTGATATCTAACGGAACCTAATGCTTTTGTATAAATGGACATTGCTCAAGAAAGGGACGAATATCATGATTATGTGACGGACGCTGCTTTCTATTTTGAATGGCATTCATCTTTACAGATGTCATAAATTGTAGATTTAAAACTAGATTTTTTAATAGTTCCGGCTATTGGTCACTACGAGTATTATTATGCTAGAGCTGAGCGACTGCCATATATTATTCAAACACCAATTTAGAAAATATGTTTTTTTTTAAGAAAAAATATTTTATATAAAAGGGCACAGATATCAGAATAGACACTCTCTGCGAGTTACATATACACCTCAAAGTTGGAGCGTTTCTGATGGACATTTCACATTGTTTTGGGTTGTACATGAATATTATATGCTATCCTGGTGCGTGTAAGTGTAGTATAACAACATAAACTAAAATCAAATCAAACAAATAAAATAAGAAAATTAAAGAATAATTTTAAGGAATCATTGATTTGAATTCAACTGATAGGAAATTTATTTTAGTACTTGGATAATAGAACAAAACTAAAAGTTTGGGTTTATTCTGATAACTGAATGTTGAGTCTTACTAGAACGCATAAGAATGTGATCACACTTAACTCAGCATTATATTTTCCGTCTGGAAAGAATTCAAAAGTGTAATGGAATTGAACCACGGTATAAAAATGAAATGATTCTCGATCCTTGAAATTGGAAATATTTTATTATGATTTAGCAAAAGTGTCAAATTATCATCCCGAAATGGAAGTATATTATTATTGTCTTATGTATTGTTGCAAGATTCTTGGTAATGTAAATAAGAAGAACAAGTCTCAATGACTTTTTGGAAGACCTTTTCTACATAGATGGTCTGTCGGACTCTTACCGACTATAAACCACCCCGGTGTTCCACTACTTGCCTATGATCAGGGGAGCGAGAATCGCTATTGTATTCTTCCGCAACTTCCGTAACGACTTATCTAAACTTGACCCAACTTAAAGACCCATGGAATCCAAGAGAAATAAGATAAAATAAATTTCTTCTGAAAGAGAAATATTTTTTTATAAATTAATATAAATAATAAAACTAAAGATAAATATATTTTTGAAATTAATTATTACATTTATTGTGTAGATATGAAACTTACGTAGAACGTCTACGAATTCGTAGCCGCATTGCAATATTCCGTAGCATACTTGCTACAAAGTCTACGCGGTGGTGTAATATTTTAAAGCTCATAAACAGAATCCTAAGGGTTCTCTTCGTACCACAATTTATTCATTATTTTATGTTCGCACCCAACCCCAAAAAATCGGTAGATATATAAATATCGGTTACATACAAACGTTTTATTTCGGTTCGTTAAACACAGTTTGTTCTGTTATATTTCGCAAGTTCACTTTTTCTTTAGGGTCTGTGACTTTCGTTTGCTGATAAAAAACACGTATTCTGATTTATACCTTATAAAAATGTAGGTGTTTCTAATACATAAAAACTGTGGTAAACATGCCAGTACCCATTTACTAAACTTATAAACACGTATGATTTTCGTTTTCGTTTCTGGTGATAAAATTATTCACTACATCTCAAATTTAGAACATATTATTCTATTATTTAGAAAATATTATATTTACAAAATATTGTTCTTGGTTATCGCCATAATGTCAATCGACATAAGGTAAGGATTCTGGTCCAGCTTTCATCATTGATAATATTACTAACATATTTTCAAAGCACAGACAACATTACTCGGTCAACATGACCCCGTAAAACGTTACTATCTTCTTCTTGCTCTTTATTGCTTAGTTAAGACATTAATTAATTAATTAATTAAGCAATCAAATGTGGGAGAGCCATGCTTCGGCACGTATGGGCCGGCTCGACTCCGCTCGTTACCACGGCCTCACAGAAAACCGGCAGTGAAGCAATGCTTACATTGCATTTCGCCGCGTGAGTGAGGTTACCGGAGGCCCTAACCCTTCCCTCTCCATTATTCCCGGCCTTCCCCTCTGCACACTCTTCCCCCCCTCCCCCTCTTCTCCTACTCCCACCTTAAAGGGCGGTAACGCACTTGTGATTCTCGAGTTGCAGGTGCCCATGGGCGGCGGTAGTCATTTACCATCAGGTGATCCGTCTGCTCGTTTGCCCCCTATACCATAAAAAAAAATGTCTAAGGAAATAAACAAAAGAATTGCTTGTGGCTGGAAGAAATACTGGTCTCTAAAAGAAGTTATGAAAAGTAAAGATCTAAGCATCTCTATCAAAAAAAAGACATTCAACACATATATACTTCCATGCATGACATATGGTTGTGAGACCTGGTCACTTGCACAAGTGCTTGCCAAGTGCCAAAGAGCAATGGAGAGAAGTATGTTGTTAATAAAACTCAATGCAGAAATAAGACAGAAAACAAAGGTCGCTGACATACTTACTCGGATTGACCACCTCAAATGGGCTTGGACAGGCCACATGCTACGTTGCAAGGAAAATAAATGGAGCAAACTAGTAACCCTTTGGTATCCAAGAGACGGACTTAGAATACGGGGTCGCCCAGCAAGAAGATGGGAAGACGACATCCGCCTGACCCTGGGACCATACTGGACTAGAGTTCCAGATGACAGATCTCAATGAAAGCAGTTGGAGGAAGCCTATGCCAAAAGGCACACCGAACTGAGAGACATAATATACAATTTCAGCTTACAAATGTGGAAACAAACAACAATGTACAAACAGTTTGGAATAAAAGGCTATATTATTATTATTCTCTTTATTTATCGTAAAACTTATTAATTACATTTTTAAATACCTATAAAACAAAATATATATTTCAAAATATAAAAAATAGTAGACCACCGACATCGGGTACAGGGACCAAGACACCGGTGGTTAGGGCTCCAAAGACAGGAACCTCCTCACTATACGGGCCGTGTCGAGGAGAACTGCCTTCTGCATCAGTCCCTTGATCCAGCCGTCTAACGCGAGCCTCTTAAGGTGTTGATCGACCCTTTTGGGTATCAATGCATGAGCAGATATGACGATCGGAACAATGATCGCCGAATCGACATTCCACATATCGACAATCTCGTGAGACAAATTCAAATATTTGATTTGTTTTTCTTTTTCAACTTTAATATCCAAATTACATTTTTAATAAAGGCTAATTTCTAGAATCGTACCTTTTGTAGTCTTACTAAAATTGCTATTACCTTCAAAGGTGGCTTCAGACGTTTTCTACCTTCACCTTTACCTTAACTAAATTATATTACACACATATTTTCAGTTTTTTTTACGTTAAGCTACTTTTTATCTCTGCATTTAGTAATGGCAAAGTAATTACATATAAATTACTTGACTGAGAAATTTTATCAGCCTTACTTTACATTCAATTCGTTGAGAGCCAATGACAAAAACCGCCTTTAAATACGCCATATGGGATTATGGTAATGTGCAAAAGACCGAATGAAAATTTTATTTACGCTGAAATACGCACACGTGTGCAAGTAATTTTTAATAAACTGTATTGTATCCAGTGGCGCTGACGTAAATGCTGAACGCATCAAGGCGGCAAAACTTTTGCTAGAACCTTTTGCCTCTTTTTACTCGGAGGTGACGAACACTGAAGAAACGGCGAGAGATCTTTGTTAACTTAATTGATGTTCGTTAGTTGTACTTGCGAATAATCGTGTTCTGAAGTTACCACATTAAGAGTACTTCGTCTAGTTGCTATTCTGTTCAAAGGAATTTATTTGTAAATTGAATGAGCACTCATTATTTATTGCAGGGCTCATAATTAAATAAATTAAATGATGATAAATACTTTTCCCTCTCATAAGTTGTATAACTGATCTGTGCTGCTTTTTATTTTATACAGGAGTTATTTCAATGTAGCATAGATAATGCAATTGACGCTGGGTTTCTATAATTACTAGGTGTTCCCTTCTAGTTCATCGACTGTAAAGTTCGTTTATACGTGCTCCATATAATCGAGTACAGTTTACCATGATAGTAAATGTTTATAGTTAGTGCTCCTGTGAGTCAACGTAATGTCATACATCTCCTAAACTTTGCCAGCAAATGGACTACCTAACTCTCTCTCTCATCTCGGTAGTAGAATATCGCAGTTTATGGCGTATACGTCATCTTTGAATGAATTCGTAGATGGCATGACTCTACCTAGGACGTTTTTTTACAAAAATATTTCCTGTTGCGGTTTGTCATATTTTTTCTCTGCATTAAAGTGACACAACCAGTGACAGTAGGGCCAACAGAGAGTCAAAAATATGGACGGGTAACGAACTGCACGAAAGCAAGAGAGCTCTTACCACTTTTGTTACCAAAAGTGCATTACGAGGAAATTGTAAACGTGGTCCGCATAATTAATAAATTTGTTTAAGTAAGTAAAGTAAAACCCAAATAAACTTTCTCAGATATATTTTATCAAAAGATTACTAACTAGCAAAGCAGACATTTGAAGTTAGATTCGCAATGCAATAAGTAGAATCAGTGACTCTTAACGTGGGAGAGCCATGCTTCGGCACGTATGAGCCGGCTCGACTCCGCTCGATGCCACGGCCTCACAGAATACCGGCAGTGAAGCAATGGTCGCATTGCATTTCGCCGCGTGGGTGAAGTTACCGGAGGCCCTTCCCTCTCCCCTATTCCCGTCCTTAACCTTCTCCCTCCTCTTTCCACTCTTCCCTCCCCCTCCCCCTCTTCTCCTACTCTCACCTTAAAAGGCGGCAACGCACTTGTGACTCTCGAGTTACAGGTGCCCAAGGGCGGCGGTAGTCATTTACCATCAGGTGACCCGTCTGCTCGTTTGCCCTCTATACCATAAAAAAAGTGACAAATAACCTAGTAATAAAAACGAGGGGTAGCATAGCTACAATTAAGCCTTTAGCTTTGAATACATTTCTGTGTTATTGGTCTGCGGCAGTCACCTTTCGTATCTGATGCAATATTAGACGTAGACACAAGTCTCGGTTACTACTCATTTATTTACGAAACCACACATTTTTTATTTGTTTGTACATAGATCTTAGTTAAGTTAATAAAAGTTAAGAAAAATTCTGTGATCGGTTCTCAACTGAGGGAGTTCCCCGGTTGATAACCTTTACCACTATGCTAGACTGATTTTGCCACTATGAACAATAAATTTTACTTAAAAATATTTTATTGTAATTATGAATTTAAACACGAATGTGAATTCTGCATGAATAATCTACTTGATGAGGGTAAGAAGATCGCAGGGAGGTATGGAAGGGCAAAGCACTTTATGGTCGTTTCTATCGGGCCCTAATTGGGCCTGATATATACTTAAAAACATCCACATCTTGGCCATCGTTTGACGATCTTTTTGGCGAAACCTAAGGTTTTGTCTTTGCAATTATGGACGTAGTTGTTATGACGATTAACTATCGGAAATATATTTTGAAAGATGGTACGGTTGACATCTGTCGGGCATGCCACCGTCCCGGTGAATCTATCAGGCCTATTATTTCTGGTTGTTCTTGTCTTGCCATTGGCGAGTATTTGCACAGACAACCAAGTGGCTAGGATTGTACATGTGCCTTTTTACAGATATGTGCCCGACCCAGTTCTCGAAAATGGTCGAACCACATTGTATTGGGATTGGTCTACCATCACTGACATAACTATTGTTGCGAATAAACGTGATATAGTGGTGATAGACTGATTAGAGCGCCGTGCAAAGATGATCGAAATCATTGTTTCTCATGACGATAACCTCGTGAAAGTTGAAAAAGATAAACAAATAAAATATTTGGATTTGTCTTACGAGATTGTCGACGTATGGAATGTTGATTCGGTTATATAGTCGGCGATTATCAAATCTGCTCATTGATTGATAGCTAAGTGCCTCGGTCAGCACCTTAAAATGCTCGCGTTAGGCGGTTGGATCAAGAGACTGATGCAGAAAGTAGTAATACTTCTCGACACGGCTCGTATAGTGATGAGGTCCTGTTTTTGGAGCCCTAGCCGCCGGTGTCTTGGTCCCTATACCCGATGTCGGTGGTCTACTATATTTTATATTTTTAAATATGTATTTGTATGTACTTGTGTTAAGGAAATAATAATAATAACTTGAGACACCTCACACACGGCCGTCTGATCCCAATATACTTATGTATTACTAAATACATATATATTATAGATAAATTACACCCAGACACAGGACAAGAGAGGTGAATGTGCTCATCACACAATTATTTATCATGGGTGAAAATCGAACCCCTAACCTCTTGCCACAGTCAGGATCACTAACCATTAGACCAACAGGCCAGTCAAACAATAATCGAACAGAACGAACATTCATTGTATATTGCAGGGCTCATAAACAGTTACAGTAACAGTTATTCGTTTACAACAAGTGGCGAAGGCTGTGCTACCCCCTTGACACAGAAACAAATGCTCGGGCGCTGTTCTGCTCTTGTTGAGTCTATTATGGTATTGTTCGATATTGTTTATGTTTATTCATATACATACATTTATACTTAAAAACAATTGACAAACATACAATATATAATAGTATTAATATGTTTTGTATGGATGTCAATTGTTTTCTGGTTTGAGTATAAAATGTTAAAATTTAAATTAGAAGAACATTTTTACTTTTTTTCGAAAAAAATTTTTTATTTGAGATTTCCAATATGTTACCTTATAAAATGTGCTCTAAGCCTTAATAAAAAACTTGTCAATGAAAGTCCCGTAGAAATCGACAAACGCGTTCTGGAGATTAGCTGGCATAAACAGACAAACAGACAAAAATTTTAAAAATAGATTTTTTGGCGTATGTACCGTGTAAATATTCGGATGCATTTTGTAAAACATAAAACGCTGTCATTATGACATTACAAACAGACACTTCAATTTTATTTATTTGTATAGATAGATGTCATTAAATAGTTAAAATCGAATTATATCGTTTAAATAATGTCATGATCCCTTATCATATCGAGTGACTTTAGAATAGGTACGATGTATGAATGTAGCCCTTAATGGTTCTTCCCTTCTTGGCAGGCGGCCAAGAGAAATGTAGGCTGAAAAGAGTCACTTTATGTTGTTAACATTTACCGGATTTCATTGTGCCAAGGTTATAAGGCTTAGCACTTTATAAGTGACACGTTTAATTCTCCACTTTATTTTATTTGTAATTAAAAGATAAACATGAACAGCATTTTACTATACTGCTTTTATATTTAACTAAGGAGGCCTGTGTCACGGTTAATATTTATGTTTTTGGTTCCGGTGTTTAGAGAGACAGCGGTGGTGATTCTGTTGTTCACTTCACTAAAATTCTCTTATTTTAGTCAAGAGATTTCGAACATGCTATTCTGTTATTACATTAAATTAATTTAGTTCTTACTATGAAAGCCAATGAAAGCACTATATTTGTTTCTGACATTACTAAAAGTTAAGTACGAGTATTGCCGCTCCTTAAAAACAAAGAATAAATGACAAAGAGTGAAAAAATAAAATCTTCTAAAACAACATTTTTAGGTTTTTTTGAATGCCTGTAAATGTTTGTTTACGCATAATATAAACTATGTAGCAAACAAAGTGTTGTCTTTCTCCCTCATAGTTGAGTAAATACTGTTTTACTGAGTCCACATCAGTCAACACACCGTTTAACCTTTTTTGTTATTTTTTGTTAGAAATAAGTACGAGTTGTATATTTATTTTAAGAAATAATAATCAATCACGATGGTAGGAAAGTATAGAAAAAGAGGGCTAACAAGAGGCAATAAGAGTTACTTGTTACGCATTCACAATAATTACAAATGGCGAGAGGTAAGATTTTTTTTTTGAAATTATTCATTGTTTAATTTACCAAGTTTAGTAATAATATCTGTAAATTTGTTTATTCTCGCTTTTATTGTACTTTTTATCAAGACAGTTCAGTTTTATTAGTTACAATATTGTTTTGTTTTCGCTTTCATGGCAATTTTCACCATGTCAATTTTAGGTAATCAGGCAAATCAAAACGTAAAGGAGTTTAGGCATGGTTATCGAACTAGCTCTACAACCTAGGATAAGACTGTACATCAGTGACAGCATGTAAGTGTTTTTACATATTTTTACATATGAATGTAATCTTTTGTTGCCTTTTTATGGTATAGATGGCAAACGAGTAGACGGGACGCACCTATCCATATCATATCATAATAATATACCTATACGAATACCTTGTTATTATTTTTGTCTAGATTTGGAGTGTATGGGTGGCAAACGTGAAAACAAAGGGGCGTAAGATCCGTGGTTCAATTGTGATATATTCATGTGTAGGTACGTGTAATTATAAAACTTTATAAAAAACAATTCCAATAGAAACAGAATCGCGTTTTTATTAAATCTGGCACTAAATTGTACACTTTAATTAAAATGATTTGTATTACAAACATGTTGGTAAAAGTTTGCCCATATATTTTTTAATAAACTCCTACAAGGCTTTTAATTAATTTTATTATACTCTCGTGTGGTGCAATCACAATAAAACATGCTTCAGTGGTTACTAAAATTCTTCATAACGTTGCAGACCAGTATTTCTTTCAAAGAAAAATGCAGTGACACTAAATATAACAATGTCAAGTAAAATAATTAAGGTCTTCTTGGAAAATGAAATACTTGAAATAGAAGCAGCTCAAGTGAGAACAAGACAAATATTTGATATGGTTTCCTTTGAACATTTACTTATTATGATAATAAAAGCCAAGTTTTGTCTAACTTTTGCACTCAGGAACTCCTTGAAATTGCTATCTTTATGATTCAAATACAATAAAATAAATAAAATATCTCAGAGTCAAGGAGCACTCGGTCACACTTTACCGGAATTCATTTTAATTCTAATGCTTACTCGTATCATAACTTCACACCATGTATGTAGTGGCCAGATCTTAAAATTGATCACATCATGAAGTGATCAATTTTAAGATCTGGCATTGACATATCCAGGATGTATATGACAATGCAACACTTACTTAAATCACTGAAAGGGCATGACTCCAGTAAACGGGTACAAAAAGAAAAAAAATATCCATTTACAAACTAACTTATTCTTATAAACTAAATTCATAAAAACTAACTTCGAAAAGATTTTAAATTAGTTTTTTATGGATTTTCTCAATTACTTAGTAAATAGTTAAAAAAAGTACATACGCTTTAAAATCTTTAACTTTACACATCCACGCGAGTGTTCTAGATGCGATTTATACCCACAACATTTAATCGTAGCAAAGACTCTAAGGTAAACCTCTAAGCTACTGTCAGTAAATTTAATCTAACTTCTAATTCACTCTAACTACTCTTGCTGTAACTTGTTAAAAATAAATAGTCCATCTATAATTCAATCAACCGATAGCGTTTTCTCCACGATCTTTCAACGCCATACTTTTACTGTTCGGTGTCTTCGTAGATTTACGAGCGGTCTTTTCAGTAGCTAGAAGGATTTAATTTACTTTTACAAAGAGCCCGTTTTTCTCCTTTGATGTTCTCTTGGTGTCAAAGGACGACGCTTGGTTACGCTCACGGTAGTTACTATTTTGTTTTGATGTTTAGAAATATTTTGTTTTAAACTTAAGAATCTTAAATTTTATTGCTCTTTTGATTGGAATTACTGTGAAGTAATTTGATATCGTCCTACTTATTTCATATGCGCATAAAAAACGGGAGGCACAAATTGAGTTATGTATTGTTGAGTATTTTAGGATTTTGTGAATAGAAAATGCTAGAATGTCTCACTATATTTTTGAAACAGTGTTTGACAAAATATTTGTAGGCATGGACACAGCAAAATTTAAAAAATAAGTAATTAAAAGAAATTATTGGCTATTAAAAATTAGCATTGAATCGCGCCTGCACTGGCCGGCACGGTCCGAAAAAAATCAGGATTTCATAAAATACACACGTGAATAAAACCTTATTTTTTTTAAAGGTAATAACTATTATTTATCTCTATAACGGAACCATATAAGCCAACTCAAATGTAAAAGATAAATTTTAAGTTTATTAAAAAAGACAAGGCTGGATAACAACAACATTACTTGTTTATTAATGCAATACTGCTATTGCACTAAAATAAAAACAGAAATAAACAAACAATGTCATAATCGTTGGATTTTTAATGATTTATTTGTGTCATCTAACTTAATATTAAGTATGCATGGTTTCTTTCTAACTCCATCTTGCAAACAATAGGATTGTTTTCGTTGGTAATTTCAGACACATTTCCAGTACGTTTGATTGCGCTCTTCGCAGCTCAAGACATATACACATTGTAGACTTAACAAAATTGATGTCGCTATATTCACGCTTTTAATTGCCTCCGTAAAACATTCTCAAGATAAGCAAGCGAATAGAAATAACTGTCTCTCAAATTAATCAACAATACATATTTGTGTATGTTATCTCAACAAACATAATTTTAATAAAATATCACTTCTTTACTACAAAACTCACGTCAATAATACTTACCTTATAATAGTACCCCATTAATAATATAAATGTGAAAGTTTGGATGGATGGATGGATGGATGGATGTTTGTTCCTCTTTCACGCAAAAATATGTAGATAGCTGGAGACCTGGATTAAGGCATAGGCTACTTTTTATCCCGATATTCCCACGGGATCGGGACTTACGCGGATAAAACCGCGGGGCGCTGCTAGTTTACCTTAAAGTATAGGTATACTACATAAACATCTTTTCACAACTTTCTCCCTTCGATACTAGTCATACCTCCCTATCCTTACATACCTCCTGAGCTTCCTCACTGTCATTAAAACTTTTATACAAGGCCGTGGGTTTCGTGTACTTCTAGCCTGCCTTTGCTTCAGAACATCACCAATTTCATAAGGGAATGTTCTGCGTGGTCTACCCCTACCAGTTATCCCACCTTTTCGTACTCATTCTTTCTAGGTGCCCAAACTACCTCAGCGTACCTTAAAATATAAATTTATTATATTATTAAAGTTTGTAATATGTATATCGCAACTTTTCATTTACCAGAAAATTTTCAACGCTTTTGTATAAATTAAGTAAAATTCTTGGACCTTGATGTTAGCATAAGACCAGTTGAATTTAATATGTTGACATACGACCCGTAGTCCACACGACGCGTTATACGCGAGCTTATGAAGTTTACCTTCCATCCACTGCATTGAAGTTAAATTAACTTTCAGAAGCTGCTGCTCGGGTAACAAATTTTAATACCTTATAAAAATGTTCATTTTAAAATAGGACTTTATTTTTATGTTGGCTTTTCTCTTTATTCATCGACGGCTTTAAATGTTACTGTATGATAAACTGAGATTTTTTTTGTGGTTATAAATAGCTAAATCTCAAAACAGTGCCCTTATTTTTTACTTTACTATTTTAACTTAAAACGTCACATTAGCACGTTGGTGACATTAATTAATGAGGAGCTGACAGAACTCAATGTTTAGATTAGCGCCCTCTAGTGGATCTATATATTTATTATTAGGGTGACGGTCACGAGTTCAGTGCTTTTTTACCATAGCAAAAGTGCACAAACGTGCCTAAAGAAGTTTTTCACTTCAAAAAATGTGGCGGTGTTAAAAAATAACAAACAGAACGAATTTTTGAAATTTTGTGTCTCTTTGTATCTCTTTGTATGTTTGGTTGTGCACGCATCTTCGAATGCCTTTATTTTGTACCACTCTTGGTTTGCTCTAGCAAGTCGTAGTCGTTAAAAAATAAACAATAATTTTGCTTTATTTCCTTACTAGCTGGTGCCCGCGACTTGGTTTGTATGAAATCTCTCCCATACAAACTTTCATCCCCTATTTCACAACCTTCAAGTTTTATTTTAGAGACAATCCCAGGTCCTCTCTATCCCTATACCAACATTCGACAAAATTGTTTTGCGGTTTAGACGTGGAAACGTTACAGACTGAAAGTTAGTATTGGTTGCTTTTCTGTCAGTTAGCTTTAGGTATGGGGGCTGGACCATTCGCACCTGATAGCGGGGTCCTTTCTAGGGTACACCTGAGACCCCGGCCATCAAACCCGGTAACGGAACACGGAACGGAACACTGTGATTTTGGTTGGTTCGAGTCCGATATACTACCTAGCCGTTTTAGGTATGTCGCGGGTTAGCAATCATAACAATATTTTATACTCTATATACATACATACACACTAATATACAGAAAAGCATTTTTATAAATAGAACAACTCCCAGGCCCGGGGGATATCAGGAATTCACCTTTTATTAGCGGTAGAAATATTGCTGTTTTTTGACATTAATGAAAACGAAGTCGTAATTAGTAATACACACGTCAAAAAAGTTTAAGCAACATGTACGGTTTTGAACTTTTACTATTGTAATATATTTATATTCATTTTATAAATAAAAACTAAGCATTATTTGATGCATTAGTGACTAAAGCAACAAAATCTTCTTTCAATTGTTCATTTAATCACAATAATTAACAATATGTGTACTGTAACACACGTAGTACTTTTAAAATAAATTTAAAACGAAATCAAACTTTTTATGGTTTACATAATTAAATAACGATTTTTTTTTTAAGTTTTTGGTAATTCAATATAAAGTGTGACCGTCTTTATTGCTTAAAACTTGTCAGCAACGATATTTCATTCAATTTATAAGATTTTTTATCTGATGTGCAGTCGCTCCCAATGGAATGTTAACAAGTCTTTCAGTTATTGGGTTGTCGACACTTCGTCCGAGTTCTCTAGAACACGTCTCTAGAGCATGTCCCATGCGTGCTCGATGAGATTGAGGTCTGGCGATTGTGCAAGCCACGGCAATACCCGGATTTTTTCCATTGCTAAGTATTCTCTAGTCCTCTGAGCTGTGTGCGAACTGGAATTGTCATGCATCAGCGTGAAATCTAAGCGAAGACTTTGTGCAAATGGGTCAACATGTTTAAAGAACTTTATGGCCCGAGGACATCTTCAACGTAAGTTTCAGCGTTCATATTGCCATCTACAAAAACGAGCTCAATTCGTCTATTCTTCATAATACTTGTCCATACCATCACTGTAGAACCACTGTTAAGGTGCACTTCCTGGACGAATTTCAGCCGTTCAGCATTTCCGGGATGACGATACACTCTTACTTTTCTCGTATCAGGCCTACATCCAAACCGGGACTCAGCGCCAAATAAAATTTTATCCCATTGCTCCTGGGTCCATGTCAAGTGTTCCCTACACCATTTGTTTTGACGGGCCGTTCCCATGACGTATAGGTGGGCCCCCAATTAGGCGTCGTGCTCGTAGGCCGTATTCATGCAGCCTATTTCTCACGGTTTTGTGGCTAACAACAACACCGCTTAAGAATTGTAGCTTTAAACCTATCTCTCGGGCGGTTAATATCGTCTGACGTCTTGCAGTCAGTTGTGTGTATCGGTCCTGTCGAGCAGTTGTACTCCTTCCACGGGTTCCTGAGTGCTGCTCAGCAGGATCCCCTGATTTAAAATAATGCTGCCAAAGACGACAAATCACGCTCCTATTGACACCAAAATGCGTCGCTCCATGACATAAAAAAACACTCACCACTAAATTTTTTCGAAAACTATATATCGCAAAATGATAAAAATGAGATAAATAAGAAATTTATCAATCAACGACAACACATAAAATCAGGAAAAAATAATTAGCTTTTGAAAACAATTGTTTACCAATCTACTTTGCTAAGAAAAAATTAAATATCAAAGAAAAAAATAAAATAACATGCCGTTTCTGTAAGTGATGCGTATTGGTTAGACTTTTTTGATGTGTGTATATATGCAATAATACCCGTTCACAAATAAACACATTAATTACGCATATCTACTCAAATCATATAAACATAACTACATTATACGTCTAATAATAAGGTCTAATAATATGAGAGCATTAAATAATAAAACAAGCCTACCTAGACCCACTCATCTAAATTGTGAGCCTAAAAAGTAAATAATAAAAAAGTAAAAATGTAGACAAAATGTTAACAAGTAATCTTGTTGGATTTTATTTTTGCCTTTAATATAATTGAAAAGGTTGTCAAGCTAACTAACACACTGTCTCTCTCCCACAATCCTCTAAATGTCATCAAGGCATCTTGCTCACGCAATTCGTGCAATCAGACCGAATGATTTGCTTTACCTAGTACAAAATATAAACACCCGCCGAATTGACGTACTCAATCCTATTTTACATGAAAATAACTTATCAAGCGCTTATCGAACCTGAATTGTGCAGTGCAGTGAACTCTAAATCAAGTAAGTGCCTTTGACGTTCCTAATTAATTAATTGTGTAATCCAGCGTCACAACTGATTGGGTGCCTAACAACACAAATATAAATTTTATACGGTTCTTCATCATATTATACATTCATTTATTTTATAAAAAAAAAATTCTTGAATTCAAGAACAATTTTTTTTTACAAAATAAACAAAAAAAGGTATTAAATTTGATACTTTCTGAAAGTGCACATAACCTATAAAGTATTGTGTATGTTTAGTCTATTGACGTGCCGGTGTTTTCTCTATGCAATTAAAAAATATTTGGATGCGGTTACAAGATAATAAATTCGTTCCGTTATGGCAGATTTTTTAATCTTAGGATAGCGTAGGGGAATGCCAAGTGCGGTTATCTGCTGACCGTGAACGTGATGTGCTGTTACGCGTGTCCGAGACTTCGTGAAGGAAGTCACACTTAGGTATATACGTAGAGTACTCGGATAGTGACTTTGCGCTCTCAAGAAGTTGAGAAACGCGTAGCGAGGTAAACTGACTGAGAGTACCACGCACTATCATGCAAGTCTAAAACCTAGATGATAGCACACAAAACGCCAACAATAAATTAACAAATATATATCAAGATGTTGTAAGGAATATACAAACATTTGTAAATAGATTATAGAACGGCTATAAAACAAGAAGATCTCACACGACATACTATCTTGATTAGAGACATGACGTCGCGGTATCGACGGTCTACTTCTTACAAGCGCTGTGAGGCACACCTTGTGGTTTTCTTCGGTTTAGGTCTGATATACAGCCTCACCAGTGAGCAGAAGCCCGGTGAGGTGGAATTCCACACAAAAAAATGGGTGCTTTTCCCACTTATATCGTCATTTCTCATGTAAACAAAATAATATTGTTTTGTACGCTCCTGGTTGTTTTACCGCCCAAAAAGAGGTGCTACGCCTATTCTAAGCGACAGACTGTTGTATTCCGAGATAGACGCGGACAAAGTCGCGGGCACAGCTAGTCTATAATAGTATGTACATATTTAGTAATATTATCAGGAGTCTGCTTACCTAATACAGGATCTGCCTAATTTGGGATTAGATGGCTGAGGGCGAGGTGTCTCAACTTATTCTTATAATAATCCGGTTATATCTATAAGTCAACACTCTATAACTACGCATAGTTAGGAATCGGATTTAATCGCAATAAAATAACACCCTCAGACCATATTTACGATATTGACAAACAATATTTTCTCACTCATAAATCTACGACGTTCTAATTAAATACGGGCGTCGTAAATTTTATTGCCTCATACGAGAGACCACTAACTCGTATAAATATACTGAATTCAGTATAAAATTTACTGCTGCCAAGTAGATTTAGGAACAAAGATTTTTATATCTTAAATAAAAAGCTACTATGGTTTTTGAATATACTTGCAACATTGATACGACATATCGCGTTAGGTAACAAGCCGCCTGTTTGAAGTCGACGTGGGTAATGCTATTTGCGGGTTACGGTGTGCCTGCATCTTTTGTGACAGGCTGCTTGACTTCTCAAGGATTTACTTATTAAAATCACATCTATGCCATAGATTTGCGGGTAACGGAACACTTTGTAGTTATAGTTAGTTCGACTCGTGATCTATATCTAATCACATGTGTGTAATTTTTTATTTCATAGTCTAACAGTTCTGTAATTTTGTATTTGTTTTTTTTTTGTTAACCATTAATTAATTATGTATTCCAAGCGGATGTTTTAACTGTGGGGGCTTATCATTAGCAATTAAGTTACCTATTTTATGTTTATGCAGTATTTTGTTATTAGTCTGTAAGCCTTCCTCAAAACAAAATAAATAACCAAAAATTGAGGATAAGAATACGTCTAGATAATTTGTTTCTTAAAATAATGTGCACTACATAAATCCTTAAATCTTTTCCAAACTGCACTAGTCTAATGGCTGTTAACCCTTTCAGCTATGTAAGAGATACTTTCCACGTGGGAACTACAATCAAATGAAATATGTAACAATTCATCTTTTAGTTTACATTTTCCGGTTTCCCCAAAGACCTATATCCTTTAGAGATGAAAAGACTTACTTTACATATACGGAATTGGGGATATCCGGGTTTCCTTTATGTAGTAAAAACGCTACGCTTTTATGCAGTATTTTTATTTTTTTTAACATTACAGTAAAAAATTATATATACTCGTATATCGCATACATCGTACGTTAATATTTTTGTTATTGAACATCGCAAAATTCACTATTCGTACATTCAAAATCAATAAACATCAAGCATTATAAAATGTCTTTATATTATTTACATCCATCAAAGTTATTAAAATGGTAATTACAAAAGCAAAAAGAAAAAATTTTATCGAAAATTCTCAGGGCCCCTTAGTGGTTAGAGTCAGGTCAGATTCTTACTTGATTAAAGTAGACTCTGGAAACATGATGATATTCAAACTAAACTAATAACTAATTATATTATGTTGATGGATAATATTGGCTTGGAATTTGATTTAAGTACCAATAGTACAATTAAACAGTTAAGCAGGTATATAATTCGATGAGTACTAGGCGATTTCTATTGCAGTGTAGTTTGACAACGGTGAAGATATATTTCCAGTTAGATAGTTCCTTTTTGATCTTATTGTGCCCGATAAAAAAATATTACCCACCCATTGACCCCTGCAACAATGTACACATTCATAAGATCTATGCTAATATCTTGAGCAATGAAAGCGGTGTGGTTAGCCAATAGCATAGTCTTATGTTGCAACTGGTGAGTGGGTTATCAGACTCGACAAACTGCTGTTTATATACATAGTTTACTTTATGTGTATTAATTACGTATGTACTTAATTAAAAACATACAACGTTTATGGGAATAGAATAGCAAAACATTGATATTTGCTCAAGTTCGTGCAATGCCCTGTAAATACTGATTCTATTTCTAACTAAACAAAACAAACGTTTTCAACATTCACCTCTACTGACCAAAACGTCACTCAAAAAAAACAAAAGGTAGACAGCTGCCTTTGTGCTCTGAATCAGTTTTAAAATAGAGACAAAGTTCTTGTAGCTGTGAATTAGAGTGGATTTTCATTTGTGTGGGGACCTCGTTAGTACTTGAGTGTTCTTCAACAAACTCTGAGCTCCGCGGAACAAAGTGACCTCAAAATTTGAATGCATATTCTTGATGATTTGGGTTTGTAAAAGCATTTAAATTTGGTATTCTATTTTACATTTTTGACTTAAAATTTAATACAGGCTTTGTTTCTCTTCGTGAAAAGATTTAATTACATTTTTGTTGTTGTAAACAAGAGTTAGTATTTAAAAGGTGAATATTGTAGAAACGCAAACAAAAGGGTTTATTTAAATAAAAGAGTCAGAACATGTCATCTAGAAAATCAGCGAAACACTTACGTCTGACTTAATCATTTACATAAAATGTAAGCAATTTTTATCTTATATTTATTTCTATTTTTTGGTCATCTTAAAAAACAAGAATAATCTCGGTGGCGCGGTGTGCCATCTTCGATTACTGGTTCGGCAACTATCCAGTACTTCTAGGATTTCTGGACAAGCAATATTAAACTTCAGTCCCCGTATTTGTTCTTGTACCGCGTATAAGCCAGTAAGTTTGCTACCTTTCTACTTGGAACCAATTATAAGGTGCTGAAGTGCGCATCTCATCATCATCTCTAAAAATGATTTAGAGACATATTTTAAAAGCCAGAAGGTGTTTAACAAGAAAAAAAGAATATAATAAGTATAGTGTTGGTGGGATAGCTGACGTCGAGGATAAATCTTTGAGCGTTGGTACAACGTTAAATATTTGTATTTATAGTTGGTTCAAATCCCATATAAGGGTGGTAGCTCTCGTTTGCCTCACGGAATAAGGACTGAAATATCAAATCATATTTAAGCTTCCTTAATAACTCAGTAGTCTAGTAGTAAAACTAATAAATTATAACTTTCCTAAATAGCGGAATAAGATGTTAGAAACACTTCGAGTAATAAATAGCTCCTTATATTTTCTTTCGCAAACATATATTATACTTTTAGTAAGTCTCATGTTCGTTTCACGAGTTGCATACTTTATAGAACCACATCGCATGAGTATAATATTAGTTATGTATATTACAATTTGGATTCAAAAGCGAAGATAGCTTTAAACATATTAACGGTAACAATATGTTAATGACGATCTTATTGTTGCAGCAGTTAATAAAACCTTTACGACTAAAAGCTGAAACGCTCATATTGTACTAACAAATGTATGATCATTTTATTGTTAAGCTATTCAAGGGAATATTAAAGCGAGTATGCAAATTAAATTGTCTTATCTGCCGCATACAGTCGTATCGTTGAACATGCATAAGGACGCTTTCGTATTATTATGTCTATCTACATGTCTTTCATTCGTGGAATATTTAAAACTAGCTGCACTGCGTGGTTTCACCGGCGCAAGTCCCGATCCCGTGAGAATATCGGGATAAAAAGTAGCCTATGCGTTAATCCAGGTGTTCAGCTATCTACATCCCAAGTTTCATCGCAATCGATTCAGTGGTTTTTGCGTGAAAGAGTAATAAACATCCATCCATCCATCCATACTCACAAACTTTCACCTTTATAATATTCGTAACATATATTTTATTTATATTATCTAAAAATTTAAATAAATACCGCAAAAGGAACCTATTTCAAATGACAATATTATATTCTAAGAAAATGTTAGCTTCTTTTCTCGGGAGCGCGTCTTACGTAAAGCACAGCGAAACGTCTAGAAAGCAGCATACTGTGCATGTCCCTACTCAATACTCATCAAATCAAAAATGTTAAAAAGAATCAAAAGGTGTTACTGGTAGAACTGGTATTGGTAAACTTTTGTCACGGCCATCCTTGGAAGCAAAGAAATATTGCCAATGCAGTAACATCTTCAAACATCTCTACCATACTTCTACTGGATTATAAAACACTGCACTCCAGGTTCGAGATTTCTACTGCCTTAGATAGAACAGAAGATAAGAATAAATCTGCGAAAGCTGACTGTACAGTGTGAAAAATATATAGATAAAAGATTACAAGACATTTGCAGGATTGAGGCAAATTCGTAGACAAGTTCTAGTTATATCTATCAAGGAAACCTTTGTCATATTGTATTAACATAAATACAGGTCAAAACTCTATTCTCGATCAAGAAAACTACTAACCATCCTGTGCATTTGTTAGTGAACTTTTAGCGCCCATCCTCAAGCTTAGTCAGGTCAGTGTGTAATACTTCTAATAAAAAAATTGGTTGCCTGTAAAGTCGGTATACGGGCGAAAGTTTTACGTGACAACGACTTTGAGTGGTAAAATAATAACCATGCCCGAGTGGAAGGGACGCGTGCCTCTCACTCGCTCTCATTGTGAGCGCATAACGTGAGCGGAGCGTAACGCAGTTTCTTGAAGTGTCACCCGGCAAACCAATTTATAAGACGTTGTCACGTCAAAAAAAATTGATTATAATCAAAAATATATTTCTAAGAAGAATAATTGGGACACTAATAATTAGTAGTGTCCCAAATTACTCTTCTTAGAAATTGACTTGAGAGAAGTTTTGTAATGAGACCCCATTGAAAGTTACTTCAAATACTATTCATAAGCTAAAGGGGGAGATACTGAAGGTTCCAGACGAGCTGCTATTCATTTCTACTCAGAGCAAAGCTAACATACGATTATGATCATTAATGTCTTAACATAAAAGGCACATGTCTTAGTAACCGCCTTATTTAAAACTATCAAATTATTTTGAGTGAGATGCTTTATCATATAGTCATTAATTTGCTAAAATATACTAAAACTTAATGTAACTGTGGGTACGGCTTTTTAGCGAAAATTATACAGTACATAATAATATCAAACAACCTTTTCACATGTAACAAATAATTACGTGAAAAAAGGAGTGGGCTCAGTTAATTTAAAATATGTCATTTGTTAAATAATCCACAGCTCGGTAGGCTTACAAATAGCTTGGTGTGAAAATATTCTATCAAATCAAATTTTAATTAACTTACGAGTTTACTCCAGAATGTTTTAAAAAAGTACTTAGCTAAGCATTAGTGAACTTTACAGCTGAATAGGTCACCATATTCCGATAACCATATTTCACTACTTTTAAGGCGTAGATGGGTAATTAGACATTTTCAGCATAGTTTCAAGTGGTCTGATGTTTTTAATAACTACTCAGTTAGGAGCTGAGTAATAGAGATATATACTACTAAATTTTTTGTTGAATGGGATACGGGTCAAACGAGCAGACGGGTCATACCGCCGCCCCCCATGGGCGGCGATATGCACCTGCAACTCAAGAGTCAGAAGTGCGTTACCGGCCTTTAAAGTGAAAGTAGAGGAAAGGAGGAAGAAGGGGGAGAGGGAAGGGTTAGTGCCTCCGGTAACATCTCTCACTTTGCGAAATACAATGCAACATTGCAACATATGTGCTGAAGTATGGCTCTACCACTTGATGACTCCCCCTCCCAGCCAGCCCTTGCTAGTCTTTTCGGCGGTTTTCAGAGATTTTCTTTGTTACTTTCCACTGTTTCCGCCTGCTCCGTGCCACAATTTAGAGACGATTACCTTGTCTGCCCTCTGGCCGTTTTTTGCTCTAATCACTGCTAATAAAAGAGCCGCTGAAGGAGAACTGCCTTCTGCATCAGTCCCTTGATACTAGCGGAGGATCCTGGGCAATGGAGGTGGCCAAGTCTATTTTCTTAGAAGCCGCTACTACTTTCCGTTAAACACGGTCAAATCGTAGAGTACAGCAGCTTCTACAGAAGAGCATCCCTTTTATTAGTAGGGATTTATTATTATGATGCTATTGGTTAAACTGTCATGTGACTGTAAATGTCACTTGGGCCTTAAGAAAAGTACGTATCTGTAAGTTATGTCATCTTATTATTTTTCAAGCTATATCTATTGCTTTACGAACATGTTAATTAATGCAAATGTAGCTTCTGCCCTTGTACACCGAAGAATAAATTACTTTTTATGTTAACGAACATAATACCCAACGATTTTCCGTTTTTCGGTATACGATGTGACTGTATCATATTTTTGGTCTGTCAGCCAAGTCCGTAATTTTCCAGTCAGCGACTCAGTGAATTTTAATTGTCACTCTATATTATGACATGCTCAATTTTCACACAACGTTAATTGTACTGGAACAATTTTTAGTAATTAAACAAAGTAATATTCATTGTGTTGCACGTTTTAATTAATTAAAATTGTTGTAGGAAGTGCTTCAGAAATTCAAATATTGCGTTGTTATTTAAACTGTTTCCGAGTGTTTTATTTGTATTGACGATGATATGAGGTCGAAGTATAGAAATACATTTCGTATAACAGTTTTAAGATGCTATGTTTAGTTTAATAGTATCTGCAATCCAAATCCAATGAATGTAATATACTATTCTTCATGTATTTACGCCGCTTGTCGAGGCTCTAGGTTTTTCTTTACCGAGGTGATATGAGATTTAGGTGTTTAAATATCTTGTAACTTAACAGGACTTATCAAGAATTAAGTTCTTAATTTTTACAATTAAGAAACTTAACAAGAAATATCTTGTAACTTTGCTGTAAATCAGTATGTATGTCAGACTCGTTAAATAGAAAATTATTGACGCAATTACAGTTTCATAAACGTTCCAGTTAAAGACGTTCTTCATATTTACGAGAATAAACATAAATCTCGTCTTGAACTACATTGTTATCGTTAGGAAAACTAAGAAGGTTAACTAAACAGTGTCTTAATGTAAAATGTTGTTCGTTGTTACCAAGCTTACGCGCATTACTTGAGAATGGCTTGATGGATTTTTCTTAATATCGTTTTGAAATAACCATAATAGTAAGAACTAGGTAAGGAAAATATCCCAAAAAGTTTGAACAATTGGGATAGACTGAAACTGGTTTTTTTCTATAACTTATTTTATTTTTTCTCTATAAAAGAATACAAACAATATTTTTGCAAATCGATCGGGTGCTAGTATTTAATATAATAGGTATAACTAACTATCCACAATTGCTATTTTACGTTACAAAGTCAACTTATTTTGTTTCAGATACCGCTACCATTATTGTCAGAGTAATAAAACAACATGCAACTTATTTCTTGGTAAAAAACTAAATTTAACAAAATAATTTGTGCCAACATTAATAATTATTTATTTATCCACGGAACATAGGTTTATTTTACCATAAAAAGGGTCTAGTTGTGTTAATGTTTAGATATGTTTACCGTGCTAAAGGATTGTAGTCTTTTCAAAAAGAAATTAAGATTTTAAGTTCATTAAACAGTATATTTATTCTATTATGGTAACAAGACTGCTAATGCACATACTTATATATTTCTAAATACATACATGTTATAGATAAATTAACAGTTTTAACATGCTATGTTTAATTAATGTTAAATTAATGAATGTAATCTACTATTTTTATTTCATTTCATGTATTTGCGCAGCTTGTCTATTATTTTTCAAACATAAATACATTGTTAAGCAATAGGGAAACAACTTAGATAAATAACTTCTATACTTTGATACAGCTTGCTCTTATGGGGTAACTCTACTCAAATCTCAAAGGTCTTCATGTTATGTCAAAAATGTGTGTGGGTTATGTCAAACATGATCGGGCCACTTGACTCATGCAGACTAGCATTTAAAACCTTGCAGCTATTACGCTGACGTCATTATATATTTTATAAATCGGCATATTTGTTAGGCAACATCCGGATTTGTTTGAAAAAGCCTGCAAAAATAAAAATTACGTGTCTAGAGACCAAACAAAACTTTTGCCGCCGATATGTACGAGTACTCTTTATCACAATAACTCGAATTATATATCAGCAAAAATCTATAACCATACCGAAACCGATTAGAGAGTTAAGTACAAACCAATTTAGAAACAAACCAACGTCAAAGAATTTCTTGAAGTTAAATAAGAAACTTTTGTAACAACTAATGATAATTAAATACTGATTGGACATAATAAATACTCAGTAATATTAATAGATGCACTATTGTAAAATAATTATTTTTTGTTTATAAAGGTTAAATGCAATTTTGTTCTTGCATGTATTCCTGACTTGGACTATTTGACATTTGATATTCTAGATTCGGTTCTCATTTTATTTTTTATTGTTTTATTTATATATTTTATTTAATTGATTTTATTAATTTATGTTCAATACTTCAATTATAATTCATATTTTGTAACCAAAAAATGTTGCATACACAGAATTTGCGAAACATGTTGAACACTATTTTATTTCATGAACATCATTGTACTACACAATGTTTCAAGCAATAAATGATTAATTATTATTATTATTATTCTATTTATTCATATAAAAAAAATTTTTTTTTTTTTTATGTAGGTATACATAAAAATATATTTAACAATATAAAAAATAGTAGACCACCGACATCGGGTACAGGGACCAAGACACCGGTGGTTAGGGCTCCAAAGGCAGGAACTCACTATACGGGCCGTGTTGAGAAGAATTGCCTTCTGCATCAGTATCTTGATCCAGTCGTCTAACGCGAGCCTCTTAAGGTGTTGATCGAGGCTCTTGGCCATCCATCCATGAGCAGATATGACAATGATTATGATGATGATGAATGATTATGACAATGATCATTATTATTATAACTACAGAAATCCAATTTTCAGCCATAAAACATGATTAAAACACAAGATCAATATCTTTATTCTAGCTGTTATAATAGTAAATCTATACAGAAAACTCATGCAGTGCTCTGGGACACAGTAATAGATTTTCAACCTTTTCTGAAGAAAGTGGTTTTTTGAGTTAATACCTGTTTTGATCTATGTGTGCGAAATGTTGGTCGTTGAAGCGTTCCTTATCGTCCTAGCAAGTACTAGTAATAAAAATATATCACATAAGTATGTTTAAAGTATATAACATTATAAAAAATTATAATACACTTAATAATAGGCAGGCATCAATTCATTGTAAAGCAACGAAAAATATTTTAAATATCACACAAAAGTTAGGGAGATTACAGTGTGACAGGAAAAATTGGAACATACGGATAAATTCCGAGAAGGTTACGGTATTTTATTGAGTAATAAAGCCCGTCGGAAACAGTGACCGCTTCAAATGTAATCCACGTATTAACGTTCACCGATGTGGGTTCTGCTTATATATTAAATACAGTTTCAATAGCATGGCACATAGTATTGGTTCTCTTTACATTGTGTCGTTAGACCAAAGTGCAATATTTGCTTGAAAAACAATAACACATAAAAGCACGTTTGTCAATGCTTGTGCTTCCTAACCAACTAGATTGCATAAAAAAACTTTACATTTTTTTAAATTCATATTAGAATTTTAGCTTAATTCGCGGTGTCTGGAGTATCCGTACTAGCGACACTATACTAATGACAACATTTTTATGGCAGTTACCATGATTTTAAAGATGTTGCAATAAAATAAATCTGGGTCAATAAGTTTTAATTGTCATTAAATAAACAGATGCCCGCTAGTCCCATAGTGTGCAGCCATAAGCTATGGTGTAAAAAGAAAAAATCCTTTTATTCACACGATATTAATAGGTACCGTGACTTTTAATAAAATAATGTTCCAAAATTAGCTAAACCTTCGACAGTTGTTTTTTATGTTAGTTGTCTGCACATCATCACTCTCTAAATAATGTTTCTTAAATACGAACCAAATTATGTTATTGATGATAATGTTTTAAATAACTTAAAGTCTATGTAAAGATTTCTATTATATAAAAAGTCTACTTTCTTATGCTACTACATTAAGATATTCCTAACGGAATTTACGAGCATGCCATCAAACGACCTCTTTCGTTATCGAATAGATTAAGGGCAATGCTTTAAATTGCCTATCTTCTAAACCTCACTGAGGTTTAATATAAGGTAAAAGCTACCTCTTATAGTTTATTTCAGTGGTAATTTACTAGTCTCACATTCATTTCATACATTCCATTATATGGAGTTTGACCAACCTCATATAAATAACTGAGGACCCGTTCTGCCATGTATTTTTTTCTTCACCTTTCTTGCAAGTACTGTAGTCAAGATAAGTAAACATTGTTTGTAACTCACTGATTATTCTTGTTACCCTTCATATTGTGCTATAAATGTAAGTAAAAATAAAATAAATAGTTAAGGCATACAATGCAATGATTTGTTGTGTTTAAATGAGAAACAATGTGTTATGAATGTTTTCCATTTTGTACATACCGAGTTATATGATATGTATTACTGTTCTGTATCCTGTGCTACTGCGATTAATTTGACAATAGATGAAACTCTCAATATGATGTCATTTATATATGTACATATAATATTTGTATTTGAGGGCGTATTTTAACAATGATTGAATGATTTGGGAGCCTTGTCTCACAAAAGCTAACATCGTTGTGATCAAGCTAACAATGTTGTTTTCTTAATAAAGTTCTGCATTCTGAGTAACTGCACTTTGTTTGTTATCTCCTTCTTAAAAATAAATTTTGATAAAATAGAAGCAAATCTGAATAGTAAAAATAGTCTATTTAAGAAGAGACAAATTCTGATTTCCTGAGGGTAAATTTGCGCGTGCAATTTATCCTAGGGAACCCTAACCAGTAACAGAGAGGAGTTACCATTTCTTTTCAGATCTTTGTACTGCTGTTCCTCAGCTCATTAGCTGTTAGAATTAGGGTTAGAAAGGGCGACTATCTTGCAGTGGGGCGCCAGAAATGGTAACCTGTTGGGCGCCACTGGTAGTCACAAAAACAGGTCGACCAGTCGACTTCTCTGGTTTTAGTTCCTATAAGCCGCACGTGGTATATTCATCATGTTAATTTCGATTATGTATCGTTTCTACACTTCACTTATTACTTATTACCATAATACAGAAGTATTGTGCTATAAGATTAAGGTAATAACAATTTATACCTACTAAGTAGTATGAAAGAACCAAGGATTTATGAAAATATAGTGTGACAAAATTACCACAAACAGCTTTCCATTAAGCAGAAAATAGATGTTATACAACGGTAGCCCGGAAAAACAATCCTGAAATAAAGTGGTAATATGCAATTACCCTCAACCGCTACCACGATAATAACTTGAACAAATACAAGTATGAAAACACAAGTAATCAAGTATCATTTTGATATTAATCATCATTCTCTTCACGTCATCACTTTTTTACGACTCGATAGCTATGATAATTTAGGGCTAACAATACAGCAAAGGAAAGTAATCAGTCTTCACCGTGAAGCTTTGACAACTCGGTATCATTGTAGGTATGTTGGTTAACCGCGTCATGTATAGGTTTGAGCTACTAAATTAAGAGTAATTCAAAAAAAAAAAAATACGGAAGCGTATAACTTTGTTCTAACACTCTAGAACAGTATAACTCTCCCATGTACATACTCCGTACGAATCAATGATAAGTAAATAAAATTTACAAACAAACAATTAATCGATGATAAATCGATGTGAAAAGTCAAGAAATCATGAACGTGTCCAATAACGTCATACACTGTATAAATGATGTTTATATTCATACTATACTTAGTAGTATATAGTATATAGTTATAGTATATTATATACTCCTCGTTTACTACTATGCAACTGGCCGCAGTCCGTTAAGCTCATTTTGGAGAATTGCCTACATGGAATTTTTAAGAAATTTACTTTTCTCTTTCTACTTTTATTGTTTATAGAAGAACTGATATCTTTATATTTGTTTAAAAATTATTACTTTACTTAAATAAGAATAAAGATGATTAGGTGCTGGAATTATCACGCGGGTACATAATGATTATGATGCAATAACTTTTTAACTACATGTATAAAAACAGATGTTTTAAAGATGAGGAAATAAAAGACTAAGTAATACGAGCCAGGTCAGTCTTAGGATGGGTGACCTTTCTTAACACATCCGTGTCTCGGAGATCACGTTAAGCCGTCGGTCCCGGTTGCCATGCGAACATCTGTGTCATTTCGTTACGTAGAGCCCTAAAAAAGTCCAAAAACCTGGTCTAACTACAGAACTTCGATGTCGCCTAAGTACTTGGGTTGTGGAGGTCTGTTAGCAGTCACTTCACGTAAAATATCGAAGTTCGGCCGTATCGTAGTTAGACTGCAAGCCGACGCCAATAGTTGAGAAAAAGCTCGGAAAAGGTTTTAATTTTTAAATCTCTTATATGTTCGTGCTGTGTGTTGTGGACCATTTTTACACGTGTGACTTAACCACCTTACCAATTCGAACGTCCCCTTGAACTTTAAGAGAGTTTATTCCTTATAAGTTTATTCCCTTTTTTTTTTTTGTACGTGTGGAAACCCCCTCGGGCCGTCACCCCACCGGGGTTTTCGGCGGGGCGGTGTGTCGGAATCGAACTGACTAAAACCACACGGTGTGCCGTACTGCGCCTTAAGTAGGAGGGATCCGGGAACAGCTTTTATTAAGACATCCGGAACCCTCCTAGCGCCTGCCCGCAAAGCGCGGGCACCACCTTCGGGTAAAAAATCTCTCAATTAGGCGACGTCTAGGCACACGCGGACGCCGCCTCCTCGCGGGGGGCCACTATAGCGGGTGGAGGGGAAAACCCGTCCCTTCCACCCGCAGCCACACTCAGGGCGGCATGAGGCGCTGGTAAGCGCGCCTCCGCCGACCGGTTTGCCGGCGGCGAATTAGGTCCGAGTGGAGATCGTCCTCCCGGACCCTTTCCGCCGCCTCCTTCTGCGAGATGACGTCCTCACAGAAGGTCGCGACCGCGGTAAAATTCCTGTCGCTACCGGCCATGGAGCGTATGACGGCCGGTAGCGAGAGATCCCCTCCGATGACAGCAGTGACTGCCCAACGCTGCGTCGCCCAGGCGGAGCAAACCGCCAGCGTGTGCTGAGCCGAGTCCTCACTGCAGTCGCAGTGGTGACAGGCGGGACTCAGTTCCCTCCTAGCGACCGAGTGCAGGTACTTCCCGAAGCAGTCGTGCCTGGAAAGGACCTGCGTCAGTCGGAAGGAAAGGGTCCCGTGCTGCCGCCCTGCCCACTCGACGATGACCGGCTGGAGCGCCTCCACGGCGGCAAAGCCAGCTCGTGGAGCCTCCAGCCGGGATGACCAACGAGCCATGGTGGCTCGGCGAGCGGCCTCACGCCATTCGCGTACCTCTTCGGGCGGGGGCCGACTGCCGCTTCCCGCCCGGAACTCAGCCGTTCGCCAATATACTTCGGCGAGCACTTCCGCCTCCAAATCCCACGGGGGAGTCCCGGCCAACGCGCACGCCACTTCCGTCGACACGGTGCGGTATCCGCGTATGGCTCTAACCGCCATAACTCTCTGAGGGTTAAGTTTATTCCCTAGCCCAATCTTTCTTGTGCCTATTCTCAAATTTACAAAATACACCACATCTACATATCTCAATGATAAATATGTACATATATTTATGAAATACCACAAAACTTCATTATAACAATCATCGTCTACTGCTGGACATGTTTCTCTCCTGATCCTGAGGTCGATTAGGTCAGCACTCCTCATCCAGTTTTTCTCCGCCGTTTTGCGCATATCATCACTCAACGCGGGTCAATCATCAGTTACCATCACCGGTAAATAATAATCGATCAGACCATAAACTTAGTATACTAGCGTATTGTTCTATATATATAGAACATTATAGAAATAAACAACTTTGATACATGACAGCTGCTATTCATTGATCAACCCCGTCTGTTTAATAAGGAGTTATCAAACGACTTCAAAGAAATCGTTTGATGATTTGATTGACATTTTAATAAAGAAATTTGGTACCTTTGACATTCAAACCTTTGAGCGGTAATAGCAAACCCCTTGATTTTAAGTTTCTTTCATCTAAAAGCCTATTAGATATTTGTATATCCAATTTCTCAAAGACCTTACAAATATCGGCAAGTATTTAACTTTATTTATAAATATTCAGAATTGTAACTTTATTTGTACACATAACTTATATTTAATCATTAAAAGCGATAAAAAATACACATTATTTGGTGTATGAAGTTTGTGCCTTTCGAAGTCTTTATCTATATAAAATAGGATTTATTATTATTGTTTTGTGCCTAGTGCTACCTCGACCATTTCTGGTCTTTTGTAGCGCACTCTTGCTTTATAGTTCACTGCTCAGACTTATGGCTTCGAGAAACGTTTAGATCCTATCAGCAGCGATTGTTTGCATTTCCTGCGGTTGCATGGTGTGCAACCCTAGGTTAATACTTCGGTGCCGCGTTAGTGGGCCACAAAAGCATAGAATATGCATCGCAGTTTCTTCTGCTTATCGACAGAATCTGTTCCATCCGCCCAACTTTAGGTTGAATATAATGTTTGTTCAGTTTACTGTGTAGATAGTTAGTATAGACAGTAGATAATAGGATAGGTAAGTAATTAAAAAGTCTACATAAATATTATAATAAGGTAAAGTTCAGGTTTCGGTGTAGAGAGTAATTTCTGACACTACTGATCCAATTTAAAATATTCTTTAAGTAATGGGAAGCTCCATTACTTTCGAGTGCTATATATATACATATATGTGTTTTTAATTCTGATCAAAATGTGTTTACTCTCAGAAATCATCACAAGTTTAATAATTGAAGTCAGAGTTGTTTGATCAATCACCCACGGCCGTTTGATCCCAAACTAGGCAGAGCCTGTACTAGGGTATACCAGATTGTTGACAAAAAATACTTTTATATTTCTAAAAATATATATCTATATATTTATATATATAAATATATATACCATAGATAAATTACACCCAGACACAGAACAAATGATTTAACTCATACCTTAGAAATTAACATCTAAAGTCTGCCTACGAAGTAAGCCCAATTCTCCCTGTCACTACTCAATTTTGTGAAATAGTATTTTACATGAAAGCATATAAAAGTTCACAGAATTACTGGACGCTATCACGCAAATAGTATACCGTAACCTTTTTGGAGTCACCACTATGTAATATCAGTTTTTTAGGGTTCCGTACCCAAAGGGTGCCAACAAAACCCTATTACTAGGCCTCCGCTGTTTATTCGTCTGTCTGTCAGCGGGCTGCATCTCACGTACCGTAATAGGCAGACATTTGAAATTTTACAGCGTGTTTTTCTATTGCACTACAACAACTTATAAAAAATATATATTTAATTAACGTGACAAGAAACGTGTTTTTTTTCGGTGTTCAGTGTGTATCTTATGTGCCATCATATATTGAAATTTTCACAGAGCGTGTATTTCCTAAAAAAATATAAAAAAACATCATCTAAAAACAATAAAAAAATTAGAATTAAAAATTAAAGAGCCATACTAGAATTCATCTGGGGTTTTTGTTGAATCTTGTACAATGGTACGAAACCCTTCGTTTGCGACTCCGACACGCACTTGGCCGGCTTTTTATTTTATTTTATGAGGTACCTTAATCCAATGTTTGTGCTAGGTTTATACCTCCAGAAATTACACATCACATGAGTAATTACCTAACAGATTATATTGCATGTAAGAATATGAAGAAGGTTGGATATGTATTATGTATGTGTATGACCTGTAAAGACAGGGGAAATGTTCAAATTTGTTAAAATCTAAGGCCGTAAATGTAAATTGCCGTATCTTTTGATTAAGATAACTTAGAAGCTTGATTTTTTTACAGCTTCAAAGAACTGGAACCATCAACTGAAGTATTTTATGTTAATTTCAACTTGATGGCTCCACGGGTTCCTATAATAAAGGGGATTTTGCAGATAGACAGACGGATACACGGACGGACAACGAAGTGATACTATAAGGGTTCCTTTTTTCCTTTTGAGGAACGGAACCCTAAAAAGATACAGCTCAAAATTAAGAATCAAATTCACAAAAACCCGATCTTATGTGTAACTTATTATTACTAACATATTAAAGTTAAAAAAGTTGATAGGGTTTTCTGTGTTCGCGACGAGTGTGTGCGTGTTAATAATATGCCAATAATTTGCTTTTATTACCAAACATTACTAAAAAAAGATAACGGCCGAAGAGGGTGTGGGTGACGCCGCGTAAGTAGTTCCTGTATAACATAAAAACAAAACATCCCCTTTACATTTCATTCAGCATGTCAGGAACATATATAAAATATTTTTAATTTAGTCACAGAATTTACATCTGCAGAACTGTCTATAAATTATCCGGGTACAACCCGCTATTAGTATGGCTTCATAGAATCGAATTCATAGCCAGAAAACATCTTTTGCACCTTCAATGTAAAAGATTCCTGTGTCTTGACTCATTTCCTGCGGTATTTGAAAAGAAAAAAACAGGTTTGGAAATAATAAAACACAAGTGTAGCAAGAACACCGACTTCTCATTTCTTGACAACATTTTCCATTATTTACACGATAATATTATTTAGAAAAAAAAACAACATTTCGTACTGTAAAGAATTTGTTACACTCCAGTGGATATTGATATTGCGTACATATGAAATTGTTTGTGTTTCTTGTCCGACCGAATATAATGACCATATACCTTGTCAAAACAAACACATGCGAACCAGAATATAAATGAATACCCACACAATACAGTAAGTAAATCCTTGTCAGAAGATACTGAAACGTCTTATGTAACAGAGGAACAAATACATTTTATGTGGCTTCTGCTGACTTCTGTAAGTAGCGCACTTAGTCTGAGCGCCATCATTTCTCATCTGTCTTGGTATACGACGGTCCCGAGTGCGAAAGACTCTTATGGTTACCAAGTAGAAGATTATGAAATCCTCGGTACTCCTTAAGCTCCACAACAAGGGTTGCAGCATAATTTTGACCACCCAGTTTTAGTGTACATTCGGTCGGACATCACATGTGGTTGTATATTCTTACATTTTACGGAACATTAATTTATAAATGTTTGAAAAAGTAGTAAATGACCTATCTATACATTGAAGAAAGTGCAAGCTAATAGCGGGTAGGATGTGATGTGTATGTATATGTATAACTACGTACTATACGTGAGACACTCAGTAAATTTCGCAAAATAAATTCAAATAACTTTCCACTTTATGCGTTTATGCAAAGTTTCAATCTAACGTTTAATACATTTTTTTCTAATCAACCTCAGACACTTCCTGCACAGCCTGCTCGAACGCAGCTAGTGCATCTTCCGGCGACGATATCTGTATCCCTTTGAATCACATTTTTATTTAAGGCAATAAAATAAATCACACGCTTCCTGCACAAGCCGTGATTTGGGACTGTGCTGTCCACGAAGTCCCTTGTTTTGAGCGGCGAGTGCTGGGGTGCATTGTCTACTGCTGCTGGCTGCTGACAGCAGTGAACACTTCTGGCAAGCATTTGATAGTATACGTCATTAATTCTACTCTGATCACGTAAAGATATTAACACCAGATATCATGTCACAGTAAAACCTAGTGATCAAAATCTTGTCTGCGCTTTTCGATCGCTGCACTTTGGTAGGCTCATTTTGAAACAGCTGAACTGGCTGACTGGCGCTTAGTTTCTGGAGCATCGTATTGATTAATCCAAGATTCTTCACCTGTAATAATGTCGTAAAGGCGCCTAGGCTTGCACCAAACTTAGCTATCTAATGATGGCACCATTGCATATGAACCTGACTGTGCACAACGGTGAGGTTATTTATTATGAAGGTGATCTATTTTTCTTTTTTTTTTCGTTTGGAAACCCCCACGGGTCATCACCTCATCGAGGGTGAAGTGGTATGTCGGACTCGAACCGACTAAAACCACACGGTGTTCCGTCACAAGTGAGTCTATGGCAGGGGACCCGGGATACCCTAGGAAGGAAGCTTCCCTGCAGACATTGGCCTCCTGATCACCAGGCGACCACACCGTGCAATAGGGGGGGGGCCTATCCCCCCTTCAGATGAGAGAGGCGCCCGCGGATCGCGCGTCGCGCCGCTCCACCATCTCAGGCGTGCTTCTGCTGGGGTAAAGGTCAGCCCAACCCGCTACCCCCAGGCCAGCGCTCATGGAGGACGGAAATCATTCAGCGCTCTCCGGCGCCTGGTGCGTCTTCTGCGGGATGGGAGAGTGCTTGTCCTCTATTTAAATTCTCTGAAAAATCGGTACATAGTTCATTTGAAGTCTATCAAACTATTCTTCTGGTTTTAGGCCACATTTGAAGTTGTATAATATTCCCGAGATAGATCCATTTTTCAGTAAGACACGATACTTACTTTATTTCATTCATAATAAAACGTGGAGGCATATGTAATAATATATAATCTGCCAGTATTCTATACATAAAAACTCTTTTTCGTAAAACTTTCTGAGTGGTACGTATAGGTAATTTCTTGGAAAGGGTTGAAAATATGGAGTTCTTATTTAATGTTGTTGTTCCATTCTACCAGCTATTGGCTTAAAACCTTCTAATATAAATTTTGCGCTCTGGTCTGAAATTTGACACCAAATTTACATTATTTTGAAGTTATCATCAACATGTCTTTTAATTGAATGTCCCTTATTAAATACCGTATATGTTTAGTAATAGGCCTCCCATAGTTAAAGCGGATACTAAGTAATATTTTTTTTACCTGATATCTTTGTCTAATTTTACATTTTAATTACCTACAGTACTAACTTCAGGAAAAATAGCATTGAGGATAATCTCTAAGCATAAGCAAAGAGTTAACAATATAAAGAATAAGTTTACAGACGTTGGATAAAACAAGAGAACGAAAGTAAAAACATGAGAAAAGATAAGTGTAACAGTTGCTTATTAAACACAGTTCGATGAATCATCATTTAATCGTACTTTATCGTCTTAGAATGAGAGCCAAACAGCCTATTTCTACCACATCGTCGAGTATTCGATATAACTGAGGCCTACTACCAAACAAGTCGGGCCAAATACGGGACACCTTCACTGACAAACGATTAAGGTATTTTAATTATATTGAAAAATATGTGGCCTTGAATAAAACATTCATTAGTATTTAGGTAACAGTTTACGAGTACAATGAGCGTTATTAAGTTGTCCATTGATGACGAATTTAACATCGAGTTGTGGCGAAAACTTTAATGCATATATTAAAATAGTGTATAGAGAGAGAGTTGACGTCATTTCTATATTAGCTATAAAAACATAATATAAGGTACAGTTGTTTTAATTCAAGAGTTTCACAGCACAGATAAAAACGTGAAAAAAAGTGCTTATTTTTACGGAAAAATGCAAGACTTAGGAAGCTCATTTTAGTATCATTTTAAAACATCGTTATTACAAATAGAAAAGTACTTAATATATGCGCATGACATTTTAGAAACAAGTCAAAAGTGACGGTAGCTTAGTGGGTAAAACATGTGACTTGCGATCGACTGGGTTTGATCGAACTCTTAAGATTGCCTTGTACAACCCACAAACCCCACAAACAAAGAATAATACACTCAGACCAGAATTTTAAGGACTCAACTACCTATGTGTTACAGGGTTTTACGAGACAATTTTATATAACTTACACAAAAGACGACAGTTATAGTGCGTTTTGTAGCATAATAGTCATAAAAATTTTAAGACAGTGCTGTAACGGTCAATGTGACAAAAAACTAATGTTACTAATTCCTTCAAAGTACCGTTTACGGACATATTGCTTACTTATATGGCGTAATTTTAAAATATATTATATTATTGGAACAATGTATGTAGGTATGGCCATAAATACTCAACTGTATTCGAAACATTACCAGTTTACGTCTCGAGTCGACATTAAGATTAAATAAATACTATGATGGTTTTTGTTTTTTCTCAATTTGTGCATTTTATTGTACAATCTTCCTGACTAATATTAACACTTCAAGGCTGAAGGTAAGCATTTTCTTTTTTCTTTGTCACATCTAACCGGTTAAAGCCTTCTAGCATAATTATGTTTTGTGCAAAATATATTTTATTGTTAACTTTGGGAACACATTCACAAAATGAATATTGTCTTCCAATATCTTTATATTACGACAAAAGCATACAGACAAAGAAAAATATTACAATTTCAAAACTACTAACAACAAACACTCTATATACAATATTATAAAAATACTTTCAAGTCAGACAATTTGTATAACATCGAAAATACATTTGACTGTTTATTTTTATGTCAGTATTTATATAAAAAATACTCTGTATCAATAAAAATAAATAAATAATGAACAGTATTCACTCATTTTTTTAAATACTTAAATATGTTGTTTATTTCTACTGGTTTTCAGTATTTGATTTAATTTTATGGATACAGATTATAGATACATAACCATTTTTTTTGTCTTTAAATTTATCCACCGTCAGACACAAGTCAAAAAAGATTATGATACACATTTTTGTTAAAATACAAGGTACATAAACATTATTGTGTTTAAAAATGATGAATGATTAAAAAACAGCAACAATTCCATTATAAGTTTAACTTGACAAAAGTAAAAATACACACTCCTTCATTCTGTTTTTAAACGCACTCAATTGTAAATTCTTATCGTTTAATATTAATAACAAGTATATGAACCATATAAATTTCAATCACTTATCTTTACCTTAACATACACTTTCGGTAATTCGACATACAATGTCGATACACGGTAAACAGAGGGCCAGCCCCTGAATTCATAAGAATACGAAGAAGTTTCTGATACGTCTCAATTAAGAATCAATATTTTTTGGCGAGCCTTCGTTTATTCGCCGCTAACTAATCTATGCTAGCTGTTTCTATAAAATGGAGAAAAGCGCGTCTTAACCTCGAGTACCCCACCGTATAACAACGGCCGCGCTTAGAGGAGGTACTCTCATTGGTCTGGTTTATCAAATGACGTATTTGGTGTACTCTCGACTTTCTTCAGTACTATTTTGAATGCAAAGGTGTGTTTTGGAGAGACAGACGCTGGTCGAGGAGTCTGTGGAGACCGCGGAGGAGGCTCCGGAGGCATTTCAGAGCGTGTTCGCGAACGTCGAGGTACCGTAGGATTACGCATCACTGCCATTACTGGAGCTGATGCTGGCTCTTTTGGTCTCTGCGGAGAGAGTCTATGAGGTGACAAACGTCCCGGCGACGGATCAGGAGTGCTTGGTGGAAGCATTAGTGGAG
This sequence comes from Euplagia quadripunctaria, assembly GCA_963859945.1. Taxonomy (NCBI): domain Eukaryota; kingdom Metazoa; phylum Arthropoda; class Insecta; order Lepidoptera; family Erebidae; genus Euplagia; species Euplagia quadripunctaria. The sequence continues at coordinate 7,470,068 of OY982570.1, read as the reverse complement.
GAAGATTAGCACAAGGTGATCCACGTGAACCTCGACGTTCTTTTAAGCCCATAGGCGGCGGGGGAGAAATCGATACCTCCTCGTCTTCAGCTGCTGCAACTACAACTAAGGGTTCAGCTCTCACCAAAGGTAGTTTGGGTTCACTTGTATCTGACGTGATAGATCTTCTGAAGTAATTTAAACCATTTTCTATTTCAGCTAAAGCTCTTCTCACAAACGGGAAAGTCTCAGAGATCTCTGATGTAGATTTACGCACTGGAAACTCTGTTTCACTATCACGTTTTTTTGGTCTACAACGCTCGAACGTAGGGTCCCCTGAACCTCCCACTGTTTCCGAAATTTGTCTAGTTAGAGCAGCATGTTTTACAGAATCCGACTTTGAGCGGGGCTCTCTCGTTTTTGGCGTCGGAGAACGTCGGTCGCCGAACTTTTTGCTGGCGGCACGTTTAATAGACGAAAATAGTCCAAGTTTTTCCGGCGGTTTGTCCGCTGGAGGAGGGCCAGGTGGGGGGACGACAGGAGCAGAGGAAGGACCTGGGAGGGGTTCGGGCGCGGGACGGGAAGGGGGGTTCCCCTCGCGTTAGTTGTGCCGAGAGTCCGATGACGGAACATCGCTCGAGCCGGTAGAAGAGAGGGTTGTGTTGGATCCGTAGGGGTCGAGCGATGACTGCACGGACATAGAACGACCGGCGCGCCGCACTCGTGCCGGGGATAGTTTACCAGGATCTACGCTGGCCGGGTCTGCCTGCAACAAGAGCGTTTTCAGCACTCTATTCAATGTACTACTGTAGTATATTATAATATGTCTGAATTTACAGAGACGGGTAGAAAAATGTCACTATGCAGTTTCTTTGAATTTATATAGGGTACCATGATCAACTATACATAGTACCTGGGAGCTTCGCTCGGTAGCTTTTTGTTGAATCGTCATTTAATCGTCAGTTAACTGTATATAGCAAGAAATTTTCAGTTTAGTTTGCGTTTGATTTGTATTCATATAGACAATAATAGACATTTACTGCCTTTACACAGAGATACCCAGCGCCATTTAACCTAGAGAAGTCAAATTACTCAGTAACTACTTATCCTGTATCGCGCAATGAAAGTTCTACTGACTATATTCTCATGATGATATATAGGCATAATAACCTTTGCTTGGTTTCAGTGTTTTTGAAAGACATTACACCATAATGCCTACGTTTAATTAAAGCCAACTTTCTAAAATGAAAGGCAACTTACAAACAACACGGCTGTACGTTTGGTTACGCTAGTATATACTACTAGGGTATTTTCTATAATTACTATAAAAATATTGTCACCATAATTCGCACCTGATACGCCAAGGCATTCATAATGATGGAATAAGGCACCAAACCAAGCGGGTGGACCTCCCTCATCAAGACATTTGCTGGAATCTTGTGGAAATGGATGTACTCCAGGAAGTTTCCAATGACATCCTTCAGGATCATATTCGGGTTTGTATCGCAGTATTTCTTGCTCCACATGAGTGCAGCCTGGAAATTAAAAAAAATATATATCATTTATTTTTATGATTTTAATGTGTTCAAAATAATATTTTACACATTTTGACGTTTGCCTTTATATGATAAAACTATAAACATTGATAGATAATATCTATAAGCCATGGTGTCCGCTTACTATAAGGCATTATAATAGAATTATAAGCGTAGGTATTCGGTACCTTAGGTATTGTTTTTTTTATGTTATAGAGCACAAACGAGCAGACGGGTCACCTGATGGTAAATGACTACCGCCGCCCAAGGGCACCTGTAACTCAAGAGTCACAAGTGCGTTGCCGGCCTTTAAGGTAGGAGTAGGGGAAGACGGCAGAGGGGGATTAGAGGGGAGGAGAGGGGGAGAGGGGAAGGACAGGAATAGGGGAGAGGGAAGGGTTAGTACCTCCGGTAACCTAACTTACGCGGCGAAAAGCAATGCAAGCATTGTTTCACTGCCGATTTTCTGTGAGGCAGTGGTATCGAACGGAGTCGAGCCGGAGCATGGCTCTCCCATGTAAAAATAGGTAATAAAAATGGTTTAAAACCTAGTTGTATACTGCTGTAAACCATACACGTTTTAGATGAAAATGATCTGTGACTTAAACTAAATGGGCAAACAAGCACAAGATGCATCTGATGGTCCATCTATCAACAATACGTTGCTTTGTCAAAAGTTATTGTGTATGTGGTAGTGACATTCCGACCTCTCCGGCATGAATGACATTCAGGCATGGGATAAGATAGGCATGTCCCTTTTAACTTTTTAAATTGTAAAATAAAATAGGATTTGAAAGACAATCGAAGACTTAAAGTTCTGACATCATCAGAGCTGGTGAATGGACAGCTCAATCGGAAGTTATAAAATACATAAAGTGTATGTAGTATTAAAAAGTGCAATAATAAAAATTTGTTTGCAGATACCACAGTATTATTTATTATTTCCTGTTAATACTACACCACTTACTCGAGGAAAATCCTCTCAGCATACAAGAGTGTGAAATCAAAGTGAAATCTGGTGGTAGTACCTCCTTAATGGATGCTATTAAGGATTCAAAACAATATTAATTCACCTTCAGACAGGCTATCATAAACTATAAGTCAAAAACGCCAGATTGTTACTTACGCTGAAGTGCTCAAAAATGAAAGTCTAACCACATCTAAGTTAACTCACATGGGCCCAACTGACATGTCACACGACATGAAGCAACTAATTAAAATAATAATAATAAAGTTTATTAAATCAATAAGAGTAGTTACAATATATTGGTCGGGCTACATTTAGTTATTGACAGTCTTCATATTAAGTGCTTAAAAAAGGAAAACCTGAGTTATAAGCTCCAGTTACTTTCCAGTTTCACAAAAATGCTTATTTTCACTTGGTAAGTTGATTTACAGTAATATTATATACATAGAATTAGAATACTTTAGAATTTATGAGTGCGTATGTGTGTGTTGTGGGTATAATGTATATGAGGATGTGTTTATATGTGAATGTGTGTGTGAGTGTGTGTAGGTGGATGTTTATGTTAAGTCCACAAGTTTTAGAAGGGGGATGAATAAGAAATGTTTAAACAAATCATGAAACTATGCTATAATGGAATATGTTTACATTCAAAATTTGTAAAATAAAACACTAAATGTGGTATTAACCTAAAATGAGCTTTGCGGTTCCTAGCGCTTTGTATACATTACAATGTAATATATTGTTGTGGTTGTAAACATATCATACATTTTTAGTTTGTAGTCTTTATTGTATAGTAATAACTTACCTGAAATTTTGTAAATTCGTCCGCTCGAAGCTCATCTCTCGCCAATATTAGCCTTACAACATGCTGCGGCAGTAAAGTAAAGGATCCAAGGTTCAGCACTTCGTTACCATGCTCATCCACAAATTCCAACACCTGGAAACATAAAATTGGTATATTAGTAGTAATGTATTTTAGTAAGTTCTAAAACTCATGTTATGTTTGAGAACTTGATCCTTGCTTAACACACGAACAATTTAAATAGTAGAAATAGTAGTATTTCTAACAAATTAAATTGTTCGTGTGTTCCTTTCATATCTATTTAACTTTAAATCCTAAATAAAACTGTATAATAACCGTGGGATCATCGAATGAAAGGGTTTGTTGTACTAACAATAATAGTTTTAAACCTATCTAAGAAATAATTTGATCAACAACCCCGCCCCCGCCACCCTTTCCCTCTTATCTCCGAAACTACTGTGTGTAAAATGATGGAAAGAAATACAGAAAATTGTTCTTTATTTATTAGATTACAAGAAAACCTAGAAAAAAGTCTATGGTTTTAAAATATCATGGTAAATCTCTGAATATTGTGCGCACAAATTTGTATTTGCAATCCGACTGCAGATATAAATTTGTGCTGTTATGTTATGGGAGAGCATGCATCAACTACAATGTTATTTTTGTTCTTGGGATAATACGGAACCCTTTCTCCGAAAGTTCAACTTGGTTTTGTTTTTGTCAAACTTGGTCGGCATGGTTGCAAGTTGTAACGAGAGCTAATAAAATTATTTACTCGCAATTCCTGAAAATATCACTATTCTTTGGAATTTGACCCTTCTCGATTTGACTTTATCATGTTGGCATACCGTGCTCGCCTGTATTACATCTTTTTTTAACTTACTCAATTATATTAAATACTTAAGAGTTATTATTAACTACTTTCAGAGCAATTAATAATTGATTATATACTAGAACCACGGTAAAGGTAACGATGTAAGATCATCATTGTAATATAATACACAATCACAAATGTTATAAACACACATATTCACTTACTAAGTTCACACACACATGTTCACCTAGTTAAGCAATTACTCACCTTCTGTACAAGCGACTTGGTGCACTTGTACTGTATATATCTCTCAGCAGATGCAAGAAGAGCGCATACTGTATCGACAGTAATGCAGCATTGTACAAAGCCTGCGCATGCACGTCTCAGTTCATCCAGTCCATAGTAGTCGGCAGCATTCATCACACCTGGATTGTATAAAATACATCAAATGAAGTCAGTGGAATATACAACTCAAAACTAGAAAAGCCGAAATCAGACGGATAAATTTAAAATATAAAGAGCGATAGACAAAGATGTACAATGATAAGCTCTCAATGCTCGTCCATGATCTTATTCAAGAAAAATATAGAAATATGTCACGAAATCACTAATGTTAAAAAAGTAATAATACCTGAATGCTGAAAATACAAGAGGTATCAGATATATAATTTTGCTCCCTATACTTATTATCAACCATAAAAGTTATTTATCTTATTACTTGTCGCGGTCACACCCTTCTACATTATATTACCCGTGTGTAAAAAACTGTATTCTTAGAAATTTAAATAAGTATAAATTTAATTTTTAAATAACTCTTTTAATGATCTAGATCATATTTTTATTATTATTCATATTATTTCGTGTAATGTAAAATATTCATAGTTAATGTTCTCATTAGGGTTTGGGAATTCCCGACAATTTCAAAGTCCCGGGGACACGAGACAGCCTACAATCAAAGTCCCGGGAATTCCCGGGACTTCGAGACTTTTAAGACAAAAATTTCATTTTGTTTTTCTTAAGAGGGGTAAGCCCTTTTTGATGAATTTTAATTGAGTTAATTTCTGGTGAAACGTATTAAAAAAACGGCATTTTTTTGTAAAAATCAATGTTTATTAAACAGAAAATTAAATCTTCATAACTTTAACGTTAATTTCAGTCATGATAATTGCTTTGTTTATTTCTTTTAATCACACACAGATTTACTTTTAAGCAGTTAAATCTTATAGTTATAAAACGAACTTAGTTAAAAATCATACTAATTCTTAATAACTTTACTGTTATCTAGTATCTGATCATTGTCATAATCACAACATTGTTAATTCTCATAATCACAGATTTGTTTCATAATTAAAAATCTAAATATAAGTAATAAAACAGACTTATGAATCAGTCTTTTAAATAATCAACTAACACATTAATTAGACTTCTTTGCTGATTTAATAAAATAGGCTTTTAAAAAAATCAGAGCGTCAACAGCTTTGTCCGACAATCTGTTTCTGATTTTTGTAATAATGCCACCGGACAAGAAGAACACTCTCTTGTTTGCAACAGATGTCGGTTTAATTATGTTTAAATAGCTATATATACTTTTTTAATGTTGCTCAGGTTTTTTTTCCAGAATCTCGGGTACATTTTCTTAGGTATTTTTTATTGCTTGTTCCATTTGATTAACAAAAGACTCGTCAAGTAATTATTCATTAAACTAACAGATGGCGCTAGGCTCCTTCAACTATTTGAAAAAAAAAATGATTACATAACAATTTCGACAATCTTGTCTCGTTTTGAGTCTCGACCCGAAGGTCCCGGGATTCGAGACAACTAAAATTACGAAAAGTCCCGGGACTTCGAGACACGAGACGTCCCGGGATCCAAACCCTAGTTCTCATTGATTTCAAGAGTTCAAAAGCTCATCTTTTCATTTTGTTTTCTTATTTTTTTTATTAATTTTTGTAATTTAAGATGCAGAAATCAAAGTTTTTTTAGTACAATTAGAGCAAGGATCATACTCTCGTGTAACTATGGTCAAATTTACAAGATGTAGCACAACTATGTATACGCATGGTGGTCGAATTTCGACCATGTTTTTTCATTGGCCAGTATAACTTGAGCTGTTACTGTATAGACTTACTTACCATGACAAGTAATCACCTAATTTTTAGACATATTGTTTAAAAATTTTAGCTTTCTGCACTTCTTCTATATATAAACCGTAAATATTCCAAAATTCACGTTACTACGTTCGCGAAATTTTCTTAAAAAGGGGTACAAAGAATTCTCTTCACGTATTAAGAAATTAGAAAATTCTGTTTCTCTAAATATATTAAAAACCTAATTAAAAAATCAAAATAAAAACAATTTTGACAGTATCTGCACTCCTAGAGAGTATGATGGGAAGATGTGGCAATGATTAACACAGGAGGTGAATGAGAGAACCCGCTATTCATTTAAATGTGATAATGGATTCATTTACGTAATAAAATTGTCAACCACCCGTTGTCGGGAAACGATAAATGCCATACCATACAGTGGGTGACGTATTGACATCAACATTAATAATTTTGTGAAACGGAGGAGAAAACAAACATAGGTGATGTTAACGATTATATAGGATAAACAAGACATGAGTATTATAACAAGTTGCTCTAAATGTAAATTCTAAAATATGGGGATGCGACTTCAGGACCGGCATGTGACGTCATCAGATGACATGAATTTATCATTAACTTAGAACTCGAGACATATCTAAATCCCAACTTGACATTTAGTTAGATTACGAAAGCTAGTACTCGGATTCTTGTAAAGGAATAATATACTTAAGAATTTACTATACTACGCCGTGTGTGAGATTATCCCAAGTTATTATTATTATACGCCCTAAAGCTAAGTTAGAAATGTTATCATTATGAAAGTTCAACTGTCTTATAAAAATTTAAATTTTGTAACTTTCAATTTCTTTTTGGTTATTGAAGTTATACTTCTTTTGGTGGGTTATGAAAAAATTATGAGAGTTAATTTTTACGATGCGCGCGCACACCGTCACGAAAAACCGACACCCTGAAGTTAGCCAGTCATTATAGTTTTTCAAAAAAAGTTACCAACTTCACGATAGTGATAAAAATGGTTTTTACATATTCATTCAGGTTAGTTGACAGTATGTATTATTTATTATGATATTTAAATCAACTTTACTTAACTAGATAAAAGTATAACTTCTTACGTGCGTACATAAGTGCACACACACTTTTTTGATTACATATAAAATAAAGTACTAGATATGTAAAGCGTTTTAAAAGTAGACTGAGAAAAGATAAGGTCTTGTAATTTTTTTTTAAGTGATTACAATTGTTAGTCAACAAGATGGTCCCATTATCTCTTGTTATCGTAGACACTTCTATTTTATAAACGTAGAGTGGAAGGATTTAATCAAAGCTGACCTTTGGATGTTTAGAAATACAGATTCCAATATCTTAAATCCTTTAAGATATTGGAGTGTAAAAATAGGTTTGCGTTCACCCACACTTTAATCGAAAACACCTACGAGCTGTGAGCTACTTTATTTTTATTGAAAAAAACTGAAGTAGGAGTTTCAAGAAATTTACCTTAACTGTGAATTACCGAATTCGTTTTATGTCATAATAAAATGATATATATGAAAATACTTTACATTATAATTTAAATACGACTAAATTTAAAATATCATCTAGGCCCGTAGCGTTAAACATAAAAATTAGACGAATCGGAAATAATTGCTACAAAAGATTTTATTGTCTTAATCGCTTCACTGGTAGCCCAATATGACTATCCTAGGTTTTCCCCCTCAGAGAAAATGTACCCCCAAAAAGGGTATTTTTGCAGTTTTACGGTTATAGCTCCTAAAAGACTCGCCATACCAAAAACATGGCCATTATGAAGTTTTAGAACATTAATTTCAGCATTGAATGAGACTAAGCGCACATTTTTCAGATCACTCATTCCCATACTGCACATCAAAGTTGGACCAGTATTGAACATTTATGAAAAAAATTTGTTTTAACTTCAGGTAATTTTTTTTTGTGTTAAAAAAATCATCTAAACGTAAAAACGTATCAATAAATCCATCCAAAAGTTAAAGAGGAATAAATTCTGCGTTGGATGAGACCAAAAGTGAATTTTTGACCACCTGTTTCCGTACAATTCCACTTTAAAGTTATCATTTCAATTACTCAAAAGCTGTAGGAAAATTTCAGGATATATATATGAAAAAAAAAATTTTAAAATTGTGTCTCTTAAGAAATTTTTGAAGTGAAAGGAAGTTCAAATTTTCATGATGCACATAGTATATAGTCTACAACAGTGTACTATAGGCATAGTACACTGTTGTGCAACAAAGTTTCTGTTTGCCTATAGTTTTAAATTTGTTCAGGCTCGACTTGTGGCTTGACATTTTGTTGTAGAAATGTATACTTTGGTATCTAAATGAACCTCAAATTTTTTGGAGCCTAATCAATAGCAAAACAAGCTTATCCTTATTTCTAGTATTAATGCTATGTACGCCACTATTTTTAAGCCCTGACGCAAAAAGTGGGGTGTTATAAGTTTGATGTATGTGTCTGCCTGTGGCATCGTAGCTCCCAAACGAATGGGCTTTTTGTTTGAAAGGTGACTTGATCCAGAGTGTTCTTAGATATAATTCAAGAAAATCTGTTCAGCCGTTTGAAGATCATCAGCTCCTTTATAATCGTGAAAGAGATTTTCGAGTCGTGGGTGTTTTAAATTTTAAATTTATGATTATTAATTTAATTTTGAATATACTTTCGTACAAAAATATGATTCTCCTATCTATAATGGGATGCTATCGTCATAAAACCGATTTCTTTAAACTTTTCCTCAGTGAATCTCTAGACCTTAAGTTATATTTTGCTCGAATAGCTTTTTTCTGCAAAACAAAAATAGTTTATATGGCGGTAGAATTTCCCCACATGCTTGCATTGTTTTTCGCCGAGTGAGTGAGGTTACCGGAGGCCCTCCCCCTCTCTCACCCTCTTCCCCCTTCCCCTACTTCCACCAGAGTTGCAGGTGTCTATGGGCGGCGGTAGTCATTTACCATCAGGTGACCCGTCTGCTCATCCAACTACTGGTTTGCCTTCACATGCTCAACACACATCACAACTACACAACACACATATTCTAATATCATATTGAAGAACAGTGTTTGAAATATTATAAGATGAAATTGATTGCGCGAGGCGCCTTCAAAGAGCCTCTTCATTCGGGAGAACGAAAACTAAAGAGAGCAAAACCCACGTGGAATATTATCTGAATCATTGCCTGATTGACCCTCATTGTTTGCTTTGTAAGTTAAACATTCTCGTGAGGGAACAAAATTAGGATTCAAGATCTCACTACTATCATAATTTACTCATAGATGAGAAGATTAACTGAATGCTAAATAGACAGAAGAGAAATTAACAAATTCAGAAATGAAAGTTCGTTCTTTCTGAAAGATAAATATCGGTCATTCTAGCAGGCCTATGTCACTCGATGTAATTGCGCGCTAAATATATACCGACCACAGGTCCGCCGGCGGACCTTATACGCAGTCGCACGCAGTGTGTTACCGATAGCTGCATCGCGCGCACGCCCGTTTATTTTTAAATTACAAAAAACGTAATTCGAGATTGTACTGTTAAATACTGTAAAATTCACAGTGAAAATTGGCATGATTATTTATTTTTAACCTTATTTGTCCTTTTCCCCTCAATTTTTTTTATTGAACCTTTCTGTAATATTTAGAATATTTTCCACCATACAGTTGAATAATTGAGATTTTAGATTAGGATTAGGATTTTTGTATACTTAAACATTTGAAATGAAAAATAAGCGTTTAGTACTTCATTTACACAGCATTTTATTAATAAAAAAATTATTGAACAGCTTCTTCAATACCTCTTCAGAAGAGGTAACCCTACATACACTAACGGCCACGTGGCCGTGCGCTATTGCGATGCAATAATAATCGTGCTTACATGCATTTAAGTTAATTTTAGCAAGCGGCAGTCGACGCCCGGTAAGAGTAGGTAATTAAAACGGTAGGTATCGATACTTTTGCTGGGAGTGATTTATCTGTTACGTAGTATCTACTTAGTAATCTGTGATCCTAGGCCGTCCTCAATTTCATTTATATTCACGCCGCGTAGCTTTTAGTTAATCGAAATTCACTCTTCGCTTTATTGAATCTCTGAATGGTAAGATTTTTGACCTGAATTCACTATTTTTACGTTTATATTGTAACTATATTACGATATAAAATGTTAAATTGCTTGATATTCTCTCTTATTTATTAATTAAACTATAACGGTCTTATCGTAACATTGAATAGTAACAATGTTTATAGTTAGCTTCTCTCATTTTAAGAGGTTATGGCACCAGTCATACAAAAGGGGATGATATAAAATCATAAATCAATTTAGCAGAAAATGTATTGTGTGTACCTACTATCTATTTTACAGTTATTTTTATCTTTATATTTAAATAAAATTAAAAATCAAATGATTTATTTCTTATGTATTCAATTTACGACACTCCTAAAAAAATGATTAAACAACTAGAAGCTGTATTTCTGACAAGACAAGACAAGTTCTATTGTACGATTATTTAATACGATATTATGTAGTTAGGTGTATAAGTATGATTTTATTAACGTGTTTTAAATTTTTAGAACTTTGTGAATGTTATTTCATTACTACAACAAAACGATATTACATAATATTATAACAAATAAACATTCATTTTTACATCATATTTTTATGTAAGTGAATAAAATAAAAGCATGACATCAGAGAGTATCTACCATAATCACAGTCTACCACGGTTATATTGGATTACCTTTGCGATATGACATTCTGTTAAATTATGTTACTCGGAATTCAACAAGCATTCCTTTCAAAGTAAAAATGTCTGACTCGTTTACATTCCTGACCATATGCGCAGGACTCTTTTTACAGAAATAAATTTTAGTCTCTATATTAGGGGACCCGAAAAATGTTTTGGTTTTTCTTAACGCAAGACCTCTCAAAATTTGCGTAATTGATAGTAGATTATAAAAATAATATTAAAAATGAAATGAAACTATTTCTTTAGAGCTCTACCGATCTTCAAAGTTTTGAAAATGTTCATTTTCATTGTGATATTTCGCTACTCTTCATTTCGATTCTTGAACAAAATATACAAAAAAATATATTTTTTGTTCTCTTTAGGTACACCTAAAGAGAACAAAAAGTATATTTCCTACCTACATATAGCCTACATACATACTTTGTAATCTATATCATCAATATAGATTAAAAAGTTTATTCATAAATTTTTGAAAGCCGGACTACCACGAAAACCCCTAACTTTTAATATTTAATGAAAATTTAACAGGTTAAAGTATCGTGGAATAATACACACATACATATTATTGAGCTGGAAATATGTACGTGAACTCGGAACCTTGTTGTTAGCTGCTTTCTGTATATTTCACAATGTTTGAATATCAATTTCCAGCAAGTCAAAATGTTAACAATTGAAGACTACTTCCAAGAAATGATGCTTAAAGTTTAATAGGTTTTGGTAAATGGTATTATTCTACATTAGCTGCTTGCCTGCGGTTATGATCACTGCTCCACTCCTAAAGGCTGTAGCGTAATGGTATATAGAATACATATTTTCCTCAATAAATAATTATTCAAACTTGACTGATAGTTTCAAAGATTAGCACGTTTAAACAAATTAACTATCCAACAAAAAACACCTGCGCTTTATATTATATTATAACCTTACCGGCCGCTCACGGTAAAGTGGTATGGTCAGAATCGAACCGACTAAAACCAACAGTGTTTCGTTACAAGTAAGTCTATTGGAACCCTAGGAAGGAAGTCCCTGAGAACCTTGGCAGACCTTGGCCGCAAAATGTTTAAGCATTTCTCCTTCCGGTTTAGACAGACACGCGCGGAACACGTCACACCACCGTCTCAGGCCTGTTTCTGCTAGGGTCCCGGGCTGTCTCACCCGTGATTCCCAGGCCAGCGCTCATGGAGGTTGGAGAGTCGACCTGGTGTATCTTCTTCGGGATGGGAAAGTATTAGTTCTCCCCGCGTATAGCCTGGTCGCGGCGCTGTTGCATCCACGCTGAGCAATCTAGCGATGCACTCAGACGGCTGCCGGCCTATACGACACAGGTACTTTCCAAAACAGCCGTGGCCGTTCAGCACTTGCGTCAGCCGATAGGAGAAGCTGCCGTGCTACCTCTCCAGCCAATCCTGCCCTGCGCGTGCGGTCGACTAACTCACTCTTTCCACTCTGCCATTAGGACCTGACAGAGCTGAAACCGTTGCTGCTCTCAGATCCCGCTCGCCATTGATATAACAACGCAAGGGTAGTCGCTCCAAGGTTCTATGGTGCAGTTCCGGTTAGGAGACTCGCTGCTTCAAAAAAAAACTATGCGGTATCAACTTATAATATGTAACATGTAGTATATAGCGTAGATTTGAAACAACGAAAAAGTACAGGTAAGCATTTAAATATTAACCGAAAAAAAAGAATAAATGTAATTTTTTTTATTTCTATTGCTTTATAAAATGTAAATTAATAGGGTCATATGAAAAATAGCTACCCTTAATCTTCTATATTTTTAAAAATATATTTTTCAATCCGATGTAATCCTTATCTAATCCTTCGACCGATATTTTTTATTATTGTGATCGGATAAACCAAATTATAAATCAGTGTAAAATTTTACCATTCCCAAATAATGATACGAATCAAATATATTTAAAATTTTATAATTTATACGTAATCATTGTTTTGGGGACATTAACTTTATAGCTACTACTAGAGTGTTTAATTTGAAAAGCACAAATGTTATATACAACCATAGAAAGTAAATATCAAAAGTATTGCGAAAATAAGGCCACTCTATTTGAAATAGTCACAAAAAAATTCCATTAAGAAACATTTCTCCTAAATTCGATTTACCAAACACTCGTAGTCATAGGATGCGAAGCAAACGAAGTTATTACACAAACTATATTAGGGATGCTATTAAAGTTGCATCTGTGTAAGAATGGCTCGTAATTTTGTTTTATGCAATTAGTTGCGTTGAAAGCTTTACAGGTACAATTTATGCAAACTTGTGTTAGGTGGACTCACGGCAGTCTTGCAGATACGTAACCAATTTCTCTCACATAATGTACTTAAAGTTGATGCTATCATTAATTTTTAAACTTATTTTTTTTATTAGGTCTTTAGGTCTAAAATTACATTTTCTATTACAAAAGTTAAATAAAAAACAAACAAAGGAAGAGAAAACCGAAACAAAACAAAAATGAATCTTCAATCAATCAATGTTATATAATATTTTTACATTTAATTTTAAAGGCAGCTCGTCGATACATATATTACAGATGTATTCTACATGAACGATGAATTACGGATCTGAATTAATGAACTGTTTACAGAATTTAAGCTTAATCAACATGTACATGCTTAAACAAAATATTTACATTGAAAATGTCGAACGGTGTTGAGGACACGTCTAGAGTAAGCCCAAGGAGGCTAAATAGAAGCAGGAGACAAGAATTGTAGCTTCATAGTTTAGCAAGATCATAGTACGTCTAAACTTATTGGCAACAATAAAGTACTTGGTAAAATCAAGGTTTATTTTCTCATCTTTTAACTCAAAATAACAAAAAAAAACTCTTCGACTCTTCATACCTAACACGAAAATTTCGTACGTAAACAATATAGTTAATCATTATACCTACTAAAATTAATGTATTAAGTGGTTATGTGTTGATATTCCAAAAAATTAAAGTAAACGCAATAATGAATCATAAATAAATTTAATGGAATCACAGTAATGGAACAATAAAATACCTAAATAGTAAAAGAATACTTATTATAATCCACAGGGAATCATGAGGGGTTTTAAGATTGACTTTTTATAGTTTCGTGCGAAAAAATACAACGTGATTACGTGATATTTCTTGAGACTTGGATCGACCCTCCCCCCCTCTAAAGGTCTAACGTAGATAATGGACGTCCCTTTAAATAACAGACGTCAAGGTATGTTTGTGAAACGTCAAGGTACGTTTGTGAAACGTCAAGGTACGTTTGTGAAACAAATCATAGACAACAATTGGCAAGGGCATCAACGTTTTTAGAAATGAAAACGCTAAGAAACGTTTTACACTTGTCTAAGTCTGCTGACTTCCAATTTTCTGTCCGAAGATCTTGGGAATGTAATCTCGTGTGCATATTACACAGAGCGACCATGACCATCAAGACGTATGACTGCTTCTGCTGCACGGTTAGCAATCTGCGCCTGCTACCCACTCCCCACGCAATCGCCTATGTTGTCATTTGCCTTACCCCTGTAACGTTACGCAGTTAATGAACGTACATGATTCTAAGAAACTCCAAGGCCTCCAAAACTAATGAACAGTCGCCATCAGATATATTGTAGCAGACAAGGTGACCAAATACTTCTGAACAATTTAAAATGTCAATAAGTTCCATTCAATACAAGTTACCATTAATATCTGAACATTCATTACCTCATTAATATCTGAGCAGATGCTTGTCAATAATTTCTATACAACTACTAACCAAAAATATTTGAACACTTACAACGTCAAGTGTATCTACGCAGATGGGGTAGTCTTAGAAATCTGAGCAGTTGAGGAAAAATTGCAGTAGGAATTGCTTCCAACTTTACTATAAATACAACAATATATATAGGAACTCTTTTGCTAATTTATATATTATGATGACCGGCAGTTTATAACGTTTTGTAGTTTTGAGTCATGGCATGTCATGTTCAATGTATCATGCAATGGCAAGCAACGTATTATAGATATTGGATTACTGATTTTAATTAATGTAATATGAGTTCATACCGTATAGATGCATGATATGATGATAATTTTTAATTTCATTACAAAACCATGATCTATTTTCAGTTGCATCTTAAACAAATGATAGTCAAGTCGATAGTCGTTTTTGGTTCCTCCTTTATATCACGCAGTAACGAATTAGGTAAGCTCAGTGTTTGCTGCGTAGACACACTTGACCTAAGTGTTCAGATATTTTTGGTTAGTAGTTTGTATAGAAATTATTGACAAGCATCTGCTAAGATATTAATGGTAACTTGTAGTGAATGGAACTTATTGACATTTTAAATTGTTCAGAAGTATTTGGTCACCTTGTCTGCTACAATATATCTGATGGCGACTGAACAAAGGTCTGTTATTCGAAACAAGTCGTTATGTTTATCATGTTACATTTTATATCAAGTTACTGACAATGACAATATACTCGTATCCATGGTGACTTAAAAAATAACGACAGTTCTTACAAAATCAGTGGAAGCTATCATGTATAGCTTTTATCAGCTACTATTACAGTGTTATCTATTTATTAATTCTAAAAGATCAGCACTTCATGTTGGGATTAATCCCCGTATGAATATCATGAACAATATTTCAGATAACTTTTAGATAGTTTATTATTGCTATCGATGAAATGAGAAAAGTAGCATCATGATCGCAAAACATAAAACAACTGTTACAAAGCTAAGTGTTGTGTATTGTGAATTTGAGCATTACAAAGAAAATTAAGATATTTTTTTTTGGAAAAGATATTTGCTAATGTATACTGCGGACAGGCCTATTGGTCTAGTGGTCAGTGATCTTGACTGCGGAACCAGATGTCGTGGGTTCGATTCCCACCCAGGACAAATGATTGTGTGATGAGCATGATCATTTGTTCTATGTCTGGGTGTAATTTATCTACATATATAAGCCCATTTATTAGCAGTCTGATTACCATAGTACAAGCTCTGCCTAGTTTGGGATCAAACGGCCGTGTGTGAGGTGTCTCAAGTTATTATTATAAACATATTATTGGAAGCAACTGCAAATAGTAATTGTAATAACGACAGGTGTGACATAGTTTATGGACCAATATGTTTCACTTAGGTATAATTCTATATATATAATAATAATAATTCGACACACCGCCCCACCGAAAACCCCGGTGGGGTGACGGCCCGAGGGGGTTTCCACACGTACAAAAATAAAAAATAAATTATAATTCTTCAACAGTTAGATAAACGCGATGATAATTTTACCTTACAATTATTTATATGGACTAATGTACTTTGTTCTATGAAATTTCTTAATTTTATGATATTTTTGAACACTTAATGCAATACTTTCAATACAGTGTTTACTAATCAGTAAACGGCATTAAAATTACGTCGTCACCATAGTATAAGTCCTCAGTTTTGTTTTTGATATGGTCCTCTTTATGTTACTGCTCGTTTATTTGTATATTCGATGGTATGGTGCGGATATTGGTTTGTACCTTATACACGATACTGCTTTTAAGCACATACCCTTGGCTTTTGCTCGAAGTAGATTCATACATTATTTACGCTATGTAAAAAAGTATGAAAGTGTACGTTTTAAACACAGTAAGAATTTTAAAGTATTTTTTGTTTTTGGCTTTTAAAGAATGTTAAGATTTATATTATAAGTATAAGTGTAAGTTTAAATTGTATAAATATCTAAAAAAAAATCGATGAACATGAAGACAGAAGCACTAGACGTTTATATGCAGTGTGTTACAGAAAGGTGTGATCAAATTTTAGATGCGTTATGTGCAGACAAAAATAAATCAACATATTTTTTTTAAACTTTTCTGCCGATAATACTTTAAAAACTTTAAAAACCAAAACCTTATATAAATATAAAATTTGATGCAAATCAATCGAGCGGTTTCAGAGATTTACGAAATATACATAACCAGTCGAAATTCATAACCAACGAAAAGTACTTATAACTAACAAAATCAGACAAAAAAATTTAACCCATTAATAGTTTTGACTTTAACATTACGTATTTACAATATTTACATTAAGATACATTAACAAATATTGGGATGTAATTTGGAAAGGATTTTAAAATTTAAATACAAAATTTTATAAAGATATTTAATCTGATGACTTTGAATCGCAAGTATCCTCAATATTTTCCGGTAACGAATGATACTAATTTTGGCTACTTCAAAAGCTAATGGCAACAGTATTTCATAACATATTTAAAAACATAGATAGTAATAATACCTATGCCTATATGGAAACGCAAAGCTTTTAAACATCAGTCAAATTTGTATTCATCCCGAACTAGTAGAAATTGAATCCGTTCCGATATTAAATTTCATTTACTTTTCGGCCCTGGTTCTTACATTGTACGAATCGATTTATTCAATTCGTAATAAATTGCATTCGACCACGCTCCAGTTCACTCATCGTAAAATCGCAAATTGAATCAAATTTTTATTTTTTTTCTTGTGGAGCAGACAAGTGCTTTCTATTTCAAAGCCAAATGTAATGGAAAACGAAGTTTGAATATAATTTCGATTCTGGATTTTTTATGACTGATTTAAACAATCTGAATTAATACTAAAAAAAATTATGCAAATTCAATGCCAACATGCATTAATTTCATTAGCCAACAAGTGAAAAATGGGTTTGTTCAAAAAGGACCTTAAAAACTTTAAAATAATTATAATAAAATGTCTTTCAACATTTTAAGTTTCTTTAATTTACCGAATATTTAATCTTAGGAAGTGTGACTCTCTGCAAAGTAATGAACTTATAATAAATGTTGGCTAATATCGATCTGTCTACGAAGTTTGATTAAATTTCTGATCAAAGATGTTTCCTCGTCAACAGTACTTATAGCGAATTTATAAACGATTCTGGAAAGCGAACCTACTTATGGGAAAAATGTAAATAGTACTCACCGAGCAATGTTCTTGGTTGTAAGGTCACGCATCCAGTGTGAATGTATTCAATCAGTTGGCGGAATACGTCAGGTTCAAATTCTTCAATGATCAAGGTTTGATGCTGTTGTGAATTTGGCTGTCACAAATAAAAGTTAAATCAGTAATACGTCAAAGATATTTTTAGGAATATTTTTAGTAAAATATAGCTTTGACAAAAAATTGATCGCGGCAATACACGATCACATCCTTACATTAGGTGTTATTAACCCCTTGCACGCCTGGTAGTAAAAAGTTACTTCGAATTGGCAAACTCTTTTTACAAAAATAATGACATAATGATCTAAGGAAACAATATAAATAAGAAAACATAAAATTAACAGAAGCAACAGCTTTTGCTATCATTACTGCTTATTCAATTCTGGTAAAGTGTTGAACAAATACAAACATCGTATTGAAATCTGAAAATTATGACAACGAGACTTAACGAACTGTTATGACTCGAGTACTCCATAATAAGAAAAAACTACATTTTGTTATGGTTGGACAAAACATTTAAAAAGGAGAAAATACATGTTACAACCTAAACGGACTTTCTCACAGCGTGCACTCAGAATAGGCGTCGAGCAACACGTATTAGAGAGGCACTAAGAGAGACCAGCATTAAAATTGGAATAAATTCAAACGATTTAAGACAATTGAAGATTCATGATTCTGTGGGATACTACCGGGCATACCGAAGGTTAATGACATTTTTATATTTTTTATAGATTATTTACAGTGAGGAAGAGTGATTTTATTCTGAACTAAAAATTTGTGTTCTGAAAATGTAATTCTTCAATAAAACTAAAAATTACTTTCAATAAACAAAATAAAATGTTTTATATAATCGAAGATAGGTCACAAGAAGGTGAACTTTTAGTGGTATACCGAAGAAGCCTTACAGTTAGAGTGTTCGTAAAAATCTCTTAAATAAATAATAACAACACCAAATAAATTAGCATTTTATTAAGAGTAAATTGAATATGGTAGAAAGGTTTCATGCTTTGCAAAATCTACAACAGCATCAATAAAATAATGAAGGTGTAATTAAAAGAAAAGGAAAACATCAATATACTCACCTCGTTGTAAAATTTATATACAATTTCAAAAAATCATGCAACAAAAATTGTGACGCAATAACTGAATACAATAAAAATTCAATTAAAAAGATTTTAATTGATCACGAACTCAATCCTATCTACAATGTGTATTGAAAAGTGAAAAATTTATACAGTATGAACACCGAATACTCAAACCGATAAAATGTGAATCCCCTAAAACACCGTTAATTTTGTATTTTACCTCTTGTATTGGTGCCAATTGCTGCGCGAAAGTCGATCTCTGTAGCGAACACAAGTAAAAATTCAACGTTAACAACTTTGCAACTCTGCAATTCGCAGGAATATTTGCCCCGTTAAAGGTTTGCCCCTATTGCGAGTAAGTAATTCAGAGGAACAGGTATGGAAGAATTTATCATTTATTTTGATAAAACTTTCCGCATTCATGCATTTATAATTTAGCCATGCTCCGGTAATGAGAACGAGCTCTTTTGAATAGCGTAAACATTTGTAGCTTTAACGTAGTTGATATTATTAATTTGAATTTCTTTGTGCATTTCACAATGTTAGCTACGGGAGCTAAATTTTTAACTTAAATTAAATAAAACGTTGTTATCCGTGGTAACTATACCACAGAAGAGTACACACATGTAACTACGAGGATATTTAATACAACTTTTATAAAGATGTTTCATTTGCAATTTTTTTTATTAATACAATGAGTTGCATCATCACATATATAATTTTAATAATATTGAATACACCAGAATTATTACTAACGTTATAAAATATGAAGAAGGCAAGTATTGCAATTCATTGTATATAAGTTACAGTGTACATAAGTTTTATCGTACTTTGTGAATTTTTTTTTCGAAGTCTCCACTGGCAGTATCTGGCAATACAAGTCTTCATACGTGTAAACCAGGTGCCGAACACATTACACACATACTGGAACACAGCCGCATATCTCCTCAAAAGCTCCTATAAGCTCCTCATTGCTTGAAAACTTGCATCCCTTGAGTTGTTTGTTTTTAAATACAGGAATAGTGCAAAGTCGCAAACTCCAGTAATTTGATTCTAACTTGGGGCGTTATCTTGATGCAAAAGCCAAGTATCGAGTCTTGAGTTAGGTCGTTCATTTTGTAAGGCTTCTAATACCTGAGGTAAATCCTCCGTATACCTTTATTAAGCACAACCGTAGCCAATGTCCTTTACGTCTGTCGATCACTCCTTTATTAGTAAAAAATACAGCAACCATTTTTTGCTTTACGAAACGAGACATTTTCACAGACGTTCGTGGGAGAGCCATGCTTCGGCACTTATGGGCCGGCTCGACCGGAGTGATACCACGGCCTCACAGAGAACCGGCAGTAAAGCACTGATTGCATTGCTTTTCGTCGAGTGAGTGAGGTTACCGGAGGCCCTAACCCTTCCCTCTCCTCCGCTTTCCCTACTCCAACGCAACGCAATGCACTTGTGACTCTTGAGCTGCAGGTGCCCAAGGGCGGCGGAAGTCATTTACCATCAGGGGACCCGTCTGCTCGTTTGCCCCCTATCTTATAAAAAAAAGACGTCGGTAGTGATTAATCTTCAAACATTCACACTCTACTCAGGGATTTATTAGGAACGTCGAAATAATACAGCCAGCTTTCATCACATGTAACAATCGAGTTCCCTTTCATTGTCAAAACAACAAAAAGTCGAATGAAACGTTTTGACAGCTCTTTTTTGGTTTAAGTCGCAAAGGTCTGGAATGAGCTGCCTGCGTCTATTTTTCGTTGAACATTGAACGTCAATTACGAATGCCAATACACAATCAATTTTTTTTTTCAACATATCACGAGACCAAGATACACTCTGTTCCCTTAGCGCATCAGTCATCAAGAGCACAGTGCACAAAGTTTTTGTACTCTCAAATGATCGTGAAGAATACAATTAACAGTTGGCGCACTTCACTTGAGTGTTTCCTCGATCTGCCGATATGTCACATGTCGGTCTTCCTCCATTAATTTTCGTATATTCTCAATGTTTTTATCGGTAGTTACTTCTATTTTTGTTTAGTTAAGCCACGTTTAAATTTATACAAAATAATTAGACAAATGTTATAACGAGAGAAGCCCGCCATTTTCATTTAGAAAAAAAAAATTAAAAATCGAACGAATGATTCCTTGCCTCTAATTTTTTTTTAAATAGCACTTAGAGTTTATGGACACGACTTTAAATAACAATATTATGATATTAGTATCTAATTTGCATACGACAAAACTTATGTAGCACTCTACGTAAATCGAACATTAATTTTAGTAGTTAAAATGATGAGACCATTGAACAGGATGATTTCATCTCAAATTATGTTATGGGATGTTCAACACTTAGCATTCTCTTGCAATCCAGCTAGTATCGGTAAAATAAAAAAAAAATATGTATTTACCTGTTGCGCAGCATTTTGAAGATTGAGGAGTGGCTCTGAAGATCTTTTGAGGAACAATCGTAGTTTATTCTCTCTTGGAGCTGGTTCCTTCTTCCGCTGGGGACTTGGAGCTTGGTAAAGCATTTTTTGGAAGACCCTAGAGATTAATTTTAGATTTGTACTTTTATGTACACAAAGCTGACATTTAAAAAAACCATACAATCCATTATAATAAATGTAGGTATGTCTTCATCTTTATTCAAATTTAAATTGTGTATTTTTTTAAATGAAGCTTATAGTTTTAAAATTATTCTGTGAAAATCAATGTGATTTAAAAAAAAACTATTTTATTATCCTTATATCCTATCCTATATATAGCAGTTATATTTTTGTATTAAACTTTCTTATCGCCACCTTCTGTCGACTGTACAACTTCAAGTACAACAAGGTTGTATTTAATAGATAAGAAAATGCTATAGAGACCTCCTTGTAACATTATGAGTCTCCCTCCATAGCACCTCCATTACATTGACACAGGAGTTACATGTATTCCAAGTTTCAAATCAATCTGTTTTGGAACAAAATTCAGTTGTAAGTTTTGAACACATTTGAGACTACTAACAAAGTAATTAAAAGCTTGTAAATACGGTAATTGTTCAAGAAATCGAAAATAATAGTATTGTTTTATTTCACGGATAGTAAATAGTTCTTGATAATGTTTCGTCATAAACAAACTTGAGATAATAATATCTACCCTTCAAGTAGTCAGGTTCATTGAGTTACTTTGTTATCTAGCCTGCTTCATCAAGGGCTGGTTTATGTAGGATACCTACTCGTATTAATTCAATTTTCTGTAGTAATACTAAACTCTAAATTAGTTATATGGCTTTCTTAGCCTTTATAATGATAATAATAAATAAATGTAAACTAATAATTGTTAATCTTTAAAGGTATAAATTAAAGCTTCTAAAAGTAAACGTGTTTAACTTGCTTCGTTTGCATTTTGGTCTTTCATTTTGCTGTCATCGAATGGAACTGAAATGTTGTAACTTCAATGTCAAGACACTAAAGCTCTTTTTCATATGCCCCGGTAACGTAGAAGGAGTACCGGGAAAATAGAAGTTACGCCTTAATTGCACTTCTCTAAAGAAGTTTCCGTTTCACCGCCTTATCTTCAACCTCTATGGTAGATTTTATTCTTAAAAAAAAATACAGAAATACTCATCACAACTCGACCCATTCACGTAATAATTTAACTACAAACACGTTTATAACAGACCTGCTCCGAGCTGCTAGCACTGCTTTAACAGCACACACCGGCTCCCTGGTGTCTCCAACGAGGAAGGTGACGTCACAAAGTTCAGGCATAGAGGCGAGGAACTTCATGTCCTCAGCCAGCCCGGATTTATTTTCGAAGGTGCTGAGGTCAGGCTCGGCCTCCATTGCTGCTAACGCCCCACTTCGCATTGACGACTTTGCCGAAAACAAGGAATTCAGAAATAAATTCATGGAAAACTTAATTGCTATAATAATATTGTATAAAATTTATGTGGGAGAGCCATGCTTCGGCACGCATGGGCCGGCTCGATTAGTCATTTACCATCAAGTGACCCGTCAGCTCGTTTGCCCCATATACCATAAAAAAAAAAAGTCTATGAGTCAAAAAAACTTTCACTTCGTTTCCTTCCCTCGTGTTCTTATTAATTTTCAATAAGGACTTAAATTCCTTTGCATGCAGCGATATTAAACATTATGATTGATTGATTTTGGAAATGCAAACACATGGAAGTGTCATACGTGCTACGGCTGAGTGCCGTCAGCTTATGATGAGTTCCCACTTCATATGTTGCTTTTTTGCATAATATATTGATCCTTATCCCAAAAAAATGTTGGAAGCCTTAAAAACCCCGGAACTGAACATAAGACGTAGATAAACAAAAGCACAGTAGAAGAACGGTTTACAAATGATGATGATGGTAATTAAGTACGGATTGGTGAACATCTTCTATCGTGCAATAAGACTTATACAGCTTAGCCAACGCACTAATCTCTTGCAATAAAACATGCAGATATCATATGTGTAGTCATGTAATTTACGTTACTCTGTGAGAGGAAAATATTCTTTAAATGTATAAATTATATTATATAAATTAGCAAAACATATCATTAAAAACCACTTAAAAACATATATACATAAGAGCTTTTAATGTGTATATAATTAAAATTAGTAAAATAGTTGTCATTATGACTACATTTCTTTTCATACGCCATTGGGCGAGCAGAGATAACATACGCACATAATACGTCGCATTCATTACTTTCATAAATTCACGATTAATTTACTCTTCTATTTCAAGTATAAATGAATATTCCGGTGCATTTCATTTATAGTTATTCTAGAGGCATAACGACTTTAAATACAATGAAATTTTAAATTGAAAACGTAAAAGTGTCTCAGCGTTTTTTAATGTTTCAAGATTTTTCAAACTTTTTTTTATAAATTACCTATTTTTTTAAATAATACGAATTCATCAACCGCTTTACCATATGTGTTTATTTCATTATTATCGATATTAAACATGTACCTACGTAAATAGATATAGCTAATGCAATTAGGGCGGAAGATTTCTAAAAGAGCAAACCTTTTCGTTCTGGACAAGACTACATTATGCAGGTTTTTGAAGGCATAAATAACATTTAATAGTTTTTATTGGGTAACACAAGTGATACTTACGGGTGTTATTTTTATTTCTACTGCAGCTACAGATAACAGAAAACTAAAGTCATGCTTGAATAATATACACAGTAATGTCTATATAGCATACGATAAATAAATATATCGCGAAAGGAAAGACAAGCCTTTTTTGTTCTTTTTTTCAAATTTTTACCTAGAGAATAAACTTTGGAAAGGGTCAAGCACTCAAAGTTATAGGCGCGCAATTAGGAGCAAATAGCTTTGAAGAAGGACACTTTGGGTGTGAAACATTAAACTTGACGGAACGGAATTCTTCACTTAAATCAATAAAGTTGACGAGAACAAAATAAAAGACAGCTTCAGCCCGCCTAAAGCCTATAAAAAATTCTCTTAGTATTACATATACTACTAAAAAATACTATTTCCTTAATCTACATTTATAGTATACAAACTACTGCCATACTACGTTTTCAGGGCTTAACTAGAACTCAGTATGATTGGTAAGGATAACTGTCACTCAAACTATTCCCAATTTTATCCAATCCGCTTATAGGTTTGGCTTAAAAGCTTAAGGTAAGAAAAGTTTGGTTTAATAAACACACACACAGCTTTCAATTTTTTTTTTAGAAAGGCAATTCTTGTTAGTATTAGGTTCGTGAATTAAAAATGCGTTGAATTGAAAAAAAATTTGGAACACACCTTGTAAATTATAGTTTTATACTTAATTTAATAAAACCTACTGTGTATAACTATTTAATAATACAAATATTTATGTAAATTCAGCGTTGTCGTCAAATTTCTAAATTCGTCTTTATGACGTAGTAAATAAGGAAGCACTTATTAATTAAAAAATCCTTTTAGCGTTCCTAATTTTATGAATTTTTCCAAAGTAAATCTTCTAAATTTTATAAATGGTCGATTTCTTTATGTAAAGGGGTCTAGCCGGATTTGTACATCAAGTCGATCCCCAAATGACAATATATATCGCAACCTTTTGTATTATTATCCCCTTGATGTACGAATGCGATTTATATGCTGTCTGGCCGCCACACTCCGCTTTGACGTAAGATATTAAAAAAAAATGAGGGTAAGAATGACTACTGTGCAAAGAGAAAAGTATCTCAAAAACTATTTGACAAAATTCTATACGCCAGCTACAGACATATAACCAATTTAGGTGATCTTCAGAAGCATACTTTTTTATTTACATCCTTATAATAGTTACACATATTTTGCATTGCATGCATATCTTTCATCATTATTTTGTATCCGACTATCCAGTCGGATGAGTATCATAAAAATGTAGTTAACACCATGTTGTAAATTATTTCACAAATCTAAAGCAATGTTATAAATATTGAGTATAGTACAATATCTTGCAAAACTAGTCCAGTGGGTATTTTCTCTACTAAAATAATATGGTCCTTTTCTGCTGAGTAGTGGAAACACCACATACCAGTTTGAGGTGATTCTATCTGCATTTCCCATTGGTTTTTAATCACATGGTTTACTATTGCCGATTCATGGGATTGTTTGCCAAATAAGTTAAACAAAAAGAAAGAATTCTATGAACAAAGAAGACTCTGCTCCTTTACACTAAGTAAAGAATAATTCATATAAAATAAAAAAAAAACAATAAAATAACATATGGCACTTGAAAAATAATTTAAATTTTAAAGACGCTTAAGAAATATTACGTACAACATTTTTAACTACAATTTTTTTTAAATGTTAAATAATAAATATTTTAATTAAGTTGCTATTATCTATATTCATATTAATTATTGACCTGAATTTCAATTCAATGGTTTTGCAGTATGAATCATACTCGAGCGAGCTTGTCCCTCGCCTTTGTGAGAATCTTGTGTGTAAAGCATTTGATCGCATAGGTTCCCTAAAAGCCTTTGAGGTGGTATAATTAAGGATAACGTTTGGGATAATGACTATCAAGACAATTTCTAAAAGAAACAGTTTCGAAACGTTTTTAAAAGCTAATGAAAAATTTTTACTTGAAATTGAAAATAAAACAGTAAAAGAAAAATATGTAATATAAAGAAAAATCAAGTCGGATCCTATGTACTTATTCCAACTTACTTCATCTAAACTGAAGTGTCTGGTGATAGTGATGTCCATTTTGATTTCAAATTTATTGCCGCTATGAACTTAATTAACTTTTGCTATAAATAGCAAACGGCGTCCGCTCGGCGCCGCGTTTGAGAGACGACTGACAGACAATGGAAAATGACGACTTCACGCAGAACAAAAGGTTTATGGTCCAAGTGGAAGAGGACTTTACCAAGATAAATTTTGTATGAAATATGTTCTCGAGTTTTTATTTTATTTTTTTATTATTTACATGTATACCTAAATATTACTACAAGTTCGAAATATTAATAACAAAACAAAAGACAATGTAAACTTGTGATTATTACCCGTGTGTGAAATACTGATTATTATGACAAAAAAATGTAGTAAAGTGAAATACTTAAGAGACTCCTAGCTAACGATTTACAATAAAACATTATATTTTATATATTATATATATATATACACCTTTTAGTTTTTCGACGACATTATTAGTCAAATCGAGGCATATAAATGTAACTCTGAATAGAATGGACTGGAGAATCACTTCAAAGAATAATACTTAGCAGTAATCCCAGTCAAACTATATACATGTGTATATGTACATAAGTACTTTATTTCTTTAGTGAAGTCGCTGTCAATAAACTTAGTGGTAAATACGAAATGTAAGTTCATTTATAGAACCGAAGAACGGAAGTACTCACGGAAACGTTCGGAAAGGAAATGGAATTGTAGTACTTCGATTCTTTGAAGTCTTTCTTAGATTGAAAACAGATAGTTATAAAAATAAACCCTTTATTTCTATATACGTAATGTAATAGGTATTATACGCAGAGTATTTTGAAGTGGTATTTTTGGTTGAATATTTTTACATTTTTAGGGTTCCTTTCCTCCAAAGGAAAAAAGAACCCTTATAGGATCACTTTGTTGTCCGTCTGTCTGTCTGTGTATCTGTCAAGACCATTTTAATCAGGAACCCGTAGAGGAATCAAGTTGAAATTAGCGGTCCCTTGAAGCTGTACAAAATCAAAGCTCTAAAAACTTCAAAGGCATACGCAATCAAAAGATACGGCCATTAATATTTCGATTTTAACAAATTTGAACTTTTCGCAGGTAAATCAAAATCTATAGGATACTTCCATTTGATGCAATTAAGAAGCAAGGTCTGACAGCATAAGTAAAGGAAAAAATCCGAAAGTTCTTAATTTGTTGTTTTAATTCATAAAAAATAGTTTTTGTGATTAATAACTTATACTTTGCGGTTGGAAAGTTGACTTTGTCGTGCATCGATATATAGCAGAGTATTTTTAAAACTGCAAAGTTAAGTTTGTCTTTCGGAAAAAAACGGGCAAATAACTTTGAGTTTGAATTCCTTAGATGGGCGTACTATCTACATACAAGTTTGTTTGCTTACTGGAACCCTCGATGTCGGTGGTGGATGTCGGTCGATGACCCTCGGTGACCCATGATGTCCGGTTTTTTTAACTTTTAAGACCTATGTGGACGGGGATGGTGCATTCGACTACAATATCAGTGGTCGCAGTTTAAATTCCAGCTCAGTGCACATATTCCATTGCTTTGGATAATATTCTATGTATTATATGGTTGTATTTAAAAGTTGTATCCATATAAAAGTATATTTATCTGTTTTCTAGAACTTTAACAATGCTTAGTTTTCGTCATCTTCCAAAATATTAAAGAATTATAAAAAGGTTTACATCTGTAAATATTATACAGAAATATGATTAGGATGAGATAAAATATATATATACACATATATATGTATATTTTATCTCAACCTAATCATATTTCTGTACTAGGTACCATGAAAATACTTTAAATTATTCCTATTGTGTGAAGCTGTGTGCTTTAGGTGTCTATTTATCAAACAAGATATAGATAGACCTAGTGATACAATTTAAATCCATGACTACATATATGATAGATACTTATATGTATATAGGCAAAGACAAAACTGCTCTTAGATTAAGAACTATTTTTTTCCTAGTTTGTCAACAGATTTTCTTTATTTTTTTTTTGTTTAGTAGTATTGACGAACTGTATTATCAATAACAAAAAATGGAAATCTCTCCACTGTTTGTCAAGCGACTTATTTTTTTTCTTTTGTTTTGCAGCTATTGGCAAGCTATAAAAAATATTGGAAATATTTATTCTCCTACCTTCGACAGGCCTTTAGTGTAATAAAACTGCATGGTCTCAGATGTACTTTGTACGAATATTTTTTTTTAATTGACTGTCAACAAATAGTATTAGGAGGAAACAAAAAATGTTACAAACATACAACATCATATATTATTATATTTCTCTCAACTTCAATTATGATTATCGTCGAATTTCGACCACTGGGCGAACAGTAGTTTAGATAAAGAACCTATCACACACAAGTGACCCAAATCTCGTTTTTTCCAAATTCGAATCTTCTATTCGAATTGCCTCATCAATCTTCTTTAGGAAAGCGGTTATGGAAAAGTACCTGAGCTATGTAGATTCACATACATATTATATGTATACCTTTCGTTTAACAGTGGTCATATATCAGTAAGAAAAAGTATATACTTATATGAATTGAGATAAAGTCTACAAATTTATCGCTAAGGGTGTTAGTAAAAAATACCATGTATTTATTCCCTAATTTTCGCATACCTACGCCATTTCGAGTAACAATAATTAATAAGTTTGTAACAAACGACTTTTGGAATCTAAGAATTACGATATTTGTATTCGAAATCACTTTGTATCGCTTCTCATACATATTTTTTATTGCAGAAAGCTGTTTAAATTGGAAATGAAACAAAAGTATAGGTTGTTGGTTGGTCTTTCGATTATGGCGGATAACACCAGCTGTTGGAATACATCGAATTCGAATCTCACAAGACCATAAACAAATTACACATTGAAGTAAAAAAAATAAACAAATAGTTTTGAAAAATTGTCTTATGAAGGGAAAAAATAGGACATTGTTCCAGTATTTGGTCGGATGTAACCCATTGCGTGTTGCGATTGTGAGTATATTATTTGCAAATACTTTTTATCTCAGGTTACAATTCTATCCAAAATCCCTTCATTTCTGCATCAAAGCAAAGCAAGCTTAAATGCTTGCTCTTCTTTACACATCAGTTTATTTATTAATTCGGGTTGTAAACTAATATTCAACCTTGACGGTAACTTCGGAAGCAATTAAAGTTTTCATATTTACCGTTTAAAGCTAACACAGCATGAATATTGCAATTTTGGCAATGTCTATTAATTGAAAGTTGTTGTTAATAGTTGTAATTTTAAAATTTAATAAAATATTTAAATATACTATTTTATATACTAACTTTTAAATTTTCGCGTTCCATGATATAATTCAGAACCTCTGAATTGCCTGACGTTTCGACCAGGTTGCACTGGCCGTGGTCACAGGCTGACGTACTTTTATTTCAATTCAGAGGTATGTAATAACTTTTCGTGATCGCGTTAATTCCCATTTAAATACAGAATTATACTATTTTATTATTTTAAAGTTTAGAATGTTGGACCATGCAGGGAACTTTTTAAATGAAAATGGCTTATACTTTAAAACAAGAATTACATAGATATTTAAGCCCCTATTATTATTTAGGCTACCATTATACATAATCATTAAATTATTAACACAATGCTTTTACGTGGCGAACAAGTGAGAATCTTAACTAAATCTCAACATTTGATAATTTTCATGTATTCAACGGAAACTTTTAGATAGGTTTATGGAGATGATTTTTTACTTTAAACTTTTTCCCGAATGAATATAGAAACGGGTTCTTGCTCTATATTACGCCAATTTAAGTAAATTAGTGCTTAACGGAATTGAAATCGTGATGAAATTGAATGAATGAAATGATCATTTATTCAATTTCATCACGACAAGCCTTGCTAATTGCGCTCTTTGACACAATCACAACTATCTTTTTATTTTTCATACCACTTGACCATTATTTTGTTACCTATACCTACTAATATTATAAATGAAGAATTTGTTTGTTTGGTTGAACGCGCTAGTCTGACGAACTACTGGTTCAAATTGAAAAATTCTTTTAGTGCTGGATAGCCCATTTGTCGAGGAAGGCTATAGGTTTTATAACATCACGCTATGACCAATAGGAGCGGGGCAGTGACAATAAACTCAGGTGAAACTGAGGGGACGGCTAGTATAGTATAATATAACTAAATATTTTATGGCCAAATCAGCAATTTTTATAGCAAAAGATTGACTTTCGTCTTAGTTTTAAATATTTGAAAAAAAATATTTGCAACAAAAATACCTTTTAAGAAGATAATTAATTATATCTTAAGGTTTGCTGCAAAATGAGATATTTTCACTACAAACTTTCTAAGTAACAAACGCAAAAATAACTTGTTAAATATAACAAGCTTTATTTAAGTAGCTTTGTCCGTAATTCCCGGATGTGAGCTTGTACTCGAAAAAACAACAAAACGGCAGCCAACGGCAAAGCTTTTGAAAGCGGAAAGAACACCGGTGCTCAAGGATTGTCAGAAGCTTTATATCTCCGACACCTTGAGGGCACCATACCAGGAGAATGAAGTAAAAGTGTTATCGGCCCTCCCTTAAAAAGTTTAGCAATACCCTCTTATTAATTACAAATTAAATTAATTTGTAATTAAAAAAAAAAGGTTCGACGCAACGACGGTGTAATTAAAAAATGCCTGTTGAGCTGGTTTGACAACTTCCAACCTCTCAAATAGTCACTACCATTCAAGTAATCATCGCCACATTCTAGATCAGCTAGCTTTGGTCACTCAGAAGTACACTTACTCGAAAATTTGAGCACTGCTGCAGTTTCTTCGCTTGTGCCAAAACAGCCTTCGCTATAGTGAATTACTGAAATGCTTTTATAACAGCGCCACAAGTCGACGCGAGTATTGGACTAGATAACGAAACATACGCAACTCACTGCATTTACATGGGTAAGTGGCAGTATAAGATAAGAAGAGGCAGGGTTGGCAGAGATCTATTAAACGCCCACATTTGCCTACTATAATTTGAATGTAGTAACGTACATAAAAAAAGGCAATCTTTTTGCCGTCAATCAGGCACTTATGGAAATTAAAAATGGGTAAATTGGGAGCACATTGAAAGAGAAGGTAAGAAGGATGGATTTCGGGGTGTTAGCAATAGCTCGAGCAGGTCAGAGTCGAATACCTGTAACTCGAACTGGCTGTTACCGGGAAGTCCGAGCCTTAAATATTATGGGCAACCTACTTTTTGATCGAAGTATGGTTTAAAATCTAAAAAAAAATCATTAGCTATCTTGAAATGTCATTTAGTATTCATAGCATATCATCATCATCATCAGTAGCCTATCGCCGTCCACTGCTGGATGAAGACCTCCCCCAAGGAGTTCCATCCATCCCAATCTTGGGCAATCCGCATCCATAATTTCATAGCACATAAATGCACTTTATTAACACTATTTTGTTTTTTTCTTAGTGCTACTATGCTAAATTTTTCATAACAATTGTTAACCATATCTCTGTAACGTTTATCCGGATGATTTACAAACTAGGTCTTGTCTAGTATTTATCTGAACCAAGAGACCAACAATCCTCCTTTTTCAGCAGGCTTTTTTTAAATCTTTGATAATCGCAAATACATTAACAATAATTGCTGCTCTTCCATGTCTATGTCCACCTACGCTGATACCCGCTAGTGGTTACTCATCGAACATCAGCTTTATAATTGAAATTCAAAATCTTTATTTCATAAAATTGCTCAACAATCGTCAATTTAAAAAAAAATAATAAATGATGACAATTAATTGATTAATTAATTTATAACAAATCGGCAGTCCGCATTATTCCACAATTTATTCGATTTATTGTGAGTTGGTAAGTGGCATATTATTTGTGTCTCCGAGAAGTAAACCATTATTTTTCATTATGGTTGAAATCGGCTGCCACGTCATTATTGATATGAGATTTGAAACTAATAAAGCGCAAAAACAGTAGTCGTTAGTAGTTACTTATAAAGTTTATACTTTTAATTTTAGGTCAGATGAAAAACATTTTTCGATAAAAAAACATACCTAATAAAAATAGGAGTGAAAAATAATTACTTTTAACCATAACTGTGTTATGTCCGAAATTGGTTTTCGCGCTTTTACTGATATTGCTGTGATGCTAGTCTTGGGTATATCTGTAAGTGTAGTAGCCTAATAACATTACTTATGACTATAGAAACCATAACTATGCTTACTGTAATCCTTACACATTACACTATGGTTAGTGTAATGGTTTGTTAACAAAATTTGGGCAACTGAATAATGATTAAATGGAGCTGTATAATCGGGTACTTGGTCGATTCACACCACAAGCTGTTCGGACCACGGTGTGAATCGCACAAAGCCCCTTTTTGAATTCGCCGTTTCGGACCAGTGGTGTGAATCGACGAATGTCTATTTTGTACTTCGTCGTTTCGCACCACGGTACGAAAATCCGATGTTATCGTTAAGTAAGTAAGTACCCGTTTAATCTATTAAAAAGCAAACGGAATATAAATTAAACAACAAAAATTCTTGTGCAGAGAATATCACAGATTTTATTAATATTATAATAGCTCTGTATCAGTAAGGTAGTTATTAAATTCCACTAGAATTATCCACGCATTGATACTCTAAATTTGATCATTTTAATTATGATTTTCCTTAGAAGGTCGATGTGAATTTCTTGGAAATGTTAACGCTGAACAACAAAAATATGCTTACAGTAACCTTATTGTTCTTGATATATTTATTTTATAAAAGATAATTACTTTCGTACACAGCTTTAGACATGGTAATATTGTTTTTATAGTCAACGTTTTTGATTTATGAGAGGATGATGAAATGAGAAAGAAAACCTCTGTTAAAACTACTAATAGGAGCTTCTGGTGGTGGTAGTAGCAGCCCTACCAGATAAACGGACCAGGAAAGGCAGAGCACACCAATGTATCTCTAGTGCAGTAGGTTGCTCTCCTGCCCTAGGAAGGTGGCAATAAGTTTAATATCCAAGACAGAGTGTGGTTCTAGTCAGTTAGAATCTAACATCACCTCTAAATTTAGGTACCAAATCATAAATAACAATGAAACACTGACAGCATGTATATAATTATGTATTGTATCAATGATATATAATTGAAATAGAAGAGTTTTAATACCGGTATCGCACTTCTACATTCAGTGGTATAATTTCAATCTTGTTTGAAAACCATCATAATCCTTTCATTTTCCCTTAAGTTCGAATATTTATTTCAATTTTAAATAGAACTAACCTTGAGTACGACTAATTCAATAAAAAAAATATTGAAATCGGTTCACAAATTTGCGAAGATATTTCATCAGTTTTGCTTCTGCTGATTTGCAAACCTATATATAGTCTATGTTCGACTGGTAAAACAATTATTAAAAGTTAATATCTATCATAATGAGTGCGAAACACATTGTAAACTATTTATTTTTCTTTTGAAGTAATAACTGTGAAACGTATCTAAGTCCAGTGTCACACGCGAATTTATATTCTAAAAATAACATGACAAAGCATTTGACACACGCGATTTAAATAAAACTAATGAAAATAGAATTTAAAAAGATTAAAATCTTTAACCACGCAACACAGATCCACTACATATTAATAATCTATGTTGAGGGTAAATTTGTTTTGATATTTCTTATCGATGTACCTCATCATAGTTTTTTAGTAAAGGAATTAAAAAAAAAGCTCTAACTAACAGCATTAATACCAAGATTAGTATGCAAGTAAATTCAGAGAAATGCGTGTTGGAATAAAATTGCAAATTATAGAAAGAAGAGTAACAAAAGAGCATGGAATTATTGACGGAGATAATTGGTGGTGGAATGAAGAAGTAGAATGAGAGCTCTGATATAAGTAAGAACGCGTTCAAATCCTTAAAAAATAAGAAGCTGAATGAAAGAATGAAGGAACTTAAAATGAAAGTTATTTAAATATAAGTAGAAGAAGAAGACAAACAACGGAAGAAATAGCCAGAGTTCAACCTTAAAATAATATGTCCAGGCATCTACAAGAATCCAGTAGGCAAAAAGAACTTAGTTGCTTAATAAAAAGCAGAGAATAAAGAGCAAAAGATATCAAGGATGTGAGATGCATGCAAGATGAAGCAGGGAGGGTTTTCATAAAAGATAAGAACCTTAGAGACCGATGGGAGACATTTTTAAACTTTTGAACAAGGAGAATGAGTCTAGCAGAGTATTGATGTGCGATGTGCATGTGAAACCAAGTATGAAAAATAGGAAAGCAGTTTTTCCTGGTGGTATATGTACCAATGGATGTTTGGAATTTATTGAAAGAAGACGGATGTCAGTGGCTTACTTTATTCTTCAATAAGTTGTTGTACGAAGTAGTAATTTCTTAAGCATGGTGTCTCAGTTCCCTTATACCCATCTTTGAAATATTATAATGGATTTATGCAAGAATGCAACAACTACCGAGAAAGAAATCTCATGTCACATTATAGTATGAAATTTTGAGAGAAAATTATTGAGTAGAGAGTCTGATAAATAATTTGGGTTTAAGCCAATACGTGGGGATGCCATATTTACAATTGACTTTAAGTACTAGCTATTCCTTTAATGAATGCTCTGGTGTATGCTGTTTGAAGATTGGTTGGTGGGTAAAAATGGGTGTGAGTGAGGGTGATGAATACGGCTTGTTTGAATTTACCATAAAATAATCCCACCCGCACCCACAAAACTTTTGAGGCTTCTTACTTTGCCCCAGTAGTTTAAACATTCACCTACTATTTTATACATTTTAAAACAATATACTGACTGATAATCACTGAATAAAATTTAAATAAATATAGTAGGTATACTGCGTAGCAACAGCTTCACGTTCCTGTAATTAACAAGGACGAGATGAGCGTGTTTCCTGTAGAACATTGTTTACTCAGTTATATAGGACACGCGCATCGACCCGTAAGCGTGTGCATAGCCAATACCCAATATTGATTTTTGCGATAGTATTCGTATTTTAACAAGTAACAAGTATGCCATACATTTTTTAATTATTCCGTGCTTATACGTTTATTTGTTTATAAGTAGTAATTGCAATTGCATTTAAATTAAACTGGACATGTTACTTTGCGAATATGATAACCTATCTGAATCATAAATTCAGAAGTTAAAATAGGGTATATAGGAAAAAAGACAAATTGATAACCGGAATGAAACATCAATAGTTGATTCCGTAGTATTTGTAACGTAACTTATGAATTGGTTTTGACATAGTTGAAATATGCTAAAATAATTTCTTAAATTTCAATGTACTCAAATATATTATTGTTTTGGATAAATATCAGATCATAACAAAATATGGTTTTCGTAAATCTAATAGCAGAGAGTTGAAGGCTGCGGAATTAAATTCTATATACGTATTTCCCAGTTCGTTTTTAAATATAAAATTCGTTGTTCAGTTGTTTTCAAAAATAGAACCAACGTGATGTCTAAAAAACGTCCTTTAAACATATTAACGTAACTAATTGAAGTAACTGATTAGTGATTGAACGCATTGAATAAATCTGGTTAACTATTAAAACGTCTCAATAAACTAAAATTACGTTTACATTCAAAAATATATTTGTATATGATTACTGAGGGGATGTCCATTGTGTAACTAATGAAATAATTAAATTGGAGTTTTAGAAAAAAACTGTCAATTTACGTATAGCTGGTACATAAATTGTAAACGCATTGTTCGTGACTTGAATTTATTTACCGTCGTTTCATCTACGAGGGCCAGATGTTTCACCCACGCAGTTTGTCTGGAGTAACGCCCACATCCAACCATCGTACATCTATACGTTTGTCATCAGATAACTATAAGCAAACAAAACCTACCTGTTGATGTATCTCCTTTTGCACTTCAATGGAACAGTCTTTTGAATTAATAATGTTCGGATAACTTGCACTCAATGGGAAATGTTTTATCAATTAAACACCTGTATACTGAATGCTACAACCAAAAACCGTAATGTCATCAAGGTAGACGAAACACTCAAACAAAAGGCTTTACAAAAGAAAAACTAACTA
Organism: Euplagia quadripunctaria; assembly: GCA_963859945.1. Taxonomy (NCBI): domain Eukaryota; kingdom Metazoa; phylum Arthropoda; class Insecta; order Lepidoptera; family Erebidae; genus Euplagia; species Euplagia quadripunctaria. The sequence goes on along the minus strand of OY982570.1, from coordinate 7,433,769 downwards.
TAAAATTTACTTGTAGTTCAATTAATAAATCATTATAACAGAATGCAAGACTTATTATTGAAGCTTGACAGATTTTGGTACGTAAAGGTACAGAGTATACACAACAGTGAATATTGGTGATACGCATGCGTGGAATCCAGGGCGCATGCTCTGGGGTGATATCAATATGACGCTGTCGAGACAGAAGGTCGTTGCTCAATGAGTGAAGGTGAAATTCATGAATGAAACAAAACTAGCGAAAGCCTCTCTTTAATAGGTATAATAGAATATTGGAAACCAATTTTAATAACTATGTGCAAATTACACAAAGCATTATGATCTTTTATTCTAGGACTTATTACTTATTAGGGTGAAGCTATTTATTTTTTTTCAGTTTATAATAACCTAATAGTGGAAAGTATGTGACTAATCCATGCAAAATATCATTTCATTTAGTTGATAGTAATAGCTTCCGCAACAGCGTTAAATTTTTTAAAAGTTGTTTTTAGACTCCATTCCATCCAAATAAAGAGGCTTTTAATTTATTGAAATTATTGTGATTGTAGTTTATTTTAGATACAAAAGTAAATAATGCAAGGTCTAGGATTTAAAAACTTTAAATAAGAGAACTGAAGGTGCGCGAGTAGTGAAGAGGACAGTTAGCAACACTTCATAAGTAATTGGTGTTGGCTCGCTTAATACTTTGATGGGAGGAAAGACAAAACATTGAGGATTCTTTAAAAAGAAAGTTGTCCGTGAGGATGAAAGATTTGAAACATATCAGTGAGGGAGCATGAGAGAGAGTCATGCCGTTTGCCGTGATGGCAAACTGGTCGATTTTACTGCCAAGTGCGCCAATAGAGTGACATCTAAAAGTTTTGTAAATACTACTAACTGTGTTTAGAATACGAGTATCTTTAATTTATTTCTCTATTTAATTTTAAAGTTGGTTCAGCGAAGAGAATAGAATTCGTGATGATAGAGTTTCTATCATGTATAGATATTCCCCATTGTCATCTTATGGCTATCGGTTGTGATGGTATTAATATGAATATGTGAAATTTATGTGTCACTAGACATAAAGAAAAAAGACAATAAACTGCAACGGATATTTTTTTACTATGCTGTTTTTAATAAGCTGAACCAGTACCTACAAATACTGACAGTACATCACTGACGTCATTTCAATGCTGTCTTCGCTACAACGGAGCTCTGGAAACACTATTCATTAAAGTGCAATGATACTTAAGTACTATTAGTAGTAATATCTACTGCAGGGCACTGTCTTCTTTAGTACACAGGTTACCTACTCGAGCGGCACAATTTAAGTCAAAATCGGCAGATTTTCTTCAAATCAAATAAATTACACCCAGGCACAGGACAAATGATCATGCTCATCACACAATTATTTGTCCTGGAGGGGGAATCGAACCCACGACTTCTGGCTCAGCAGTCAGGATCACTAACCACCAGACCAACAGATTAGTTTACATAGCTTGTTAGTTACAACAAGTGAAGATAATAAAAGCATGTTAATAAATCAAAAGACAATAACCCTCGGTGAATTTGCTTACTTTAAGTTTTTGGGATTAAAATACTTCTAGTAAAACTAAAGTTTTGATGACATCCATTGAATAAGGTGACATCTCACACATTTTTTGTAAACCTTTAAAACAAATAGTTTCCAAACGTTTCAACCTCCTACAAGAAACTCGTAAGGTAGACAGTGCAGGCACTTTCGTATAAGCAGTAGTCCGCCTACCAATGTACATTCAAAAAAAGTTCCAGCGAAATACTATAGATGGCACTGTTGTAAATATTAGGTTTTTTTTATTCTTTAAATATCTAATCTATCTATCTAATACCTCTAAATGAGCAATTCTTGTTTATATGTATATATAATATATATAATCTGAATCTAGGAAACGGCTCCAACGATTTTGATGAAATTTTGTATACAGATACAGTTTTGCATTTTAAGTTCAACTGCATAGTTGTATTTCCTGTAAAAAAGCAATTTTACGAAAAAAAGTACGATTTTACAAAAAGCTACCGAGTAAAGCTCGGTCTCCCAGGTTAACAAGCAAAAGCTTAACAAAACATTTAGATATGCCATATTGATTTTTAGGATTGTTAGGATTTATTATAAAGAATTCATTATTTCAAGCCCATCTGTAGGAATAAAATACACTATATATTTATACTAAAATGTATACAGACTACATAAAACGACTTCAGCCCAATGCATAAAAGTAAATGAGCCCTGAAACTATATCTATAGCACATAACATAAAACCTAATTCAGCTGCTTAATGAACGTTTACCTAACGGGACAGCTGCTGAATTTAATTCTCGGTACCATTTAAGACAATCTTGAAGGGACCGTTGTACGTAAGCTATTAATTAGAAGCATCAGCGTGGAATCTCATACGATTAGTAGTGTAATGGAGCAAGGAGACGGGAGAGACGTTGATGTATGTACGCTTAGAAGTATGCATTGTCTGGTAAACGACATACTTTCTTTATATTCATTGCGTATATTTTCTTTTAGTGTATGTACCATTACGATGTCAGTATCCTCACGATGTAGGATATCTACTAAAATGAATTATTTTTCTTGTTTTCATTTATTCATGATGAAAATTTATTTAACCAATTTTGATACTTATATAAAATAGTACCTAATTATATTAACTTCGGATAATAAAAATTCTCAAAGTCTTAGTAGAGAACATGAAAATTACATTTCACACCCATTCTGAAAGACAAAGCTTAGAGTTTCTGAATCCGTTTTCAACTGAGTGCACTTCAAAAGTCTATTATCATAAGAGAGCTGGGCTGGAGATAATTTAAATCCCTTCTCCAGAAAACTTCCCAATGCAGTGCTGCAATATCTCACATTAATGCAGCATGATCTTGTGAACTTATTTCAAAGTAAATTGATCATACGTTACTTTTTAATAACGAATTACCACATTTACCCCAATACAAATAAACTGCATAAGTAAATGTTTGTACAAAATTAATTAAAGATAAATAGATTGACTTTGTAATTAATTATATTAATCTTTCTACTATAATTTTAGATTTCGACATAATTGATTAGAGTGTCTTTAGGTAGATACTAGATTATCCTACAATACGAGTATGCTTCAGAGGTAGTCTTGAGTTTTTTTGTTATGAAAATCATAAGAAAAATATCAAACTATTTTTATTCTAAAAATTGCCCGCTATAACGTTGTATTATCACAAAGTAGCTATAGAGGAGATTGTAGCATTTTTTCTATCTCAAAATTCAGATTCCCAGAATGCTGCATAAAAAACATCCACTGGGAAGCGTGCCTTGTTTGGACTGCCTGATGAGTTGTTTGCGTTGTAAACGAGACCCGTATTTATTAAATATATTCGTTCCTTTTATATCACGAGTGCGCATCCTCAACATTTTTGGAAGGCTATTCTTCTTTGTTTCTTTGTCAGATACATATGAGTACTTTGCTCGGAGTATGTAGGTATTTAATTGAACTTCAATCTAAATAACAGTTGAAGCGCTTTCAACTATGTGCTGACTGAATTAATCTGAGCAGTAATCGCAAGTGAAGTATTTAAACTATTATTTTAATAAAATCCATACACGTTTCGAACTGAATGATCAGTATTCTTTAAAGAATAAAAAGGTCAAAATCCAATTTAAAAAGTGAAAATAGAATGCGGAGTAAGTATTTTGAAAACAGCTACACTCATTATTTTATGTTTTTGACTGAAGTCCCTGGCTGATGACATTTTCTTATTTTTTTAAAGATAACCAATGTCGAGATAACATATGATATAAATGAATAAAGAAATGAATGTGTGATACAGATTCCAAGTAACAAGAATAAGGCAAACATAATGAAGGTCAGTTTTCTATCATTTTTCGGGGAAGAAATTTGATAGCAACAAAAATTGACCTCTTTGGATCTTGGTGTCTCATATATTTTCATTTTTCTTACGAGTGGACGCCTAAATTGTCATCCTTATACCAAGTATATCTTTAAGTTATCCTCAAACTCGAATAAAATAGTTTCGTCTTTGTAGTTTTGTCTCTTTGTTCGACTCAACTTGTATTATTTTTCATAAACTTCATGCAATATTATTTAATAACTACATATATAACATCTTAGAATTTATGTTTGTATTTCATAGAGTTCATGTCTGTATAATTGTATAAGACAGTTACCACTATTACTATATCACAAATTTTAAACCAATTGTTTTAAAAAGTAGTTTTGTTAATGTATCTACATCAGTGGGATCTTATTTTGTACTAGCAGCGCCCCGCGGTTTCACCCACGTAAGTCCCGATTCCGTGGGAATATCGGGATAAAAAGCCTATATGTTAATCCAGGTCTCCAGCTATCTACATTCCAAGTTTCATCGCAATCGGTTCAGTAGTTTTAGCGTGAAAGAGTAACAAACATTCATCAATTCAAAGTTTCACATTTAAAATATTAGTGTAATTATGCAGTTTCAATATCGATTCGAGATTTAAATATTTCAATAATACTACCAATTTCTTCATCATTTGTTATATTAAAATCTCAACACTTACACCGAAAAAATAGCAGTCAGATAGTATTTTTGCGCTAATTGTAGTGTATATGGAGTACAAACTTTTTACATTTAGGCTTCCGTCAAACTAGACAGGCAAAAATTCATAACGCCAGGCTTCTAATCACTCAACTAACAATCAGTTTATCTGTTTGAATGTACCTTTTGAAGACGACAATACTTTGTAGTACACCTTAAAAACGTTCTCACTACAACTCTTGCACGTCATGCCCTAACATAATAATACATCGTACGATTTCATAGCTCCGTAGATCCCAGTTCTTAGGTACTATCCAAGCAATCAATCACTTGATAAGCTACCCATACAACGGCACGCAGTGTCGGAAGCGCCTGTAATGAATGGCTCTGAGATATTACGCGCTTCTATATTAATTCATGACTCTGAGACAGTGGCGTTTTGTGACCCTGCAATGTAAGAGAATAGTCTCAAGGCTTCGTGACATTATCGTACTAAAGTGGATGACAAGGCGAAAAGATGTCCCGACGAATGATTTCGTTTATATTCTGACTTTACTTGTTACCATAAAGATAAATTCTATAGAAGTGGCTGGTAGATTAGTATTTTTTTTTTCTTCTAAGAAACCTTTTTTATTTTTATGATATCCATGGAGAATACAATATAATAGAATAACTTCGCTGTGTTCGAATATTAGTAAAAACATCCTTTCAAGTTTATACCTACAATACTAGCAGTTCCCATACGGCTTCGCTCGCGTGTACATATTTATATATTTTATGCGGAACCCTAATTGTTTTTCCATAATAAATGTAGCCAAGATTACACCTTATAACACCACCTATCTGCCAGTGAAAGTGCCGTGGAAATACGTCCACCCGTTCCGGAGATTAGCCGGAACGAATAGACAGACAAACAAAAAATTTAACAACTGATTTTTAGGCATAGGTATCGTGCAAATAACTGTATGAGCTTCGATTTTTTTTTGACATTGCAAACAGACACTCCAATTTTATTTATTTGTAGTATTGATGTTTTGAATAAACTAATAGAGTATAGAATAGAATTAAAGCATTTTTTTTATTATTCGTGGTAGAGCCATGCTTCTGCGTGTATGGGGCCGGCTTCACCGGAGTGATACCACGGCCTCACAGAAAACTGACATTTTTCACCAAGTGAGTGAGGTTACCAGAAAGCCCTTACCCTTCCCTCTCCCGTCCTCTACCCCTCTTCCCCTACTCCCACCTTAAAGGCTGGCAACGCACTTGTGACTCTTAAGTTGCAGGTGCCCATGGGCGGCGGTAGTCATTTACCATCACGTGACCGTTCTGCTCGTTTGCCCCCTATTTACCATAAAAAAGAAAATAAAATGCCATAAAGAGTAAAAACTTTAGTGAGTCGTATTCATATTTACTCTCACTAGAAACCGCCTGGTGGTAATTGATGCAGACTTACACACCATAACAAATCACCCTATATACAGAACGCGTGTAGCTTGAGGTAGTCATTTTCAAGTAATTTTTAAAGTGACACATTTTGTTTAAATAATTTTGCTTTTGCTTCTATACATTAAGTTTAAGTATAGGTACCAAATTTCAAGTGCCTGCGTTCTCTAAATTTTCATAAAAATGTGTATAAAGAATTCTCTTCGCGTATATATATATATAGATTAAGTACATACGGTTTTACTAACGAGAAAACCCATACGGTTTTAATCTAAAATGTCATAATAGTTTGAAATAAAACAAAATATTTCATTTTCTCGATAGAGCTGACCGCTTGCGTGTGTATCATGTAACATTAATAGGCAGCAAATGACAATATGACGACCCTTGTCGGGAAGGGCGGCAAAGAAACAACTACAAATAGGAACATTATAATTATAGTAATGGTAGTCGCCGACGCTAAATTGGCCTGAGGTAAGTTAATTAGCACGAATGTCGTTATCCACTTTTAGAAAGCATACACTATTAATCTACCTCTGCTTACTTTAAATAATGGAAGAAGTATTCAAAGTTTGCGCTCCATATACCTGTAACACAATATTTTTGTTTTAAGAAGGGGCTCGTGGCTAAGTACTAGCCAGGTCAGCTAGGATGGGTGATCCTTCTTAACATATTGAGACTCCTCCGGGATTCGGAGAGCACGTTAAGCCGTCAGTCCCGGTTAGTATACGAACATCTGTGGCATTCGTTTCAGGTAGTTGGCGCCCTAAAAAGACCGACAACCTGGTCTAACTACAGAACTTCGATATCGCTTAGTACTTGGGTTGTGGAGGTCTAATGGCATTTACGTAAAATAGACTGAAAGCCGACCCCAACTTAGTTGGGAAAGGGCACGGAGTATAATTTTTGTTTTAAGTAGAAACACAATTTATTCAAATTAAAAGGTGTCTTTCGGATAGTTGCCACCATAGTAAATGTCTGGCAATAAATGAAGAGAATATCATTGGATGTCCAATAGCTGCGATGATTATGATGACTCTAACGACAGCTCTAAAACAAATATTCAGCAGCACTTTTATATTTAGATGTGAGGCAGGGAAAAAGATTATTATATTTTTAGGATTATAATATTTTAATATCTAGTTATCAATTAGATAAAACAATGTAAGTACAAAAATACAAGAATGTAATTTTTAAACTTTCGCGTTCCATGATATAATATTATTTACGTGTTCACGGGAATTAACGCGATCACGAAAAGGGATTACATACCTCTGAATTACCTAACGTTTGGACCAGGTTGCACTGGCCGTGGTCACAGTCGGCCTGTCGGTCTGAAAACTGTCTAGGTAAGCCATAAAATAGAAGCACCCGATTAAATATAGGTTATTACCTGCAGTAGTGTATGTGTCTACTAACAGTTGCTGACTATTTAGTATGTAGATTATCACCTACGTACAAGTTCGTACAATCCTCATTTCTATCCATTCATACTTATCTGTACCCATCAGAATATGTTATCTAACGTCACGTAAACCGAAGCTTGCGACACGTGCTCATTACATTCCCCAAATTAAAGATAATTTGCCCCACGCACAGATTACCTTATAATGCGAGGATGTAATCTAAGTCAGGTGACGCAGAGATAAATTTCGGGTCGTAATAGATGAATAGTTTCTCCCTTCCATCGAATCCCTCTAAAAGATGGATTACCGACCAAACTGAGATTAATTACGACGGTCGCTATACAGACATCGACACTCTATAGCTTCAATTAGGTACCGACATTATTCAGGCGAAAGTCTAGATTAGGTTTTTGTTCGGACACTGTTCACTCTTAAGCTTAATTTTTTTAAATTTTTTGTCGGCAAGCAATGTAAAAAGGTTTTTTGGACGTTTGCGATGGAGTTTTTAACTTTGTAGAATCTTTTGAACTGTTGCAATATTCTTATTAAATGAGACAAAAAAGTAAAAGAAAAAGACAGAGTAGATCGATTCAAGAAGAGAAGAATGTGAAAAATGTCTTGGAATCCGCAACGTTTTCCGCAAACCGAAGAACATTTTAGGAGTTGAGTGAGGTTGAGTTTGAGATATTATACATACTTCGCACCCACATTAGCGAATTATACAAGAGTGAAATAGGTGTTTTTAGAAAGGAGAAAGTAAAATGGACTTATTAAACTTTTTTAATCTTAGGATTAAAAAAGTTTAAAGCGTAGTAAGTCTTAAAAACCCTAAGAAAGAGAGTCAGTAATATCACGCAGACATGTAAATAAAACAGGAATAACAAAAATAAATCATTTCGTCGTGTTACGTATGTGTGTGAACACTGCACAAGATAGACAAAAAGTCTTCCCGAGTTGTTACCATTAGACAGTAATCATTAAGCCAATTCAAAGCTCCTCAGCAGCCTGAACATTACTCCGACTCAATGTTACAATCGTTACATAAAAGAAAAACTAAAGTCATTAGTTGCCCGTTCGGTGTTCTTTCTATCATTTGACTTTTTCAGTGCGTCTTGGTCGTTCTTATAATATAGGATATTTTAGAGGCAACGCAGAATATTTTTTATGCAGTTACTCTGCGAAGAAGCACAGTGCCTGCGTGATAAGAATATTAACCATCTGAAATTGTTTGCGGTTAAACTTGCAGATACTGTTGGTCGGATTGCTTAGACTTGAGCAAAAATTTAACGTCCTAAGCCCTACCTAATTATCACTGTGCTTTGCCCACTAGATTTTTAATGGTGACATTGTAACCTAAAATTTTAGAAACATAACGTAATCATCACCATCATCAATATAAATAAATAAAATTGGAGTGTCTGTTTGTAATGTCAAAATAATAGTTTCTTTTTAGGCTCATACAGTTATTTGTACGATACCTATGCCTAAAAATCAGTTTTAAACATTTTTGTTGTGTCTGTCTGTCCGTCTGCCTGTCTGTCTGTCTGTTTGTTTGTTTGTTTCGGTTAATCTCCGGAAGGGGCAGAACGATTTCCACGGGACTTTCACTTGCAAATAGCTGGTGCTATTAGAAGTTACTTATGCTACTTTACCTACTACTTTTGGAAAAAGAATTAGGGTTCCGCGCAAAATAAATAAATATGACACGCGAACGAATCCGCCTGGGAACTGCTAGTCCTAACTAATATTATAAATCTGAAAGTGAGTTTGTTTGTTTATTTGTTAAGCTTTCACGAATTAACTACTTAATATATTATGAAACTTTGCCAGGGTTGTGTTGTCAGGGGTACAGAAAAAGATATAGAGTAGCTTTCATCCAGAAAAAAAAGTACTGTTACCGAGGTTACCTGAATTGATTGACAAACCTGCATTCACGCGAGCGAAGCCGCGACTAAAAGCTAGTCTAATATAAGTAATTTAAATTTAGCAAAAACCTGCTACATTGTTTTTAATCATAAGAAGTTGCTTAGCTTTTGATAAGTTGTTTGATCACGTCGGTTCCCAGAACAAAATAGACACTAGTAAGAGCTGATGTCAACCATACGGGACGTTTATTTACGGTTCATTACAATAACTTGACACAACTCACACACGGCCATCTGATCCCGAACTAGGCAAAGTACATACATATTATGCATAAATTACACCCAGACACAGCAAATGACCATACTCATCACACAATTATTTGTCCTGGGTGTGAGTTGAACCCACGTCCTCTTTCTCAACAATCAGGATCACTAACCACTAGACCAACATAAAAATCATATTTTAGTAAAGTGGACCACTAAAATAATATTTATTGTCACGATATTTAACGTGCAATTTGTAAAATATTTTAATCGCACGTACCTTTACCAGAAATAGTAAAATAAAATCACACACTCGTGCAACATACCGGGCTTAATTACTGAGAGCCAGCAAACCGCGAGCGGTGCCGGGGCACAGAAATTATATGCCAGATAATGGCGTACATTCAGCTACGGCGACATCTATTGTCCCGCTCCGTACAACATGTGCGATGCACTATGTCGCTGCTAAGTGTAAAATGTAATACATATTTAAATGTTACGGATAATGTTGGCTTTACACTGTATTACTTGAAATGTGTTGTACTTGTTTTTTAATAAAAAGTAATTAGAGCTTAAATATAGTCTAAAATAGTAATTTAAAGAAAATTTAGTTACAAGAATTGACAAAAGCGTGCTGTGATTTTTCGGACATGCTTAAAGGAAGAGCGAATCACAAGGTTTTTTTGGGTGGGTTAGTCGGTGCGGGTAGACCCCAAAAGACGTATACTGTGCAGATCCGTATACTGCAAGACCAAGTTAATTAAACCTATAAAGTGCGAGCGTGTATGAAAGGTCTGATAAATGTGGAAAAGGCGGAAGGTGTATTCGAAGATCGTTGAAAATAGCGTTTGGTTTTTTTTTATCTGCCTATTAATATGACAAATTTAATATAACAACCACGGATATCTTTTAATATTTAACTTCGATTCGAAGATCACTTTGTATTTTAAATCCAGTTGATGCTTTAGTAGCATAAAGTCGGAATCACAAAACGTCGTATTCGCAAAGCGTCGCAGAATAACAAATTAGCATAAGGCCGAGATAGCGAATCGTTGAAATCTTCAAAGTCTACAGTCAGGTATAGTATTGACTGTTAAATTGAAAATATCGATAAACTTAAGATAAAGCAGTTTTTAGCGGAGAATCTTCTAATAGGTGTAGAAAGTCCACTCCACAGAAGCTCAAGCTTTGAAAGGTAAATTTTAATTTTTCGTTTTGGTAATATAGTGCTGCGTAGGTATTATTCAATACCAAATCAGTATAATCATTTATTTACTTTAGGTTTTGGTAAAAGTTGCAAGGATGCAAGAAACGTTGCAAGAACTCATAGTATTCACATTCCATCAGACATGTTCAGTAAAGTATCCTAACCGTAACTGCACCATGGTCATGGGACCTTGAGGCGAAGACCTAAGACCTAACCTATATAAATACTCAAGAGTATTTATATTAATGGCGCAAGAAGCGAGACCTGGGACCCACACCTCAGGAAATTGAGTTGCAACGGTCACAACTCCGTCAAGTCCTAATGGCAGAGTGGAAAAAGCGACTTGGGTGACTGAGCGCACGGCACGCCACATTTGCGGCGGTAAGATCCATCATGAAGGATTTTTTTTTTTCTTTTTTTTTTTTAGGAAGACTACTAGTAACGTGGGCCACACATTACTAGTATTCTTATTATCCCCTCCAGCTAAGCTAAATGCTTGTGTTAGGAGTGGGTTCACGTCGGTAGTGCACTGGGTGGGGTTCGAACCCGCAACCACTTGATCGCAAGTCCGACGCCTTAGCCATTACGCCACCGCCGCTCGCGGATTATCTCGAGAGGCAGCACGGCAACCTCTCCTACCGGCTGACGCAGGTGCTGACCGGGCACGGCTGTTTTGGAAAGTACCTGTGTCGCATAGGCTGGGAGAAAAAGTCTGCGTGCCATCACTACGGAGGCTGTTGCGAGGATACTGCACTCCACACTTTACTGGAGTGCTCAGCGTAGACGCAACAACGCTATTGGAGTGGGAAGCCTCTCGCTGGAGACCATGCTTCTATCTATGGTCCAAAGTGAAAGTGCGTGGGAATCCGCTGCCTCTTTTTGTGAGGAAATGATGTCCGCTAAAGAGGCGGCGGAAAGGAAACGTCAGAAGGATAGTACTCTCGTCCCGAAGAAGAGGCACTAGGCGCCGGAGAGCGCAGAATGATCTCCGGCCTCCATGAGCAGTGGCCTGGGGTTAACGGGTGAGGCTGCCCCTTACTCTAGCAGAAGCAGGCCTGAGACGGTGGCACGAAGTATTCCGCGCACGCCTCTCTAAACCGGAAGGAGGGCAAGACCCTCCGCATGCAAGGGCGTGACTACTTTTTGTTAAAGAGGCGGCCAAGGCCTGCCGGGGTTCTCGGGGATTTCCTTCCTAGGGTATACTCGAGTCCCTTGCAATAAACTCTTTTATGACGGAACACCGTGTGGTTTTAGTTGGTTCAATTCCAAAAATTCCGCGTCACCGGCAGTCCCGGTGGGGTGATGACTCCATATGATAAAAAAGGCATGTTCTGTAATTGACATTACTTTGTAATCTTTGATGGTGTTAAACATACTCACTTGTGTCGTCTTAAGAAACCCTTTTGAAAGCATATTTTATTGATGTGACCACGTCATATACCTGTCAAAAAACATAAAATACTAAACTCTCATGCGAAGCTAATACATGGTTCGGGATTTTCAATGATTACCGGATACGTATTTTTATTTACCTGCAACGTAACTACAAACTATTATAATGCCCGAAATACACGGCACTACATGTACATTCAAACACGATGTTCATAACGTCGAGCCGAGTCAAGATAGAGCAGTTTACCAAGGAAATACGATGCCTGGCATATTATACAACTTGACGCCTTTGAATTTATGAACATTCGAATTTTATTTACAGAAATGAATGATAAACTTAAACAAATTTGTTTGTAGAATTTTGGTTTTGAGTTTGTATTCATTTTTTCCCAAGTAAAATATTAATTAGCTACTATGCCGTCCATCTAATACAAACGGTCTTTTCCTTAGCCTACGGACACATTAAACACCAGGAATGAAAAGCATATGAAAAGGTTTTATTATGTAGCAATTTTAAAGATGGAAAATTACCTTTTCAAATAGAATAAACTTAATTGTACACCAAAATATTTTTTTACATTGAATAGGTACATCTTGTAAGTATATACAAAGGGCGGCTTTTTTACTAAAAGCAATCTCTTACAAGCAACCTTTGGATGAGCAATACGACAGTAAATAGATGAAAACATGAGTAGTTTTGGTGTAAAAGTGATAAATTGATTAGTTCTTAGAATCATAACATGCTTCTAAAGCACACAGAATTTAATATTGAAATAAAACTATTTTTAACGGATACCATCGCGATTTATTTGGTGTTATTTTACTATTTACACTGATCCCGACGGTTTAGTTGCTTTTCAGAATTTAATATGGTTTAAAAGTAATAATAGTAGTAATTGAAAATATACATATATGCAGTCATTCCTATCACTGCCTACTATATTATTGTACACACTGGTACAAAACATACATATATACAGTCTGTGTAAACATACACAGATTACATAGAGAAATAAATACATTTACAAATTATAATATACAAATTTAAAGAAAATTCTTTATTCAAAAAGTGAAATTCACTAAAAAGAATCAATAAAGATCCAAAAAAGTTTAAATAATAATCCTTAATTGCGGCGATACTCTAAATCGTACTTGATCCCTAGACACTTTTGGTGTGTGTACTTTGTTTACTAACTTAGAGTTACCTACATTTTATTCAAACTACCAATTTATTAAAGTCATTACGTCTTACTACCTACGTGAACAACATAATATTGGAATCAGGATAAACAGGATAACTCAATCAGGATAACTATAAAAGTGTGTAATAGCGTTTTTACAAAACCATTACAATTTCTGCATCGGAAGTGAAAAAAATTGCATGTGTATGGACCGACGACATCATTTGATACAAGAAGAGAAGATGAAAGCCGTCGGAATGTTGCAAGCTGGTTCCAGGCAAGGTACTATGGCTGTCGTACTACACAGAGCGTCATAAGCCTCCTCTGGACACGCCATCGTATCACAGGCAGCATGGCCGAGCGATATAGAGGACGATCTCGCATCACCACTCACAGACAGGACTGATACATCTAAAATACTGCTCGACGGAATCATACCATGACCGCCATGATGTTGGTTACGAGGCTCCACAGCTCTTCAGACTTGCTGATAAGCGACCAATCCGAAATCGTTTACGTGAAGTGGGTCTGCGTTCCCGAAGGCCGCTGAGAGTTTCACCTATAGCACCCCGCAATCGTAAGGCCCGTGTACAATGGGCTCGCAAACACAGAAATTGGGAGGAAGAAGACCGGCGTTGTATTTACTTTTCCGATGATTCTCGTTTCGGTATGAGGCCGGATACATGACATACTCGAGTTTGGAGGACCTCTGAACGTCAAGATCGTTTAAAATTTTGTCATTCAAGGGGTAACAATAATGGTTTGGGCCGGTTTTTGGATCGGTGGAAGAACCGATCTCATTTGGATCAGGGGCCACCTCAATGCTCAGATTAATGCGAAGAGATTGTTGATTGTTTTAGACGTGATCATCCCTTTGCGAAGCCGGTGGGGCGATTCGTTTCATTCATACACGGCTAGAGTCAGCAAGAGTGCGTGTTACGACTGGTAGACCGTGGCCTGCTCAATCGCCAGAACTCAACACGATTGAATACGCATGGGATATGGTCCTAAGAAGAGCACTGCCTATGGATGCCGTGCATACCGCAAAACAACTTTTTGACTTGTTAGAAAGAACGTGGGCGGCCATTCCTCAAAGTGATTTTGATGAACTGATTTTAAGCATGCCAAATCACTGTGATTGTGTGATTCATGTCAATGGTGGAAACAAAGATTATTATTTTTTTTATCTTTAATTAATTATTTTAACAAAATTTTTAACTAAAGTTAAAACAATTATTTTTTACAAAATATAGGGATAAGTTGTTAACTTAAACATTAGGAATCGAAGTAAGAAGCCAGTCTGGAAGACTAGATTTGGTAAATATTCATTGTATAATTTTTTATAGTTTAAAATCTACCTGAACCCTAGACACTTTTGATGTGTGTACATTACATGCAGGACTTGTTTAGCGCAATTTAATATTAATTAATTTATGTCGAGGGTTTTTGACGTTGACGTTAAGACGTTGTTTTATAGGCCTCAAACTTTTCATTTGTCCTCTCTGCAAAGTAGGTTGCCTAAATTATAAACTAAACCTATTTCTACACATACAAAACACTGTGGCGTATTACTGGTTAGTCTCTTAAATAATAGTCCGGAATTATCCATCTTTTTTTCTAAGTATACTACTGAAATCAAAAACAAACATACCATTACATAAAATTAGTAAACTAATACTGTAATACAAAGAAGTTTGAAGTTACCATTTCTGTGAGGAACTAGGGTACGGTAGATTTCTGGTCAATTAAAACTGCACTAATGGGGTCACAGTCGATACAGACTCACCACATTACAGTCAGTAACAGGTTTACCAAATCTCTCTCACTAGATTTCAGTTGGGAACAGGCTCACAAGATCACCATAGAAAGTGGTTTGATGCATAAGTGACATCAATGATATTGCAAGTGTTTGTATCAGTAATAGCTTACCTTACATACCCTACGAAAGACATAACGAGTCTGATACTCGTTATATCATTCGTGAATATAATTATGTTGAAGGTTAATACTTAGAAAGATGTTTCAATCTCAATCCATTCATATATTCCGTTTGTTATATATTGTTATATCACAAGATAACTTTGGGAATGTTTAAGATCTTAATCAGGTTAACCGTAGTAAAAAAAAAAAGTATGAATGAACGAGGATCAATGGGATACTGTTGAAAACAAAGTCGTGTAGGAGAAAACAGCATCATCCATTCGTGCCTATTTTGCTATAATTTTCATTAGTTAAGAGCTAATTAAAGAATAAAAGCAAAATCTTATTTAAAAATTTAAACGAAAACCGCCCCTCAGGATAAAAATTAATTTTACCGTTACCATTAAAACTGGCGTTATTGTAATACTGGTGGCAAACACAAGATATTCTCTGCTCATTTAAAGGCCCCAGTTATGAGTATTATCTACAGCCATCACAATGCACCTGCAGTACCCATTCACCTCCACAATTGCACTATTGTAACACTTATTTAAATGAAGAGCGCCTGAGGGGGTTTTAAGGTATCTACCGTCTCTTTTTTTTATTGTTTTTCTGCAAGCATCGCACAATGTTTTCTTTTTTTAAATCAGTCATAGCATATTAGTTTGGTCATTGGTGTGAAACGCTGATGCCATGAACCCATTCCAAGCATAATAAGAATTTATTTATCTAATGGGGGTTGGACATCAAAATGTGCGACCCATTTTACTGAAAGTTGGCATTTTTATCAATATGAAATATGAATTGTTTTTGCTACTTTTTTTCTTTTCAAACAATGCGATATATAAAATAATAGTAAGCTCTCGTAGCACTTGAAAAAAAACTATGTAAATTAAGAACATAACTTATTACTATGGTAACGGTAATAATAATAACAACAGATCCAGAACTAAGCCGAGCCTGTGCTATGGTAACCAGACTGCTGATAAACATGCTTATGTATTTCTAAATAGAAACATATTATAGATAACTTACACCCAGGCACAGAAGCACAAATCACACTTATTTGTCCTGGGTGGGAATCGAACCCAAGACCTCTGGCTCAGCAGTCACGATCACTAACCACTGAACAACAGGCCCGTCAATAATCGTTACAGCGTCTTTCTTGCTGATATATTTTGAAATCATAAAGATTATAATAACATGTGTAGCTGTTTAAAATGCAGTGAGTTTGTATATCCAGGTATTTTATTATTAGTTCTAAATTGTAATGCGTAGTAAATGTGTAACTTTGTGGTGTATATGCATAAAAAAAAATTCTCTTCCTTTTAAAAATAAATCAGTAAAATTTGGTTGAACTAAATACCAGAGCGTTCAAGGTCTATTTTTGTTTAACAAAATTATGCTTCAAGCCGTTTTAAAAAATGTTTGCACTCAATTTAATCGCTGTTCAAATGTAATGAACAAACACATAAAGGTCTTACATAAAATAAACCCTAAATGGCATTACTCAGTATAAATATAAATTAATAATGCTTACACATTTGATTTGAAAGTGAATGGGAGCAAGTAGGGTAGGGTTTTTATGGGCTACTTATGAGTTTATAAGTACTTTTTAATATTTATTTCCTTTTATTCGCATAAGCAGAAAGCAGAAAACGTTAATCAATAAGTGAATTTAACATAGTTACGTTTTATTTATTTCAATCAATTTTTTTCAGGAGCTAAGATGTCAATTATGAACAAAAGCTCAAAATAATTTTCAAGCCCACAAAGCATTTTATTCTATATTTACAAAGCTGAATACTGAATGGGAAACAAAGCCTAATCTTAGATTAAATTCGGCTTATTCAAAGAATCCTTCTTACCGTGTCGGGATTAAGTAAAACCAAAGTCACATAAAATTCGTTCAAATCGCTTGTGATTTTTATTTACTCTAAATTCAGAGGTAATTATTTTAAACTACTAAAAGTTAAGATAATTTATTTTCTAAATATAACGAACAGTTTATTCAGTAGAGAATCAAATTATAGCTTTGCGCTTGATATGAATTTATATTAGTACGTCACGAACGTCGAGCAAATTAAACTTGACTGACTGCCGACCATGAACGCCAATATAGCTTTCGCAGTCATTTCGTGTCGTTGTAAGAGAGATTGTTGCTTTGCTAATTAATTAACAATGTAGGCCTTTGATGTTTTAATTATTTTAATTTTATGTTCATTATAAATTATTTTTATCATTGAGTTGACAAAGAGTTAGTGTTAGATAGGTAGGTATATACAAATTTTATAAAGACCATATTATCTAAAGCTAGCTGGTTGTGAAACGAGTGTAATTTCGGCCAAGATTAAATTTTTACAAACTTCTTTTTTTCTCAAATATATGAGACCTATTTAATTGTTTATGAGTAAAAGAAGAACGACTTACAATGTCACGTTTAGAAATAAAACTTTACATGTAAATCATACAAATCATAAGTTAAAAAAAAAACACATTTTTAACAACATGCAATTTGCATGTTTGTTAGAAACACATCGTCCAATGTTTTTCTAAAAAACATATATCTACAACAAATTTTGGACGAATAAACAAATGGCATGTCATGGCAACCAAAAGAAGCCATTTAGAAATAAAGTTAGGTCAATGTTATGTCTCTGCCCTTAATTACGACACTGAAAAAATACTCGAATGTACGAAACATTCAAGTATTTTTTTCTACTAATTATCTGCACCACTTCAATTTAATTAAAGGCACTTTTACGACACCAATGTGTTTTATTAATGATAATAAAAGTTAGTCTACGGGAAGGGAACATTTTATTTTGTGAAATGTAAAGAAATTTCTCGTGTGTTTATTCTAAATTTAATTAGCTTCTTATATTTTTACTTGAATACTTTTATTATGATAATTTTCAGTAATAGTCTCACATTAAGATTAAACTTTTACTTTACATAAAGAATTTTTTACTACTAGTAACAGGGGTGTTACGTTACTCTCTAACTAAGCAAATTGCTTTTTATTAGTGGAGTGTTCACATCAGTAATAAACTTTGACAAGTTTGAAACGGCAACGACTTGATCGATCTCCGACGTTCTGGGCATTATGCTACGAGCAATTAATAAAATGGTATTTGAATATCTGATTAGCAAACTTTTTTGCACACATATCTTCTATAAATAATACTCCATTGAGAAATCAAGACCACTAGGAACATCTAGATAGTAACGAGTGCGCCACCAGGGAGCAGCAGGTATAGAAGCACTCAACGTGTATTCAACATTTAGAAACATCTGTAAACGTACAGATGTTGGCTAACAGACAGCTGTTTGCAGATTTACCGTGGAATATCCATTTGTGCAGTCTTGGATACCACGACGGAATACTAGTAGGTACATGTCTTTGATTCTTTCGCCTCGTGCATACACGATAGGTTTTTTACTCTTAATTCATTATTTCCAAATATATTTTAATTAATTTAAGCTTGTAAAAAATTGCTATAATATTAATATATAATATATAATTCTGTAGAATTAAAGGTGAGAGGTGTAGGGATATTTAAAATGTTAATTCTAATATCGGTTTACAGTCGAGACTGGCAGCTCTACCACGTAAGGATCCTCTGTAGCTTCCAAACTTGGAAATAAATTAAGTAAGTAAAAAAAAACGCTTAGTTGTTTTAAAAATATCTATTCATGTACTATGAGGATATCAGTAGGGATACGGGATTTAAGAAATAATATTATATTTTATACAAGTATTTTAAAGTGGCATTATAACTTGGTATACATAGTATCACATTTTTTTTAAATTCTAATATCTGCAAGTTAATATCATTAATCAATCTATTTGGATATATCACGTTTAGTCTTTGTTATTTCATTAAAACCATTACTCAAGCATTAAAGAAGCAATACCCTTTAAATGTCATATTTGCAGTCTTACGGGGGTTAGTTTAGAAAGCCTATTAATTTTCATCGTAAGTGCGTTAACGGTTTTAGATCATTTAAGGATCATGCGGCTTTCGGGACCGGGACCGCGGTTTCGAATTCCTCCTTTTAATAACCTAACCTAAACTGAACTGCTGAACCCGATCTTTATCATATAATTTACTATCTTAATGCTACTGCATAAAGTTCAAATTAAGCTGCAAGGCTATAACAGTGTTAATTATTTCCAACATTTATTTTAAAGCCAGAACACACGCTAATCAGTCTTAGCAGCACTTGTCCCAAAAATCCAAGACACTAAAGCATTTCCAGTGAAATTAAAACCACCAGTTACGTTTAAATGGATACATTGTTACCGCGAATTAATTACACCGCACTGAGAATGTGAAATTAAATGGATAAGGACATAAAAGTACTAAAGCAAAATACATATTATAGCCTTTTATATTATGGTTTACTCAATAAATATCTTGAATTCATAGTTCAATACGTCGTTTGACTCTTAGTACTTTTTGAGGAAAAAATGTGATATAAAAAGATATAATTATATCCAGAATGATAAACACTTCCCATCAACATGCGGTGTTCATCCTGCACTAGTAAACATTTCATTACAGTTATGTAGTTTCTAAACAGACACTGCGCACTTAGGAAGTTACAAACTTCGCTATAATTGCTGTTATTTGGTATTAACAATATTTTTTGATGAATCAGCACGATGATGATGACCAAAAAAAATTCATGATGATCATAATGATGATGATTAGGCGCTGACAATTTATTTGATAATTTTTCATGTAGAAATCTGTCAAGAACTGAAACAATGTAAGAAATATTGGTCATACATGTCTTTCGTATCAACTTTTCCATCATTAATGATTGATGAAAACACCGATATGCACACATATAGATTTCAAATGAACGTATGTACTAACTGAATGTCTTCGCAGCTTCTTGAATTCACCTGGTTATTTCTAGATAAAATATCATTTTTTAAAATCTTTTGAGACTCGTCCTTTTATAAAATCTTATGAAAATAAAACCGAAAAATCAACATACTTTCGCATTACAACACTGGTAAAGACTATTATTTGAACTTGAATATAAGATGTTAGGTATTGTAAAATATAAACGTTGACGTATAGGGTATCGAGCATACTATATTATTGCTCTTAGACCCTATATGTCAATAAAAAACACGGCGTTCTCAATTATTGACATTGATATAAGATCAGTGATTTCAACTTCGTGTATGTTTAGGGTCCCGTTCCTCAAAAGGAAAAAAGGAACCTTTATAGGATCACTTTGTTGTAGGTCTGTCTGTCTATCTGTTAAGAAAGAAAGAAAATGATTTGTTTCTGTAAAATACGGCATACAACAAATAAAAATAAAATATAAAAGAAACAATTAAAATTCCAATAGTGGGTAATATTTTCTCAATGTGTCATTGTTACATGACACTGACATGACATGTCAAATGCCACGTACCTGACCACGTTTCTGTGAATGTCTAAATAACTAATTACAAAAAACGTTTTATGTTACTGAGGTTTGTATGACGTGCCCTAGAAAATAGGTACACTACGATGAACAAATGCCACCTCAGTACTGATTTTCCCACCTTAGTTGTCCACCGCAATTGCCATCTGATGATGAAATATAAATATAAAAGTGTTAACCTTTCCTACTTGGGGATCTAATCCAGCATGGAAAGCGATAATTAAAACTAATCTACATTTGCAAAGAGTCATAATACATCAGTACATATTTTAAAACAAAGTCCCCCACCGCGTCTGTCTGTCTGTCTGTTCGCGATAAACTGAAAAACTACTGAACGGATTTTCATGCGGTTTTCAGTAATAGACAGAGTGATTCATGAGGAAGGTTTTGGTATATAATTTGTAACCGTGCGGGCCGTGCGAAGCCGCGGCGGGTAGCTAGTACATAATAATTCTCAGTAAATTAGGTACTAGCCAATACATGTTTAAATGTGTACATATAATTATTGTACCCAATAAACACTACCTTCTGTTTCAGGTCCCTAACAAAGAATAACAAAGTAAGAACAATACCCACACGTCCACACTATCACTGACACAATAATAGCCTGCAGCATCCCCAATACTAGGATTACATACCTAATGGACCATAACATTAGGAGTAAGTAAATTTGTTACTGTTGTTTTTGTTGTTCAAGAAGACTCAGACTTTTTTTCAGGAACGCGTGAAGGCATCAAGTTGAAATTATGTAACTCTGCGATCCCTTGAAGCTGTAAAAAGATCAGACAGTTACAGACAAAAGATACGGTCATTTACCCTACAATTTTAACAAATTAGAACATTTCGGCAGGCAAATCAAAATCTATAGGGTATTTCTCATTTACCTAGGGTATTTCTCATTTACCTAGAGTATTTTTGAAACTTTAAGTTCACTTTAAGCAAAGTTGAGTTTGTCTTTGGGAAAAAACGAGCAAATATCAGGAATCAATTTCCGAGATGGACAAACTACTATTATAAATGTACATACAAGTTTCTTTGCTTACGGAACCCTCGTTGCGCGAGTCACTTGTCCGGTTTTAATTTTCTTAAACATTATTGATGCTTGTTTTTGGGGATTTCTTAAGCTTTTTTATTATGTTTTGCTTTACAGCAACTTGCAAGTGATGCCACTGCTGGTACAAGCACCCATAAGGTAAATTAACTGTTTAAACTCAGGCCCACCAATTTTTTTTTCTATCTTAAAAGTGTAAAATGGTTATTTTAGTAATGCACATGTCGCATTCATTTTGATTCGCAAATCTTTGTTTAAAACCTAGGCAAGAGAAATTATTTTTAATTAAAGTTGAAATTACCAACTTGCAAGTGGACATCGCCAGCCGCAGTTTCAACTTTAGTTAATTTATAATAATTTATAATCTAATCTAGTTTTGTGCAAAAACTACGAGCTTTAAAATGTTAGTACTTACGTACGTACTGTTTGTACACCGTTATATAAAATTTTCTTACAGCTGTTTCATTTTGTATTTACGTGAAGAAGTCTAGAAATGATAACTCCAGTTTTTTTATGTATGCCAAATTTGAAAAAGATCGAATTACTCATAGGAAGCGTATACGGCCTGCCCAATGATGAGCAACCACCAACGCCGGCGTTGTAGTAACCGTTTATGCCGTTTTTTAAGTGGGAGAGCCATGCTTCGGCATACATGGGCCGTCTTGACCGGAATGATACCAGGTCTCGCAGAAACCCGGCCTCACAGCAACGCTTTCGTTATTTTTCGTCGAGTGAGTGAGGTTAATGGAGGCCCTAACCCTTCGGGGTGCTGTCTAGAGAACCTCCACGTGGTGCACCCTGGAAACGTTGGCGATGACGCTTCCTTTTCCTCCTCCGTTCTTGGGGAGGGCGTCATCGCCAACGGCTAATATTCTAGTTAGGAGAGGAGGCCATTTTTCTTCGGCCACTCGGTCGAGGCTTGGTCCAACAGAGCGGGCGTTCTGCCGATTCTCTGTTGGCTCTTCGCTCTTCGGAGCTATGAGGATGAAAACCTCGGTAAAAAATCACGAAGGAGGGATCCTTCCATGGGTCGGAGTTTCTCCGCTGTCCTCAGTGGAGAAGGAAGACGGGCTCGGCGTGCACTGATACTGCCACCGAGCAGGCATGGGAAGATTTAGTTTCCTTGCCACCGTCGGCATATCGTAATCCCGAAAGGAGTCGTGGTCATGTCTCGCGACTCCGATCGGGGACGAGGGTCTTGGCTTAGCCGCCCGGACTGCGAGGAAGAAAACCTCTCTAAAAAATCACCCCGAATCCCGTGTTCTGGTGCGTGACCAGGGGATGCATGGCTGATGGGTAGTTCAGTCATAAGCGCACTCCCAGCCGGGGCACCTGCGGACCCCTCGGTTGGGCAAAAACCTTCGCTTGCCCGGGTATTGGGGGATCTCTGCCCGGGTCGACCTTTATTTCTCCCCCTCTCGTGGGATTAATTATGGTAAATGATGAACTATTATTAAAAAACAATAAAACAGACGAAAAAAAGACGGAGAAGAGAAGGAGAAGCAAGAGGTTGGCGGGTGAAGCTTCGTCGACCAACGACGAAGTCGCTTGTGAGACGACTCGTTCGGTGGAGCTCCCAGAAGTCGATTTGACTCCTGGGAGCGGAAGAATGTCGGTGCGATCCAGGGCTAGCTCGACGGCCGACTCAGCTGAAGAGATGGAGCTGGAGGTCCGCGACACTGAGAGTCGTAAGCGCGGACGCTCCAGGGATGAGGATGGAGACACGTCGCAAGATATGTTGCCACCAAAAGTGGCAAGCAGCCTCAGAGGGAGGTCGAGGCCGCGCACACCGATCCCAGCTCCAGTAGGTTCCGCCTTCTCCAGGTCGGGCGCTTACGCCCGAGCCAGAGCGGAGGGTGAAATTGTGGCGGAGGAGGAGATTGCGGATCTCCTGCTAAAAATCCAGGAGCCGGTGGAAGGGGGTTCTGTTCCCCAAACACCGGTAACCTTGCAGGAGAGAGCGGACGCGGCGGTGGCCATAATTCACAAAGTGGCCACCAAGTCCACGAACCTTAAGGGTTCTTTTGTAAAGGCCCTTAAGGACTCCTCCTCCACTATTTCTGGGGTCGTTAAGACCCTAATTGGTGACGTGGCGCGCCTCCAGGCGGCAAACGATCAGTTGGCGGGGCAGGTGGCTGAGCTCAGCGCTCAGTTCGCCCAATTTCGGGCTCAGGCGGTCTCCCCTGAGCAACCGGGCCAGGTAGAGCGGCAGCCTACTCCCTCCGCCCCCTCTCCCTCTGAAGTTTCAGACTCCCACTTGCGCCAAGTTATTGACGCAGTGTGGAGGATGATGGACGGGCGCCTCGCGGGCCTGGAGGCAAGGCTGCCTCCGGCCCCCATCATTCGACCGCCGCTCGCCGGTGATAAGCCCAAGGCCGCATCGGGCCCGACGCCACTTCCCGTCTCGGGTGGCCGCGTCGCGGTCTCCTATGCGGCGGCAACATCAGCGCCAGTCCCTGCAGCTGCGCCGAAGGCCGGGCGGCCGGCTAAGGCCGCAGCAAAAGCGGCGGCATCGAAAGCCGGGCAAACCGCTAAGGCCTCGGCTGCAGCAGTGGCGGAGTTTCCTCCGCTCTCCACTCCGGCACCTAAAGGGACGACAGTTCCTTCTGGTGCCAAAACTGTGTCTGGCCCCTCGACGTCTGCCCCCTCTAAAGACGGGTGGCAGAAAGTCGAGGGAAGTAGGAAGAAGTCCCGAAAGCGGAACAAGAAGGCTGCCAATAAAGTAGCCTCTACACCGCAGTCGCCATCGGTGGCAGTAGCCACTACGAAGAAGCCGCGAAAACTGCAGCCGCCGAAAACGGCGGCTGTGGTGATCACCGTGTCACCGGAGGCGGCAGATGGCGGGCTATCCTACGCGGCTGTGTTCAAGAAAGCCCGGGATAGCCTCGCCAGTGAATTCGGGGCTTCAGGTGTGAGGATGCGCCTCGCCCAGACGGGAGCTCGGGTCTTAGAGTTCCCCGGGGCTGAAGGTACGAAGACCGCCGATACTTTCGCCGAGAAGCTGCGAGGTATCTTCGCAGCAACCGATGGTGTCAAGATCGCCAGACCCACCAAGTGCGCGGAGTTGCGTATTTCGGGCCTGGATGACTCCGTGACGACTGAGGACGTCCGGGTTGCAGTTTCAGAGAAAACGGGATGCACCTCGGACAGCATCCGGGTTGGCACCATCCGCCCCGGTCCAGGAGGCCTTAGCGCGGTTTGGGTGAGTTGTCCCGTAGCGTCGGCCAAAATCTTGGGTGACGCCGGCAAGGTCCTCATCGGTTTCGTCAACGCCAGAGTCACAGTTCTGGGGGCGAGACCGATGAGGTGTTTTAAGTGCCTTTCTACGGGACACACCCGCGTCAAATGTGGAAGCTGTTTTGACTGCAGCGGACTTTGTTTCCGCTGCGGCCGACAAGGCGGCGGAATGCTCCGCCGCCCCTCACTGCCCAGCGTGTGCGGCGGGAAATCTTCCCGCCAACCATCAGATGGGGCAGGGTGGCTGCAAGCCACCCCGCACTTCTCGGCAAACTTCGGGGGCTAGCCAATCGACCCAGGCTGCCTCCGATGTGAATCCTGCGTCGTCGTCGTCGCCCATGGAGGAGGTTGTAGAGACAGCCCAGTAATGGACCAAGTCTCCAACCTTCTTGTCCAGACGAACCTGAACCACTCTGCAGGTGCGCAGGACCTTTTCCTGCAAACCATGGCGGAGTGGTCGATAGGTGTGGCCGTAGCCGCGGAGCCCTATTACGTTCCTCCCCGTCCAAATTGGCTGGGTGACCGGGACGGTTCCGTGGCAGTCGTCAGCTCCACGGCGGCTCATTCCCCGCCCTTGTCGCTAAGAGACAAGGGTACTGGATATGTTGCTGCCGGATGGGGGGGGATCACCATATATGGTGTCTACTTCTCCCCCAATCGGAGTCTGAGCGACTTCGAGGTTTTCCTCAATAACATGGAGACCTCGATGCGGCGACTAGCGTCTGGGCACGTCTTAGTGCTGGGGGACTTCAACGCAAAGTCCGTTGCGTGGGGTTCCCCCAGGACGGACGCACGGGGCGAAGCCGTAGAGGAGTGGGCGGCTTCGGTGGGCCTCTGTCTTCTAAACAGAGGCTCCACCAACACGTGCGTGCGACAGCAGGGGGGGTCGATAGTGGACCTTTCGTTCGCTACCCCTGCTCTCGCTGCACGAGTAAGGAACTGGCGTGTCCTGGAAGAGGTTGAGACGCTTTCGGATCACCTCTATATCCGATTCGAGCTCTCCCGGACCCAGGACCCCAGAAGGGGTCCACACGGCGCGGCGTTCTTCCCGCTTCCCGCGGTGGGCTGTTACCAAGATGGATAGGGGACCTACTGGAGGGAGGCAGCCATTATTTACTCTTGGCTGTCTCCGCGGCCTCTGACTGAGGAGGTAGACATGGGGGCAGGCCGCTTTCGCGATGCGATTACGCAGATTTGCGATGCGGCCATGCCCCGCGTTCGAGGTCGTCGGCCTCCAAGGAAGGAGGTTCTATTGGTGGTCCCAGGAGTTGGCGGACCTCCGTGCGGCCTGTACCCGTGCCCGGAGGTCCTACACTCACAGCCGGCGGCGTCGCCGCGGAGACGGGGAAGAGGACCAGCTTCATGAGGAGTACCGAGAGGCGCGGAACATTCTGAAGCTGGCCATTAGCCGCGCCAAAGAGGAAAAAAAGAAAGGAGATGCTGGAGGGTCCTCGATCGTGACCCCTGGGGTCGCCCATATCGCGCGGCGCAACAAAAGCTCCGCGCGTCCGGGCCCCTCCCTTACGGAGACTCTCCAGCCCAGCTTCCTGCAGGAAGTGGTTTGAGGGCCTTTTCCCCGCAGCGGGTGGAGCACGTACCCCCGTCGATGGCCCCTTTGGCCGGAGGATGACGGGGAGGACAAGGAGGATGGTGTTCCGCCCGTCACGGAGGCGGAGGTAGGGGCGGCTGTTCTACGAATCCGTTCCAAGAACACCGCCCCCGGGCCAGACGGGATCCCTGTGTTGGCCCTTGCCCTTGACCACATGTCCGACCGCCTCAGGGAGGTGTTCGACGCTAGCTTGGCGTCCGGGCGCTTCCCTGATTGCTGGAAGAGCGGGAAGCTGGTCCTTTTAAGGAAGCCGGGACGGCCTACCGACTCGGTCGCGGCCTACAGGCCCATCGTGTTGCTGGACGAGGCGGGTAAATTGTTTGAGAGGGTCCTCTCTGCCCGCATCGTCCGGCACCTTGGTGAGGTCGGCCCCGATTTGTCGGACGCCCAATTCGGTTTTCGAGCGGGGCGTTCGACGGTCGGTGCTGTGTTGCGCCTGAGGGCCGTGACCGAAGAGGTAGTGAGCTGTGGCGGCGTGCTGTTGGCGGTGTCGTTAGACATCGCCAACGCGTTCAATAGTCTGCCATTCAGCTGCATCAGGGAAGCACTCCAGTATCACGGAGTGCCAGGGTACCTGAGGCGGCTAGTGGCAGACTATTTGGAGGAGCGTACCGTCATGTACGAGGACCGAGATAGAGTATTGAGTCGTCGGCCCATGTCGTGCGGTGTTCCGCAGGGGTCTGTCCTTGGACCACTCCTGTGGAACATGGGGTACGACTGGGCCCTTCGAGGCGACTTCCCCCCCGGGCTCGGCGTAATCTGTTACGCCGATGACACATTGGTCACAGCCCGGGGGGTGAACTTTCAGGAGGCGGCGCGCCTGGCTACCTGGGGAGTCTCTCTGGTGGTCAGGCGCATCGAGGCGCTGGGTTTGCGGGTGGCCCTTGATAAGACGGAGGCCCTTTTATTTCATGGGCCCCGTCGTGGTCCACCCCCTGGTGCCTCTATAGAGGTCAACTCGGTCCTCGTACCGGTTCAGGCCCACATAAGGTATCTGGGCCTGATCCTCGACGGTAGGTGGCTCTTCGACGAGCACTTCCGACAGCTTGCTCCGAAGCTGGTCGGCGCTTGCGTCCGCCCTTGGGCGACTCTTACCCAATTTGGGTGGACCCAGCGTCGCTACAAGACGGCTGTACACGGGGGTTGTCCGGTCAATGGCACTGTACGGTGCACCGGTGTGGGCGGGAGCTCTGACCGCCCAGAATAGGGCGCGCCTCTGGCGCCCTCAGAGGGTTATGGCGGTTAGAGCCATACGCGGATACCGCACCGTGTCGACGGAGGCGGCGTGCGCATTGGCCGGGACACCCCCGTGGGATTTGGAGGCGGAAGTGCTCGCCGAAGTATATCGGCGAACGGCTGAGTTCCGGGCGGGAAGCGGCAGTCGGCCCCCGCCCGAAGAGGTACGCGAATGGCGTGAGGCCGCTCGCCGAGCCACCATGGCTCGTTGGTCGTCCCGGCTGGAGGCTCCACGTGCTGGCTTTGCCGCCGTGGAGGCGCTCCAGCCGGTCATCGTCGAGTGGGCAGGGCGGCAGCACGGGACCCTTTCCTTCCGACTGACGCAGGTCCTTTCCGGGCACGGCTGCTTCGGGAAGTACCTGCACTCGGTCGCTAGGAGGGAACTGAGTCCCGCCTGTCACCACTGCGACTGCAGTGAGGACTCGGCTCAGCACACGCTGGCAGTTTGCTCCGCCTGGGCGACGCAGCGTCGGGCCCTCACTGCAGTCATCGGAGGGGATCTCTCGCTACCGGCCGTCATACGCTCCATGGCCGGTAGCGACAGGAATTTTACCGCGGTCGCGACCTTCTGTGAGGACGTCATCTCGCAGAAGGAGGCGGCGGAAAGAGTCCGGGAGGACGATCTCCACTCGGACCAAATTCGCCGCCGGCGAACCGGGCGGCGGAGGCGCGCATACCAGCGCCTCATGCCGCCCTGAGTGTGGCCGCGGGTGGACGGGACGGGTTTTCCCCTCCACCCGCTGTAGTGGCCCCCCGCGAGGAGGCGGCGTCCGCGTGTGCCTGGACGTCGCCTAATTGAGACGATTTTACCCGGAGGTGGTGCCCGCGCTTTTGCGGGCAGGCGCTAGGGGGGGTCCGGATGTCTTAATAAAGCTGTTCCCGGAACCCTCCTACTTAAGGCGCAGTACGGCACACCGTGTGGTTTTAGTCGGTTCGATTCCGACACACCGCCCCGCCGAAAACCCCGGTGGGGTGACGGCCCGAGTCGGTTTCCACACGCCCAAAAAAAAAAAAAAAAAGGCCCTAACCCTTCCCTCTGTCCCCTTCTCCCCCTCTTCCCTCCTCTCCCCCTTTCATCCCCCCACATTCCTCCCTTCCCCTACTCCCACCTTAAAGGTCGGCAACGCACTTGTGACTCTTGAGTTGAATTTGCCCACGGGTGGCGGTAGTCACTTACCATCAGGTGACTCGTCTGCCACCTATCCCATAACAAAGGGCAAACTATGGCAAGCATGTCAGGCAACAATAAAATCGCTAGCAGAAGGTAATGATGTTAGAAAGTAGTCATAAAAATCATCGCTGATCATTCCTCAGAACACAAACCTTTATACAATCAATAAAACTGACATAATGCAGCAAAATCTCCCCTAAAATCAACCTTATCCTAAATTTCTGTTAGATATAATTTTTTTAATAATATTTTGAATATAAGATATTTGAGAAACATAAAATATAAATTTATTTATTAATTGTCACCATCAGAAGATATAATTAACAGTATCTAAATAATTCTCCTACCAATAAAAAACAAAACAGAAGCCATTTTTACAACAAAACAAAAAACGCTAGGAACCATACATCTCACAAAATTACAAAAGCTAATAAATAATTCATTATATTATAATAAACATTTAGGGGTACGTGTCTTCATGAAAATTGAAACTCTTACTGTGGCCCGGTTTTTTCTTTCCACGTATAATAAGCCAGCACCCCTACGATGAATTTTGATGATTTCTACTGTAGTATCGTATTGAAACTACCTACCCTAACTACCACCTAATGCCACCTAGCTTCAATATGCTGAACTACTTTCTACCAAACTAATCCGTTGTCGTATCAAAGAAATTCATTCGCTGATTACTATACAGACCAGAGATACTAATGTCTACACGATCTACACTTTAAAATTTTGAGCACCTAAGTTCAATGTCACAAAACTAAACATAATTATAAAATCCTTTTAATTATCAAAATCTTCACTGGTATGAAATTTATACCTATACGCCAACATGGCACTTATGTTATCCTTCTGTAATTTTACATACATACATACAGTTAAAACTGTAGCTCCGAAAGGCTAGGCATAGGCGTTATAATTACTACATTTTGATAATTGTAATTTGGCCCCACTCACGTAATACGGGACAAGCCTATTGGCGTCAACCAGGCACATTGGGAACTAAAAATGGGAAAATTGGGAGTATATTTAACGGGAAAGGTAGGTGAGAAGGGACGGCAATTGAAGGAAATAGATATTGCCTATACGGTCGCAGTCGCTTCACGTACAATAAATTCGGCCGTATCGTAGTTAGACTGAAAGCCGACTCCAACTTAGTTGGAAAAAGGCGCGGAGGATGACAGAGTATTATTACGCTTGGGTTGAATGATATGAAGGAAGAAACATTTTTGTTTTTTATGGGCAATCGAGCAGACGGGTCACCTGATGGTAAATGACTACCGCCGCCCTTGGGCACCTGTAACTCGAGAGCCACAAGTGCGTTGCCGCCCTTTAAGGTGGGAGAAGTGGGTAGGAGAAGAGGGGGAGGGGGGAAGAGGGGGGAGAGGGGAAGGACTGGAAGAGGGGAGAGGGAAGGGTTAGGGCCTCCGGTTACCTCACATGCAATGCAAGCATTGCTTCACTGCCGGTTTTCTGTGAGGCCGTGGTATCGAGCGGAGTCGAGCCGGCCCATACGTGCCAAAGCATGGTTCTCCCACGTAAATGATGTTTTAACAATTCTTTCAATTATAGTTATCCTATAAATAGGATAAATAAAATTACGACTATTTTTTATTAGAGCCTCGTTATACATATTTATTATTGCAAACTTTGCCTAACATATATTCGACTACAGCGGTTAGCGATTGTAAACTATAGTAATTCATAGTAGACATACTGGGATGTTAGTTAAAATTCCGCACAGCGTGCACGTTACCCTATCGACCACGTGACAGACAGACAGAAGATAACATAGACGTGACAAATGTGCTCAGGGTTGCGATGCTTATCGATGTAAATTAGAATTATTTACAAACAATACTTCAGATGACTGTTTCAGAGGTGCATTATTATAAATTAAGTTTGTTTTTACATCAAATTTAGACGAGAATCAAATTAAATTTAGATTGAGCGTGGGAAGAGATAGCCTCTTAATATTCTTAAGCGTTAACTGTACATAAAATAATAATTATACTGTATAATTATGTTACTTTAAGGAAACTTTACTGGTTAGTGAATTACTTTATAAAAAAAAACAAATTATGAAGGTCAAAGTATTAGGTATACAGGCATTATACAGGCATTGCATATAATATATTCTGGCAGTCATTTCCACTCGATATAACCACAACGTCCACTTTGTCAGGTTTTGGCATTGCGATACTCAAAGGTATCAAGAAACAAAAATAACTTAAGTATATGCTATCTTGAAATCAAAATAAACTAAGTGGCCAAGTTCTTTTTCTGTACAAATTATTTTACTATCAACGATAAAACGAGGACTGATATACTCGTATTTTTGCTTTAAAGATTCGATTACCAAACGTAACCGTTTAATTTACAATATTTCAGTCCAGCGTTCTCCACACTGGCAACCCCATTTACAATAAATTCTTTCTTATTCTATAAGCGTACGTCTTTGTGAATGAAATGCCTTATTCATATAACTCATACGCGATCGGTTAAATAAGGCCTTTGCGTGGTAAGAAAATAATACATGTAATATGCTTCGGATCATCCTAAAATTTACAGCTAGCAATAAAACTTCTTGTGATCGACACGATCTTTCTACCGTATATGTAGATGGTATCACTTCCGATTTAGATAGAATTAAAACAATAAATATATTGTTAATGAACTACTGACTTTTAGATTGATTTACAGAAAGTGAATGTGAAAAGCTTTAAGTTTACACTACAACAATATAGTGTACTAATAACAAATGGCTATATCTTTAAATATTTCTTCTGGACGTGTGTATGTCCCTGAACTCCTCCTAAACGGCTGGACCGATTTTAATGAATTTTTTTTTGTGTCTTCAGGTGGATTCGAGGATGATTTCGATTTAAAATTAGACCCGGTAGATGGCGCTGCGATAGGGTTCCAGGAATAATATTTTTTACGTTCCGGCAGGACAACGTCTGTCGGGTCCGCTAGTAATATGTAAGTTCATACATTTATCTCCTCGTTGAGCTCTATACCAGTAAAAATATACTTCGCTAAAAACTTTAATTAACTTCCCCAGTCCGGTGGTTTCAACTCGAGCAATCTGCTGTGTCCATACCAAAAAACAGGGTTAAAAACAATGATAATGTCAGCAACGAAAGTTGCTTCACACATAATAACAAATGTCCCGTACTTGGAAAAGGACTCATAAAAAAAAAATTTTAAGGATTTTTCCAATCATAATATGATCCATAATTTATGGAAATACATACTATATTCCTAAAAGGCTAGCTAATGTTCTACTAAGACAGAGCTTGATGTATTTACATAAATACCTACAATTTTATCAAGAGGTGGTGTATGTTATTTTTCATACTAACCTTCATTTTATCGTCACCTGTTAGTACCATTTAATAACATCTACAAAATTGCTTATTGGCATACAAATCAAAAGCATTAGTATGAGGTTATTTGAACTAAATATATTATGTTACGTTGATTTTCCACCACTTACTTGACTAGGAATTAAAAATAATAGAATCTATTTTCACGGATTTATCCACCTTACATCATTTCAGTTCAATTTTTAGAAGTTTTTTTTAGTATTTGCGTATGAAATCATTAAATAAGGCTTACATTCAGTACGACTTCCAATAACCTCTCTCTCTTTTTATCACTTAACTTTTTTTTCTTTAACTACCAAAATAAATACAACATGAGCTCTTGCGGATAAACATCAAGTTGACAAAGGCCTTTTACTATGAAATAATAATGATTTGGCTTGAAGCTTCTGAGCCTGTGCTCCTTTCTCTAAACTGTAGAAAAAATAATATGAAACTTGTCTAAAGAATATTTAAAACCAAACTGAAAGACTAATCCCACAAAAGTTTTACCTTGAATGAATTTTTGAACAGGCTTTTTGTAAAAACAATTTGTTTTTCCAGAAACCAAATTTGTTCGGCCATAGCAAACCTGATTACTGCTTTAAAATATTGTTTAACAAAGAAATCTGCCAAACAAACTGGTTTCTACCGGTTCCCACCGGTCTCAAGTTAAACGAATCGGTAGAACTTTGATTCGCTCGCACCAAGTTTTGACGAGATTTGGCCAAGTTTAAGAATTTTCTACTCCAAACTTGGAAGTTACTGTGAGCCATTCAATTACAGAGGTGTTTGAAGACATAAATATGTTAATCAATTTTTTATCGTAAATAATTTATTTTGGAAGAAAACTAAAATTCGTTTGTGTTATTTTTTTCGTGCTAAGAGATAGAATGATCTAAACATTGTCTTATTATAGGCACAAGTACTCCATAAACTTCATGTAATTGCTACTATAGGTATAAATAATCATGAATAACAACATCAGATTACTGTCACACAGAGGAAAATATCAAGAATATTTTATTTGAATATGACGTTTTTTTGTCTTTTTTTTCGAAAACGTTGTGATGTGGAGAACTCTTAAGTATGCAAGTTTCTAATCAAGGAATAATGGATCTTCCTATCAGTTCATCCTCAATCTGTCCAGGTGAGTGTTTCTTTCTTTTCAACCCATAAAAGTCACAGGGTTTTCAAAGAGAACAGCAACGGATAATACTGCAACTTTTCCACTAACGATACCTATTCTGTTTTACTGTTTTACTATCAACAAGCGGTTATTAACTTAAATATCAGAAAAATATTATTATACTGACACCTAATATTGTTATAATTCTTTGATCACGATTTTTCTATTAACGTGACTGATCAGAAGATTTACAATACATTGTAATAAGCTAAAGTAATCACTATCTATACAAGTATGAGTGAAGTAAGTATACATTTTTCTACACATTTTTTATTTGATTCTATAGCTAAAAATATATTTTTACCTGACTACAGCGAAGCCAAAAGGAGGTTATTATCCTCCTTTTGGCCTGGCCTTGTGCCTTTTCAGCCCGTATGTGCGTATTATGCGTCTTGCTATAGATGCGTCTTGATTTTCCGCTGTGGGATACGACCACGGCTATCCTCTAAACATCACATGTCTACGTTTAAAATTTAAATGCATATGTAAGTTGTCTATTTATTAGATGGTAAATATTGAATAGTTTTTAGGCAAGTATGTCAGACAAGAATATTTTCTTGTTTAATACTTTTCAGATCGCGATTTTAAGCCTTAGTTTTTATTAACCCCCGTAGCTCTCAAACGAATGGACAGATTTAAGTGCCGTTTTTTTTGTTTGAAAGGTGATTTGATGGAGAGTGTTCTTAGGTATAATTCAAGAAAGTCTGTTCAGTCGTTCTAAGATCATCAGCACTTTTCTAATTGTTGAAGGTATTTTCAAGTCGAGGGTGTTTTAAATTTATGATTATTTGGTATCTATTTATCGTCTCTATTTATTCTTATATCATATTTATTACTTTTACGTTATATGATTTTTTTTATATAAAAATTATATCTACTTATAAAATTTGCCTCTATAAGAATATCATGTCAATATAAAATCAAATGTATAGTTTTGTTTATAGTTAGGATGAATAGAAAATAATTCACATTGACGTTGTGTTTATTTAGTTGGGAACATGTAATAAGTTTAAAAGTAAAAAAAAAGTAACAACAGGTATTCTACTGACAGCGAAAATATTAGTTGCGATGCGGCAATGCTTCTGGTAATTCAGTTTTATTTTATACTGATTGTAAAATATATAGGGTCAACACAGGTTGTGTAACTATGTTAAAGTGACGTGATCAATTGCAATAGAGTGGATCTACTAATATCAATCAATAGTTTCAGGATTCAGTATCGTTATTGATAGATTTCTGATATTGATATCTGTAGTTTAGTTATGTCAGAAACTATTAAAACAAAGCTAAGTTTAGTAACCCTGGTATTAAGACAAAAACAATACAGTTTAATACTGTTTCTCCTGTGTTTCAACCAAATTTTCTTTGTGGTTTTTTCGTTTAATAGCTATTTGCGATCTTCAGTTATTACTAAAAATATTTAGGAAGCAGTTTTTTTCCCTCAATTGACGATAATATTAATAATTATGGTTTAATTTCGTCCAGTGGACGAACTCCAGTTTTTATTAACATGTATTTTAAAAAAATAACATATTTAAAACACAATGTGAAATACTTTCAGTACAGTTTACAAGAAATTCAAAACCAAACCTTTATGTACAAGGAATAACGAGTAGAATACAGTATTCTTATACTGACAGAACCCAGGACCATTCCTAGAATGTAGTTGCTACATAACGACAGCATTACTGATTAAAACTAATGTGGATCGACCTGAATAAAATGATGCGAGCTTGATAATCTATACAAATAAATAAAATTGGAGTGTCTGTTTGTAATATTAAAATAATAGCTTCTTACTAAGTGCATTTGGATGTATACACGGTACATATACCAAAACAACATTTTTTATAATTTTTGTCTGTCTGTCTGTCTGTCTGTTTGTCTGTATATCTGTTTGTTTCGGTTAGTTATCTCCGGAACGGGTGGACTTTCACTGGCAGATAGTGGGTATTATAAGGAGTAACTTAGGCTACTTTTATTTCGGAAAAAGAATTAGGGTTCCGCGCAAAATGTAAAAATATGTACACGCGAGCGAAGCCGCGCGGGAACTGCTAGTAAAATATAAACCGGGTTATTAAATTCCTTCTCGAATACTCTTGTATTCGTTATGATAAAACGATTATCATAGCGAATACAATCGAAAAGGAATTTGAGTCACTTAGCTTTAAATATCCAGAAAATTTCGGTTCCATCTGATTTTAATAGAAATGTTTATTGTAATATTTTCAATTATTTACTTATTTTTATTCATATCGTAGTTATACATGCTTAAGAAATTCTAAGTTTGTAAAAATAAATCATAAATGCTATGATTTATTTTTACAAACTTAGAATTTCTTCCACAACGATTCAGTTTTCACCAAATACCATCCATAGTTTCTTCTATTTATTGTCGTTTTTTGTCCTTGCCGGTAAAAATGCTTTAAACGACAAGACCATCTTTTATGTTACAAATAAATTTTAATTGTTACACAAGAAAGTAAATATAATATATCCTATGTAAAGCTATAAATAAATGCATTTTCATTTAACTCTCAAACAATTTGTAAAACCCGTATCCAATAAAATCAGAGACAAAATGATGATGGATAAATTTAATTAGTTCTAAGTAAAAATCTTTTTATCTAGACACCAGATACTTCGAATATCATTTCTTTTTTATTAATTATGGTAATGGATCCGACTGTGATTGAGAGTTGTTGAATAAATCAATTTAGTGCTGGTTTAATCAGGTACACTACGGTGTAAGTGTCACTCACTTATCTCGCTGTCAGTACAGACAGATAGAAAATTGTTGTTCCGGTAGTACAGTCAAGTCGTGACATGAATTGTGATCGTTCACTTGTTTACTCAACGATACTTCTTTGTCACATGCGGAGGTATTCTTTACTTTGTGGCGATATTAAATCTCTTTCGAAAGTGATTTGATTACGCTTTTTTTACTGCAAAGGTCTCTACGGAACCTTTTTAGCCCATATTGTTTTTCCTTCTTTGTGTGAGCGGTTACTGGCGCCAATATACACTTGCAATACATATTTCTATGCAGTTCTGATCGTACGCACCACCATAAGAAACGGCACTACTACTGTAAAAGATTGATTAAAAAAAAACAATGATTTTATCATAAATTACATAGGTAATAATTTGCGCTGCAATTTACAAAAGATTTCAAGGTATTAATGAGTTAAAGTACCCCTACCTGACAGAGTTCAAACTAGCGTATTTCCTGATCCTTGTCTTGTCTGAATAACAAACCATCCGTGGGAAATGATGAAGTCTCGACACATATACGCAAATCATGTGCTTTAATCATCTAACCTATTTTAACTCATACAATCAACTTCTACACAAGAATAAAGGTACATTAAATGAATCTAATTACAGACCCCGATAACATTAATATCAATATTCTCTAAAATCTATGAAAAAGTAATGCTGAGTCGATTAAACTAGTTTATAAGGAAACACAACATAATTAACGAGGAACGAGGATGGTTTTTAATATGGCAAATCTACTACAATGGCAGTATTCTCTCTTGTAAGATCTATAACAGATATTATAGACAAAAAATGTCCAGTTACAGTACTTTTTTTTGACATGAGTAAGGCATTTGATTTAGGCAATCATAAAACACTTATCGATAAAAGTGAACGTAATGGTGTTAAGGGATCTGCCTTGGAATGGGTGCACAGTTATCGTAGTCAAAAAGTCTTAGTAAATAAAAAAAAATGATTTCAAAATCCCACAGATCCATATTACTACATAATAGCTCAGGAGTACCTCAGTGAAGTATTCTTGGTCCACTACTCTTCCTTTTCTATATAAATAACTTGCCAATACCAATACAAACTACAAGTGCGTATAAGTAAATATAGCCATACCGAATAAAAATAAGAACAAACATGAAAAACAGGCTAAAGAGAATAAATTATTATTGAATGACTTACAGCATACTATCTGAGAACTGGCCTGTTAGTCTAGTGGTCAGTAATCCTGACTGCTGAGGGAGAGGTCGTGGGTTCGATTTCCACCCAGCCAAACCACCAAATAATTGTTGATGATAGCATGATCATTTTTATGTGTCTGTTTGTAATTTATCTATAACTAGCTGGTCCCCGCGGCTTCAGCCACGTAGACGTCGTTATCGCGTAAAATCATAACCCTCCTTTTGCGCATTCGGTTAAAAAATAGCCTATGTCCTTCCCAGGGCCTCGAACTATCTCTATACCAAATTTCATCTCAATCGCTCCAGCCGTTTAGGCGTGAAAGCGTAACAGACAGACAGACAGAGTTACTTTCACATTTATAATATTATAGTAGGTATATGTATGTATTTAGAAATATATTTAAGTATGTTTATCAGCAGGCTCTGCCTAGTTTGGGATCAGGCGGCCATGCGTGAGATGTGTCAAGTAATTATTATTATTACAAGTTAACTTTTCGAAAATCAATTTCATACAATTATAAAATAATAAATAAAAAAACCCAAAATATATCCTTAAAATATTATAAAAATAATTAGTAATGATAACAGTATTACATTTTTAGGCCTAACATTAGATAATAACTGCAATTGGAAGGCACACGTCAATCCAATTTGCAACAAATTAAATAGATTTATTTATGCCTTAAAGCAGTTACGCAATACAAGTAATCAAGAAGCTGCTCTCAACCCCTATCAGGGTTACGTAGGTTCTATTTACAGAATAAACAGAAATAGCCGAAGTAGCTCCATATGTCAGCTGTCGACCAATATTTAGGCAGCTTAATGTTTTGACTTTGGTATCGCTATAAATTTTTGAGACTGGTATGTTCGTTAGAAATAATTCACGTAAATGAAAATTCTAAATTAAGGAAAAGAGACCCCACGAAATTTAGAATGGAACTATGTAAAACACTCTGCACAGTAAAAGCAGTTATTTGATGCCGATAATAATATAAAATCACATTCCAAAGCCAATAAGAGAACTTCTATTACGAAATTTAAAATTAAAGTTGAGATCATTTTTGCTTGAAAAATGCTTCTAAACACTTGAGATTCCCCAATACTTATATTTTTCATCGTTGCGTAGAGTCGCCAGAACTCCATGATTGAGAATAGTTCCTTGAGATATGCACTTAGGATAAGATGTAAATATATTTATTGACAAGTAATGTCTTATTTGAACTAAATATATATTTATTACCTGACAGTTAATATTAAACGATATTGGACTTAGATGATTCAGAATGAGATATTATATTGTCGAGTGTATCTCATTACTCAGATCAAGAGAACGAGAATAAGATTTATTTTTATTACAGATCATCATTTGTACCTCAGACCTCATTTATTATTACATAAACCTATCATTTGTGGTTGAAACTGTAATTTAATTATTTTTTTAAATAACCCAAAGCAATTGTATGCAATAATAGCTAACACAATTTAATCCCTAAAATTGTATGATCGTCATTCGTTTACGCCCATTGCGTGTTAAATGGGCTTTAAACGATAGACCTAAAGGATGATTTGATGCATTTGCGCTGCGCGTTGGTAAAACACAAATTGGCGCGGTGCGGTTGACAGAGTCTGCCTCTGCTGTCGGTTTAATCAACTCGGTTACATTACCGGATTATGTCATTCGCAATTCGTGAAATACTGTACTATTTTTTGACAAAACTATGAGTATCTTTCAATAATGTATTGATGATTGACTGATTGGTCTAGTGGTTGGTAATCCTGACTGCTGAGTCAGAGGTCGTAGGTTCGAGTCCCACCCAAGACAAATAATTAAATACGATCATTTGTTCTTCTGGGTTCATCTATGATATCTATGTATTTTGTAATATATATAAGTACGTTTATCAACGGTCTGGTTATAGTTATAGGCTCTGACTACGAGTAGGTTAGGATCAGACAGCCTTGTGTGAGTGTCTCAAGTTGTTATTATTATCACTTTGTAACATTTTTTTTAAATTCTTATATACATATTGCGTATTATGCGTGTAATTCGGGACTTAATCGCGATAATATTTAAAAGGTACAATACCTCTTGGTTACCCGACGTTTCGATCGAATCGCACCGATCGTGGTTACGAGTGGACTGATGAGAGCTCAGCGACGCCTCCGTGAAGTGCGAGTTTCCGCAGCTACCCGCACTTGGTCTTCACTATTTTTATTTTTTTTGTACTGTCGGTACTTCGACACACCACACTTACGACGTCCGATGTTGAGGGTGTATTCGTTGACGATAGCATTTGCTGATGACGGAATTCCAAGATGTTGATAAGCGGTACCCATCTTTTCGGTTGAAATTTTTATGCTTTTTTATTTCAACTGCTTCACGTACTATTCGACAGTCGGTTGAGTGGGCCTGTGGTTGGTGTAATTCAATCCAGTGGTTTGGACCTGCCTTCAGCAAATGCGATCGCCGACTTGTTAATTTAGCGGTTTTTTACAGCTGTAATGTGTTCTTTGACCCGTTCTGCGATCGTACGTTTGGTCAGTCCGATGTACGAACTACCACAGCTGCAATCTTCCTTGTACACACGTCCTGGCATATGTACGAAGGAGTGAGAAGGATTGCGTGTACGAAGGAGTACCTATTATTTAGAGCAGGACCTATATGTTTTACAAGTACATATAACAAAATAAAACAATCGTTATGTTCATTAACTTACTGGCAATGTGTGTGCTTGTAATATACTGTGGATAAACTCCACAGTCTATTATAAACACAACACAAAATTATACAGTAAAGGAAAAATGTATATTATAAGTAGTAATAACTAATCACCACCGTTTTCACAACCTTTTTTACGTACATTATCTCCGTATGCAATACCGCAATACCGTATGGTTTTAGTCGGTTCGATTTCGACATACCACTTCAGCAGTAGCCCCGGTAGCCCTGGGGGATTACCACGTTAAAAGAAACTCTGTAGGCAAATTCATGACTTCCAGGCTTAGGGCATGACAAATAGCCTACTTGCAAAAACTACAACCGACATGCTGTTGCGTCCATGCTAAGGTTTTACCAGAATGGGCATTGACCCGGGGTCTTTTTGACCAGTCTAGTATCTAGTTGTGGTGGTCTAGTTTATGTCGTAAGGCTAAAACCCTATCCTCTCTTTCTCCACTTAACTCACCTGATCCAAAGTCCGGGTACTGGTAGTTTATCTATTAGACTTTAGTTTAGTCCGCATCAACATCATGATGATCTTTTCACCCCTATGTCGGGGTGGAAAAATTATTGGGAGCGCTGTGCTCCTTATAGTAACTCGCCTCTACTGAGGTTGGTTCGCCGGCTGGTCCGCCGTATAACTCTCCAAGGACAGGTTCAGCCACTAACGAGTGTCGTCGTCATAGTCAGGTAGCGGTGTCGCGCACAAGGAAGCAGATATGAGCTCCCGAGTGGAGCGTTTCAGTCGACTCCGGATAAATAGTGTTGTATCTGATGGTGGGCGGGGAGCAATGCCCACCAGGTGAGGGAATTTTTGGCGGTCAGCACACTAAAATACCCTCGTGGCGAGCCTGCTCACGAAGTCCTCAATTGGTTCCCATTTAAGGTCACTGTCACAAGGAATGATCGCGTTTTTAGGTACCTGGGCGCGTCGACCACCATGCCAAGGCAACTGTTCTCAACCCCTTGGAAACTCCGTCGCAGTTGAACAGCTGGGTACAGCGATCCACGCGGAGCTCGGGATGCATTTGGGCGGCGAGCTTTACTAGTATAAGCAAACATTTTTACATATATATAACGGAACATAAACCAGCAAAATGAATTGTTATGCCAAATAAGAACAATTTGGCACATAAGAGCACATTATTAATATAGCTATTGATAATATCTTATCAAGATTTCAGTAACCATGTTCAGCCGCAACCTATTGAATGAAATACCAAAAATACTGCGATTCAATCATAGGCTCTAAATCGAGTAATCTAACAAAGTCTAATGTGTAGGCGTTGATTGATCCTATTACGTCACACAAAAAGAAATGGGTGAGGTGAATGATTCGATAAATGTTCGAAAGGTTAGACTACAATATTTTTCACTGTCACCAAACCATTTCGGTCAGTCTTGGACCGTTACGTGAGTGAAATTATAATGTTCTACCCTGGAGTAACTACCAATAATTTTGACTACACACAAATAATTAATTATAAATGAAGCATAACGAAGTAGAATTCTGAAACCTATTTTCAGCAGTGGATGTCCTATGGCTGATACTGTGGTGAGATATACAAAAATCTAAAGCCATCAAACACAACCCAGTTTTCAGTTCTGTAACCAAAATATCTTTTTATACCCATATCACCCACCCATCAAATCTAACTTCGGTTCAAATTTAATAACCTAAAAATATTTTTACCTTAATTTTCTTTTTACTTACAACTTTGAACTATGTCAAATACATTAAGTAAAATTATTTCTTCATATATAATCTAAAACAGCATAAAGAGCTTTTATGAAATCATTACAATAAAGTCCTACGAACTGATAACGGAAAATAAAAATACCCCGATAATTTTTTGTTCATAATAAAAAAATTATGGTGTAGCCGAATGCTCCCAGCGATGATACCCAATTTACAAAATGAATTCCAAGAATAGATAACAATTTCAAAATTCTATAACACAAGAAATATTTTAATAATGTGGTACTTACGGCCCTTAATAATTAAGGAGCGTAAGTACGACATTATTAAAATATTTCCAATTAATTATTTATAATTATTATAGGCAAGGCTACTAGTGTAGAACCAAGAAGCTTTACTTATCCAAAAATTATTTATTTTTGATAAATGTATGTTTTTCATTTAACTTAACGTGGTGAGATTTGTAACACTTAAGACAAGCGTTACTAGTCTTACAAGGGAAATTTAATTTCTTCTGTCTTCTTCATTTTTCTTTGTTTTTAAAGCAAAATCTTCCTACTGCAAAATAAAGGCTATTTCAGAGAATTTGAATGAGTATTTTTGGGTGCTTTTCATAAATTCATAAACCGCTATCCTATTTACTTATTCATACAGATCAACATACACGAATAATTTATGTACATATTCAGATGTGCAGTTACAGTTATGGTTTTATAAAAAACATTTATTGGTTTGGTTACCCTCTATCCTATTAGTGCCGAGTATTTGGTTTCGCTAGGTTAGTGTATCCATATTTCATGGTATGGTTTCTAATGTTTATTGCATGCAGCAACTATTATATTCTCTGTCTTATGAGCCTATACAAAAATCAACTGCAACCGCATGTGTATTACAACCACAAAATTACGTAACATCTTAAAACTGTTATAATATTCCATTCTAAACTATTTAGCTCTTACTTAAACACTTTGTTACGACGTAATTTTGTAATTTAATCAACTATTTATTCCAAATTGTGCATTAAATGTGTAAAGTTGTTATGTTTCTCCTTTTTTACCTTATTTTCTTTATCACATCGAAGTGTGTAAATAAAGTAGAAATAAATAGAAATATAAAAAAGTAAACGAAAAACACAGAAAAAAATTCAAGACCATTTATATTTTAAAACAATTTTTATATGTGAAAATAAGGCTTAAGTTCTTACTTACAGTGTGTCAGTCTGAGGCTATTCATTCTCTTCGCAGCAGGGCGTCACCAAATGAGTTTTATTGGATTATATCGATATGTGAACTTGCTTATTTTGGACTCAGAACAAGGCAAATGCTTTATTAGGAACGAACGTCAATCTAAAGGAAAAGCAAGGAGGAACATTTACAAGTACTTACATGGATTGTGATAATTGTAACTCTATGTGAGGAAAAGGAAAATTAAAAGAAGTATATTTCCCAGGTTATTTGCTACTTGCAAGCAAACTGCAAGCTATATAAAAAAAAAACCATTCGAGTGTAAAAATTTCATTATTTCGTTAAACTTAAGTGGTTTAGTTTTTAAAGTTATACTTCTTTTGGCGCGTTAGGGAAAAATGATGAGAGTAATTTTTTACGATGCGCGCACATGCCGTCACGAAAAACTGACACCCTGAAGTTACATTTTAGTTTTTCAAATAAAGTTACCAACTTCACGATATTTATTTAAGTGTTTCTGAACCTACAACACGTGTTTTGTATCAGTCAGTGGTGACTGACATTTATTAACAATTTATTGATTTAAAGATAATTTACTGTGATGATAAGTGATAAAAAAGGGTTTCACATATTACTTTGAGTACCTACGTTTGTAGAATTTGAGATTAGTTGACGGTATGTATTATTTATTATGATATTTAAATGAACTTTATTTAACTAGATAATGCGTTATAATAAAATTTTCAATGTATTAATTACTTTTTTTTCTATGATTAGTGTCATTTTTTCTACAAACGTAGGATAACGCGAAGAATAAAAATGTTAGAAAGATTTTTATCTTGTTACGTCAAAGAAGTATAACTTCCTACGTGCGTACATAAGTACACACGTACTTTTTTTAAGGCTTGGAAATTTTGTAAAAAAAAATAACCCTAATATGTTCAGCAGGCTTGATTGGACAAAATTGGACCGTTTGTCTAAGCGGTCCCATTTCACAGCCATTACACTATTAAGTGTGCAACTTATACTAATGGGTTTGATCCGATACGCTGCTAGCCGAGAGGTTTGAATGAAATCAATTACGGAAAACCGTTGGTTTAAATTTATAAGAATAAGCCCCAGACTCTTATTTATTTTATAGAGTTATGAAAATTCAAAGTTTTCAAAATTCAAATAGAATATGGCGTACATAAAAAATGATTTTCGATCGAGAATGAATCAATTATGTTTGTCAGTCCATATTTGTACGTCTCTGCCGTTTTCTTACTAAACATTTTATTGTTATAATTTATAGAAAAGCAATTATCAAAATACTAGGCTGTGCCCGCGACTTCGTCCGCGTGGAGTAGTGTATTTATATCGAATCAACAGCCTAAAAAATAAGCTTTAAGCTTCTAGCTCTAAATATGACGATACTTCCATACAACTTTTCATCCCCACCTTTCAACCCCTTACACCCCTTTTTTTCGCATTGAAAAGTAGCGTATGTCCTTTCTCAGGCTCTAGACTATCTGTGTACCAAATTTCATTTAAATCGGTTCAGTAGTTTTGGCCTGAAAGGGCGACAGACAGACAGACAGAGTTACTTTCGCATTTATAATATTAGTAAAGAATATTAGTAAGGATATTTCAAAAGTAATGTATTTTGTGATTACTAACGAACGTATTTATTTCAATAAAGGAAATTAGTAAATGCTGTTAATTGACAGTCCAGATTGCATAATTAATATTGTACACAAAACATGCATTTTAGCTCTGTTCATTTTAGGGCTAAT
This sequence comes from Euplagia quadripunctaria, assembly GCA_963859945.1. Classification (NCBI taxonomy): domain Eukaryota; kingdom Metazoa; phylum Arthropoda; class Insecta; order Lepidoptera; family Erebidae; genus Euplagia; species Euplagia quadripunctaria. Next base: position 7,388,904 of record OY982570.1, on the reverse strand, counting down.
TTATTAGTTTAATATTCAATATATATTATATCGTGTTTAATAAAGTATCGGTTGATTTTGATTACCGTATCAGAATCGATTAATCAATTGTACAGTCAGCAGCATAAATTACCGAAAAATATGTAACTTTTATTAATGTTTTAAACCTATGAGTACCTAGTATTATCCGTCTAGTATTATCAATATTGTACTACATTCACTTATAGTAAAGACTACGGTTACGTAGCACTACTAGCTTAATATTGTATTTCTGCTGGGGAATAGGTTAAACATAATCCTATAGATAGAGTTGGCAATGCGCCAATAAGAGCATTCTTGTTGCGATTGTTTATGGGCATCATAAGGGCTGTTCGCATGTTTACTGGCTTAGTTCTATAAAGGAAATCTATGCCCGAGATGACATGGATTCTGAAGCTTTAATGTATATTTCTGACAGTAAGTAAGGCGTTCTGTATATTTTATCGTATCTGGGGATAATTTCAACCCGTAGTAATTTTGAGAGAGTTTTTAATTGCCGATTGTACCTATATTTTCAATTTATATGTTGCGCTAAAATATATTTTTCAATTAAAAGTAAGGATACTACTTTCTGATATTATTTTAGCTCACGTATGTGCTTTCTGGCGCCTTTTGTTGAAATAGATGAATAACGTTGAGCAATAGTAAAATGAAAAGTTATCAAAAGGCACTTAAGTCGGTGAATGAAAGTGCATTTATTCATACGCAGTGGTCATTCGCAACGACTACAATTGAATATAAAATAATAGAACTCAAATTTTAGTTTAGTGAATGTCTAATCACTTCCGCTCGATAAAATTACGTACAGCATAAACTATCAGTTCGAATTAAATTCGCACTGTAACTTTATAAATACGTATCAAACCACAAATTAATTTAAAATACGAATTCTGAATCGCGAGTTCTGATCGTGAGTGTTAAAGAATTTAATAAAGAATCATCATCATCACAATCGGTTTATTTATTTTGTGCAGCATAGGCCTATTGAGGATAAGAAACTTCAAGATACTACTACAATTCTGTTACCAAAATTCCCCTATTTCGAACTATCTCACCTAGGAGTTTCGTTAGAGAGAGTTAGAGATTTCTTTAAGACTTCAATCAAAGTTGTTGCATCTCCTTGTAGTCTAACTAGTAACTAACTATCTAGTCATTACTAGTAGCACCAATGTAGCACTTGTTTGCGGACGATGCAAGAAGATAACACATCAATCGTTACCCACTAATATTATAAATGTGAAAGTTTGGATGGATGGATGGATGTTTGTTACTCTTTCAAAAACCACTGATCCGATTGCGATGAAACTTGGTATGTAGATAGCTGGAGACCTGGATTAACGCATAGGTTACTTTTATCCCGATATTCACACGGAATCGGGACTTACGGAGGTGAAACCGCGGGGTGCTGCTAGCCTTTTATAAAACAAAGATTAGATTAAGATATTATTTATATCTGTTCACGAAAAGGCTAAAACTGTGAGAAAATTGCAGAGTGGTTTATATTAAGAAAACAACCTCAGGACAGTATTACAATCCGTTTCTCTTTCGATGTTTGGGGGCCATCCATAAATTACGTCACACGTTAAGGGGGAGGGGATCAACGAAGTGTGACATTGTGTGACAAGGGGTGGGGGAGTCATTAGCTTCGTGACATCACATGTCAAAATCTAAAGTATTAAATGCAAAACCATTCCCTGTAAACGAAAGACTACAGACGCTACTACACTTTTACTAAAGAAATAATAATTTTTGAACTGCTGTTTTCAGTTCTGGGTGTAAAATTGCAAAATATGTGACGTCACACTAGAGAGGGGGGAGGTTCCACAAATATGACCACCTGTGACAAGGACGGGGGGGGGGGGGTAGGGGTCCAAAAATCATGAAATTCGTGTGAAGTAATTTATAGATAGCCCTTTGTCTAAGATTGCAGAAAGAGGAGCGAGTAAATTTTGTTAAGGGCCTTGTTTTTTTTCTATGATACACCTTTACTTATTTAAGATATTATTCCTGTATACTATTTTCGAGTTGGTAATTTTAAATTTGAGCTCTACGAAGAGTAAGGTATGCTATAGTATTCTAATGACATCATAGTATGTTGCAATCATTTGAAATTGACTACACCTAAAATAGAGCATCGTTTTTGTTATATTCACAAACGCCTCTTTTTTGTAAGAAATAGCGGGCTTGAAGCAGAACGTTTGGGATGCATGACTTTCCAAACTTATCTCCCTACTTATAACCCTTTCACGTTCAATCATGTAGGTTTGAAGTGGGTTAAGTTAGACAAAAACGTATTACTAAAGAAAATATTACGTATAATCTACAGCATCTACAAAAACTATTACCTCTAATTTAAAAGGTACTGTTAGATATTTGTATCCATACGTATATATTTTTTTATAGCCATTGAGTAAATAAAATAAATATGTAGTCCAATTTATATTTTATAGCTATGAAATATTACTGTGAAGATTTAAAGCAGAAACAGTTGTACAATCTACGACAAATACATATGCACTAGGAGGCTACATAAGTTTTGTAGTACTTTATAAAATGTTATTTTTTTCGAAGTAGTCCCCACTCGCAGTAATACAGGTGTTCATACTTGTAAACCTGGTGTTAAACACATTGCTCCAGTGAGATACTGGAATACAGTAGCACATCTCCTCAAAAGCTCCTCAAAGCTGGCGGCCCTTCAGTTGTTTTTTTACATACGGGATTAGTACTAAATCGCATGGTGCTAAATCCGGACTATAAGTAGGGTATTGCAGCTTGGAAAGCCAAGTATCGAGTGTTGAGTTTGGTTGTTAATTTTTTAAGGCTTCTAATACTTGAGGTAAACATTCCTCTGTATACTATGCAGCAGTAACAGTCTTCTTTCTATCAAGGACGACCGTAGTCAATACTCCTCTCTAGTAAAAAATACAGCAACCATTCTTTTCTTTACGTACGGTTAACATCAAACACGTATCACTGGGATGTATTAGGACCGTTAAAATAATACAGCCCGGTTTCATCAGGTGTAATAATCGTCTTATACGTGTGAGAGCCATGCTTCGGCATGTATGGGACGGCTCCACCGGGGGAACAATGCACTTGTATCTCTTGAGTTGCAGGTGCCTATGGGCGGTGGTAGTCATTTACCATCAGGTGACCCGTCTGCTCGTTTGCCTCCCTATTCCATAAAAAAAAGTTAAATCTGCCGTCTTTAAATTTTTTAAATCATGAGGCTCAGTCACACGCTGTTCTCTCAGCGCATTAGTCATTAAGTTCGGTACCCAGAGTAAACAGTTTCCGTACTCTCAAATTGTCGTGAAGAATACGATAACCAGTTTATGCACTTAACTTGGTGGTCAATAATAATATGTTCAATTTTAATAATCAGTCTCAATGCTGCCTTGCCTTCATTTTTTTTTAATATTACTTAATTTATGAATATGACTTTAAATCACAATATTATGATATCTAGTTTGCATACGACATAACTTATGTAGCGTCTTACGTATACATATACAAAAAATATATAAAATTTTTGTCTGTTTGCTTTTAATCTTATTCGTATATTTAATAATTGTGTGGTTCAATTTTGTGGTTCATACAAAAGTCAAAATACATACTCGTTTTAAAAGCATATCAACTATAAGTTATTATCATGATGAAGTACGGTTTCTATTAACGAGCCATCTGTAGTATAGATTAGAATTTTATTATAATCTAGTACTAAGGCTATATAGCAAGGGTTCTCTCTTCTTCTCTCTCTCTCTCTCTCTCTCTCTCTCTCTCTCTCTCTCTCTCTCTCTCTCTCTCTCTCTCTCTCTCTCTCTTTTCTCTCTCTTTCTCTCTCTCTACCAGTGTCTAGTTGAAAATGTATGATATAATAACTACCATCCCAAAAACTTTTGTTTTTGAAAGTGTAACATTTCGACACCAGAGTAGATAAAAAAATTCCGAAACGAAAAGTATATTCGAAGTAACGGTTACAATCCGTGTTGATATTTTAAATTAGGTTCACTTCTATTAACCCTCCCTCACGTTCCCAACTTTTTTACGAGCGCACAAGTTTTAAAGGCAACGCTTATTAAGGTCAAGCTAGCCCAAAGGGCATGCATAAAGCAGGGCCTACAAAAACTTTTCCATTTAACTTGGCCCGTGACATCCTGATTATATCTACTTTTACCGCTTCACCCTGACTTCGCTCGGGACCAATTTTGAAGGTTGCCATATTGTATTATCATGTCATCCTTCCACAAGGTTCTGTGACACTTGCCATATTTAACTCACTTGTTTACTAAAATGTATTATAAGTAGTGTTGAACGTATTGTAGCAAAAAACATAGAAAGTAGTTTTGAATAACAAACAAACATCTTCACCATCTTTATATAAGACTATACCACCTATCTCTAATTCGGGACGAAAATTATAAGAGTTAACAAAGCGTACCAAACTTAGATTAACTATGTAAGGGGCCACCTTTTGACAAATTCATTCAGAAGTTTCTATCTCCGGGGTTTTGAAAGAACTTTCAAATAAAATTAACAAAAATTTAATGTGATTTACTGTTACTTCTTTAAATATTTTGTTGAATAAAACATTTTTAAATAGTAAAGCAACTTTAAACACTCGAGATGAAACTGCAAGTCAAACTATCAACTTGAAATATTGATTTTTTTTTAGTTAGTAAATTGCATCCCATCCTTCATTTTGAGTGACATTTGTGTCAAATAAAATTATATTTAGATAAAAATGACATTACTTTTTATTAATTGAATTTTAATGAAAGTTAATATTAAACATTGACCAATATTGCTAGGGCACTTGAGGCTGACCTTGACTTTCACCTACGATAAAATAAATCTCTAACTTGGAATGTGAAGATTGATTACATAATAAGGTCACCTGATATTTACGTTTTACTTAAAGCTTCTCTATTCTTGTAGCATGGATCTTTAAGTACAAACATACAATCATACGTACAATCTTTATCTATTTAGTGAATTTAAAAATGATGTTACAGCATACTTTGGTAGTTATCCTGGTAATTGATATTTCACCGAACATTGTGGATTTGATTCGCACATAGAACAACAAACAGCAGTATTTATATAGGATATAGATTGAGATATATTTTTTATATTTCTTCAGTTTATAGGACTTGTATATATTAAAAAATAAAGAATACGATAATATCTAGTAACAGCTTCTTTTTCGATAATCGTCAATATTTTGAGTTAGTGTCTATGAATAGTACATACATGTGATGCCGTTAATAACAAAAATGAAAATGTGTAAAAGAGACATCTTGTTCTAATTGCAAGCGAAAGTTTTAATTGGCATTGTCAACTTAATCATTTACTATTTTAACGTTTCCATAAATATATCGTTGTTTACTACATATATATAATGCCTCACTATTTTGATTAGGAACTAGCAACCCGGGTGGCTTCGCACGGGTAGCAGAGCATATTATGTCTACATTTTTGCGTTATTATGTGTTAAGATAGAACTTAGAAGAGAGACATATAGCTTTCCTATATTATAGTAGCTATTATTATGAGGAATAACTCCGTAATACATTGTTTTCATACAACTCTATTGGTTTACGCGGCAAACGCGAGTAAAGCTTCCAGTCGGCATTATTTTTTTCAGACATCTTCAAGAATCGTCGTCATATTTCAGCAAATATATACACCGAAACCTTCCTTGTGAATCACTCTATCCGTACGTGAAAACTGTATGAAAATCCATTCGGTACTTTTGCTGTTTATCGCGAACAGACAGACGCCGCGGGGGACTTTGTTTTATATGTAGTGATTGTTATAATCAATACAGTAAAGGAAAACAATTTTTATGTCCATGTAAACATAGTTAAATTCCTGGATAATATGTTTCTGAGTAATAATTTATCATTGTCTTCATAACATAATTCAAAGTTATTAAGCTTTTAATAATGTTCAATCAAGATTACTACTATGTATAGTAATTTATAACTCGCAGATTTAATCCAAGAAAGCTTACCTGTTTTGAAGTTTTAATTGAAATCTAGACATTGATTTAAATCGTTTTACAAATAATGTTTGGTTCGTTTTTATTTATTTTAAAAGAAAAAAGCAATATTGGCTAAAGATTTATCCTAAACTTCTGTTATTTTTTTTATATAATCTAGTTATTTATACTTATTTAATAGAAAAAAAGATCTATCCCTTAGTAATCATACATTTTACAGCGTGATAAAAATAGCTTATGGCTGGTCCATAAAGTAATTTCATGCAAAATAAGGTGCTGATCCTTTGCTCCGTGAAGCAAAGACAGACAGAAATCAACATACATATTTTGGCATTATTAATATCAGTGAGGAATTTATGTACAGACCTAACGATTTTACTTCGATTAACTTTCGAGTAAAATAAATAGAGCTACCCTAAGCGACTGTGAAGTGGCAAAATGCAAAACATTTTCATCGCTAAGGAAAGTTTTATCCTGTCACTTTAACAAGTCCATTAGCATCTTATCCGACCGCAACAGTTACTCAAAACAACATTAATAACAATACATTAAATTCGCCAGTCGAGTGCGGTGTTACAATTTATTATAACAAATGATACGGGTTCCGTTGTACGGGGAAGGATCAACAAGGATCTCATCGTTTATCATCTGTTGTGATGGAGTTACGAAGCAAGTTCTTAGATTGAGTATTTTTTGATATTCCAGTTTGACCAATAAAAGGTTCGCATTTTGATGACCGATATAGGAAATATAGTTACTACGTCCAACTAGCAATCTGTACACGCTTTACTAGTCGGACGTATGTAGATAGATAAGAAGAAGTGTTTTTTTATGGGATATTTTTATGGGTAAGTGACTACCGCAGTCCATGGCCATCTGCAACTCGAGAGTCACAAGTGCGTTGCCAGCCTTTAAGGTGGGAGTGGGGGAAAGGAAAGAAGAGGGGGAGAGGTTGGGAGAGGGAAGGTTTAGGGCCTCCGGTAACCTCATTTACTAGGCGAAACAAAACGCAAGCATTGCTTTACTGCCAGTTTTCTTTGAGGCCGTAGTATTACTCCGCCCGTACGTGCTGAAGCATGGCTCTCCCAATAGACAGTGTACCTACAGTCGCGCAAACGAAGTTGGATTTCAAACATTCTACTACGTCCTGGCGCTTACCAAAATGTATGATTTAAGCAATAGTGTACATATTTATAATGACCCAAATGACAATTTTTCAATTAATTCTTGGCTTATAATTTGCTATGAATATGCGGTTCAAGGACCTAAAGAATTTTAAAAGGTAAAGTGACTAAATGTTCGGTTACAATAAAATTAAGTATAATTTAAAACTTCACTTAAAAATACACCAAATACTTTCTTAATTATAAAAAAAAGTATTTATTTTCTTTTATTGGTTGAGCCAATGTTAGTTATCTAGGATCACAGATTATCCACAAGAAGTATTTCTTAAATCCAAAATATTCAATCATCATTATGGATCAAAAATAGGTGAGAAATGCAGGGCGTATGGAAAATATACGGATGACAAAGAACCAAAATGAACCCTAGGCTTTGCATGACTGCGCAAATACAAGGACGACATTGGAATGCGCATGCAGACATATCTGTTAATATTTCGTGGGTTGGTGTATATGCTTAGATTTGTTTTTACACACTACACATGTATTATTACTGACTGGTAAATAAACTATTTTTAATTTAGTCGTATACCTATCTGAAGTCTCTGTCACCAATAACAGATTTGCAAAGGTAGTTTCATTTCCTTTGAGTAAAATTTTTTGCAATTCGAGTATCACAAAGAAATTATAAACACCTAAAATATACGCACTTATTGAATGCCAACTTCAATGCTCCTAGATCAAAATTCCTAAAAAAAAAAAATTGTAATAAGCTGTTCAAATCATCGCTTAATTTTCCACCCTGTAGAGGTGGAATATTTTTTTATTATTTAAATGCAACATCCATTTAAATTTTATGTATAACTAAGCAAAACAATTAAAAAAATAATCTTAAAATCGGTTCACGGTTCATAAACAAGAAAAAACTGAGGAAATGAGATTATTAATTTCTTGCTTTTGAGTATCGGTCTGGGTCGGTTTGTTATTCATCTAAGTTACAATAACCTAATGTCAATTGCTCATCACCTTTTTCAAAATATCGTTTTGCCTAATGCAGAAATGTTCTCCTGGCACTTCACACGCGTTGTGACTAGCATAAGTAGCTTGACCACCGCATTAAAGTACTTAATTGAATCGCAAGTCGTAAAATACTAATTATTAAGTAGTTCCGTCATCATCATATATCATAAAAATAGTCTAATCGCTATAGATGTCCCTATTATTTTTGAAGAATTTCCTCAATTTTTCTTGGACCCCAACCAGAAAGTATACCCCTTTAAACAAAGAAAGAATTTTTAAAATCAGTCCAGCCATCTTCAAGTAATACATAAAAAAGATCCCGACAAACTGAGAACCTTCTTCAAATCGGTTAATAAAGTAGCGTAGAATAATTATGTACCTATCATCATCCTCCGCGCCTTTTCCCAACTTAGTTGGGGTCGGCTTTCAGTCTAACTACGATTTGTCCGAACTTTGAAATTTTACGTGAAGCGACTGCTATCAGACCTCCACAACCCAAGTACTAGGCGATATCGAAGTTCTGTAGTTAGACCAGGTTGTCGAAGTTTTTTGGGGCTCCAACTACCCGTAACGAATGCCACAGATGTGCGTATGGTACCCGGGACCAACGGTTTAACGTGCTCTCCGAGGTACGGAGGGATCTCAATGTGTTAAGAATGGTCACCCATCTTAGACTAACCTGCCTGGTGTTACTTAACTTTGTAATGTGCTAACCTAATTAACCACGAGCCCCTCACAATAATTATGTACCTAATGGTGGACGAATGCCGCCAATATTTGCTGGTGCGCGCTAACGATATTATACGATCGTGACAGTTTGGATAACCTCAACATTCGAATTAATTCCCGTCAATGCAATGTAATCGTGTATCATAGAATGCAAAGGTTATAAAAAAAAAATATATATATAAATATTCACTCCATATTTTTGTACATCCACACCACCGAGATTTACAAACACACGGGGCTCTGAAAACCGTCCTTGTGCAAGAATAAGCGTAACTAAGGGATATACGGATCAAGCAAGGCGCTTTCCTTCACGAACTTGTATGGAAAGGATCAATTGGCTAACTTTAACTTTGAGCCCGGATATCGGTCCGAAAACTTTCTGTTTAATTTCATCCTACATTTTTATTGAGGCAATCATGCAGGGATCGGTAACGATAGAGCGAGATTTGCATGGAATAATTTTGGAGGGATTGCTCCTATGTATTTTGAACAGAGCTTTTAAAGGAGGACGGAATAACTAAACATAAAGGTTTATTTGTAAACTGTGTGTGTTTTCACGTTAAACAAACTGTCTACCGTGAAATTAAGTAAACAAGTTTTAATTTTAAAACACACATATCTACGAAAGTTTTATTTCAAATTTTAATTAAAAAAATACAAATCCATAGTGTCATAAAGGGATTACTTTAAAACACTATTTTTCATGGCATTGCAGATGTCAAATTAAAAATAAAGGTTTTACAATCAGAAGTTAAAATGTTGACGCTGACGGCAGAGTCCAGTTTATCACAAATCCAATTCTCCCGCCTGCGGTAAGTGGACTATTGGTTGTTATAGTACTTTTTTTATTAAATTGATTATCCGTTTCTCCATCCCCGTGAGCTTTGTTGATTACGATTCTCCTAAGTTTATTATGTTAACCCAGAATTTAGATCTCTGACTGAGTAACAAACATCTTCAGAGAGCTTCACTCTCATAGAGAACTTTTTCAAAAAATGCAGTCTTTCCATTTACAACGTTTAAAAAATAGTCAAATCTGTTTGGTCGTCCTACGTCCAAGTGTCATCACTTGAGATGGCTGGACCGCTTAACGCGAGCTTTACTTTTATTTTTCTAGATCTTGATGAATTTTATTAAAATTATGGTCTACTTTGTAACGTTTAACGTTTTTCTTTTCAACGTCGTTTCGGTAGTCATATATCAACCATAGTTAATATAGTTGCTGAAAAATAAGTAACTACGTATATACATATACTTAGTTACTTATTTTTCAGTTAAGTAACTACTGCAAGACTGAAGACAGCGTGGTGGAGTTATTTCGTAATCAGAGTGTCAAAAAAAAACTAATACATTAAGGATAAGTAAAAGTAGACATTATCAATATATACCATAGGTTAGCTTAGCTTAGAATAGCTTATAAATAACGTAGAAGTACTTGTGTATAGTTCTTGTGCAGTATGGCCATAAGTAGGTAATTGATTAAAAGTATTGATATAGAGTATTGACCACGGTTTTGAGAGCGTGTACGCGCATGTGTAGTGTAAGTGCGCTTTGTGTGTGTGTGTGTTTCCTCAAAATATGTATTTATTAGTATGGTGAATTTTAGGATATAACTGAGCCGTATATCGTTTTATGGAGTATGCATAAAACGATATATGGCTCCAGCAAATATGCGAAAACTAGTTTTAAGTCATTGTTAAAAATACCGTAAGTATTTTTAATAGTGTATTAATTGTTTGATATAAAAAAACAATTCCATACTAATTTAATTAAAGCAAAGTCATCACATCACAATAATTGGATAGTTTTATCGGAACCATAAAAATCTGCACTTATAGCGTAAAACCCACTTAAAAAATCACACAGTGCCAAACTATAGTGACGGTCAAAATTCAATTTGGATTCACGTGAGCACGGGATAGGCCATGATTTATAGTACGTCAAACATGAAATGCCCTAGACGCACGTGAGTACCCTAACATGCAGCCTGCTTCATTTTTCCCAAGATTATAGGAAAATGAACCTTATCGAAATTGTTTTGTAGTATATTTTTCAGTAAGGTTCTAATAATAATGATAATAATTCTTTCTTTCCAAAAAAAATTTGACGGTGATTACAAGAAAAAATATCAACATACAAAAGTTTATGTAAACAACAGTAAATTCCCTGACTCCCAAACTAGTATTTATGTGTTGTGACTTGGGAGTCAGTTTTCCTCCAATAATACATTGATTTATTACACTGAGTGAAAAATTACGGAAATAAAAGATTGAAGCTATTGAATACGATAGAAGAGATATGAGTTTATGTGTTAAACATTTGTGTAAGCATCTGTATCTACGTGCATGTGTGTGTGTGTGTGTGTGTATGTGTAATGTTTAATTTCTTATGAGAAATTAAACATTACATCAAAAATAACAAAGGACAAGAACGAGCATAGTCATTGCAGATTTTTAACTCTGTTCACTTCAAAACACTAATTTGCATAAATCTGTTTTTCACCATCAGTCTTCCGCAAAAATACCTTATTATTAGACCACCAGCATAACTGATATTTGTGCTGGTTTGCATATTCTCGAACCAGATAAAATATCTTTTGACTGACGTAGGTTAATCTAATGTTATAATAGTTATAGTGACTGAAGTATTCTGCATTCATGCAAACGAGATTATTTTTCTTTGGGTAGGAAGAATTTTATATGGAGTTTGGTAGAACGTTTTAAAGAACAATTTAAATCTGAATTCAAATTGCCAAAACGTAATCCCGCGTCATTTATTTTGGATCTAGACAACAATTCTCAATTCCCCATTTTCTATATCTACCCAAGCCGAACGTCACATTCAAAAGAGAGACATGTATATGTATGTACATATTATGCACATTGTGGTGGGATATACAAATATATAATAATTTTTAATATATTTTTTTTTAGAAAATTCAATTAGGAATAAAAAATTATATTATCTCACTCACATTTAATGGTCAGTGATCCGCTCCGTTTTGAAATGAAGAATGCGGTAGATTATTATGGAACACAAAAAATATATTCGATGGTTTCTCTCTGGTTTGCTTAAATTCTAACAGTTACTTCCATTAGTTTCGAATATCTTTTTAAATGAGAGTAGAAATTAACACGTTCATACTTGTAACTTTGTAAACCTGACACGATAAAATTATTTTGGTTGAAATGGTAGAGGAAATATTATTTGCATACACCATCTGTCAAGTAGGATTTATTGTACGCACGAATATTATTCATCCATCACATGACCTCGATATAATCGGAAACGTTCCAAACCAGACCTTTCGAGCATATGTAGTATGGTGGGAAAAATATTTTTCAAGCAAAACAGATATTGTAAATCACGGTAACGAAGCCATCCGTTCTGCGAAATAAACGTATTTTTTCTTTTCATTCCATCTGCAAAATCTCTACCCATTTTTGCCTGTAAGAGACGTTGTATAGAGGTTTTTGTTATAATAAGTTTGTTTTATTGTTATCATTACTCACACGTTTCCCCACGTTGCGAAGTAATATATATCCAATACATAGTTTAAGACCCATGTAGGTATAAATAGGTATATATGCGGTCCTAATCTAGACCTATGCTATTGGGATCGCCTTGTGTTCATCATTTTCGAAAGTGTTATACGTGTTCATATCACGGTGATGGTGAAGAAAAATGTTCTATAGTTTCGAATTTATCTGGTACAAAATAACTATTGTATTTTGTGCCAGATAAATTGACGTCATTGGTTTAGTTTACGAAAGATTTTCTTTTCTTCTGAGGATTGAAACGCACGTCATATGTTTCTTAAAACCCTTCCGCAACAGTTAATACTGCAACGAAACCTTTCTGAAAATATGACTATGGTCGGGCGGCTGGCATGGCCGGTTTGAACTTGTTTAATAGTTATAATTGCTGAACAGTTATTGCTTACAACTTACATTTATCAAAAATAACCATACATGTTAGTTTAATGTCAACAGATATGACACATACATAGCAGCACAAAAAACGATAGACGAAGGGTTCCTGTCAGACACGGGTGTCTAAAACATTTCTTTAATTTTAATAATGAGTGCTAGTGCTATTGTTAAATATTTTAAGCAGAAAGAGCGCTGAAGTTATCTATAACAATGACTCAGCTTTATAAAATAATTTGAGCCTATCAGTATTATTATTATTGTGAGAATCTAGGGAGGAAATGAGTATGACGTAATATTCAAAGAATTTTACATTTGGGGTTATAGGTAGTTAAATATTGCAACGGTAAGGTATTTTATTTTCGTGTGGGAACTCCCGCGGGTCGTCACCTCACCGGGGCTAGCTATGAAGTGGTATGTCAGTCCCCTAGGTGTTCCGTTACATGTGGGTCTATTGCATGACTTGGGTATACCTTAGGAAGGTATACCCGAAAAAACGGTAAGGTACCTCATTTAACAATTGAAACTAGTATTTCATACACTGGGCATATTTCTTAACTCGAGACTCACAAGTATTTTTATTATTTTACTATCTGCTGTAAGCGGCTTTGCTCATGTGATTCTAAGAAAAACTAATGGAGTTTGTGTCAATAGAGCACCAGACCCTGCGCAAATCACAGAGTCATTAGTATGATATTATATCGCTTGCATTCGCGTTCGTTTCTTATTTGTGTTTAATGGTAGACTGTGTTACTAGGATACCAATATATACCAATATTATAAGGCTGAAGAGTTTATTTCTTGGAACGCGCTGATTTCAGGTTCTCTCAATAATTCCCATTTCGAAAGTTATGTTTCCGTTGAAATAAATTTCAAAATGTATTATTTCTACTCCTGTATTTTTATAATTATTACGTCTTGTCTCAATACAGAGTGTGTATTGAAACTTCTAAGAGCGTGATGAATACGACAATCTCACATTTATTATAGTACTAGGCTTTTGCCCGCGGCTTTGCTCGCGTAAAAGTTAATTTTTATCCCAAGGTTAGAAAAAAACAACTAACCCAACAAACTCACATCTGCATTTATAATATTAATTAACTAACTGTTTCTGCACAGCTTCACTCGCGTAAGCATATTTATATATTTTGCGTAGAACCCTAATTATTTTTCCAAAACAAAAGTAGCCTAAGATACTCTTTATAATATCAGCTATCTGCCAGTAAAAGTCCCGTGGAAATCGGTCCACCCTTTCCGGAGGTTTGCCGGAACAAACAGACAGACAGAAAAAATAGTTAAAATTATTTTTTTTGCATGTACCGTGTAAACGGTATTGATGGATTGACATTATTGTATAGATGTAGATATATAGATCAGGCTGTAAGATTGACGCACTTTATGACACATTTTTTTTATTGTGTAATGGAATAGGCAATCCAACTCACCTGATGCAAAGTGATGATAAAGACGAAGATGGTACACGCCTATCCAAGAGAAACCTATTCACTCTACTCTTGAACGAACCAGGATTATAATTGTCTGAAAAAAAAAACGGAGGCAGTTATATTATTACTTACCGTAACTAGCTTAACCTAGTGACCGCCAAGTGATCACTAACGAGCTTCCGGGTTGCTAAGAAGATAGTCTCTTTGAGACATTGTTCAGGTTTCGTTCTGTTGACTGAAAAGTATTTTGGCTGACGTGTGTAACATTATCTTGTAATTGCTTTGGTTTTAAGAATATTAGATTGTTTTGTAAAATTCATAAAATGAATATTGTGGATTATATTGGAAATGTGTGCGTTAAAATAAGAGAAAACCGAGTTATTCAATAAAAGTAATATCTACTAAAACACACATACTACATAAGATAGTGTTAAATATGAAATTCATTTGACCGGAATATTGCAACCTAAAATTTCCGGGCTATTTTAAAACGAGTGTATGGAGCAGTTGTTACATGATGAATTAATCTTGTCAATGAACCGATAGACCCTGCCCCGATACTATTGAAAAACGGCACGCTCTCGTTGACGTATGGCCGGGCAGAGCTCAGCCAATGTTTTTCATTTTTTAATCGAAAAATAGAATTTTGGAATAAAAAAATGTAACGAATATTTTACGATGCTAAGAATATTGTTTTAAATCGATTGTTGCGTTGACCAAAGCGGCTTAAATATAATTTGTTATAGTAAAATTGTGGATTAAATAACCTCATCGGGTCATTTTGTTCAAGTTTGGAAATTGCAATCAGACGCTTTTTCATACCACGTCGGTTGTAAACAAGCATACGGCTGTCGAACCAGGGGCTCGCATGCGCGTTACCAACCCTTTCAATAGTGAAACCTGTATGTTCGCGTGGATGTCCATTCTGGTTCCAGTTTCTAGGTCTCAGGTATTTATGAAGGGAAGTTATTGAGTAGCATGAAGTCCATAAAAGGGATTATTTCCTGAAATTATATGTTATCTAACTATCTAGGTAATATTTAAAGGTTATTTCGAATGCACTTTCCAATTGTAAATTTTATCACATATTTTATTTGATGATCAAACATTTTAACGACTCAGACGCCATACCTATACTAGGCCTAAACATATGGCCCACCTGCAGCGCCACATATATTTTTTCGTTAACGTGTAGGAGTTATTGCACTGGCAGTGCAAGGAACAAAGATAATGCTCCCGTTGATAATACAAAGCCTCTTTACGGAGCTTTGGGTGTCCTATTCACAGCACAGACAAAATATAAGGATATTTCATCTGTCATTTACTACAGATTTATGGTATTCCACTGAGAAATATTTTTTAAAAGTGGAAATTTTAAAAATATCGTCGCCTAACGCCGTGGATATTCTAAAGTTTACTACACTAATGCCACGGATAAATAGTTGATGCTGTGACTATTATACTAAAAAACGTAACAAGTCAAAGAAGTTTCTTGAATTGACTTGTTGCTTTATTCAATAACTATCAGCACTGACAATGCAAACATTGTTACTAATGCTGCAATAAATTCTTTCAAAGCAATACTTAAGTACTTGTAAGGATTTCCCAATATTCAATACAATTTTAAAGTACTCGAAGATCTCATAATCCGTACAGAAAATAAAAGAAATACTATCCAAAATGCAATACAAATAAACACACAAAAGTTTCCTTCGCAGTGCTCACTAAAAAGTCGAACCGTCTAGATATTACCTTCGGAAATGAAGCTCAGCAGAGTCTCGGCGAAAGCTAACATTGTATTGAAATAGAAACCGACGAGAAGCTCAATGTTTTTATTTGGAAAAATCCGACTTGTTAACGAACCGAGTCATACAAAGAAATCAAGAGCGATCGTCTATTTTTAGCATGTAAAAGAAGATTAGCAGGACTTTAAGGTGCATAATTAGGGGTTCAATAATCCTTAAAAATAATTACTGAACTACATAGAAACCAGTTTTTTTATATAAAAAATACTAGTAACATGGATCACACATTGCTAGTATTCTTGTTAACCCCTCCAGCTAAGCGAAATACTTGTGTTAGGAGTGGGTTCACGTTAGTAGTGCACTGGGTGGGGTTCGAACCCGCAACCACTTGATCGCAAGTCCGACGCCTTAGCCATTACGCTACCCCCGCTTTTTAAGAAACCAATATTGGAAGGACACAGTAAATCATAAAAATTATCTGCATATTGTTCGAACTAAACTTTTTCAATCCCACAATTACTTTTAGTTTAATAATATAATTATTAAAAGGTAAAAAAATAATAATAGTTTAAAAACACGCTTTAATAGTAAACTCTCATAAAAGTTATCTACATATTGTTCGAACTAAACTTGTTAAATCACACAATCACTTTTAGTTTAATAATATAATTATTAAAAGGTAAAAAAATAATAATAGTTTAAAAACACGCTTTAATAGTAAACTCTCATAAAAGTTATCTACATATTGTTCGAACTAAACTTGTTAAATCACACAATCACTTTTAGTTTAATAATATAATTATTAAAAGGTAAAAAAATTATAATAGTTTAAAAACACGCTTTAATAGCAAACTCTCATAAAAGTTATCTACATATTGTTCGAACTAAACTTGTTAAATCGCACAATCACTTTTAGTTTAATAATATAATTATTAAAAGGTAAAAAATTATTAATAGTTTAAAAACACGCGTTAATAACTAGCCGAACCAAAATAAAGTAAGTTTTCTTTATTATATCAAGAGTTTGTTCAATGGCAAAATTAAGTCCACTGTTTTATTATAATTTCAAATATTCTATTAAGTTTAAAATAACAATTAAGTTATCAACAAAATAATTCTATATCTTTTAACTATATTTTTTTAATAATAGTTAACTATATATCTTATTTGTAATTTTATTTGTTTACTTTCTTGTAGTTTTAGTTTTTGTTACACTATGGTTATATTTATTTTTGTGAATGTATCACTTAAAGTATAAACAGACGTTGGTGAACCTAATAAATAAAAAAATAAAAAATCCAATCAAATTAATTACTTTGTTAACACTGGATTTCAACCAGTGAGGTATTTATCGATTTATCTTAACCACCTTAACAAATGATATATGAGTATTATCTAGTTTTTTATTACTTCCAACCGGTCTTTTTGGTAGTCATTGAGGGAGGCCTATGTCCAGCAGTGGACTTCCTATGGCTGAAAATATGATGATGATCGAGTTTTGGGGTTATTCACTTTTATATCATGTAATACTGAAGAGTGTTTCACTTTGATTTAAATGTAGCAATGTGCTAAATAACTGCAGTCAGGAGCTCATACTTAACACTAGCTGCACCCCGCGGTTTCAACAGCGTAAGTCCCGATCATAGGAATATCGGGATAAATAGTAACCTATGTGTCTAGGTCTCCAGCTATCTACATACCAAATTTTATCGCAATCGGTTCAGTAGTTTTTGTGTGAAAGAGTAACAAACATCCATACGTCCTCACAAACATCCATACATCCTCACAAACATCCACGTTTATAATATTAGTAGGATACATATGCCATTTGGTAATAATGGCTTTGAATTTTAATTACACCATTATAGTATTACAACCACATCGACATTACTCTAGACTCATTTTATGCCAGTGCAGAGTTATGCCACTGTCAGGAACATTGATAGTTATAATGTTCTCGGAACACAAACAAAGTTAAGGGATTATGTATTTTATGACAGCTAGTTTAGACGGGTGAGCCTCAAAGCACCTCAAAAGGAAGTCGTTAGATGACAGATGCGAGGTAAACGCAATACAAGTGAGCCATTTATATTGCCGTCGTCTTTGACTAATGTGTTTGTGATGCTAGTTAAATGATGCCAGTGATGTTTTAATTTCAACATTTCTGTGTTTTGTTAAGGCTTTCACTACACGTGTTATAATTGGAATAAAGTCGGCAGGTTTATCAAGGATTGGACTTACTTTTAAAAATAAAGCATCAAATATAATTATAACATTACATATTTATTTAATATTAGCTTAAAAATGGAGTGTAAGTTTGTTAAAACATAGAATTGAATGACTAAAGCTTAAAACACAACGCATAACCACTTTATTTTTAAAAGATAATTAACGGTCTTTTAACCTTTTCTATCCAAGGGTCTCTATCTGCCCTTTTAACTAGATGGGTCTATGTAGTAGAGAAGAAACATGTCTTACAATACGCTATGCTTTTTAGTCTGTCATCACAACTTAAGATCTATTTTTCGTCAATGGATTATACATATTATGCGTTCGTCCATTGTAATTTTTGCTAGCTAATGGCAAAAGCTATGTCAGTATTTTTTTTCTTATAATTATTTCTTTATTTCGAATATAAACGATATCTGTATTGTATATAAACGAAAAGCAAAGCCATTTTATAGTTTGTGACAAAATGATATTCCATATGACACTGAAATTTTTGTGGGAAATATCCACTTTCACGCACGGAATATCTCCTCTAAATTGATTACGACCTGAATTGTTTGGTGCCTGTACAGGTCCAGGGTACAAATTCTATTAGTGTATATCCTGAGGATACATAGAGTATAAATTAATAATTGGTTTAAATAATCATATTGTACTTTATGTATTTGCAGACAACAATTTTGTTGGTAAATTAAATTATTAATATATTATTAATTTAATTATTAATTTATTAATTATTTTTTTATAATTAAATTAATTATTAAATTCATAATAATTTTTAAAATTTTAAACTTGCTTGTTTGCTTTCATGAAATAGGGTGAAAATCATTGAAATCATATTTATTTTTGAATATAAAAAAATATATATGGTATTATATTTATCCTTTGTAACGCCTAATTACAACATCAATAACTAAAATGAGTACGTTCAATGTAAATAATAGGACATTTAGCAAACAAAAAAGCTGTAATTAACGATGTCCATTTAAGAGGGAAATCTTTCTAAGTAATTTACTTTGCTGAGACTTTTTTTACCAGAATGACCAGTTAGACCGACGTAATTACGGACAAGCGGGGTCGCCGAGAATTAAAGAATAACATTTTTTAGAAAAATGTTGAAGAAACAGAAAATTAAACAATTGGGCGAGGGAAAAATAAACATGGGCCGTTAGGCGAAACAAAAATTTAGCTTTAAATTTCTCCTCTCATTTTGGTTATTACAGATTTTATCAAGTGTCAGATATATTGCGTAGCTAGTTTATTTTAACACGTAAAATCTCTGAGCGTGTTCAAAATAAATGCTGTATTTTTAACAGGGATTCCTTTTATTTTTCGGCCTTTTAAAATTGATATTCATAGATTGACGGATTTTAACTGTCATGGTATATCTATTGTTTATTATTAAAACACATAATTATGATTCATATGCTTAATGATAGTTAAGTCGTCTATCCATTATTTTATCATGTAGGCGGTTTGAATTCGATCCAAAGTCGCTCACCTTTGACTTTTGAAGATAATGTGATATTAAGCTATGGTGACTTTCATATTAAATGTGTTAATCATTACTTAATCGAGGTAAGGTTTATTAGATACGATACCTAGACCTTTCGATCGAAGTGCTCCGTTTGGGGTCACGAGCGTACATAAATACCTTGTGCTATAGCACAAGATATTCATAGCTTAAAGCATCAAGAAATTTTTGTTCACCGTTAGGTATACCTAACGGTGAACAAAAATTTAAAGGAGGAGGAAACGTGTATATCTGAGTGTTTGCGAAGAATACCACCCTGCAATGAGCCTGATTCTGTTAGATAATTTATAAACAGGGCTGATAACGATGGATTACGTAAAGACCATGATAATTACATCGTCATAAAATAATATGTTTTTTTTCCAACTACAATCGACACCTTACCCAAATTGTATGAAGGACCTAAAAGTTTTCTATTAGGCAACGTAATCCTGCTATCATCGGCATAGGTCGTAAAATTTTCTTCCACAAACTTCAATCTTGCTCGGTAGGTCGTAACTAGCGTGCGTACCAAGTCAAAACTTTGACGTGGAGTTGTGAATATAACATCAAAATGAACGAGGTCCAACGTAAATTTACACTCAGCAGTACAAAAGGCGCTTTTTGTGAAGTTTTGTTATGAGAGACACGGTATTGTCACAGTGGTGCCAATTTCTGATTTAATGTTTGTGTGTACCTTCATACACCTCTATGCGGTTGACGTCTACTCCAATATGTTTAACGATCTGTTCAACCAATTGAACATATTGGATAGTTTATGTCCAGATGTATTTTTCGACAATAAATAGGTAGGAGAATATATCAGTAACCTAATATTACATTACGTCATAGATTTTATAATGTATTTAGTGTAAAACATTCATATTTTAGATACTGCCTCTTGATCTTGATTATTTTCTAGTACACACCGCGTATAAGTTTTTGAATCTATTGGTTGACAACTGAACAAAGCACTCACTAAATAAAATTTAGCTACCTGTACTACATACATATAAAATATATGTAGGTAAATAGAAACCATTGAATTCAAAGATTGTTTAGTCCAAATTTATTTAATTGTAAATTTATTCTCTTGTATAAATAAAACACCAGAACTTCTCTAGCGCCGGTAGCGTAATGGCTAAGGCGTCGAACTTGCGATCAAGTGGTTGCGGGTTCGAACCCCACCCAGTGCACTGCCGACGTGAACCCACTCCTAACACAAGCATTTAGCTTATCTGAAGGGGTTAACAAGAATACTAGTAGATAATGTGTGACCCACGTTACTAGTATTCTTTATTGAAAACAAAAAAAAAAAAACTTTCTAAGACTAGTGGAATAAAAGTTAAAACCTTAGTTCAGGTAAAAATGTAACTACACGATAAATAATTGTTAAGATATGTATACGAGTATACATGTACATATAAGATACATCTTTATATACGTATTTCTTCTGTGCGTGTGTATGTCACTGAACTCCTCCTAAACGGCTGGACCGATTTTAATGATTTTTTTATGTGTCTTCAAGTGGATTCGAAAATGGTTTAGATTGACAATTGAACCCGGTAGATGGCGCTGCGATAGGCTTCCTGGAATAATACTTTTTACGTTACGGCAGGATAATGTCTGTCAGGTCCGCTATCTTTATATTTACATTTCTTCTGTGCGTGTGTATGTCACTGAACTCCTCCTAAACGGCTGGACCGATTTTAATGATTTTTTTTTGATTTTTTACATTCCGGCACGCCAACGTCTGTCGGGTCCGCTAGTACTATTACAAATATATTAAAGTAAGTAGGCTAATACCATGTCACAGGTTCCGTTTCATCACTTAAATTCATAGGAGTTCTATAATTTCAGTAATATATCACTAGCATTACAAGAAAACAACTCCTAATGCTTCCAATTGAACGAGATAAGGAACCTTCCAAGCAAGGAAAACTATTTTATGAACTTATTCGTCAGTATCACATCCATAAGCTCACCTACAAGTAACAAAGCTCAATGAAATTTACGTATATATAAGTATGAAGTTTCCATCAGGTTACACAAAAGTTTGATTGAATATTTCAAGGAGAAGAGCGAACTTTTTTGTATTCTACTCGCACTCCGATTGCATAGGATTTGAATTCCATGCGTGTCTTTGCTTTTCGAAAATGTTTTATATAAATCCAATTTCTATTCTTTATTTATAAGTTTTGTAAATAGAGGGAGGGTCTTGTTTATTTTGTTTTACAACAAATTACAATTATAATCCTTAGAAGAATCCTTTTATAAACGATAAATAGACCAATATACCTACTTTTTAAATTTTGTTTTACATAGTTGTACCACATATAACTTTTAAAATATTCATTTATATATTTAAATAAATATTAATGATATGAGGTACCCACTCATTTCTAGCATTCTTGTTGACGTATAGTTTTAGCTAAATTGTTGGTGGTAGAAGTGGGTTAAGTCAATATACTATTAGATGCAATCTAAACCCTTAACCTCTTGATCACCAGTGCGATGGCTTAGGCCTTATATTTAGCACAGTTCAAAATAACACCAAAATATTCAGTTAATATGTTTGTTTAACACAAAACTGGTGAGATTTAAAAAAGTTGCTACAGCAACAAAGATAAACTTGTGTGCGCTTAAACATTGACGAATGATTGACTTAAAAAAACAATACATTATTTTGAACAGCGTTGAAGTTAATTGTTAGCAGTATTGTGTAGTGTACAATGTTTGAAGTTTACAGCTCTACTTTACTCGACAGTAGAGCGAGATGATGACACGATCGTGCTTACTTGCACTGTAAAATAAGTCATAAAAATTGCAAACATTTCAGTCTAAGTTTACGTTAAAAGATAAATTCTTTTTAAAAAGAAACCTCTATTTCCACCGCGTCAGAGTTGTCTTGGTTTTCACCCCGCTATATCAGTGATCCAACTTTGATGAAACCTAACTTTATTTCTAACTCAATTTCACCTCGGTTTCAACTTAATACACTCACTGGATATCTTCTAGTACCTTACAGTAACGTCGATACAGTTTCTATGGTATTAGATGTACATAATATGTTAGCAATGTGTATTTTATGTCTTAGAAAATCGTTTATTACCGTGGTTAACTAAGATTTTTGTTTATTTATATTAAGATATTTTTTATTCGGTGCAGGTAAACATGTTAAGATTCCATCAAAACACTGACAAATAAATATTCTATGTTCCATTTTTCATTTAAAATACAATAAAAAAGTAATAGGATTTTGAAGATTGACTGAAGCCTTATCATTCATTACAGACTATCTGAACTGATAGTAAGTTACACTGCAACCTTAATCGAGCAAGCTTACCTAAAAATACGTAGTCACTCGCCACTTATCTTTACTCAATAGCATCCAGAAACCCTAAAGAGTTTTCTTCTGTGGAGAACCACCGGAAAATACCGGTCTTGGACTTAAATACAAAACTGCAATTAGACAGCACTACAGATATTTTTCTAGTGAGAGCCTGAGCTACATCGATAGAGTAGGCATCACGCAGGCGATACGACAAAGTCGTAGCGAGTTTTTATAGGTATCGGCAAACAGGTAAGGGCAGTGTAAGACGTCCACCAAGAGATGAACAGACGACCTTGTAAAGACGGCGAGTCATTGGTGGATGCAGGCCGCTTCAACCTGGTCTTCTTGGAAGTCATTGTGGGAGCGCTTAGAACGAGCCGTAGGATGTCCAGCAGTGGACGTCCTATGGCTGAAATAATGATGTTACCGTTACCATCAGAACAAAACTTTCGTGAGTGGTATTCATGTTTATTAGTAGTATTGAGTGGTATTCAACCAATTGGTCGGTGGTTTCGAAACTGACGGGGGCTCTTTAACATGAGTGTGGTGCCTACAACCGACGCGGCAGGATGCTTCACTCATTAATAAATGGCCCAAAAACTAGTTGGACATCCTCAAATATACACGTGAGTAAAACCGTAGGCATATCTTTAATAAATACTTACTATCAGGCGGGACGTGTACTTATTGCCTAATTAAAAACAAAACATTTACAATGATTGCAGTCCATTTCCTTCAATTGTGAATACTTTTCACTGCTCTTCTTCTATAATAACTTTCCCCATTAAAAGGGCCAAAAAATAATTTCATTAATCGGACTGTTACAACACAAATATTTAAGCCTTATAATATGATGTGTCATTACGAACCTTTTAAACAAAGAACGTTGGCAAGGTTTTACCTCAGCGTGTTAGAAAACGTCTACAAATACAATTTATACTAAACTTATTAATTTAATTTAGATCTATTTTACATAAAATTATTTTTACATGTAAAAGCCGAGGTTTAAAAATTCAAATAAATAAACTTTTTTTGATTAAATTAATTCACGATTAGTACTAGAATCACACCGGAGTTGCCATTGTAGGAGAAAAGCACTACACGTACTCGCGTACTACGAATACAACTTACGGGGCAACGAAGAAACAACTCTGATGAGATGCAAAATAAAATCAAGGCATATTTCCAAAAAGCAATTTTACGTTTATATATTAACTAGCAACTCGCCCCGGCTTTGCACGGGTATAAATTATACACCAACACCTTCCTCATCAATCACTGTGTCTATTAGTCAAAACCGCATGAAAATCCGTTCAGTAGCTTTTCGGTTTTCAGGGGACTTTGTTTTATAATATGTAGTGATAGAAAATAATAATTCCAGCAGATCAGGTATTATTGAATACTACTCTGCAATTGTTCCGTTGGTCGGCGTACTGTAGGTTGTTGCGCACACGTCATAACTGTCGTGTGTTATTTAGGATGGACCAGGCATCAGCAGAATATATAAGCACGAGCAGAGTTGGTATAAGAGAGGGTGAATAAATATTACTTATAAATCTTTATAACAGCTTTATTTTACCTCCAAATGTTGGTAGGTCTTCTGTAGCATGATCTGTATAAACATAGGACCAACTTATGAGTTTACTATGCTAGCCTAGTGTGGTTTCACAAATCCATCTCTTAAGGAAGTTAAACAAAACTTTCAGATGTACGGGTTTCCTCACAATGCATTGATTCACCATTAAATAAAAGTTATTTTTCACTGCTTAAAAATGCACGTTGGTAAGTTAATGGTAGTCGCCTATGACATTTTAAACATCTTAGGTAGTCGCATAGGATCAAACCCGAATAGTATAGCGGAGGCTTGATGAGATTGAAGTCTGCATCGCTAGGCTATCACGACATTTTTTAATTTTTTTTATGATGTTAATAGAGAAATCTTGTGCGAATACCGATTTTCGTAATGAAATAACCGCAAAACGTTATTTTTTTTTTTTTTACGTTTAGGCAAACGAAAGCCTACGGTTTTAAAATAGTATTCATATTAAGGTATTTATATTTTTTTCCTCTAAAGACGCTTCAAGTTGATATCAGGTAAAATGATGTATGGGAACTTGCCAATATTCTTTGTATTCCACCAGAAGTGAATTTGAAAATGAAAGTAATGCTCAAAATTTTTACACAATATTCTATTACATTATATTCTAATACACTTATTCTTCTAATAATTTTATTTGGTAGGAGCATTTTTTCAATTTTTATATATATATCTGCTTTTTTAAAAAATATAGGTGTACTTTAAAAGATGAAACTTACCTTTAAGATTTAAAAAATAAAATTGCATTTTTATAGTGAGGTAGCAAGTCTGCGTTATTATATATGCATATACGATTAATACACATATTTGAAGCTTAATACTAAATAATATGTATACTGACCTCAGTATACATATTATTATTAAATAATTTGTATATTGAGGCCAGTTTACGTATTATTTAGTAGTAGCATATATGGAGCTTAATACTAATTAAGCTCCATAATATATAAGTAACTAGCTGCACCCTGCATGCGTTGCAATGCTTTTTTAAGTATAGATTTTTTGAGCCAGGAATCCTCGCAGGCGTCCCCAGAACACCCTACCAAAGTTTTCATCACAATCTGATCAATGGTTTCGGAACGCATAGAGGACAAACAAACAAACATTGATTTATATATATACTAGCAACCCACCCTACATCGCACGGTTACTACCGTAGTAGAGAGAGTAGTAGGACGCAGCAGCGTGCTGACCTCACGGCGGCCATTGGTGTGGGTAGCCTCTCGCTGGAGACCATGATTATGTCCATGGTCCAGAGTGAGAGTGTGAGATTTCGCCGCCTCATTCTGTGAGGTAGTGATGGGTGCCAAAGAAGCGGCGGAGAGGGAACGGGAGAGAACAAGTACTCTTCCGTGCCGCAGAAGACGCACCAGGCGCCGGAGAGTGCAAAACGATCTCCGGCCTCCATGAGCGCTTGCCTGAGGACGACAGAAGGGGCTATCTGTCGCCCTAGCAGGCCCGAGACGGTGGCACGACGTGTTCCGCGCGCGCCTCTCTAAACTAGAGAGGATAGAACTATCTGCACCTCATAGTGGGGTCGCCTGGTTTAACAGGCGGTCAAGTCTGCCGGGGTGCACAGGGATTTCCTTCCATCATCATATTTTAACCAATTTACACGAAACATTAACAAAATTATACACCTAGACCTTCCTCATGAAACATTCTGTCTATTGGTGAAAACCGCGTGAAAATCCGTTCAGTAGTTTTTCAGTTTATCTCGAACAGACAGACAGACAGACGCAGAGGGGGACTTTGTTTTATAATATGTAGTGATAGATAAGAAGGCTTCCATAGCTTTTCAGTAAACGTCGTAATATGTAATTGTACACTTATGGTTTAATAAACAAAAACATTTGAAAACATATTAGTGTGAACTAAGTCTTACTTTGAAAAATATATATATCATCATTTCCTCATAACAATAAAAAATGTCTAATATAAAAAAAAACACTAAAACTTTATATCCGGAGGCTGATATCCATTACAATGTAATAAAGGTCGCCAATGAGAACAATTTAAATGAGATGATAGTCGTTCATATTTCCAAAAAAAAAAGGTTTTCCGTGAAATAAAAAAGGAATTATACCTCGAGCATTTCTGGGACGATGTGAACGCAATTTAATAATTCTTTTTAAGGGGTCGGTTCATAACGTGTCGATGGTTATCTTGTTTTAAATGAAAATTACAGAAAGTGTATCTTTTAATTTTCTTTTCTTCTTAAGCATAAACTGCTTTCATTCTTTGTATTTAAAATATTATATTAAATTACATTATATATTATTATAAAATGAATATATGTTTTTAATTTTTATATCTTTATCTCATTGGCGTCCAAATAAAAACAATCAGCACATCATATCCTTCGGCAGTGCAGTCTTTGACATAGTAAGATTTTGATCAGGGTCGATATTATGATAAGAAGTATGTTATAAACATCGAAAGATCCTTAACGATCTGGTCCTTTGTTAAAGCTAAAAAATGTAAGTCTAGCGATATCCAATCCACTATGTTTCTGGGCCAGAATGTTGCAACATCTGGAGAAGATAGAAGCAAGCAATCTGCGAAGCACTTTTCGTTTACCACCTTCTACCATCACTTTCATCCGATAATTTCCATATTTCCATTACGAATCCAAACAATTATTTTAAATTTGCTTAAGGTAAAATTTAATTACTTTCACTGACAGAGATGTATTGAAACAGCTGAACAGACGCGATATTTACATGGGTACAGGTCCGATAGCCTGCCTCCATTATTTAACAAGAAATGTGCAGAGTTCTTATCTCTTCCGCTCAAGTTGATTTTTAGTCAGTCAGTCATAATCTCTACATTCCCTTTTTAAATGTAAAATCGCCAGCGTTATCCCAATATTCAAATGAGGAGAAGCCAACAATATTTCTAATTATCGCCTTATCTCAGTTCTTTTCGTTTTTGCGAAACCGTTTGAAGCGCTTATATGTCGAATTTTATCCCATATCATAGTATAGCTAGTTCCTCAACAACACGGCTTCTGAGCTCATAAATCCACTACCTCTAATTTAGTACAGTAGATTTCTGATATTAGTGAAGCATGCATGCCGTAAGCAAGATCCCTTCCCCCCGGACCTCTGAGGAGATCAGTAGTGTTTTAAGTTGTTCCGTTTTCGTTTAAAAGCAAAAAAATAAATTGAGTAAAATAAGCAAATTAAAT
The DNA here is from genome assembly GCA_963859945.1 of Euplagia quadripunctaria. NCBI lineage: Eukaryota > Metazoa > Arthropoda > Insecta > Lepidoptera > Erebidae > Euplagia > Euplagia quadripunctaria. The sequence goes on along the minus strand of OY982570.1, from coordinate 7,361,030 downwards.
CAGTGACAATACCAGGAGCGCATCAACGTGCAACACGTTATCGCCGGCCCACTTTGCCTTGACTGTCAATACGCTACGCACACAACCACATCGCAACACCTGTGAGTCTACTACTTATTAATGAAACACTCATACTAACGAAGCAAATACAACTATCGCACGCTTTTGAATGAATAGAACGTGTAACAAAGCGAGAGTTCAACTTAAGTCGGACGGAAAGCAGTATAGTTCTATTTCGTCGATTGCCGACCAGTTTACGAGACCCTTTGCACGGGAATCGCTTACAGTATTTTATATCACCTTATAGGAGTATTATATAGTAGGATAAACAACTTGCGGCTTTATTTGTATACCTAGCGTTAATAACTAATAGCCCATACTATTATGTCGCTCAAAAGAACACCGCCGACTAAAGTACAACTGGGGTCTGACACGAACTTAAGCTCAAGTGCTGCGACGGATGACGGCCCTAGCCACATCACCTCTCGTACTCGAATGCGAAAACGCCAACATGATGACGAACTGACATCGTTCATGAATGACATGAAGCAAACTATGGATACTTTTAAACAACAACAAGACGACAAGTATAATGCTTTGCTATGTTCACTACAAGAAATAAAAAATCAAAATACTGAAATCAAAGCATCTATGGACTTTATATCAAAGCAATACGACGATATGGAAAAAAAACTGTCCAAGATGGAAACGGAAAGAAAATCGTTCATCGCGCATATACAAGTGTTGGAGTCTAAAATTGAACATCTTGAGAGATCGCATAGATTGTCTAGCCTAGAAATTAAAAATATACCCCCAAATAAAAGTGAAACGAAAAAGGAGCTTTTAAATATAGTAAATAGCATCGGACAAGCCTTTGACATAAACATACAAGAATCGGCAATCAAAGATGTTTTTCGCGTACACACTAAAAAAGAAGAAAACAAGCCTATTATCGTTGACTTCACCTCAGCCATTATGAAGGAGAATGTCATGTCCCTATGTAAGAAATACAATAGAGAACACAAAGAAAAATTTAACTCGGCTACAATAAAGCTCCCAGGACCGCAAGTGCCTATTTTCATATCAGAAAACTTGTCAGCTAAAACAAAAAATCTGTTTTTTCAAGCCAGAGAACTGGCCAAACAACTGGAGTACAGTTTTTGTTGGGTAACTAACGGCAAGATATATTTGCGTAAACAAGTTGGGGCTCCTCAGATCCGAATTAATACAGAGACGGACTTACACAAAATAAAGGACAAAAAAGAAAGTGCATCGGACTGACTAGATTCTGAAATGTTATATCAATTATTTTTCTTTGTTTTTATAATGAACTGCATGAAAATCATTTATAATTCTTATTTACTTTTAAGTTATTTAAAAGATCATTTTAACTATATAAAGTTTACACACACACTCATAAGACATAGCCACCTACCTCAAACTACCCACACACTAATCCACAACCACCACACGATATACATAATATTATTATCTTATAAAGTTCTTAAAATCTCACTAACTCGCATTATCATACATTTATATCTAGTACACATACTTTTATTACCATTTAATTTGAAGTACATTCTTATTACAAATGAATACTTTCTGATGCCACTCTTAATAATTTCATATTATAGACACTTGTTTTACGAGCCGTGTAAATACAATGTAATACCATCAGTAGGTCTCACACCCGTTTTTTACAAACGCATTCAATTATGTCTTCACTAAAAGATATATCCTCAGACATTGACACATTCACAGTGTCTAAATCAATGGTTTGCCATCCTGAAAACCTAAATATACACATCTGCAAATCCAAACAACGTACAACTATTTTACATTTAAATATCCGAAGTATTAATTGTAACTTTGATGCCCTTTCTGTATTGCTGTCACGAATAAGTATTGAACTCCACATATTAGTTCTCACTGAATGTTGGTTAAGCAAAACACATAAGGTGCCTGAAATACAGGGATATACTTCTTACCGATCTAGTTTCTTAAATCAAAACGATGGTGTAGTCGTCTATGTGCGTTCGAATATTCGCCACAGTGTCAAGGAACCCCGATTTCAGGATGGAAATTGTCTGGTAATTGAGTGCGGTCTCGAATTAGCAGTTGTTACTATTTATCGCTCTCCTTCCTACAGAACGATTGACAAATTTACAGAAAGTCTAGATCAAATTCTAACATCTTTATCCTCGATTAAAACGGTGGCGTTAATAGGGGACCTAAATATTAATATATCACCAAATAAAAATGACCCACTATCTGACAAATACTTAGAATTAACAGCATCTCATGGTCTTCTCCCTGGTCACCTCTTACCCACGCGAAAGGACAGCTGTCTCGATCATGTTATGTTGCGTTCTGATAAAAAATCAACCACTTTTGTTCTAGATTCTTATATAACCGACCATGCACCTGTTGTTTTTTCTACATATCCCCAATTATTATATCGCAATGACGCAAGAACTTATACCCGCATTAATTACCCTAAGCTAGTTACGGAATTATCACAGTTAGACTATACTTCAGTTTATTCTACTACAGACGCGAACCTTTCCACACAAATGTTAATTAATTTAATTTCTAATGCAGTTCACAATAACTCAAGAGTAGTAATAACTTCTAACCGGAAAAGATGTATCAAGCCCTGGATTACACCGGGCTTGCTTAGATGTATACGTCACCGTGATCGTCTTCATATAAAATCAAAATTGTCCCCCACCAACATGATTTTACAAACATCATATTCTAGATATCGCAATTTCTGCAATAATTTACTAAAAAAACTTAAAACGCAACATGAGAAAGCCGAATTAATTAAAAATAAAAACAACCCTAAGGGTATGTGGCAAACGATAAAAAAGATCACTAGTATGAAACGACCTGCCCAACCACCACTCGAGTTACTAAATATATGCGAAAATCAGCAACTGTCTTTGAATCGGATAAATAATTTTTTTGCTAATATTGGCGGTGAACTAGCCCAGAAAATACAACAAACACACTTTACTCCGCCCCCGTATTATAACCTACAGCGGAATCCCTTAGGTAATTCCATGGGTTTGTTACATACAGATGAATCCGAAATTGAAGCGATTATTGTCGGCATGCGTAACGATTCAGCTGTTGGTATTGACAATATACCTACCGCTGTAATTAAATCTGCAAGACACATTCTCATTCCCCATATAACCCATGTGTGTAACCTATGTTTAAAAACTGGCATCTTTCCGGATGTTTTAAAGAGAGCCCTGATAAGTCCAATTTTCAAGAGCGGGGAGAAAGACGGTATCACTAATTATAGGCCAATATCTGTTCTCACTACCATTTCGAAAATATTAGAAAAGATCCTTAATAAAAGACTAATAAATTATCTAGAAACCAACCATCTTATCGCAGAAACACAGTTTGGCTTTAGACACGGTAAGTCAACTGAAGATGCTATAGTTGAACTCAAAGAAACTATAGTAAGGCAGCTGGACAGGAGTTCTAAGGTTATTGGTATATTTTTGGACCTTTCTAAAGCCTTTGATACCGTCTCCATCCCCAGGTTACTCTGTAAAATGGAATTTATGGGAATCAGAGGAAGTGTGCTGGATATCTTTAAAAGTTATTTGTCTCGTCGCACCCAACATGTGAAAATAGGCACCCACACAAATATGAGTGACTCTGCCAGCCCTAATTTTGGTGTTCCACAAGGTAGTGTACTAGGACCTACGCTCTTCCTTATTTATATCAACGATCTGTGTACCAAAGCTATCCCTAATTGCAAAATAGTTGCTTATGCAGATGATACAGCACTGTTGATAAACGGGAAGAGCTGGGATCAGACACGTCTGTACGCTGAGGACGCTCTAAGAGAAGTCATGAACTTTTTGAATTCCAATTTACTAACACTCAATGTTGCGAAAACCAAGTACATATGTTTTTCTCAGCGGCAAAACACACTTCTTGACACAATTCACCTTAAGGCTCATTCATGTCATCCTGAATCTAAAACATGTTGCTGTGGTGGCATTGAGCGCACCTTAGAAATTAAATACCTCGGAGTCACTATAGATAGTGCACTACGTTGGCAATCACATATTAATAACACCATAAATCGTGTTAGGAAACTGATGCCAATATTTCGAAAATTGAGAAACTCTGCTGATCCCGAGACACTCAAAATGGTGTACTACGCCTTGGCACAATCAATTATATCGTATGCTATTCTGGCTTGGGGAGGTTCGGGTACAACCTGTATGATTAGACTTGAGCGTGCACAAAGGGCAGTTTTAAAAGTTCTGTCAAATAAACCTCGGTGGTATAACACAGCTGCCTTGTATCGGGAATGCGGTGTCCTAACAGTTAGACAATTATTTATCTTACAGGTGGTAATGAGAAGGCACACAAATATCTCCTGTACCCCTACAGGTTCGGGCCGTAAGAATGCCACATTATGCTTCACTGAACCCCATAAAACAGCTTTAGCAAGGAGACAATACTATATTATAAGCACACGGATTTATAACAGAGTGAACAATAGATTAAACATCTCCATACTAAACTACAGTCAAGCTAAAACTCAAACCAAACAGTGGCTTCTACAATTACAATACACAGAAACAGAAGCATTAATCAACTAAAAAGAAAAATATAAATGTAAAGAAATAGCACGAACACACACATACGCGCACACACACACACACACACACACACACACACACACACACACACACACGCACGCACGCGCACACACACACACACATACACCCACGCACATACGCATACACACACTTACTTTACTTATTTACTATTTACCTTTTTTATGTTTTTGGTTTTGTCTTAATTCCTAAAGTTCTAAGGCAATCACTACCTCTGCTACTTCTTTGTGGAAAATCTCAACTAAGTACATAATATCGTACCAAGTATGGAAGGCGCAGATAGCTGTCATACAGTTAATACTAGTACAGCTGTCAACGTTTAACATATGAAACACAGTGTTATATTGAGTAAAATTGAACTTTCTTCAATAATTGTTAGTAGTATTAGTGATATGTAAGTAAAACTTGTATTTTTGAACCAAAAAAAAAAAAAAAAAAAAAAAAAAAAAAGATGTTTATATATTTTTATTATTATTTCTTACTAGCAGCGCCCCGCGGTTTCACCCGCGTAAGTCTAAAAAGTAGCCTATGCGTTAATCCAGGTCCCCAGCTATCTACATACCAATTTTCATTGCAATTGGTTTAGTGGTTTTTAAGTGAAAGAGTAACAAACATCCATCCATCCATCCAAACTTTCACATTTATAATATTAAAAAATATTAAAACCATTTTTGTGAAGTATTTTTACTAAATAATATGCATTAAAGTTAAAATTGTGTACTTATTGAATTTTTTTATCAGAAATATTTTAGTGGAGCATGAGCATGTTCTTTTCTAAGCACGTCGCCTAATTTGTCTAGTGATAATGTTTAAGCAGAGACGTTTCGCTTTTGACTCTAACAAAAATCGACATTTTATAGATTTTCTATATTTTTAACATTAAAACCGGGACATTTCTTTGTGTCACGTAACGTCACGCTCCCTTAAAATTCTATCAACAACTTCAAAATTGTAACAAGGAAAAAATTGGTTTTAAAAAACGTTTTTCTAATTGTACCCGTCGTTTTTTTACGCATAGATAAAATATAGATAGTATGTGTATGTGTTACATAGTAGAATAGACAGTAGTAAGTACGTACTACTGTCTATTCGACGATCGACGAAAACATTTTATTTGTATCATACATAATGTAGAGCCGACGAGTACTTGACTTTGCTTAAAAAAATTGGGTGAAAATTTTCTTTCTAATCAACAGATTATGAATTTTCATGTCGATTTCAATGGTTTTAGTTTTTATTTTTGTGAATACATTTCCAGAAAAATCTATACATTCCATCAACATCCTTGGCGTGCTCATAGTTTAGAAATATTACCTTCATCGTTCAATTTTCGGGTTCAATTTGTCACGAACTTTCCTAAACTGTTAAGAGTTTTACACTTATTATTATTTTTATTTACTTAAAATATTAACACAGCTTTCTGAAAAAGCCTCTATAATAATTATAGTTTCCTAATAAAGTTTTTTACACACCGTTAGGTATTAGCGTAACCTCTTCGACTAAGCAAATAATGTACTAAAAGTAAGGAATAAGTTTACTACAATAATACAACATAAGTTTCAAGTTTTGATCGAAACTCCGACAACTTCTTGTACTGCAATCAGATCAATGAAAATTCAGCGTTTGCATATATTGTCTTCTGTCGACTTTCTAAATACCCACTGTCATTCAAAAATAAAGGTTTAATTTTTCCATGGAAATCATTTATGCCAAACGAACTTACTATTATTTTACAAACTAGGACAAGATAGAACAGGTAATTTCCGGAAACACATCGCTTCAAAGTGGGTCATGTCCCTATGTACCGAGAGGTCCTTATCTAGTAATTCCTGTATGTACGGAAGCTCAAGACTTTAAAGGCACATGTATATTTATATTATTACTCAATTCTCAATAAAAGCAATACTCTGCCAATCTTTTACAATTTTCAGCAATTAATGTAGGCTTTTATATAGACATTTGTTTGTAAAGTTGTTCAATATGAACATGTTTTATATTTTTCATTTTAGAAGAAAAACGCGTTTTTGCAGCCATGCAGCAAATACAGAAATTTAAGATAACACACAACAATAACAGATCTTAAATTTCTGTATTTGCTTGTTCTGTAATAATAAACTTACATCCAGAAAATAATTTTAATTTAAAAAATATCATTAAGTCTCTCGTGTCTATCAAATTTAGTTCAGTCAAGTAATACCTATTTTAAAAAATCAGCGTTTTTTCATTCACCGAATTTTAAATCAATTAAAATCCAAGATTTCAAACATAAGTACGACTTAGTAGTAAACATGTGAGATCCTAGTGGGTTTCACGTGTTTAGAACTGAGTATATGTATTTCAATTTACTTTTTAGATGGCAATTTATCAAATAAAAAAATAAGGATGTTGTTTTATTACCGAGTGAAAACGTAACCATCAAATTATTATATCTCTAGCAAATATTATTACGTCCGTAATTTCATGAGGGACAGAGGTTATGTCGTTTTTACGTCCATATTTTATGGTCGAACGGTTAATGTAGATCTAGTTTCATGACGCTACATATGGATTAAAATGTTTTAATGTTCAGTTTATTACGAATGTTCTTGAACCATTTATAGCCACAATCTTAGCCACTGTTGACAAGATCTATGTTGCTTTATACAAAGTCTTACACAATGGAAGTTCACCAAAAATGCTTGTGAAACGTCCAAAGTTTTGATTTTTGATATACTCGTATATGTGGTCACAATGCAAGAACCTTTTACCTTCCTTTCTTATCTACCTTTCCCTTCCAATATACTTGCCGCTCGTTACGTGAGTAGAACCTGATTACAGTTGGTAAAATGTGGGTGTTTAATATAAACACATGCATACAGTCACGCCTGTATTCCCGAAGGAGTAGCCACTGCTTACTCCTTCTTGTATACAGGTGTGAGTGTATGAACATATACATATGTTTAGTATCTTATTTATTACTGTGGGATATTAATATTTCAATTTTATTATTGTAAAAGGATGTCATCTTCCTTTTCAGCTGTCAGTGCAGGAACCGTTATAAAGGACTTAAGGTTGAAGAAAATAATTAATAAAAAACCTCTGACTCTGATCCTACTTTCCGTATCACTTTCTCGACTTACACTTCAATCCTTGTGTTACTTATTTTCTTACTTTGAGCTATAGATAAAGGTTAACGAACTTAAGGGAGTAGCAAAAATGTTTTTACGGACAGTAGTAACTGAAAAGAAAAGAATTATTAAGTAGGGAAAATTAGTGGCTCATGGCGAGAAGCATTTTAGTTGTAGCTGCAAGAAGAAAACGAAAGGATTGCCACATAGTCCTAAAGCAAGACCAGTAGGCCTACTTTGGAAGTAAATATGTTTATTATTTGTAAATCTTGCTTGAACGTTTCACTAAAAAAATATATTAAAACGACACAAATGCGTCAATGGGTTACTGATAATAAAGAAAAACAATTAAAAAAAACTGCAAAACTATATTCATTTATATATAAAACGTCTGAATTATAAGACGATAGTAGGTATGCCAAGCTATATTTATGCTATACATTAGCAATAAAGATCTAACAAATATACGCAATAACACATAACAAATAAACTTCCAGCTTCTATTTCATACATTCCCGGCTAACATTACCATAGAACAAGGAACTCGTAAAATAAAACTTTCAAGACCACATAAACCTATAAGTCCTGGGTGCGAAGATTTACGAGCTCAAATGTGGACCCTCTACTTACACTAAGTGATGCCAAATTTACTGATGGTGAATATTCATATATTAAGTCTATTTGGCATGTTAAGATAAAATAAATACTTTCCAACAATTTTTAGTATATTTATATATACTAAAAATTGTATGTGAATCCGTAAAAATATTTTATTTTTAGGCGAAATTACTGTGTTCGTGGCATGTTTGCTATATATTTGTATGTGACCTGCAACGACGAAACATATTACCTTACATCAGCACTGCCCGTCTTGTGCATGCGTGCTTCTTCATGGTTATCCCTACCTTCATAAACGGTTTTTTCCCGTATCTTCGCAGCAACTTCATTGTCATCAATAATTTAATGGATTACGGTTAAATTCAATTACTCGATGATCACTAGTACTGTTAAATATGTTCACCAATTTGTTTTGTTTGTTCACTAGTATTATACATATTTATATTGTTACAAAATACCATGCCATTGAGAAATAAATGTAACTGAAATTTCGTCACAAAGACAGGTGACAACATTGCATTAGAAGCGTGAATCGTCCGATCATAAATTTCGGATGTCCGTAACTTATTTGTTATCCTCATTCTACTACTCTTCATTTAGAAAGATGCAACACAATCAATTTTATACCTTAATACGTTGTACGAAAGACTATACACGTTAAATATAAATTAAAGGTTCCAGTTTTCAGGGCACGATGCTGGAGCCATTTTTCTTCATCCCTCCCTTCAATATGTTGCGAAGCCCGTGAAATACGCCATATATCTCTTTATGTAAATCATTATGCAAATCAGGATGGCAAACGTATGTATGTAGCTGGACATATATTTTGAATTAAATCTGAGCTGTAATTTTTTCACCTTAATTGAATTTCGTTTAAAGATTTTGTCAGGTATTCGTATCTAGGTAGATCTGTGTAGAAAATAGTTGTGATCTTCAACACAAAGGATTAGTGTTCCAGCTAGGTGGCCGACGTAACCATTTCTGTAACGACCTTCTGGAACGTCAGGGGTCCCGGGTTCGAGTGCCACTCAATGCAAATATTTGTGTGTGTGAATGCGTGGATATGTATAATATTAATATTTTTAAATACACATTTTTTATTCTTTTTTCTGGCACTCTGCGACCCAGTAATTATTTGAAACTTGTAAAAGATATCATTGCAAGGTTTTTTAAATTATTTGTGTGGGGAACCACCTTGTACAAAATTGATACCAGGAGTATAGTTTACACAACCAATAATTCGTCTCGATTTACCTGCGCAGTAGATTAATGTCAGTAACTTGGGAAACTTCGATCTAGTAATGACAAAGTAGAGTACACCCTAAAATCTTGCGCGGTTATTGAATGAATATATCGATTTTGCGGCAAAATCGCGGCAAGCCGTACGCCATCTTGTTCATCAGTTTATAGCGTATATTGCATATGAAGCGCACGTAACTTTCCATTCTTAATTACACTTCGTGCTATATAAAAGTGGTTATTATAAAGTCGTATTATAACTTTGTTAAAAAGAGGACGACCGTCAAACAGTCAAGCTCAGGAAATAATTTCCAATTTTCACCGACTTATAGAAAAGTAAGCAATAAAAGCCAAGAATAAAGATTTTAATTAACTTTTAACCAATTTTAATCGAACATTAGAAGCTACCGGTATTTCTACAAATACAATTTTTAAGAATTTCTAAAAGCGCGAATCATCAGCAGGTGCTTCAAAAGGTGCAGGCCCTGCGTTCAGTACGCCCAAAAAAGAAAATTCACCGCTTAGAAGGATAATTTTGATGATTAAAAAAAATCAACGAAAAGTACATGACTTTAGTTGAAAAACAAGCGGTTACGGTACCGTAACCTCTTGTCAAATCACTCCTAAAAAAATCAAAGGAGGACACAAATTTCAGTGGCAGCAGAGAAACTTCTAGGAGAATTATGCAGGAGTTAGGTTTCAAATTCAGAAGAGTGGAAACGAATACGAAATTACTAAGTGAAAAAAAGAAGCGAGATTACTAAGAATGAAATATATTAGAGAAGTAAATAGATACGGAGAAGAAGATATAGATGAATCGTACGTGCACACAACACAACGGAACGTGGCTGGTTTGACAAAAAAGGCAAGGGATTAAAGAAGTCTACATCAAAGGGTCAAAGACTGATTGTTGTTAATGCCGGTGGAGCAAATGGTTTTATACCAGGCACTTTATTACTTCACAAATCTTCGCAAACAACCGGAGACTACCCTAATGAAATGAACAAAGAACATTTCAAAATATGGATTACTACCCAAGTCATTCCTAATTTTTATTTTTAAGCCACTACCAAGTTCTATTTTTAAGTACCTAATGTATAAAGCTATAATAATAATTTAATAGAAAAAGACCCCAAGCTCCAATTCTATTAAAAGGCAGATGCAAGAATCGCTATCAAATAAAAATATAGATTTTAATACAAAATTAGTGAAACCAGAATTATCATCACTACATATTATAAAACAAAGTCCGCCGCCGGGTCTGTCTGTTTGTCTGTTCGCGATAAACTAAAAAACTACTGAACGGATTTTCATGGGGTTTTCACCAATAGAAAGAGTGATTCATGAGGAAGGTTTAGGTGTATAATTCTTTTTCTTCTTCTTCTTGACGATGATTGTTGAAGACGTCGGAAATCAATATAATATGCTCTGCTACCCGTGCAAAGCTGGGGCGGGTTGCTAATACAAAATAATTAAACGGTAGAAGCACGAAAAGAAACGAAAGCAATATATTCAACATTCCTCAGACATCGTCATAGAAGATTTCCACCTGATTACCATCCTGATTTTAACACAAAATCAAATATTTGGGTAAAACTCAAGTGTCATGTCAGCAAGTTCAACGTCAGTATGAATTATACCGAAGTGAGACGGCTTTTAGTTGAATGTTTTTTTATATGTCACTCCAGAAGGTTAGCACAAAGTTGTCGATCATCCCATAAAATCTAAAAACGAATTTTTAACAAGAGAAGAAGCACTTGACTGACTATTGGACGAATATATTATTAATATCAATGAGTCATCATCGTCAAGCGATTCAAATGAAAGCAGTACGGACGACAGTGAACTGAAAGGTGTTCATCCTTTAGATTGTTCAAGATAACAACACTGGTCCAAAAAAGTACCGTCCATTACAGTGTACGAATCATGTTAGCGGGACACAGCTAAAAATATATAGCAAGCAATACTCTGCCATTTGCGCTCGTGAATAAGTTCAAGATCGATTATTTACACGTTCGGCTACCGGTCAGAACTTTTCTACGCAAACGATGACTGACCCTGTTATCATTGAAAAAAAAACATTTCAACAGATGTAATATCTCTTTATTTTCAATAAATAAAATTAAAAGAATAAATATTATTCTCAAACCAAGGAATGGTTATAACACTTATCTGACATTAACTGGTCTACTTTACAAACTCAATCATGATTGGAAACATCCTGATAGTGCAACTTAAAATCAGTTTGATAGAGTTGACTGAAAATTTTAACTGTCTAAATGTCTCTTGAAATTTTCACTAGCGTTTTTGACACCCTTGACGTTGTAATATTCAATTTTTTTTTTTTTTTTATTGGAACAAAAAAAGGTTATATGTTAAAGTCTAAACTATATGACATTAAATATATGAGGTAGTAAACACATAACCCATACCATTGTTCGCAGATTAACAAAAAACAAATTAATTTGTATAAAGAAGAAACAGGTCAGAACATTTTTACAAATGTGCGAGAGCGCAGATATTTAAATATAAATTATAAAAGTACATGTAGATGCAATTGTACAAGTAGGGAACAATATATTCAAGACATCATATCTAAACAAAACCAGGATAGCCTATTTTGTTGGCAAAGCGGATTATAGTTTAATGGCATAACTTTTGAATAAAATTGGTTATTATTAGATAAAGCAATGTTATGTTTTAATGTTTTTCAAATTTCAGAAGGTGGCTTCTAAGGAAGGTATTTAAATACAACCTATCCAACAAAAAATATATAATTGAAACCAGTTCACAATAAATGAAAATATCACGTAACATACACACTAAAAAATTTAGAAAAAACGAAGAACTCCTTTTTTGAAGTCAGTTAAAAATATTGCGAAATAAACCATTAAGGATGAATACGCCAGCAGCATCGTATTGGGTGCCACGCTCATTCACTTTGTGACTATCTAGATCCGAACCTACCATTGAGGTTAAATGGTAAGGTAACTTTGGAGAAGATCCATTTGTTAAATTACACCAGTGATAAGAGGGTTTCTATACTAAAATGTATTATTTATAGGGTTAGTGAGATACAAAAGTATTCAATTGCGTAAAGTGTATTAAAAAATATACTAGGTTACCCATAGTGTTGAACTCTAAATAATATGTGGTCATCTTCGAAAAGCTTTGAACACTTCGTCTAGGTATAATGTTCTAATTCAATGCAATATGCCTCTCCAATAGATGTGGCATGTCCCGCACACAAAGATGTTTCCTTCATCGTTTAACATCATCAATAGAAATTCTATAAATAACACGATTAATAAATTGTAAACATCCCAGTATTCATATAGGTACGATGATACGAGGGCTACACTGAAAATTTCGGGAATCAACGAAGTGACACAACATTACTATTTAAAAATGTATTTATTGCTTTTCGAAGTATTCTCCGCGAAATTTGACACATTTTCCATACGATGGAACCAATCATTGAGGCAACCATTCCATTCGGAAGTTGGGGTCTCCAAAATGGCCGTTTTGTAGGCGTCCACAGCTTCTTCAGGTGATGAAAATCTCTGACCACGCAATTTATTCTTTATTTTAGGGAAAGTATAGAAATCATTAGGGCTTAGGTCGGGACTGTACGGCGGATGGTCTAATAATTCTATGTTTTCTTGCTCTAAAAACTCTTTTGTTCTGTGCGCGGTGTAAGAACTCGCATTGTCGTGACGGAGGATGATGCGGCGGTTGCAGTTCTCTTTACGGAGTTCGGAAATGACCTGTGGCAAACAAATGCTAGCATACCATTCTGCATTAATCGTTCTTTGTCCCTCAAGAGGAATAGTCGCAACATGGCCGGTTTTGGAGACAAACGTGGCCATCATTTTTTTTTGCAACACTCCGTGAACGAACAATTTTAGTTGGCTTTGACTCATTTTCGAACACCCAAACTCGTGCCTGTTTTTTTGTTTCGGGTTCGTACGCGTATATCCAGGATTCGTCACCTGATACAATGTTGTATACAGCATTTGAGGATCCTGCGTGGAATCTTTCGAGAGTTCTGACGCACCAAGTAACGTGAGCCGCTTTTTGCTCTTCACAGAGCAAATGCGGTATCCATCGGGAAAACAACTTTTTTACACCTAATTGTTCATGCAAGATTATTATAGTATTTGACTCATGACAATGTCTAAATTTGCCTGAATTTCGCGGTACATGTCGATCTTCCTCAATCAGCTTACGCACAGCATCAACGTTTTCTTGGGTGACTGCAGTTTTTGGACGACCTTGACGGGGATCATCAATAAGCTTGACACGTCCACGTTGAAATTCAGCAAACCAGCGATAAATTGTGGTTTTGGATGGGGCTTCATCACCAAATGCAGAAAGCATCCGGTCAACACACTGTTTTTGTGTTAAACCGCTTCGAAAGTCATAATAAATCATCGCCCTTGAATTTTCTCGAGTCAATTCCATTTTCTCAACGACTAAACACTAAAAATTTGAGAAGATCTTGTGAGAAGACCGAGAATCTTTTTTTAAATAAATAAAATGTATTCGATTTTTAAAACCAAGGAGTTTTCAATTAAAAAGATTTTAATATGATAGGAATAGTGGAAATATTCCATTCCCGATACTTTTAGTGCAGCCTATGTCCTTTAAATCGGCATTGTGTTGTGGAACAAAACACCCCAAACTTGTTTGTGGGTATTAATTTATAACATCTTAATATTAAAAAATACTTCGGTTTTATAAACTGGGTTATTTCAAAGTTCCATAATCCTCTATACATCCTTTTGAATATGTTAAAGAGTCTCTCATGATCTCTGCTTAGAAAATCAATTATCATTCTCTAACCACACTAGTTAGTGTCTGATTCTATATGACCCTAATTTAGTTTAATGGCCATTAATGGGTCAGATTTTGGGTTTAGCGAATACAATTTCTGTGTAAATTTGCAATTGTAATTTCATTTTGTTTTGCTGCTGGCTTTGACCGATTAACTTTTAAACGAGTTAAGCAGCAAGTTTTATCCAAGCAAGAATTGTATTACGTTCTTTGTAAAATAAGAAAAACAGTTGTTCTGTATTTCAGAATTGTCTTCCAGTTAGTAAACAGCAAACAAATCAGGAATAAAATGTGGTGAAACTTGAACGTTTTATGGAGGTTACTAGACCAATGAACCCTTTCAACCACACTACTTTCTCTTCCAAAAATTTTGCCCCAACTCTGGGGTACGTAATTTATTTTGGGAGGCCAAAAACATCAACTAAAATCCGGTATAATCCTCACTAAGGTTAAAACAAAAAACCTTCACTGAAAATTTTGTGTGGGCAAAATATTTTATTTTATAGCCGCAATTAACTTAATCCGCAGATAACGCTTTTACTTTTACAAAAAGGTCATTAGAAATTACCAAGTTTGTTTCATGAGCTGTTTTTGACCTAGGATTTCTAGGGATTATGTTACTCTTGTAAAGGAAGTATGTGATACTTTTGTTCTATTAGACGTTACGGCTGTAGTTTTATATACAGACCTGCTGATTAACACTTTAATATTACGCTAGTCTAAACATATTTAAAATGGTATATTAAAATATGTAAATTTGATTTGAACAAAAAAGTTACAAGATCCTTGTTTTTTTTTACACAGTGATCGTTTTAGGATTTGTTAGTATGCTGTATGGTTAGCATGTATTTACCTTCTCGTCTTTTTTATTTTCAAGTAATCGTGGAAATAATGCAGATGTCATGGAATTACGAATTCGTGGATGGGTCGTGTAAAACGCACCATGCGTTCACTTACGATGTATCGTTAGTAAACGCATGGTGCGTTTTACATTCTTGCTCCTTGTCCTAGATCACATCCATTCTAAATAATTTAGCCAAAACAATGTGGGAAACCGGCCACAAAAGTTAACGGATTAATGATAGATGATATATGTATGAATACTTTCATTAATTCAATATATTATGAAAAGTATAAAATTATATTGAATGGTTTCAATTGAATTACATATTTATTTTTATAAAGTGATAATTTTGGCGATTAGGACTTAAAAATACATATTTCTTTTGCCAAAACTAATCGCTTAACAAAGATTATTTATTAGAATAGTATCTGAATGAACTATATTATAAAAAAGGCCAAGTGCGAGTCAGACTCCAACACGAAGGGTTCCGTACCATCGTCGAACAAAATATTAAGATCGAGCAAAAAAAACACGTTTTTAGTAGGGGAGCCCTTTAACTTTTTAATTTATTTTTTATAATATATATATATATATTATTATTTGTTACAGCAGCAACAGAAATATATATTCTGTGAAAATTTCAACTGTCTACCTATTACAGGTTATGAGAGATAGCTCGCTGACAGATAGACGGATGGATGGACAGCGGAAGCTTAGTAATAGAGCCCCGTTGGTTACCCTTCGCGTACGGAACCCTAAAAATTACAAATATAACGTAAATAACTCTTCTAAGAGATTTAATACTCTTTGTGAAGATAGACATCTAGTCTGATCATACTTTTCAACTATTCAATGATGGGACATAGTGAGTAGAATGGAATTGATTTAAAAGCACGCGGTATTTAACGCCGAAAGCCCGAGGCTACAAATATTCCCTCCCGTTCTAATGGCCCCAGTCACCTTTAATTAAGTGCTTGTGTGTGGATGTTAGAGAAATTGAAATACGACTCAATGTCTAAAGAAAAACAAAAGGAGATTATACATAATTTGTTCTGGTAATTCTGTAACAAAATAGACGTTATACTTGTTAAAGGCACTCTTATACATTCATTAATTTAACAGGGAAGTAATGCATTCTTTATAATATATTTTCTAAAAGCCAGGTTACCAGATAATTGCCATATTTATCATTTATATAAACAGCTATTGCGACCCTGAGGAAAATTAATTAGTGTTTGTCAAAGAATAACTTTTAATTAATGCGTACACTTTCCTAATCTAATTTGGTAAAGACTGTAAATAACATTCATAAAGATAGATTAGATAAGATTAATAAAAAGTTGTTCTATAGAATGTTAATACTGATAATCTGGAACCTTTAAAATTAGAATGAATAGGTTTCTCTTGGATAGGCTGTACCATCTTCGTCTTCATCATCACTTTTCATCAGGTGAATTGGAAGACAATTATCTCTTTCATTACCCAAATAAAACTTAAGTTATTTCAATTGAAACTATTAATTAGAAAAATTACAACACAGGTTGATATAAGTTCTGAATTTGAACTTATTTTTAATCTATATATGGATGCCATAAATATTTTATTTGCTGATCGACTTAGTTTCATATGATATTAAGCAGTGATTCAAGTGGTTTCAGGTTCGATACCTACCCAGAAGGTACAATAGCATATAATTATGTGAATAATGTTACTAGTCAAAAAAGGATAATTTTACTGTACATAGGTCGTCGTCGTCGTAGAAAAACGACGGATTTGATTTTTAGTAACTTTACAGGAGAACACTAGTTTTCAAATGATGTTTTAATAATAATATGTGTAATAATATTTTGAAAACGGCTGTTTCTGTTAATGAAATCGGAAAAGTTACTGTGTATATGAGCTTTGAAAAATGTTTTCTTTTATGATAAAGTATAATGTTTTCAGTATGTCATAAACAAAAATCGTAAAAAAATCAAACCCGCCGTTTTTCTACGACTGCGACGAGATATACTCACGCCTATTTCCGTGAAGTGGTAGGCAGAGGCATATTAACACCCACATTTTGCCAACGATATCTTGGTCCCACTTACCACCGGACACGTATAACGCATATAAAAAGATATCTTATGTAAAAATCAAAGTTTGTTCGCATTTTATGAAATTTTGCATACCTACACTAAGGCTCTAACCCCCTTTTTTTTCTTTGACTACTCCCACCTTTCCCCTACTTCCCTTAAAGGCCGGCAACGCAATTGTCACTCTTGAAATGCAAGCGCCCATGGGCGGCGGTAGTCACATACTATATCAGGTGACTCGTCTGCTCGTTAGACCCTATCTCAAAAAAAAAGGAAATTGTGTTCGGACGTGAAGCTTTAGAGTGGGTTTCAAAGAATCAAATCTACATGAATATTATACGGCTGAAAGTTAGGTTCTTTAGAGCCCGCGAGGTATGTACCCTGTCAGTGACACAAGATGTTGAATTAATACACATCAATCAGGAGGTACTTATGCACGTACGCAAGTGCGGTGTATTTGTTTAACTGAATATACTAAGTAATAATTTTGAGGTAAGCATTGCGTTGTTACTTTGTACCTTAAAACATTTTATTACTGTCTTTTTGGAGCTGCTTTAACCACGTAATGACTGCGTTTGAATTCGGGACCATTGTTGCGGTTTAGAGGAAAAAGCACTGTTACTGTACCACAAAGGACAATTTACTTTGTTTAAAATTGTATTGTGTATGCTTGTTTGCACATTTTTGAGTAAAATGTGGTTACATGCTTTTAAGTCCATAATTTTTTTTGTTAATTATACTTTTACTGGCTAGATTTTATAGTGAGATGTATAGTGTAGTTTCTTAATCAGATTAGAAATACTTGTCGGATACCAAAGTTATTTAAAATATGTTTTGGTCCAATCAGCAACAGAAGGCGTGTGTAGATATACTGTAAGTACCCATACTAACTTTCAAACTTTCGCGTATTATACCCAAATGGGTATTTTACTTTTAATTAATATGTCACAATAAAATTATTTTAATATATTAATTAAAAAGTAAAATTTGTTCGTTTATATGTGTACGGTCCGTTCACCAGGGTTTTAGGTTTTAGGATAAATCAGTAAACTCAGGAATAAATTTAACTGACTATATTGATAGATAAAAATTATATTAATGATAATGATATAGGGATATAGGTGAGTCGTGACACGCCAATTGATAGTCGAATATGAACGCGAACTAATTTTAACTATGATTAAAGCAATGAATAAAGTAAGTTGCTGACACGGCTCAAAGTATAACTGCATGGTACGAGAAACGTATAACGTGGCTCGTACAATATGTAAGGGTAATCCCAAGCACTACTGAACTGATTCAAAATTACCTATAAGTACGTATATTTTTAATTATATTTACATTATATATTGAATATTTCCTGTAAATACAAGGTGCTACAGAAAGCTTGATCACATTTTAAATTCTTATAGTAGACCCGGTGTAGGTAGAAAAGTGCTAAAAGTTTTAGGAAATTCCCTGATATTTAATCCAAAAAATCTCATTTTAAAACTGACAAACTGCAGTTAAAAATGTAATAATACAGATAATAATTCGTAAGAGAAAGAAGGAATCAATGAAACCATATGCATTTAATACCAAAGATGCTGTTGTGTCCTAGAATGTCCGCAAAAAAACACAATCATTGATACTGACATGAAAATTCATAATAAAATATTTATAAGTATACTCCTAGTCTAAGAAAGTATTTCCTAAAACAAAATATTAAAAAAAAACAACATTCATGACATTTGATATTTAAATTACTTAACAAATAATAGATGCTAGTATTAATAACTTGTGACCCAAAGCTTTCTTCGAGAAAATCATTTTCTTGCAAAGGATGTTTGGGGATCCGTTTGGAATTACAGATTATACAGAGGATCGGTTAGGAATTAAGTAATAATAATAATTACCGGTGAATCCGGTTTTGAGGGACAGACCGGAATAAATACTCTAGTCTAGAAATAATTAACAACGTAAACTACTGTAAATCATCAATAAAACAAAGCAGTACAATACCTGAATTATTAAGTCTCTATTTCTACACAAAACTAAATATACATGTAAATTTAAAAGAATGAAATATAATATACACTGAATAGACTGACTATCGTAGTACTAAAATGTATGTTAAACTCTCGTTAACCAAATAACATGTTTGTAACTCCGACCATTAGTCACCCAAAAACCAACAATGTTTAATGAAACTAAAAACCGAATGTTTGTGTGTATTATTATATTCTCACTCTACAATACGATGACCTGCCCAATTCGTAGGGTAGGATAATTTTCTATTCTACCAGATCAACTTTATTAGACTCTCATCTTTAAATAAATAGTATCAAAAATTTACTTTATCATTATTACCTTTAGGCTCTGGTAGTAGTTATGTAAGTCGCCTATACTATAATATAATCTATAATAACATAGTAATGTTGAAGAGGTTTTTTTTTCGTTGCTGATTTGTTTTTAAACGCAAGAATCTCTGGAAGTCGGATTCGATTAAAATATTTTTATACAGGGTGTAAAAGACAATGGAACATTTACTTAAATCACTGAAAGGGCATGACTCTAGCATGCAGTTACAAAAAATAAAATAAAACTACCCATTTAAAAGTTATATAGTTAGAAATGGAGCTAACAATCCCTGGAGATTCAAACGGTCATAACTTTTAAATACATAGTTTTTTTTTGTAACTGCATGCTATAGTCATGCCCTGTCAGCGATTTACAACCTGTATAGGATAGCCAGATTCATGAAGAATAGTATAGGTTATTAAGCATTAGGCTATACCTCTCAACTAGCCTTACATATTAATTTTCATTATGTAAGTCAGAAGAAAAAGCGCTATCAAACTACTTTATCCGCGTGCATTGGCGTAATGGTTAGTGTTCTACAAAAATATTGGTCCTTAGCACATCTAAAAAAAGGCAGGTGAAAAACGATAACTTTTCATCAATATACATATTGCGGCTTGAGATAAGAGCAAAATATGGTGAATACAACAAAATAAAATTAATATTAACTTACATCTGTAGTTCTTACGTTTTTATGAGAGATACATTTTTCAAATTAGGAAATGGTTATTGATTTAAAAAAAATTGTTTCGTATCTCAGATGAGATGAGATAGCAATTAAGTACATTCATGTCCCAAAGGACTTTTTTTGCTGTCAACATTGGTGGTTACAGCTGGCAAGTAGTACTTTTTACAAGAATCCAGAAGGGACAAAATCGCATCAAATGATGAAATCACTATAGATGTTATGTTGGCTCAAGGGTTGTAATTTCACTGTTGCTTGCATTGTATTGGTCTTTCAAATTGTCATAGGTTGCAATTCCTAACTTCAATTGCGGTGTAAGATTTTCTAGTTTGAAATTTTCCATAATCCATCTCTGTGACTTGTGTAATGTACAGTCTTTTAATACGATTTTGTAATGAAAAATATGCTCAATAACTTCTAAACACTTTTTGGTTACCATATGTCTTATAATTTGGTCCTAAAATAAAAAACGTAGACGTTAAAATCAATAAATTAACCAGTTACCTTAGAGACATAACTGAGTTAGAGGTTCATTTAGGGACTTTAACTTTTAATAGAAAAATACCTAGAGATAGTAAGCCTTTTAGGTGCCTATGCTACACGTTACATAAAAACTATTAAGACTACCTAATGCTAAAAGGTAATCAAGTCTAAAGCTAATGGTAGAACGCGGGGGAACAATGTAATAAAAAGAGAAACAATCAACGCCGAAGCAGCTCATGAGCCCATCAGAAAATTGCTGTTTATAGTGAGGTTTATAAATTAAAAAGATGGCCAGTTAATTAACATGCTAATAGAGAGCTACACTGTGTATTTCTGCAACTTTCTTAGTAAAAATATCTGTAGATTCTTATGTAATTCTAAAGTAACAACACAGAACATTATTTTAGTAAAATCACCACAAATTGACACCTAAAAGTACTAAAGCGTGTCAATAGTGTGTATGGTGACATTGTTCAGTGTTTAAATGAATCATAATGTATCAAAAAAAAACTTACTTCCGCAAAGTATAACCAGACCTGTGTCGCGGCATTGTTACACACAAAGAGCGTAACTGTTTGAAACAAATAGTCAACACACATCTTGTCTCGACGTATTTCACCATTACTGGTGTATGTCCAGTACTGCAAAAGAAAAATAGTAACCGTAACAGAAAAAAAATGTATATAAGCTTGATTAGTAAAAGTAATAGTTTAATACAGAAAGTATCCCTACAATTTAAGTAATAAGATGTAATACTATATCTAGGGTATGAAGATATAATGTAGTGAAATAGGATTACATGGGGCATTTGATAATTTTGATACCAAATCCCCAATTCAAATCTTAGTTTAAGTAGAATCCTCTCTCTCTTGCCGTTTGACCCTCAGGTGGTAATAGGCATAAGATCACAGATGATGGAAATAAATAATACCTGTTTACCACCTTGATAGTGACATGTCATTAATTTTATAGTGTAGTAGTGTGGTATAATGGCAGCATCCAGGCAAAGTCCTTTGTAACCAGCACTGTAAACCTGTGAAATGTGTACATATGGAATGTAATTGACTGAGGTATTTGGTAATTTTTTTTCAGTGTTTCGATAGAATTCACAAATTCAGTTGCAGTTCCTAACTATTCTAGAGTAGGTGGCACTGAGGTGGATAAGAAAAATTATACATAGTAGCCAATAGCCGTGAATTAATTAATCAGTATATTTATTTCTGTTTAAATATACACATGCAGATGTACATATATTATGCACTCTAGACCAAGATATGTGACCATATTCCCTTATACAGAATTATAGTTTGTACAACTGTTTAACTGTAGTATTTTCAGTCGCATAGCTTTAATTCGAACAGTGTCTGCTATGAAACAATTGGAAATGTTCATTTCTGTATAATAGGGGGCAAACGAGCAGACGGGTCACCTGATGGTAGGTAACTGCCATCGCCCACAGACACCTACACCTCAAGAGTCACAAGTGCGTTGCCGTTCTGTTTCTTTTAAGTATTTTTTAACAAAGTATGCTCACTTGTCCATTAGCGGCTAAATTTTCGGGCAAATCAAGTTGAGGATACACATTTTCCAAATACCATTTGAAAGATTTACATTTTAGGTTTTGGCGAAGTTGTATTCTTTCGGACACGTCACCGTATATAACTTTATCATTTCCTATTCTCTCATAAAAATATTTGGCGTAGTCGTCAAGCCAGACCTGTAATATATGTTTACAAAATAAGTTTTGGAGTACAATATTAGTTATTTTAAATAATATTCCATTATGATCAACGTACCATCAATTTGATACAATCTAATGAAATCTTTATACATACATATTTTGGGAAGTAAGAATTAAAATCAAATGATTTCTAAATTACATGTTAGCACTCTGTGCGTTCCCTCATTGGGATAGCAGCAGTTGATAGCTTGGGATATATAGGCCACTCTTAATTATTGTATGAAGCAGAGGCAGTATGTCTCGTCAGACTCATCATCGTCTCCGCAATGGCTCAGCTAAACGGTGCAAATATAATTTTTTTTTGGGTACCCAATTTTATTATCTGTTAAGGCCTGATTGCTACTGATATACTACTGCAGCATACTTAAACATATTTTTATACACAAATTGTATATTTTCTTATTGTTTTTAATTGTTGAGCACCACGAATTACCTACTACCATAGAATATAGTTCATCGAAAGGTTGTCTGCAAGAGATCGCAGACTGTGATAAAACTGCCCATTGTACTGCTATTTAATATTATATTTCTAGTGTGTCCATTTTGTAAATACAGACTTCAACTGATCGACCCATAGTGAACCCATCGATTCTGGTATCGGTGAAGTTAAACTGGAGAGAGTTCTTTTTAGTCTAAGTTACATAATAGTTTTATATTTTATACTATTTCCTTGTCTGAATTTTCAGTGTAGATATGGTATTCTTTCACCAGCAGGTGTTTTTTAATATATCCTACTCTAAGACAATGTTCGAAAACATTTTTAAATTTAAAGAAAAAATGATATTTTGCGACGCGTTTATAAAAATCAAGGAGAAAAATGGTATTTTTTTTAAACTAAGGTCAAGAATGAGACCGCACAAGCGATTGCTTCAGTATTTCTAACAAGAGTAAAAACTATTGATTAAATAATATTGTAGTTTGAAATATAAATACCTCGGCTATTCTAGCCAAATTTTTCTTAACTGTCTTCATTAGTTCTTTATCCGGAACCCTATAGATGTGGCCAACATGAGAACAAGGAATGATTTCCAATGAACCGCCGCACATCCATGTTCTGATAGACAATTCTATATTCTCTGCACCCCAAGTTTCCATTCCGGTATCGTAATACCCAATTTTTGCAAAAAAGTCTTTATTAATAGCTAAGATGCCACCGGGAGTACTTGGTGTTTTTATTGGAGCTGCAGGTGTTTTACGTACAGTGAAAATGTTATGTGGAATTTGTATCCAAGAATAACTAAGGTCCCATGTGAATGCAACTAATTGTATTTTTTCCGTATCCTGTTTAATATATTCAAAAGTCTTCGTATGTATTTGATCAATAACTGGACTGACTAATATACTTGAATCTTCTTTTATACGTTGTAGCAAGGGTTCTAACCAACCTGAAATCCAAAGAAAAATATTTTACTTTAACGAATATATGGGTATATATTTTATCAAGCTTTTTAATAATATGGTAGGACATATGTACAATTGCACATGGCCCGCCTGCTATTAAGCCGTTACTGGTTCCTCTATAACATTATATTATCGTCCCTATCCCTCTCCAAACTTCGCACGGGTAACATAGACATCTTTAACAATCTTCAACATATTTTAATTAATTTACACAAAATCTTAACAAATTGTACACGTAAACCTTCCTTATGAATTATTCTGTCTATTAGTGAAAACCGCATGAAAATCCGTTCAGTAGTTTTTAAGTTTATCGCGAACAGACCGAGAGAGAGACAGACGCGGCAGAGGACTTTGTTTTATAATATGTAGTGATACGCATTTAAGGAGTTCCAAAGTTAAACAGAAAATTCTGTTAATTCTAACACTTTATTTTTTTTTAAATTAAATAACACCAGCTAATAAAACGTTCTTATCTTTCATAAAAAGCCATAATACAAACATTACTTAAAATTTTACTTATTTTGGTATTGATGAAGACTTTTTTTTGAACATTGAGTTGTATAGTTATGTTCACTTGTTACTGCGATGAATTAAAGAAATTATAATATCTTATTATAATATCCCTTTTATGTCTCCTATGTTTCACCACGGTACGTTTCGATCAATTAATATTGTGAGAACGGTCAGACTTGAGATGACTGAGCGATATTTTACGTATGGCCACCTCATACAATTTAGTAAGCAGTCTCACAGCTATGATTGATAGACTGTAAAAGTTGATAAAATATAAGTAAATTTACATTGATATTACTAACCAATGCCATCTTTTTACTATCTGTAATATTGATACGCAATAATTATTGAACATGGTGCTAATTTATGGTGCTTTAAAATAAAAGTAATTTTGTAAATACGTATGTATTTATTTATTTATTTAAAACTTTATGCACTTAGAGTACAGAGGCGGACTTAATGCCATAGGCATTCTCTGCCAGTCACCCTTCGGGTGATGCAGACAAAACAAGAAGTACGTGCATTAAAAATATTATAGTTTATTAAGTAAATATGCAAACTAAATATCAGAGAAAAATACATATCATAAACATATACACAAATATGTACGCAAACATAATATATACATATATTTACATACATACATAAAATAAAAACATAATAACGATTTAGATGATAAACTAAAGGCAAGTTGATTTTGCTAGTTGTTCGAAAAAGTACTCCTTTACTTTCTCTTAAAATGAGTACATAACGATTGGTGGCCATCCTGATTTCGAGGGGAAGCGCATTACAAAAAAGAACAGACTGAACGAAGAAAGAAGAGCCTACAAGGTGGTGGTTTACAGCGGAATGCGTGACGGTGGCGACACGACCTGCCCCTTTGCCGAAATGTTTTTCAATTTCATTTTGTTTGTATGTTTGGCGTCGACTCAATATTATTTAGGTATTTACATTAGTGTTACAGTTTAGTTAGACTAACAAGTTTTTTTTAATAGGAAGCAACATCAATGAATTTCTCTCTCTCTCTCACCTTCCGAACATTCACAATGGCTGTCAAGATATACAATTACAGGCGATTTGACTTCTTGAATTGGTAACAATCTCGCTCCAACGACACCCAATCGGCGAGTAGCTCGCCAGAGAGTAACTTTAGGCATCGATGCAACGTAGTCATCTAATGGTTTCTTTAGGTGATCTGGGAACATACCATTTTTTTAATACTATATAGTAACATTTAAGTCATCAACTTCAAGAAAGAATTCCCCTTGAATATGGCACTTACAAAAAAAACATTATATATAACTATGATATGTTGAAAAGCTACATGGAAAGCAATGTTAAAGTCAAATAAAATATCAAATTTCGTTTTTACATTTCTAAAGTTATTTTGAATTTTTTGTACTCACTAAAGTCCGAGTAAGTTTCTTTTTACAAGAGAAATGACATAAAAATTGATATGATTTAAACGAAAACACAACTTAAGTTGCTAATTTAATTAATAAATATATGTTTGGGGTATGGTAATGGTAATAAGAATATACCTAGATGAGTTGAAAAAAAATACTTTACCGTAATCAGTAATAATATCGATTTGTACAACAAAAAGAAACACCAACAAATAGATACAAATACAATACAAATGTATGTCTGTCAGTTTGTTGCTTAAAACTTTTGCATAAAATATCGCGACGATACACCTTTTTGTTTAATGTGTGGATTCCCTCACGGGTCATCACTTCACTGGAGCCAAACGGTAAGGTGGTATGTCGGACTCAAACTGACTAAAACCACACAGTGTTTCGTCACCGGGTCGTATAGCTGGGGCCTTAGGTGTACCCTAGAAACTAAATCCCTGTGAACCCCAACAGACTTGGCCTCCTGTTAAGCAATGCGATCCCTCTCTCTCTCTCTCCGGCACCTGGTGCGTCTTCCGCGGGACGGAAGAGTACTAGTTCTCCCCCGTTCCTTCTCCGCCGCTTCCTTGGCATGCAGCACTACCACACAGAATCGTGACGACATACCTACTTGAAATCACCGAGAATCCCAATGGTAAAATGTTTTGTTAGTGATGTGATTCAAAAGAAATGTGTCTATTTCGCCTGATTTATATAACCTTCTCATGAGTGACTGTAAACAAATCTACTACAATGAACCGAGTACAGGTTTTACTTAATACGCATAAATATATAACCTACTTTTTATCAATCAAAAAAATTTGCATGATATAGCAATTGTTCTTATCGAAAGTCGCAATCTCTTACAAATAACATTTGGATAGCCACACATACACATAACGATATATTTGCCTATTTTATTAACAAATATTTGGACTGAAACCACCTAATGATAAATGGTTAACTGTTCCTACTACGAAATTTCACATCGAGCTCTTGCAACCCTGCTGTAACTGGCGGGTTCACAACCTGCATTAGAAATACAGAATTATGCTAGTAGTTCCGTTAAACCTGGATTTTCAGGCGGACGGTTTTCTGACACATTTTAGGAAATAAAGTTTAATTAAACATTTCTTCTAGTAGTAGTATTATTTTTCCAAAATATTCAAGTGAAATTAAAAAAATAAACTTGAGTTCCACATTAGTATATATATGCACTTACCTAAACTTGAAAAGTCATCGACTAATATAATCTGATCTAATAGGTGGGGTGGTGATCTGTTAATCACTGAAGTGATTGTTCTTATCAAAGTAGACCAGGCTTCTTCGAAAAAGCATATGATGACAGTCGCATTTGGCAAGTACGAGGAAAAACTTTGGTTTTTACACCTTAAAAATAAAAGATGCTAATTCAAACTTTTTGTAACTATTAATCTTTTCAAAGGAAACTGTCTAAACGTTACCACTTTTTATGATTTTTTGTGATATAATAAAAGCAGATTTGTTTGACATGCACGAAATCAGTGAAGAGATGAGAATTTACCATTTGTAGTCGTGGTGTTTTTATCAAATATACGTTTCAAATGTTACCTATTCTATTCAAACTGAATTATTACATGAGATAAACCATTTAACTTTAAATGTTTTTATTCATGTAAGCCATAAAGATAAGCCTATGAACATTAAGATTAACTTTTTTTACATTTGAAGCCAAATTGGCAATAAAATAGAGCCTGCGACAAAAGAATCTGATAATAAAAACTGACGGCCACTCGTTTTAATCACCACTGATTTTAATGCCTGACATTATCAAAGATATAAATTGCATTATACAAAAACAAATACAATAACGGTGGTCGTTACAGAAACCTGAAAATAAGTCACACAATAAAGATAATAAAAAAGACTCAAAAGGAAAATAAATTAAGAAACAGATACTCAGTTATGTTTCTTAATTTACATTCAATCAATATCTCAAAGATACTGTAAATAGGGTTTCAATTCAAGGTACGCCCGTTACACAGAGTCTGACGTAAACGACAGGCTCCCTCAGCTTCATTATTTCAAAATTGTTCTCATTAATATGGAAGAATATGGAATGATACTTTACTCACCATTCATCCCTTGGATCAATCAAAGATCGATTGACTGGTATAAGACTACTGACAACCTCATTAAAACTATATTTTTTCCAGCCAGCTTGTAGCTTTTGTCTGATTTCATAACCCACATCTTTTCGTGTTTTTACTGGTTTACCATTAATACCTGAAACGTTTCACTTAAACTTGATAACTAAATTTGTAGCAATGGCAGCCGTATCAGGTAGGGATTCTTACTTACCCGGTGGATTATCAGAATCTTTGACTATGTTTTCAATTTCCATTGATATACTTTCGTTTTCAATAGTTAGAGGCTTCCATACTGAAATGGATTTCAATTTGTTAAAACTGGCTATTAAAAATTGTATGCCTTTTATACTGTGCTCATATACATTTATTACATTCATTGCTTATTTAATACAAAAATTTTGAGTACTTAATTTACATTTTCTAGAAATTAAAAACCACAGAATCATCGTAACAAGTTTTTGATTACATTGATTAGGTGTACCCTAGAAATGAAAATAAAGAAATCCCTGAGAATCCCGGCCGAGGCTGGATATCGTTTGGCACTCTCCTGCGCCTGGTTCGTCTACTACGGGATAAGAGAGCATTAGCAGCTCTTTCCTTTTCCCTTTTCTCCCTTTTTGGTTACAACAGTTCCTCGCAGAAGGAACCGGTAGAATCCCTCATTCTCTTGCGCTGCACCAGGAAAATAACCATGGTCTCTAGCAAAAGGCCCCTTGCATCCAAAGCCGTTGCAAAGCATATCAAATGGTAGATGTATTAATTTTCTAATATAAGTTGAGAATTTGGTTAAAAACTATTAATAATTTAGACCCTACCCCGATTGTCCGACCCTTATTACCGATAAAAATCTAAATAAAAAACTCAAACTGCAACAAAAACCAATAACAGTGTATTTAGTTGTAGTTTATTACAGAAATTAAATTACCAATTCTATATTTCCTTTGATTATACATTTCGTTTACTTCACGTACAACATTTTTTTTCGTTCATTTATTGATCTTACCTCGAAATTTTCCATGGTTGTCAAAAATCTGTCTTCTCTTTAAATTATATAGAGCTGTTTCATATAATTTACCAGAACCGAAAACCATATTACATAACCATATCCATAAACCCATTACCAACAGAACAACCTTAAAATATTTTTTAATCACTATAAACCTTCGAAACGACTGCATGCTTCATAGTATTGTAAAGAACTGACTTAGTCGCACGTCTTTATTGAAAATAAAATGAAATTCTATGAAAAGGTATTTCGTGGAATTGAATATTGACTCTTTGATTACACAGAAATTACTACTATTGAAAGTGGTTGTGAGAACTTTTGTTACTGGATTGAAATTGACAATGATGTTTAGTCTTAATGTTTCATGAAGTAGTTTGAAAGTTATTATTGTCGTGAATGTTAACTTAGTTCCGTAATACGTGTATTTTAAAAACCAATATTCAAGATTTTTTAACACATCCAATGCATTCTACTAGTCGCATAAGCATATGTGAAATTATTATTTTATACCACTAGGTACGCTTATATTACTAATTGTGTGTCTAGGCAAAAAAAAATTGTGAGAAATTAGGATTTATATTGTTAGACTCTTAATACGTGTTTTAAAATTGTAGGGTAACTACCATACAATATAAACATCGTAACTACTAGCCTAAAATTGTTTAGCTTCGTATGTAAAAGTGTTATTATGTGTTTTGATCGGCTTTGTATTTCGATAATACTTTATGAGTTAAAAAAATATTACTTGCGAGTTTTGCAAATTACACAGTTACGTTTATTTAGTTTTGTTAGTTATTTCTGTATACCAATATGTACAAACTACATTATTTTTTTTATTATTTTCTAAACTCAGACAGTATTTAATAGCATATGTTTCTTGAATTAGATCAACAGTCTAATAAAATGAGTGCAAAGAAAAACCAGGTACTTGCCTAATTAAAAAAAACAAAATTTAAAAACAAAAACTTGTCCTGTCTTAATTAAATGGTGCCTGGTAAACCTCACCCTTTTGAAAAACCTTCATTAGAGTCATTACTCCGATAATACTTAATGCTATTTCAAAATAGAAGTGTCAGTGAAATATCAACCTTAAATGAATGTGGATAAAACTTTATGAAGTAGTGATGTTGAAATTCTAAATGCATATATATTTTGGTTTCATAGTACAAGAGTCACCGACAAAAGAGACTGGTCTCCTTAGATTTACAAGGGCATCGTTAAAGTAAATTGAGGTAAAGGTGGGCAAATACTGAAGTTAACGAGGAAGGCCCGAACCAAAAAAGAATCGTAGAAAGAAATTAGACATAACGATCCTTTTCCAAATGAGTTTTTCATTCTTGTTTTGATTTTTTTATGTCAGGGGTACTTGTTTTTATCACTCGATTGTACGCTTTAATATTTCTATATTTTCAATATTAATCTCTTAGAGAGAAAAGATCAAATCTGAACATATTATTATGTACACAATGGTTGCACTGTATTTTATTGTATGTTAAGAAATTTTTATAACATAAAATATTTTTCATAAAAATACATACCTATGTACCTGGTGGACCGGCCTGAACTCAAACTGAACAAAACTGTTTTTTGTTACCTATTAGAGGTTCATGGCACACGTGTATTTCATATTTTATTTAAATTATTATTTTGTACTTAGTGCTACTTTTCATGTTCTTTTACTCTTTTAGGTCAAATGTAATACACGACAATCGCGTGCATAACGTAAAGTCCATTACGAAAAAGACATAATATCTACAAATATGCTTTTTGTCACTCGAATTGGTCTCACAATATTTTACTTTCATACAATTTAATTTAATGTGTATATGTTCACACAAATTGTATATATAAATGTACTAGTGTGTATATATGTATTATTAGGAATGACTGCATATACATATATGTTTAATAATTTTAATATTCACTTTTATCCATATCAAATGATATATTTATTTATAATATTGGCTCACCAACAATTGTTGACACTGGTTAAATTACAAAAAACAAACTTATATTAACTTATTCTAGTGTCACAATATTTTACAGGTAAGCACCACTTGAGTTATTTACTACTACTTATTTACTTAAGCTAGAATAATAAAAAAAAACATAAATAAATTTTGTATGAGCAGGATAGTGCTATAAAATATAAACTTACAATAATTGATGCAAGACTGAGAAGATCAATGAATAAATTGCGACTTAAATATTTTACGGAGCTTGCTCACTGAATCAACATGTAAGTCTACGAGGTCACTGTTACTATTTAGCAGCTTGCACATTCGGGGAATCGGAGAATTTGCACCGAGAACTGTCCGACGAAGTGGAGGACAAAGGGGGGTAATGGGGGCACGCGGGTATCTTGAATGGACTCGGAAACGGGTTTTGCTTAATAATTGAGGACAGTTAATTTTACCTCACAAAATTTTTACCAGGAAAAGGAAGTCCGTAATTTTACTCCGGTTTTCCAGAGACAACATATTGAAGTGCGTCAACCTGGCTATATATGATGGTTCTTTTTTATTTATTCCAGAGGAGTACGTTATTTCACTGGAGACCATGGTTCTGTCTATGGCCCGAAGCGAGAGTGCGTGGAATTCCGCTGCCTCAATTTGCGAGGAGATGATGTTGGCTAAAGAGGCGGCGGAAAGGGTACGGGAGAGGACGAGTACTCTCCCGTCCCGCAGAAGACGCACCAGGCGCCGGAGAGTGCAGAACGATCTCCGGCCTCCATGAGCGCTGGCCTGGGGGTAACGGGTAGGGTTGTCCGTTACCCTAGCAGAAGCAAGCCTGAGAAGGTGGTGCTACGTGTTCCGCGTGCGCCTCTCTAAACCGGACGGGGGCAAGGCCCCCGTACTCTATGGTGTGGCCGCCTGCTGACCAAGAGGCGGCCAAGGTCTGCAGGAGTTCCCGGAGGCTTCCTTCTTAGGGTATTCCCGGGTCCCCTACAATAGGCCCACATGTGACGGAACACCGTGTGGTTTTAGTCGGTTCGATTCCGACATACCACTTCACCATTAGCTCAGGTGAGGTGATGACCCGAGGGGGTTTCCACACAAAAAAAAAAAAAAAAATGTGACTCCAAACAGTGGTGCAATATTCTACGACATGTCGTAAATGACTGTTGTCACCGTAATTTTTGTTTCAATGTTTCGAAAACCAGCAACATTTCTGACGATAAATCCCAACATTTTAGAGGCCTTCTTAGTTATACTCTACATTTGGGGTATGAATGTAAGTTTTTTGTCGAATAGTATGCCTAACTCTTTGATTTCATCTACTTCTTGGATTATATCCGGTCCTACACGATATGACGATGACAGTGGTTTTCTGCCCTTAGTAAATGTGACTTAGTATTTAAAACCATGTCATTGTTAATACGCCACACTAGAGTAATTCAATATCTCTGTCCGATTCAATTACTGTGCAGAATTTCAAGTCATCGGCGAACATGAAACACTTAGACAAATCTAAACAATCGTGAATAGCGTTAGCGAAGATATTGAAAAGAATAGGCTCTTCACACCAAAAGTAGCCATGATTTCATCTATTTATGAGATATCTTTATTTTCCCATAAGAATTTCAACAATTCACTTACATGAGAAAGTTTAAGCACTTTATTGTCGATTTATCCATTCAAAGGTTGCCTGGAAGAAATTGCTTTCGCGATAAGGCTTTATACATATTCACCTGATGTATTTCTAGTAAAAACATTTTTGTTGTTGTACAATAAAGTTTATTTCAATTCTATTCTATTCTTTTTATTATTCCTACAGTACCCACTACGTTTAAAATTCTTAAAATTTTTGAGAGTCACTTTTAAACTTACGAACTTCTTAACTTTCTTTGTAATACGGCTGTCCTTATTTGCATGGCATTGTTAAAACATATCGACAAAGATACTGCAAGTGTAAATATAGTTCGATAAATATAGTAAATATATGTTTTGCTTTTTTATACAACACAGTTAAAAAACTAGTATACGGCAGTGGTGGTGGTACAGTGGCCAGTACAAAATTCCAGTTTTCTAGTGATGGCACCACTGGATTGCCAAATCTTTCCAGTTTTCCAAGGACCTCTATCGCCTCCACTCATCAGCAAAACGAACAGCACTACGCTACTACTCCTATAGATGGAGATACTTAATTAGACCAGAAGTCAGCTGTGTCCTAGTTACCTAACTATGCTACTATAAAGTAATTAGGATTTTTTAAAACTTACTGACCTGTTCCCTTTCTAAAACTATTAAAATTGCTGATCCATCATGCTTCCATTAGAATGCACACAACCTAACAAAAACTCGTGATTTACAACCAAAGTTCTGTTTAATAGAACCAAGAGTGAATTTGGTAGCGTTTCAAAAAACTTTTTCCCACTAATGACCTCCATTGTGAAGAATCCTTAGTTTTTTCCATTAGCACTCTTTAATTGAAAGTAAAAACTCAGGAAATTCTATGCGGAGTGCAGCTGAATTAACTAAGACTGTGACTTTTCATAGCCTTTTCTTTTGAATTGTTTTACTAAGCAGGGCTGTCACCATTACAGTTTTACAGTGGTGTATAATTTTATTCCTATAAAATGTACCCCTGTCCTTTTTTATTGTATTTGTACTGTGCACAAAAAAAATAACGCGACAATCATTGAATTTAGTTTGTAACATTTGACGGTTATTTATAGATATACGACGAAAGTAAGATAACTTTCCTTTTCTATCCTTCGGGAACAGTACTTTTTTGAATGAAAGGTACCATAATTATCGCACACTTAGATCAAAAATTTCAATTTTTGAGTTAAGCACACCATCGAATTTCTTATCTCAACACTTACCGACCAATAAACTAGATTTAAAAATATCGCCACTACTCGACGCTAGACAGTAAGTTCACCAACACGGGCTCAACTCAAAATAATAAAACAAATACACATAGGTCCTTACATTGTTAAGCAATAGGGAAATAACTACAAAAATCCAATTTTCAGCCCCAAAACACGATTAAAACGCAAGATTTCTACAATATATTTCTTCTAGCTGCAAATAAAACTCCAAAACTCCTGGATACAGTAATTCATTTTTCGCCTTTTCTGAAAAAAGTGCTTTTTTGAGTTAATACCTGTCTAGATCTATGTGTGCGATATATTTCTGTGTTCTTGGTAACGTGTATACAAAATTTCTTGATGGTCGGTTGAGTAGTTAGTATGGTACGCGTGAAAGCGTAACAAATAAACAAACAAACAAACGCACAATAGTATTTATAACATTAGTTAGTACTACAATTTATTAGTTCCTATAGAAATGTCTGTCTTGCTAAGATAAGTAACAATTAAAGCTTAATCGCTATGGTTATATCTAGCGGCTTACCATAGTTATAGATACTGTTGACAATGATCTATGCAGCCTCCTATTCAAAGAATGCAATCACGTTAAGAGAACTGTCATTAATAGCCACGAAGCAAAGGATAATTAGTAGTGATAGATCAAATTCGACCAAGGCCAGAAGCACCCAAATAGAGCAACTTTTAAACGCTGCACTGAGTTCTGGCCACAGTAGCGATACAGCTGGAATTTAATTATACCTTCTATGGCTTCCCGTGAGCAAAAATCAGCACGGTGGGTATAAGTTCTTTGTTGACTTCCGATCGACACTAAGTGGTTTCGCTAACCTAAACTCAACAGCAGCACTTAGATAAATAATAATTAAAAGGCTCAACAAGATTATGTATAAGTATGAGTAGTATTTAAAAGTCCCTCTAACTCTGGATGTTAACAAAAAAAACAATGTCACTCAATTGCGTGTATAATGCAAGACATTTTTGTTAACGAATAAGTGTGATAAGTTCCTTTTATTTATCTCTTACCAACGAAACACTACTAATACACTACTATTGCCATCCCTAGCTTAAAAGCTGAAACGCATAAAAACAAGTACCACCGCATTCATTCAACAGTGACGTCAACATCTAATGACGTCACCAAGATTTGACACAAATGTACAAGAAAGATGAACGCATTTAGCAGAAAATAAAGACGACACTCTGTTGCCATTTGCAGTCTCGTCGACTAACGACCGCGTCATTAATCATACAAAACAGTGCCTGTCTCCCACTTGACTTGGCTGCTAAGTTATTGTACAATATAAGCTACTGGCACGACCAGATGCTTACTAATTTATTACGTTACGTTCGAATTTTCAAACGGTTCCTTGACGATGTTTAGAGAGCATTTCATTGATGTAAAACTCTTTTTAGTTACTCTTCGATCTCTTAGTAAAAGAAGTTACAAAAGCTAACCTCATTATTTTCTTATCATTTTTTTAGTCATTATTTTTATTAAAGTAATAAATATGTCCTATATTAATGTAAGATATCTCAAATAAAGGTAAAACTGACAGTACAATAAAACTCACGTGAATACTGTAGGGTAGATATATATTCTTCCATTTCAATACACTTTTAAACACACGTCCGAACTCGATGCTGGCCACGAGCAAATAGGCCCCCTAAATTTACTGTTCTCTCGGGGTAAACATTCGGTGTTGCCCGTAACATTCGTTTCCACTCCCCAAACATGAACAAACGAATACAATATTTCGAATTTATATCAAATTAATATATCTATTTTTGTAAACCTAACACTCGACCATCCTGACGTCGTGCATGTCCTCATGCACGCACGCAAAACAGCCGTATTAACCTAACACCCGGCCAATAGTAATCTTCCATAGCATCGAATTCAGACTTACAATTTTACGGACGTATGTGCCTTGCGTCAGAACCATGATTATGATACTTCCTTACATACAAGCAACAGGTACATACATAAATATATAATAATTATAATCATAAAGGCTGTGAATTTTTCTTACAAACCAGGGGACGTCACTTGCGGTACTTCCTTCCCACAAGTGACATATCTCATAACGGCTGTGAACCTTCCTTCTCACAAACCAGGGGACGTCACTTGCGGTACTTCCTTCCCACAAGTGACATATCTCATAACGGCTGTGAACCTTCCTTCTCACAAACCAGGGGACGTCTCAAGTGGTACTTCCTTCCCACAAGCAACAGGTACATAAATCTATAACAATTATAATCATAAAGGCTGTGATACTTCTTTCTCACAAACCAGGGGACGTCACTAGTAGTACTTCCTTCTCACAAGCAACAGGTACATACATAAATCTATAACAATTATAATCATAAAGGCTGTGATACTTCTTTCTCACAAACCAGGGGACGTCACTTGCGGTACTTCCTTCCCACAAGCGACATATGTCATAACGGCTGTGATACTTCTTTCTCACAAACCAGGGGACGTCACTTGCGGTACTTCCTTCCCACAAGCAACAGGTACATACATAAATCTATAACAACTATAATCATAAAGGCTGTGATACTTCTTTCGCACAAACCAGTTGACGTCACTTGCGGTACTTCCTTCCCACAAGTGACATGTGTCATAACGGCTGTGATACTTCTTTCTCACAAACCAGGGGACGTCACTTGCGGTACTTCCTTCCCACAAGTGACATAACTCATAAAGGCTGTGATACTTCTTTCTCACAAATCAGGGGACGTCACAAGTAGTACTTCCTTCTCACAAGGAACAGGTACATACATAAATATATAACAATTATAATCATAAAGGCTGTGATACTTCCTTCTCACAACCCAGAGGGCGTCACTTGCGGTACTTCCTTCCCACAAGCGACATACATATATCTAATAATGGCTGTGAACCTTCCTTCTCACCAACCAGCGGACGTCACTAGTGGTACTTCCTTCCCACAAGCGGCATACATCTCATAATAGCTGTGAACCTTCCTTCTCAGAAACCAGCAGACGTCAGTAATGGTACTTCTTTCCCACAAGCGACATACTGGCTGTGAACCTTCCTTCTTACACACCAGCGCGGCGGATGACAACAATTAGTAATCTTATTCATCACTTCGGCCTCGTACGGGTAGAAGAGACATCTTCAACAAACATCAACATATTTCAATCAATTTACACAAAATCTTAACAAATTATACACCTAAACCTTCCTCCTGAATCACTCTGTCTATTAGTGAAAACCGCACGAAAATCCGCCCAGCAGTTCTTCAGTCTATCGCGAACATACAGACGCGGCGGGGTACCCCGCTCCATTATTATGTAGTGATATCTCATCATAAATCATTTCTTTTTGCTGTCTCGCCTTTTTCTTTGTTTATATTATATTATTCATGTAAGTGCATAGTTATGTCACATCTTATTAATTAATATGTAACTAGCTTATTATGATAAATCATTTAATTTTATACTAATAGTCTATATTTTCTCATACAATTATTCCGTATCATATTTACAGTTTGTACCGATAGACAATAATTATTGCATTCAGCTGAATGTATAAGGCAGTCACAATAAGCATGCCAGGTTTACTTGGCAGTGTAGGTATAAAGCTACAATTACACTTCGGGTTCGACCAATCGTGCCAAAATTCAGTGGGATGCGGCGCGCCGTTTGTTTGATGCTAGAGCACACAATATGCGTCGCGTCATTCTTTCATATGTAGACTATCGAGTTATTGGTACCTGGTCTAGGTTTATTTGTTCACAAAAATAAGGCAGTAACTAAATATTCACATTAATTAATTTAAATAAAAAGACAACCCTAATATCGCGGTGCTGTCGAAACAGATAAGAGTTACGCGATAGAAAGAGGCAACTGCTAGTTGAATATACCTGTAGATAATTAGCGCTGTGTGACCCGAGTTGAGACTTTATTATGTCGGAACAGGAGTCGCTTGTTTAATTAAATTATTTGGTAAAGTGTGACTTATGTACTTTAACTATTATGAATTCTGTGCAATAGGTAAATAATTATTTATTCGGTACCTTATGCCTATGCAAAATACACACACACTACACACACATATACTAATGTTAACGGAATATTTTAACTTTTCTGTTCTTTTACCTGTTCTGTATCATCATCATCATCGTCATCATCATCGTCTATGTTTATGGTAGCTACATGAAGGCATGGTAACATACGATCGGCTGCTGTCACATGCACGTTTTTATTTTCCTTGCTGTACGTATATATTATGTTTTTGACGGATTTAACCAATATTTCTAAATTCAAATTTTAGTTACTTTTACGTCTTACCTCATTCAACCGTGGGTCAATCTCCGCATTCATATTCAATCCAAACATAACCTCGGAAGGAGTCCTATCTTTTTGTGGTTAATATTATTTATGCCCCATTGGATTTGTATGGGATGACCCACTTTGTCTTCCCAATCTTTTTATCAAAATTGAAACTTCGAGCTGTTAAAGAGCTAAGAGTGGTGCGGTTGGATCGCTAAACCTTATTTTGTAAATAGTATCTAACATTTGGATAAGGTTGGTTTCAGATACGATCGATCGAATCTATCTAAACATTCAGGGATAGACTTTTCATAAACAAAGATGACATCACTATTGCCTTGGTAAATCGAACTGATCCTAAGACCCAAGTGTATTTGCTAATCTGAACGGCATGCGATTAATTTCGTATTGACTTTCCGGTGTAACAAAACGATCTCAACGGTTGACTTCAGATCTAGGTACTTGATAGTGACCAGAAGACATGCAAGGTTATGAAAAAAATGAAATAATTGGATACCGCTGATCGTAATCGAATTTCGCAGTCTAAAATCGACACTTATTTAAAATCCTGTTTGCAAACCAGAATTAGGACTAGCGTATTCTGAAACCGATTCGTGGATGATGCCAACTTCCATCATTTCTGCAACCATTTCCCGTTCTTGCTATTATATATTTTATATATTTACAAGCTAACCTGCAAGGTTTGTATACAACAGGGCATTTAGTATTTCATTCGATACTCATCTCAGTGAAGCCCGCACATCCTAGTTCCTTCAAGGAAGTTGCGAAGTGCTTGTGCATCTCTAACAAGATCATTGTTCTTGCTACGACTCGTTGATAGAATCACATTGGCTCATTTCAATACCTATACCTACGGAGCACTTCTGGAAATTACATGCCTAACGACTCGCACCTTCGTGCCTTTCGATAAAATTTCTCCCATTCGTAGTTTATAAAGTTTTGATGAAGGGTGTACGTAAACATAAACATGACTATTCCTGACACGGTACGTTCCTCCGCTAACAAATTTCACTTGACTCCGGTTTACCAATAATTTTCCTACTCAAAACGTAATGACTCCGTTCACTAGAGTCTCGACACAAGCTTTAACTACGGCTGGACCGTAAACGTCATTATCAGCGATAACTAATACGGTGACCGCCATAACCTCGTCCTCATTCAGTTGGGGCAGAGCTGATTCACAACATCAAAAGCATTAAAGTTCTTCTGCATTTTTGTATACCACGATATGCGGTTGCTCCGTAAAAGAAGGACCTATCAGCATCAATCGAAACCTGTTCTCAATTACTTGAGACGTTACAGTAGTTTTACATTATAAATATTTAAGTCTTCAGAAATACTACCTTTCGAGAGTGAAACGCAGTTTCCAAAACCCTTCATAGGTATAGTAGAGCTGTCGTGACTCGGTTCTAATAAACATACTGTGAACTCTTAACACTTCAGCAAGCCCAACAAGCAGATATAATGAATATATTGTCTAACTCTGTACTCATATTCATGCAAATGCAAGAGTATTGTAACGTATTATTATAAGTTTCAATAATATGCATGTCACCTGAATAGCAGAGTATACTCGAATATAGTTTCCGTATACATTATTTACATGTTTACTTTATCATCGAAATGTCTGTTCGTTGTGTGTATTTTAATTAGTTGTTCGCGATGAGAACAACACATTGCGTTAGCGTTAGACCTAAAGGTTTAATCCAGGGTTTATCACTCAACACCTGGATGAAACACTTAATTGTACGTTTACCATCAATATCACATCCGTTCAGTTGAGCAAGTATCTCAGTCAGAGGTTCGCCAAACTAACTTTTCCGCTTAAGCAAATCCTTCAAGGTTTATTCATAATTTTGCTCAAATGGAAACATTTAACAACATTTCATCAAATATATTCATCTCGAACGAATAGTATAGAGTTTAGACTCTCATGCCACATCCTAGCTAATCCTCATAGTTTCTGCATTACAAGAAGAATGATAGTTATTTTCTTTCCCAACTATATACAATGGCACATTGGTTAACTTTCTAATTGAAATATCTATGCGCTGGCTTTTAATCGAGGGGTCAAAGTCAGATCGAATGTTTGTGGTTCATCTTACCATTACTGTTAAATGTCATAATTTACATTTCGACTACTTAATGACTCTTAGATTTAAAATATATTTCGAAGTAAAAATTGGACTGTCTGACCGTTTACTCAGCTTTGAAGTCAATGCGCCGATTTCGACATCTGATGCTCCCCGGAGCCGCTGTACATCGACGTCGCAGCAGCCACGAGCAGCGACCTGGTGCATAAAGCGGCATTTGCTCGCGTTGCAGCAACGGGCTATGTGTACGTTGCAAGCTTCTGTGTCGAAAATCTTCATCTTGTTATCTTGAATGCAGAACCCGTGTTTGTCTGCGACTTTTTCTATTCGAACAGGAGCTCAATATTTCGATAGACGGCGGCGTGCTTAACCGCTTTTGAAGTAACTACTCTTCTTACAGCATCGTTACTCTGAAACTTATGCATGGGAGCTGTGTACAAGGAGCTATGTAAAATAATTAAAAACGCCTTTTTTTCAGAATAAAATTACTGCAAGGTACTTGAACATTATTCGTGATATTTCGGTAACGATCCTTTGAAAACCAATTATGTTTGCAGTTGCATGGTTCATTGCTTACACTGAACTATTGAGAGACCACGAAGAATATTGCAATATAATTTAACAAACAGATGATATACACCAACGGTTACATATATAAAATTAAATTACGCTTTGTGATGTTATTTCAAAATTATAGGGTATCTCGGAAACAACGCTGCCTAGCTCAAATTAACGTTTAATTTTTTTTTTTTTTTTTAGACACCCAAATAAACACCGCTACGTTTAGCAACTAGATGTTGAGATGTGTAATGTAATATTTAAAAACTTATACCATTTCGTACAAAGGTATAACACTAACAAAAATGTTAAAGCGATGGCTCAATTCTCAAATCTCGCAAATCCAAAAATTTCGAAATTTTGATGTCATCTGTGTATGATGCCGTAACAAACACCATGCAATCATCGTATCTTCAAATTGTTTTTAGTTTTGTTTTTTTTTGTATTTAAATCAATTAGCCACTATAATCTAAATAAAATGAGGAAAGTGGGCCGATCCCACTTCTGAAAATGTAAGATATCTCAAATAAAGGTAAAACTGACAGTACAATAAAACTCACGTGAATACTGTAGGGTAGATATATATTCTTCCATTTCAATACACTTTTAAACACACGTCCGAACTCGATGCTGGCCACGAGCAAATAGGCCCCCTAAATTTACTGTTCTCTCGGGGTAAACATTCGGTGTTGCCCGTAACATTCGTTTCCACTCCCCAAACATGAACAAACGAATACAATATTTCGAATTTATATCAAATTAATATATCTATTTTTGTAAACCTAACATTAATATTACCTGCGTCCTGCGGTTTCACCCGCGTAAGGCTCGTAGCCGTAGGAATATCGGGATAAAAAGTAGCCTACGTGTTAATCCAGGTCTCCACCTATCTACTTAACAAGTTTCTTTGCAATCGTTTCAGTAGTTTTTGCGTGAAAGAGTAACAAATATCCATACATCCATACAACCATATATCCTCAAAAACTTTCACGTTTATAATATTAGTAGGATGATTAGTATAAAATATTTTTAGTTAACTAATTAGGTAACAATTATCAAATTATAAATTTCTCAAATTTTTGCTTTAGAAGAAGTACGTTGCGAGACATGCATTGTTTTACATGTTATATTTTTGATGGGATCTCATTTTTTTTGAAGAAATATTAAAGAAAATTTCATTCGCCAGTAGGTAACTTATTTCCAATATTTACCTACCTTACTTACCTTATACGAATGATATATTATGACAAAAAATTGTATGAACTGCAAAATTAAACTTGTAATCGCATTATAGGGGATTACAAAGTTACCTGTATAGTTTGTGTATCTAAAATAAGGGAATAAAATTGCATTATAGGTTTAACACTAATTATTAATTGTGTTAAAAATTTGAAGCTTGTGTGTCCGCTAGAAGTTTGACCTTAGAGTTTTGATGATCAGGGTGTGAGTGAGTATGTCAGTGACAATATTAAGAAACTTTGAATGCAATAGTTGTTAAACTGCAGGTTCAAATTGAATATAATTTGGGAATATACTTAGTAATATTATACACAAAAAATTCAGGCTTCTAGCTTTATCTACGACGAAGTTACAGGTGGGTCGCAAACGTTCAGAATGGCTTCGCGAAAGGGATGGTGTGACTGTTATCTTTTGACGATGTGACGGCTCTCAAGGCTTAAATTACAACTTGCAAATAAAATAAATGTAAAAAAAGTAAGTTTTTATTCTAGAACTCGTTTTCGATTACTCTTCCGAAGTTCTCCGTTTCTTGACTTTGATTTATTCAATATTATGTCACTTATCACAATGTAAATTATTACATGGCACTATAATATTAACTATACAATACCTTAAAGGTGATGTATTCCAATGTTTAATAATATATCGCCACGCGACAAAACAAAGGTCATAATAAAAAAACTGATATTTCGGGAAAACACGACTTTTTTGCCGGTGAATTGTACAAAACAGCTCAGTGAAAAAGGGAACTTTGTTCCCCTTTTCACTAAACTAATAGCGATGTTTTTACAACGGACCAAATGCAACGTACCTAACATGTGATATGACACTTTTTTGCCGAGCATTTCAAGAAATAATTAAACTGACTGACATATTATTACTATTTTATTTCTTTGAGAACTGAATTTTATGTATTTTTATTTTATATTATTTTATGTATACCGTATACATAAAATAATATAAAATCTACTCATGATATAAAACCGATCCAAATAATAGAAGCAAAATAGATTGCCGAATTTAACACTTTCTCTATTTTGAGTTGGTAGAAGCGATCAAACATATATTGTGTCAAGTATATGAAACATCCAAGACATGGGTGCACAAGTTATAAAAAGTACTTGTACATAAGTAACGTGTTTTATTTCCTCCCACGTGCTACGATAATGTCAATACATGTAACATCTTGATATTAATG
Source organism: Euplagia quadripunctaria (assembly GCA_963859945.1). NCBI lineage: Eukaryota > Metazoa > Arthropoda > Insecta > Lepidoptera > Erebidae > Euplagia > Euplagia quadripunctaria. The sequence continues at coordinate 7,317,719 of OY982570.1, read as the reverse complement.
TTTATGTGGGATGTCCAACACTGACGTAAGGGCTGGCATGATAATATTCTTTTAATGTAATGTGATTCCTGTTGACATTTTTCAATTTTAATATACCTTACATTTAATATTTTAGGTGGTAATAAATGATTTGTAAACATATGCAAACCTAGGCAGATTTAAGAGAAATAAAGCGTCAGTAAATTCGCAGTCATATCGTGACTTTGTGGTGAAGTGTAGATGTGAGAAGGAATATTACCTGTATTAAATTTCCTTACCCAACACAAGAATTTCTCAGAAACTACGTTCCTTTTAAAGACTAACATGGGTTACATCTTACTTATATTCTTGTTTACTAACCTAAGTTAAATGCTTGTGTTAGGAATGGGTCACTTTTACTGGGTGGTTTCTGGTACGATCTTGTTAGAGGAGGCTTATGTCTGAGGACTTGTGCGTCATCGATAAAGTTTTTGTTGTTAGAAACCTTGGTAGTCTACAGATCCCTAGTACATCAGGTAGGAGGACTATGCGCTTATTACGTTGTTGAATAATACAAAAATACTTAAATATAAAATATATCCATATATCAACCCTTATTTGCACAGCAAATAAAATTTGTGTAGTATGAATTGCTTAATAATGATTTAGAATAGGGATTTGTTCTTGCTAAGGAGGGATTTGTTCTTGCTAAGTAGGGATTTGTTCTCGCTAATTAGGGATTTGTCCTTGCTATGTAGTGATCTCAGGAAATACCAATTCGACAGCCAAAAACAAACTAAACCAGTGCATATTTGACATTCCATTAAACTTATATTTACATGTAATATGCACAATTATGCAAAGTATGGTAATAGTATATATATATTTAACATCACGTTATGTAACATTATTTTTTCCATTTATGTCATGTCAAGTGTCAATGGAGAACTTTGCTGATAGATTAGTTAGCAAAGTTCTCCACGTCACATTAAGTAACATTATTTTTACATTTATGTCACGTCAAGCGTCAATGGATAACTTTACTGACAGATTAGTTCTCCTCTGAAACATTTTTACTTAACGTACTCTTATCCGCTGCTTGTTCATAATCTGAACGCACACTAAAAGAGACGCTGCATCATTTCCATTGACAGTGAAAATCACTGTAATTCGCATGGTTGCATTATTAAATGCTGTGTGAGTTAAATGATTCGCCTAGTGCGTACTAGCGGTACTAGGGGAATCCGTTAACATAGTGTTATTATACATTACATACCAAAATGATGTAAACATTAACAGGCTGACTCGTTATAATATTCTATAAACACGTTTTTTTTTTATTCTTCATTAATCAGCACCAGCATATAAGCAGTTCCAGTAGCATATAAGAAAAACAAGTCAACTGAAGTGTTTTTTTTTTTTGTGACATGCCTATAACGAGCCTGGGTGCAGCCTGGAGTTGGCCAAACTCAGCGGTTCCTTATGTGAAAACATAGGCTCGACGTGTGTATAACATAAGAGGGTAAATGATATCCATGGCGTCGTTGCGACAACTGAAGATGGCAATCCGCTAAGACAAGGGTTTTAACGCAAAGTTGTAACGGCTTGCGATCTGCTGCGAGAAGTCCTGATTATTTAAATATCTTGTTAATGTAAGCTATTTATCAAATTAATTTATCTGTGATGATAATTGTACTGATACTGTGAATCACGTAGGTTATAAACTAAATTTGAAATTGCCCAAATTACGAAGGAAATGTCAATTAATTAAGATCAGTTTAAATCAATGCAGGCAATCATAATGACGTATAGTTTCTAACTAAAGACCTATAATGCCTGAATAAAATATGACAATCACCTACTTAAAGTTAAGCACCACTTTAGAAATATCTGATTAAATGTTTACAAAACATTTATGATACTTTAATACAAGTATGTTTTATGCTAATACTATTATAAGTGTGTGACAGGGAACTACTGTTACTACCAAAAGGGTGTGTGATTCGCATGCAAATGTATGAGATCCTCACAATACGGTTGACCTACTTAATGTATGAGTAATGTAGATGTTTCAGGGAAACGCTGGAAACATTTAAATTGTGTAATTATCACTTTAACAAGTTACGGTGAAAATGTATGTTTATACTATGAATAGATCATTCTGAATTCATGTTTATGTTGGGCCCTCTAAAAATACCTGTTGAAACGTTTAAACGATATTCGTTACGAATCGTTATTATACGATTTCTAAAGCTCTATTTTGATTAAGTTATATTCATTGGAAAAGCAGTGATAGTGACTTACGAAAAAGTCATTGTGTTCGAAGAGTAAAGTTCTATAGTGTTGAAAGTCAAGTCAATAGCCAATATTTCTATCGTTGCCTATGATAATGGAATTTAAGAAAATACTGATTTTAGCTTCAAACACTTCTGCCAAGTTTACAAAATGAGAAAGACGAATTAAATTATTCATAACCATACACACTTTTTATTATAAGTTAGTGTTATCTGAAATTCTAGATAATTAAAACACAATACTTAAGCTATGGAAGCTTAACCTAACTAAACTTTACTATAAGCCTTTAAGGCAAAATAAAGCTATTTGAATCTGTGCCAAAGATTATGGACGTATCCCCAGTCATGCCAAAATGCCGCAAGTATAATAACATAGGATCATCAGACGATGCTCGAAATCCTAACCTTTAATGTTGTATACTTTTTCGATTCAAATTGTACACTATTAGAAAACATGTCCTGCCGCATGAAACTCTTTTCACCGTCGAAAATGCTATAAAAATTCTTTTTCACCCCTCTTTCAATTTTATTTCCGTTTAGTCCCGCTCTTTCGAAAGTACGGTTATTAAAAATATATTAAAAATAATTGTATTGCATTCCATCTGCCACAGAAGCTTGCGTTCTGCTGACTAAAAATATTTCAATTGAAATTTAAACGAAAAGGTAATAGGGTATGGGTCGAAACTGGAATTTAGTAATAAAATGATATTTAAAATAATTGGTAGAACGAACCAGAAATAGGTGGAATGGCACTCAGGTAGTAAGAAAAAAAATATAGCGGCACGTGGACAGCCTCGCGTGTGTGGAAAAGGTTTTTCCAAATGATTGTAAATAATTGAAATAATTATTGTTCACATTTAGGGGAGAGTTATTACCCACAGTTGTTGTGAAAAATAATTATTTCAATTATTGGTTCTCAAAAAGGCATTTGTTAACGAATAATACGTAAATTTACAAATTATAGGCTTTGAAAAAAAATTTGGGAAAAGATCCACTGTGACCCAGGATTGGGTCACTTTGGATCGGTGCATGGGTGACAGTGGTTCATTTGGGTTGTTGGTAAAAGAGTATTTCATTGAATATTCTAAATATTCTTACAAAAGTTTGTAAAGATTACAATTATTGGAATTTTAAAATTCGTCTCTCTTGGAACCATTACAACATAATATATAGTCGTAAACTTTTGAGTAGTAAATTATTATTTAAAATATACCCAATAACATTTTAATATGAAAATTATGAAGACATCAACAATTAACAACGAAAATACTTCTTTGGTAATATCTATAAAAATAATCCTTTCAACTTGAAATCAAAATATACGAGTGGATCACAGATCCACTGCACCCCAAAACAAAATGATTCATTGTGACCCAATGACAGTTATTAATAAAACATATTTATAGAAAAAAACAGACATTTCTGTAGTCAAATATTTAATTATAAGAAGCACCAAGCATTAAAAATTAAACAAATGTCCAGAAACATAACTCATTTAAATACAATACAAAATTTAAAAAGCGTAAAAATATACTTTCGTTCTTATCTGTTGACCGGAATGTCGCGGTACGTTCTGGCGCTCTAATTCGGCAGCAACGATTGGTTGAGCTAAAGGAGGTGTTTAAGAGCAGCCACTAAGCGTTTGTTCACTCTCGTGCACATAATATATTCGAAGTTTTAGTAAATGATCAACTGTACCCCGTGATCATCTGTTACCCACTCCCCTTACCTTTAACTTTTTTTTTAAAGAATACTGGTAAAGTGGTTTACACATTACTAGTATTCTCGTTAACCCCTCCAGCTAAGCTAAATGCTTGTGTTAGGAGTGGGTTCACGTCGCTAGTGCAATGCCTGGGGTTCGAACCCGCAACCACTTGATCGCAAGTCTTTCGCCTTGGCCATTAAAATTATTATTGATTTTTCATTACAATGAACCCAATATCCTCGAACCCGAACGTTAACTATTCTACCGCTCAGCCATCACTGACGCTGACATATTGTTTTTCCTCTACTTGGAACATTTCAAACAAAATATTTAACCAAAGTAAAGACGGATTAGGCCGTTTTCATCAAATTTCCAAATTTTCAACCGGTGGTTATGGAGTGGAATAACTGCTGGCTAGCCGTTCGTTCAAAGAACAGTAGCAGTAAATCAAATCAGCAATCTTGATTGGCCACTGGTGTTTTGTTTCCAACTTTTATTTAAAAGAATGAAATCGATCGGCTATAGAATCTGATATTTTCTAGTTTAATCATTTCATATATACCAAACCTTTCTGATCCCACGAAAATGCAGTACAATAAATTCTGATTAATATTTTGTTATATTTACTCTAATCATTAATTTTACATTTTATAAGATTCCGCCAAGAACTTTCAAATCCATACGTATTTCAAATAACTACAAGGAAACGAGAAGACAAAACAATCTTGTTGACATTTTAAATTACAGAAATGTTGGAGCATTGGGAAATACGGAATTCTTTGAATACACTTCCAGACAAAACACTCCATGTTGTTTGACTTCCTGCTATTCTAAAATGAACGCATATACGAGTATGTTAAATATGCTATGCTAAGAAAAAAGGAGATTCCGTTTAACCTACACTAAAATAATAAATCTAAGGAGTTTTCCTAATCTCTGGAGCCATCACCCAGATTTGAATAATTATTTATGGATCGGTTAGAGTATTCACTGAGGAAGATTATAGGCTATGTAACATCAAGCTATGACTCTTTGGAGCGGAGCTGTGACCATAAACGAGGAATGATACTGCGGCGAATGATTATTATTAAAAAAATCTTGCTGTCCTATTCTAAGTTAAATACTAGTTTGATTGTTTTATTGTGTGGTTGGACAGGGTTTACATTGTTCAACGCTTACTAACTTATTAGAAATGTTGGTCGCTTAGGTACGGATAATAAAAAAACTGCAATAAATTGCAAATGCATTAAAAATATTAACGGACAGATTAAGTAGAAGCGGACGTAACCTTTGCAATTTCATGACATTGTTAGTAATACTTATATCTCGAGGAAGTGATGATGGCTAAAGAGGCGGCGGAAAGGGTACGGGAGAGAACGAGTACTCTCCCGTCCCGCAGTAGACGCACCAGGCGCCGGAGAGCGCAGAACGACCTCCGGCCTACATAAGCGCTGGCCTGGGGGTGACGGATGGGGCTGTCCGTTACCCTGGCAGAAGCAGGCCTGAGACGGTGGCGCGACGTGTTCCGAGCGCGCGTCTCCAAATCGGAGGGGGGCAAGGCCCCCCGTACACCACGGTGTGGCCGCCTGTTGATCAAGAGGCGGCCAAGGTCTGCAGGGGTTCCCGGAGGCTTCCTTCTTAGGGTATCCCGGGTCCCTTGCAATAGACCCACTTGTGAGGGGACACCGTGTGGTTTTAGTCGGTTTGATTCCGACATACCACCTCACCGTTAGCTCCGGTGAGGTGATGACCCGGGGGGGGTTCCACACGAAAAAAAAAAAAAAAAAAAAAAGTAATACTTATATCTATATGAAATCGATTTCATTTTTAGTTTTTTGATCCAAGTCCATCTGCGATTTTCTTTTTTTTTTTTCTAAAATATGTGTTCATAATTGATAATGAGCAACAAACCAAATAGAATAACAAACGTAGAAATACTAAATCAAGTAAAATTCCAATCAGACCACAGGCTGGTAAGAGCTACTTTTAAATTGAGTGCAGCCAAAAAGAACAGGAAGACCTTCAACTCTATTCCTAAGTCCCTAAAAAATGATGAGGAAGCCAAATGTTACGTTGATAACCTGAAACTCAACATTAACAAACTTAATACTCTAAACGAAACACAAGACATACAAAGTTACTACAATAAATTTGAAGAAATTATAAAAAACAGCCTAAAGATAAAACAAAAAGAAGACAAAAGTAGAAAGAAGCACAACAAAGTTCTGATAAAAACTACTATAGATCTAATAAATGAAAGAACTACACTAATAACTACCAAGAAAAAGACTAAAGAAATGAAAGAAAACCTTAAAGAATTGTTTAAAAAGACAAATAAAGCTATAAAGATAGACTACAACAATTACAGGAAGAGAATCATAGAAAAGAATCTTAATACTTACAGGAGCTCAAAACGAGCCTACAAGGAATTAAATACACACAAAAACTGGATACAAAAATTGGAAGGGAAGAAATTAACAAGAAACAGGCAGGAAGTCCTTAGTAACGCCACAGAATTCTATAAAACCCTTTACGGCAAACCACCTAAAGGTACGAGTGGAAAACAAGACGAAGATAAAATCATAACGGAACCAAACCACAACCTAGAACTAATAAATGAAAAAGAAGTAACATCATATTTAAAAAAATTAAAATACGACAAAAGCCCTGGACCCGATAACATTAGTAATGAAGCACTGAAGATAGGAGCACCTATTTTCGTGACACATCTTACAGAACTTTTTAATATGGTGCTTAAAACGGAAACAGTACCTACGCAATGGTGCCAATCGGACATAATACTTATCTATAAAAAGGGTAACCCGCTAGACATCGGCAATTATAGGCCAATCAGCTTACTATCAAGTATTTATAAACTGTTTGCATCTATCCTGCAGAGTCGCATTACTGAACAAATCGATAAAAATCAACCGATTGAACAGGCAGGATTTCGGACGGGCTTTTCAACACATGACCACATACACGCAATAGAACAGTTATTGGAGAAATTCACAGAATTTAATTACCCATTGTATATGGCATTCGTGGATTACTCAAAGGCTTTTGACAGTATAACTCATAATTCTATTTGGAAAGCACTAAAAGCAAGCAATATAAATAATACATATATAAATATTCTAATAAACATATACTCAAAAAGTAAAAGTCAAGTAAAATTAGAAAGAAGAGGTGAAGAAATTGAAATAGGAAGAGGAGTAAGACAGGGAGATCCTTTATCGCCTAAACTATTTATAGCAGTACTAGAGGGTATCTTCCAAAAGATCGACTGGAAAAACAAAGGTATCTGGATAATGGATCAACACCTGACACATTTAAGGTTTGCAGACGACATTGTGCTTTTAGCAAAAACATCAAAAGAATTAGAGAACATGATACAAACCTTGAATAGTGAGAGCAAAAAGGTAGGTCTGGAAATGAACCCAAGCAAAACTAAAGCTATGACTAACAACTATAAAAAACCAATATTTGTAGATGGAAAAGAAATAGAATATGTAAACGAATACGTCTATCTTGGTAAACAAGTCTCGTTCAGTACAAACAGGAACGAAGAAGAATTGGAGCGAAGAGTTACCATTGCATGGAATAAGTTTTGGGCACAAAAAGAAATTTTAAAAGGAGACTACAGCTTAGATCAAAAAAAGATGATAATAGATACGTGCATATTGCCAAGCCTAACTTACAGCAGCCAAACGTGGGTCTATACAAATAAAATAAAAAACAAACTAATAACTACACAACGAGCTATGGAAAGAAGCATCTTAAAAATAAAGAAAATTCAAAAAATTAGAAGCGAAAATATAAGGAAGAAAACCAACTTAACAGATGCTCTGGAATACGCTTTGAAGCAAAAATGGCAATGGGCTGGACATATCTGTAGAGTAAAGGACAAAGTGGAAGGGACCGCTAGGGAAAAGACATGTCGGTAGACCAAAAAAACGATGGGCTGAAGATATAATGGAGATCGCGGGAAACGAATGGATGGAGATAGGCCAGGACAGAGATAGATGGAGAAAAATGGAGGAGGCTTTTACCCGAAAGGGGTCCGAAATAAAGTCTTGATTAAAAATAAAAGAACTACATAGCACTACTAACACACATATGTAATGTAAACTTTTTTCGGAATAAACAAAGCTTTATTATTATTATTATTATATCTATATAAAATTATATTATTTAGCTATATTATAAAAAAAATATTAAATCAGGGAAATAAAAATAACTAATAATTTCAATTTACAACATTTGGTTTTATCTACTCAAGTTTCCAGGACGCGAAACGTGGTCTCCAGCGACCATGGTTATAGCCATAGTCCATTGAGGAAGAGCATGGGATTCCACAACTTCGTTCTACGAGGAAGAGGTGTATGTCAAAGGGGCATCTGAAAGGGAACGGGAGAAAACTACTTCTCTCTGGTCCTGGAATTGAACAGGCGGCCAAGTTTGCCAGGGTTAATAGGGTACACCTGAGGCCCCGGTATTGGGATTACGTGACGGACTACCGTTTTAATCGGTTCAAGTCCGACATAACACCTTGCCATTAGGCTCGGTGAGGTGATGACCAATGCGGTTTTCCACACAACAAAATAATTTTAAACTTAAAATTCATAAGTACGTTTATGTAGCTATTGAGAGATGGAATATATCGATCTATGAACTAACAGAACAGCCTATCAGGCCCTCAATTAGTTCCAACTGTAAGTGGCTAAAATGTTATCTACTTTTGTGTTCTGATACCTACGGGGACATTTGATACATTTTTTTTTAGTACTTAACTATTTTGTGTTATTTATATATTGAGTTATTTTGTAAATAAAAATATAATCCCAAGCACATTGGACATTTGTAGTGTAGGTTAAGTTGAAGTCTATAACAATAGTCATCCTTTCTAAGAACACAATATTTGATTTTATATGTAAAGAAGATATGAAAGTACATATTCCTTGTATTGAGTAATTTTTGCCGACAGTCTACATCATCATCATCATCATTTCAGCCATAGGACGTCCACTGTTGGACATAGGCCTCCTTTAATGACTTCCAAGAAGACCGGTTTTAAGCGGCCTGCATCCACCGACATAGTAATCTATAATATAACCTACTAGCTTTTGTCAGCGGCTTTGCTGATGATCTGCAAATTTATACAAGCGCTCCTCTAAGCTTTCTAAGTTTTGATAATGATCGATTTGGTAATGAAGGTGTGAAAGAGACAAGCAAACTCATAATCGCATTTATATTGTTAGTTAAGATTATTTTTAAATAATGTCTTACTTTAGTTATACATTAATAAAGCTGTTGTTTGTAAACAGTGTAGAAGAGTAACCAATACATAATTCTAAACCATTTTAATAACACTTACATTAATTTGACATTAAATGTAACACTAATCTATTACAAGACACTGCTCACATCACGATGAGGTCGCCTGTGGCTGACATTTGACCGAAGGGGTATCGGTCTTGTCCTTCCAGGACAGAAACAACCCTGTTTTCCAGCCACCATGATGGAGCTCTGATACGTCAGTTGTATCAAGTTCTATATAAATACCTTATTGTTTCAACGGTGGAAGAATTCTCGTGGTATCATTTTTTTTTTCGATAAATAAACGATTGATGTTACACAGTCTGAAGACGGGTTGCATACCTTGATTTTAAAATAAGATAGTAAGCTTTTGAAATCAGCACATTTCTATTAGTAGATATTTTCCCTTTACTCCACGTTCGTAACTGATCTTTGATAACCATCACATGTAACAGATAATAAACTTTTATAATTTAGTAAAGGTAGGCGGTTTTACTCGTAAGTAAAACCATATCATTTTAATAAATGTGAATACCACTTACGAAAGTTGTTATTCAAACTCATAGATTATAATGTAACTATATGTTCTAACTTTTATAATGTCGTTTTTACAATTCATTCGGATTTATATCATAAAGTACCAACCTATTACTATTATATGTGTTGATGAATTACCCCATTGCTCAAAGGCTTGTATTGATGAGGGTAATGTTTTTTGTAGAATTTCAAACATATGAAATAATTGTAAGTTTTGAAAATATCGCCTCTTTTCTATCATTCATTCCAATTAATTATTCTTTCTAGGTACCTACTTAATTATAGCCGATTTATGACATCACTTATTTGAACTATCTGCTTTATTATATTTAAGTGTGCATGCACAACCTTCGTCTGCACAACTCACTAACTTCTGATCGTATCGTCAACTCTTTCCCTTTTCATTTCAAGTGAAATAATGTCTATTTTAGACGTAGTTATAGTCAAGTTCAACCCATTGGCTAGTGCCTCATTTTGTTTTAGTTTGTTATTGTATTGCTCATGTAAAATTTTATATACATTCACCGCCACTTGTAATTCCAGTGTGAATTTTTCAACCTTAAAATTGGTCATTTTCCATTTTTGCGCACTAGTTCTGTGGCATTGTGTCAACAGAGGCTTGTAACCGTCATAGTATTTACCTATGTTTAAGCATTTTTGGGTTAAATTATGTACTATTATTTGATCCTAAAACAAAAAAAAAGAAAATTATCATTTGAGAAGGACACTGTATCCATATACTACGACTAAAATATAACTAACTAGCTTAGAAGAAGCTCAAAGCTTAGCTTAGAAGAAACCTATAAGCTAAATATATTTACAACACTATCTAATAAAAGTAACATATTGTTATGAACTAACATTAAAAATTGCTGCTGCAGCTCGATTTAAAATTATATTAAAAGCACAATTGTTTTACCTGCTCAAAATATAACCAGAGCTGCGAAGCCGCATGATTACAAAAAAATAATGTAATTGTATCATACAAATAGTCCATGCATAGATCGTCTCGACGTATTTCACCAATACTAGTGTAAGCCCAATACTGTAAAATCAATAATTTATTTTCATCATAATAAGGTCTATGAATAAAGTAAATAAAATATATAACAAAATTTGAATAAAATCTCTGAAAAAATAAAGATTGATTCCCAAGGTCGCAAATAAAAATCAATTACACACAAAACCGGGTTCCTGTTTATTATACTTCCACTATCAGGAACCTTATTTCGAAATACATGTACTAGGCACCTATTATGACACTCATTCAAGAAACTAAGAGACCTATTTATTTAGCTTTTAAAGTACCCATATTATCGTCCAAATTAATGGCTTATAAATTCAGCGAATTCCATTTTTTTACCAATAATTAAATGAAGTATGTATACATATTGTGTTAGAAAACTAAATAAGATGCTGCAATGAACAACACTCCTTAAAACAACTATCACTAAAAATGTAAAACACAAACACGCCAAGCGGCTTTCACCCCCATTTTATTCATTTAATATTTTGCTCGTTTACGTTAAATTAAATTATTATGTATTTTAGTTCACACTGTTTATTTCTAAGAAGAGTATCCACTTAAAGTTAAAATGAAAAGTAAGTGTGAAGTGCATTTTATTTAATACCGTAATATCAAAGTTCTGACCATGAGACTACTAAGAATCTTCTTGCTTTCTTTTCCTGGAAAAAGGAGAAAATATGAGTATTAATGTGTTACCTGATTGCCGCCTTTATCGTGGCAAGTAAACAAATCTATTGCATCAAACTTCGGAAAGGGTACGGCTGCGTCTAAGCATAAATCGTCCTTTTGTACGCTAGATATCTAAAATTAATGAAATGGTTATATTTGTGCTTCTGATTATGTTACATATATTTTAGTTTAACTAATTATGGTTTTAGAGTACAAAAACATAAAATTTATTATATCTAAGCCATTTTTGATTTTCAATTTCAAATGTAATGTCTTAAATTTATAAATTTGCGAGTTGAGCCTTGTATAAATCGAACAAACATGCTCACGGCCACTCATTTAAATCACAATTTAAATTTAAATAAAATTATTACAATATTTAGTAAATTGTATTAAAGCACCGTTTTATTGAGCGCTATAATGTTATTAAGATTAAAAGTGAATAAACTAAAATTTGGCTATTAAAATAGGAAAACTGAAAAATAAGAAAAAAAGAAGAAAAAGGAATAAAAGCAAAACATAAAAGACGAAAAATAAGATACATTTTAACTTACCGGGCCACTAGCGACGTACTTATCTGGTATAACTTGTTGAGGAATCACATTTTCCAAATACCATTGGAATGAATGACAATTTAGTTTCTTCCGAAGCTGAATCCTCTCAGTAATATTTCCGTAATCACCGATATCATTTCCTATTCTCTCGTAAAAATATTTGTCGTAGTCATCGAGCCACACCTGAATAACAAATAATGTATATAATTTAAGATGAGATAGCTCTTGGCGAGCTAATATTTACATCACATGAATAGTCCAGCCGTGTAAACTACCTTCGCAAGCCGGACAAAGTTTTTCTTTAAGACCTTATTTTCATGTTTGTATGGCGATTTAAGTTTAAAAACGTGGCCAACATGAGAACAAGGAACTATTTCCATTGAACCACCGCACATCCAAGTTTTGAAAGACAATTCTAAATTCTCAGCACCCCATATTTCCATTCCCGTATCGTACATTCCTTGCTTTTCAAAGAAGTCTTTACTAACAGCCAATAGTCCACCAGATATAGTCGCTGTTTTTACTGGCGCTAATGGTTCATGGCGTGAAACTAAGATGCTTTGAGGGATTCCTACCCAAGTAAATCTTAAGTCCCAGTTAAAACCACCCAGTCGAAGATTATCGGCATCCTGTTTTATATATTGAAATGTATTATCATGTATGTGATCTATATTTGGGCTAACTATTGTACTGGCATTTTCTTTTATACGCTGCAGTAATGGTTCTAACCAACCTGAAATGATATATCAGTATTAATACTCAAAATCAGATAAAAATATTAAGAAAATCTTAACAAATATTATGAATGCGAATTTCAGTTTGTTACGCTTTTACGCCTCAACTATTAAACTGATCGTTATGGCATTTTGTATACACGTTACTAGGTTTACATAAATGCGCATAGGGTAGGACCTTTCATTAAGGGAAAAAGTGCTGTTCTCGAGGTATGTACGTCTTTTAAGTAAGCAAAACCGCAGGCAACAGTTGATAAATAGAAATTAGTCTAGGAATGAAAAAATGTTACGTTATTAATTTAATCATAGGATATAGCCGAGTCACCTTCAGTACATTCACAGTGGCTATCAAGGTATACAATCACAGGTGATATTACTTCTTGAATAGGCAACATCCTCGCCCGAATGAGACCTAAACGATGTGGTGCACGCCTGAGAATAACTTTCGGTGTCAAAGACACATAATCATCTAACTGTTTATGCAGGTGATCTGAAAGAAAATATTTGTGAGTAATATAACTTGCAACTAACATTTGTCAGGCCCCTTAAGTTTTGTTAGTTACTATCTGTCTCGCACAGTTTCAATCGTGTTAAATTATACTAACTTTAAACTGTTAAATTATATTGGTTACAGATCTCGTTCTATGCGTCGTAGGGAGGTTATATATGACTTTTTCCAATTTTTTATCGATTGAGTAATAGGAAACTATAAATTGCGCATTTAAATCTTTTTAACTGAAAATGTGCAATATTGGTATGCTTTATACATTATCAGATAATAACACTTAAATCTTTTTCTAAATATTATCTCTTCTGAGTAAACAATTAATAAAAAAAATTAAATCAATTTAGATTCCTTCTCTAAGAGGAAAATAATGCTTTGTTCTATCTACTTTTTTCATTGAACCATAGATAGACAAATACAAAAGGAAAAAAACCCCATGCTATTATGTTTCTTAATTTTGAAGCATTAATAAAACTTACTGAAGGTAGAAGCGTCGTCAACTAAAATAATTTCATCCAAAAGATGCGACGGTGTTCTGTTAAGTACTGAAGTAACTGTTCTGATTAAGGTAGACCACGCTTCATTGTGAAAACATATAATGACTGTGACAGACGGCAGATCCGACGAGTAAGTTTGGTTTTTGCACCTAAAATATTGTAGAAAAATGAGTTGTGTAACGGAATGTTGTAGCAGATAATAACGGTGACAGTAAATATGACACGTACATTATTTGTTAAATATATTAAATCGATCTATTTGCATATCTGTCGCATAAGTGATATATTTTCGGGCAATTCGCAGACAAATAAGATATGAGGGAATCAATCACCTTTTATATAATGTATAAAATAGCTTCTATGTTACAACTTACAAGCGTATATTAAAAATACCACCGAGTCAAAAATCCCTTTAACGACTAGAAAAGAGCTGATGATCTACTAACGGCTGAACAGATTTCAAAAAGAATTATATCTTAGAACACTCTCGATCAAATCGCCTTTCAAACAAAGAAAACCAAATTAAAATCCATCCGTTTAGGAGCTATGATGCCTCAGACAGAATCAAATCTTATAACAAAAATCTTATAACACCCCTCCCTTTTGCATCGGGGGTTAAAAATGATTATCAGCGTTACAGTGCTGATAAATGACTATATTAAGGAATTAGCAAACATGCTAACGGCCTAAGTTTTCGGCAAGCTCTCCGGCGGCACCTTATTTTTTATTAGCCAAAAATAAGTTTCCACGTTGTATGTGAAAACTAGCTTAGTCATTTTCCAAAAAAAAACATGCAAAGTTTATAAAAAGTTATATTTTTAATTGGCACACAATAAAGTAGCAGAAAAAAAACAATAATTTGTGTTTTAAAATTATTTTAGAATAGCTTATGCTGTACATTAATATATCGAGTCTGGTAAACCAACATTCTAGGATGCTCAAAAGAGGATACGCTAAATGCAGCTTTGTGCAACAGAGTACCGAAAGACCATTATCAGTATAAGACGGTGACTGCTATATAATAGAATATTGCACGAATTTTAACCAAAAAACCTCTTTTTAATCTTGCCATAGCTGATTATCTTTTCCTTAATTCCATTACTTCATCCGCAATTTAAATTGCTGTTGATTTTATTATGAAATGTACATTTATTCATTCATACTTCTTATATGGCTGTATATACGTTTTATATGTACATGCTTTCTTCAATAGTAAGTGTACATAATAAACTGCACACAGAATACTTACATGAGCGAAGTCGCATATTAACAAACGTAAACACTGAAATGTACATAAATTGAAACTAAGAATTGCTGCTAACTAGTACATAAATCTTTTCTATTCTCTTTTTTTTTGTTGAATTGTTTTTTTTTGTTCAAGTATCAGTGGTGTATTTGTTTTTTGACATACCTCACTCTGCCACGGATCCCAAAATAGGGAGAACCTGTGTACTGTAGTAACCAGACTACTGATAAACATATTTAAATTTTACTCAATACGTACATTTTATAAATAGATTAAACCTAAACACAAAACAAATGATCGTGCTCATCACCCTTGCCCTGCTTGAAAATTGAACCCACAACTTCTAGCTCAGCAGTCATCATCGCTAACTTTTCTATAATGTATGTTGGCTCGAAGAAAAATACTGTTAATCCTGCAATTGTGATAAATATTGCATATAAAACCTGTTTTTTAGGTGAAAAAAAAAATATTCAAAAGGTCTTATTATGTGAATATAATTACATAGCACATAGAGAGAAAAATATTGATATAGCCTTACCATTCATCTCTCGCATCGATTAGTGACCGATTGACAGGTATGAGGTCACTGACGAAGGAATTAAACTGGTATAACTTCCAGCCAACTCGGATCTTTTGTTTGAGGTCGTACCTCAAATCAGAGTGCAATACCACTGGTCTACCATTGACACCTTTGAAAAAATATAGTTTATGATAAATTATTATTTTTATTTTCTTTTTAAAATCAAATTTAAACTCAGACTTTTAAATTTTACTATACGAATTTAGACTACAAAAATTATCCCTTTATTATTTTGTTATTAATACATCAGGTATTAATCTTTAATTATCTTTAATAATACTAAATTTGAATTTAGAAAACTAAATAAACACGCTTTAATTGCGAACGAAATAAAAAAGACTGCATCATCAGACCATCGTTATTAAGCCCAATCTGTTAGGCTAGTTAAAACGAATCATATGAGTCCAATCTAGAAGGGTTTACTAGTGGCCACTGAAGAATATTTAATCCAAACTATAGCATTGTCATCTAAAATCTACAACATACGGTATACGTGATACGGCAATTAGAAATAGGTTAAAATTGACTTCCAAGATTTCTTTACATAGTTATTTAGTTTTAGTTAGAAGTGAAAATAATAACATGTTAAAAATACCATAAATCATCTATATTAATTACCTGGAGGGTCATCATAATACTTGACTATGTTCAATCTTTCTTCCTTCGTCAAATTCCCATGTGCATAAGGCAGAAGTTCCCACCCTATAATCAATAATTTTAGAATTAATTGTCTTAGTAACGACTTTTGATTAAAAAAAAATGTTCAACCGTTTTGACTACTTCTCAGTCAGTTTCATACTTTACCTCGAAATTGTGAAATGTCTCCTTTTATGTGCCAGTTCCTTAAATTGGATAAAGATGTTTCATATAATCTTCTACCATCATAAGTCGTATTAGACGTTTGATATTTTAGAGCAACTATAAACAATAACACCATCCACAAACCCATAAATAGAAAAAAATACTTGACAACTTTTTTAAATACCCCGAATTTACGAAAGGACTGCATGCTTCCGTTGATCGTGAACGACTACATCAAATTTACAATGATTGTCCATTGAAATAAAATACCAAGAACCATTCTTTCACACAGCCTGAAGAAAAATATTTACTCTTCTGTAAAGACATCGAAGCTATAGTAAG
Source organism: Euplagia quadripunctaria (assembly GCA_963859945.1). NCBI lineage: Eukaryota > Metazoa > Arthropoda > Insecta > Lepidoptera > Erebidae > Euplagia > Euplagia quadripunctaria. The sequence goes on along the minus strand of OY982570.1, from coordinate 7,300,951 downwards.
CAATATTGTTGTCAGATTGTAAATGATACATTTGTCTAGTTGTAACAATCGGGCAATCGTTTTTTGGGAACAAATTTGTACCATTTCCTTGAACAGCACACAAAGCCTTCAGTGTTTTCATGAATAATACTAGTGGAGTGCTAATATCTCGAGTTGCATAACTCTGAAATAACTCAAAATGCTCTTCGATTCTAAGCCACGATTTTCACCTGTGACTAACGTGTCGCTTGCTTACGACTTAGTCCATTATAATAACTTACAGAAAGCTATATATTTCGTATCTGAACAGGTGCCCCACCTATATGCGCAAGTGCTCCGGGACGTGTAAGTAAAATATTATTTATTATAGAATAGAGCTACAAAGCCCATCAGATCGTTTAATTACCCATAACGTCACATTCATGGTAATATCATAGCACTAAACGATGAATTCATAGTGATATTGTCATTACGAGCTCTGTGGTGCGATGGTAGTGGGGTATATGAGTTAGCCAGGCCAGGCAGGCATAAGGCCAGTTTTACTAATAAAAAATTTAGAATTACTACTTGCTGTATAATTTGTAGTTTGGTGTTTCCAAGTGTTAGGTGAACTTTATGGGGACGCACGACTATGTTATACCCACTAAAAAGTTACCTTGATTCTCCTAACTTACCTTAGCGCTGGTGGAAACTAATCAACGAAGCTAAGTTTTTTACATGTTCTTTAGTAGGTGAGCTAGATATGCTTAGTTAGTGGACTTGCTTGGATTGGTGTAATAGAGCTGAAAAGGTGACGAACTACATAGTAAGTGTGCTTACGTTTCAGAGTGTAGACGTATCATCGTGGAAGCAAATATTTTTTTGTACATATTACAATAGAATATTTATAATAGTATACTAAACCACGATGTCATCGTCACTCACGTTGCTACTTTATCCTTGTCATAGGAAGTCTTACCCGCTTCCCCAAGAGACATACCTGATGGAAATGTATTTAGTTTCGTAGCTAAGTTGTGACCTCGCTCACTACTTAACTCATCTATGTTATGAAGGCAACCTTACTCACATTATGATTATGTTTTCCTTCATGACGTACATACATCTGTTAACGTCGCGTGCAGTAGTTGAAGTGCAGTTAAATCCAGTTTATTACGAGAGGAGGTTAGGAGACGTGTATCATTTCTCACATAAAAATAATAAGAATATTATGTACATATATATTTTTTCGGCCGCCTTTAGCACCTACTAGCAAGAAATAATTATAAAAAAATATGAACAATAAAATTAGAACTTCTCATTTAAAGCGACTAGAGACTAGCGTAAACCAATCATTGCAATTATCAGAAAAATAAACCAACCTTAACGAAATTCCTATTTAAATCATTTAACTCAACACTAATTGAAGCTTGAGGATCGTTGTGGTTAATTTAAAGCGTTTTGGGTACAAGTTTCCAGTTAAAATAACTAAAAGTATCTTCAATTTGGATGGTACGCAACTTAAACATACAAAAGACGATTTATAAGGGGTACGATTATTGCAAGTGTGCAATAAATATAATAAAAAAACTATTCCTATTATTTCTATTCCTCTATTTATTATTTTAATATATGTACAATGTGAGTCCATCCAAACAGTGACACTTATAACGTGTCATATTTTGAAAAGGGTAGAATCCGGATACTTTATCCAAAGTTTGATAAGTACATTACAAGCATCATAGTTTAGTTCAGGTGTTTAGCGATTCAAATTGTTTTACCTCCAGGAGATTGTTCTTGAATATTTTTCTGTAGTGCACCCTGTAGAAGGAAAATTGCAACATCTTTCTTCTTTACTCCTGAGGGAAGCAGTGAATGCCAAAACCATCTCTGTGGCACCGAGTATCGCTTTCATTAAATAAAATTAAGTAAAGGTACCGAGAGGTACATTTAACATAATAGCAAGCTTAATCTTCACTCCACACACCTTTAATACATCTACCTTTACTGTCACAGCCATACGTTTCTTATGTGAATACTTTTTCCTCAATATTTCTTCACCCCTACTCCTATTTCGGAAACAGTTGGAAGAAAAGCAAAGTTGCCCACTTGTGCTATGTTTAGTGAAGACATTACAACAAGCAATTGCTCAGGAATCAGCGGGGCTATTGTGGCGAACAATAGCTTTGGAATAAGTTTCAGGAAACAAATTTTCTTCAGAACGTTTAGTATAGACGTAAAGTTTAATTTCGGTAAGGTGTTTGGTAACGATTGTTCAGTTTTGTTAGTGTTTTTTTCTAATATAGAAAATAAAAAGTAATAAAAATAACAGTTTTGTGATAGACGTTTTTTTTAGAAAATGTAATCATTTCACTAAAACTAGATAGAAGAAAATACAAGAAATACTTTGGATGCACGGTTTTTTCCTGAAATGGAAGTATAAAGACATACTCTTAGATCACTAAGTTTAATTATTTTTAACGCTATTGACGGCATGTTTCACGGCAAACCCCCAGGTCTGCCGTGATACATGTCGTCAAAATTTGAAATTAAAAAAAATGCTGTTCTAAAAAAATTTACGATATTCTACCCATCTACACTATCCATAGAGATCACTGCATACTTTTAAAACGTCATAAAGTTCTTTCATATGTCCACCAATATCTCGAAAATACTATATATGATAGATATCTGAACTATGATTAAACCATAATTAAAGTTGGTCCGTTCTTGGCAAAGTTTCGGGGATCAGCTAATCCGGGGTGACCTACCAAAGCCGTTTAATATTCCGTGTCACACTTGAACTCATCCAGGGATTAGATGGTAATGCATGCTCTGAGATGGTAGCTATAGCAGCTATGTCGTACTGCGGTGCTTCACACTTAATATACAGTTTAGATTGAGGTTTGAACATTATTGAGGTATTTCGATGTTCATTGAATGTTTACATATATTATTATGTATACGGGAATTAACGCGATCACGTAATAGGATTATAGACCTTTGGATTGCCTGACGTTTCGACGAAGTTGCACTGGCCATGGTCACGGGCAGTCTGTCTCAGTGGTGTACGCTCTCCGTCGTCGAGACCATGAGGTAGAAGGTTCTTAACCCACCCGTACATATTTTTGTTTCGCCATCTACCGTCACATACTATACGAACAGTGTCCCAATTCTGTAAGAAAACCGATTTGTCCCTATTCTGGTGTTTATCCGACTGCACATAAAAGCGAGGTGGCATGTTTTTTAACACTGGATTTTACGTTGTAGGTAATTCAAAACTATCTTCAAGATTGAAAGATTCATGTTTTTAAATTTCAATTGATTCATGTACAACTCTTGCGTACACGTAGATGATTGCCTCTCCTGCTTACGATCTTACGAAGCATGTACGCGTCAGTATTGCAGCCACTTGCAGGCAAAACACCGTTTTTTGGAAAAGACTTACGGCACTTTATACAAATTATAAAAGATCTCGCTTTGGAACCTGATGACGTCATGGTGAAATTTGACGTGGAGTCGCTTTAACCCATGTTCCAATAAAAGAGTGCTTGAAAGTCATGAAAGACTGCGAAGACAGCTGAGAGACAACAAAGTTCCGTTCAATTATATTGATCTATTTGAACACTGTTAAGATGGAAGGTATTTCCTTTTCCAAGGTCAACATTAGCTTCAGATTGATGGTATCGCAATGGGTAGTCCTGTAGAACTTGTACTTGCCAACATCTGGATAGAGCATTTTGAAGAGAAGTCACTGAGTCTTGTCCCTAAGACCGTTAGGCTTTGGATGACATCTTCAGTAGAAGTAGATCAATATATGAATACAACATCTCAACTCTAATCACCCCGAGATAAGGTTTTATTGCTATTTTACTAATTGATTTGAAAATAGTTTTTAATAATTTACAAGGCGAGGACGAAGATATTCTTTGTTATCTAGATAATGCTGGTACATCTAAATGTCGCTATTTCTTGGTGCCCAGTAATCTTTGAAACAGGTAAAAGTTTCGAATTACAATGTCAATATCTACAGCTATTTTCGCGTAAGCTTACAATAGATTGAAATTTAGAAGATTGTTGTTTTTACTTAGTTTTACATTCTTGGCTAAATTTATATAAGACAATTGAACTAGATAATATATTATACACTAAGTATATATGTTACGGGTAATGCTAGAATATGGAGTAAACCTAGGTTTACCCGGGTTGACTTAGTATTATCCAAGCTTCTTGGGTAAAGTCCGAATAATAAGTTAAATAAATTTTAATTCGGGGTTTACCCATACTCACCTAGGTCTACCCAACTCTGGCTGGGTAATGTTAAAAATTTGTCCAATTAATTAGTGAAATGAAAATCCAAGGGCATTTTAAACTTTTATTATTTTAAAAACATACAAAGGCGAACGTAATCGCTTGAAGAGCATAAACTTAATAGCTTTAATAGCAAAAACTAATAGCGGGGTAAAACACGATATATTTAATTGCACAAACATATTAAAACTTTGTAAGACAATTAGTTCAAAGTACTACCGATCGTTTTTATTAAAATTGAAATTATTTATTTGAGCAAGATAAACTACTGTGACAAAATTTGCAATTCAAAAGAATTGCAAAATTTTCATGCAGCTTTGCATGAACACTTTTTTGTAGCACATTTTGTTTTGCAATTACACCTTTTATAACCCTGGCCTCCTGAAAGCGACTGTTCATTTGCAAGCTCTCGTAAGCTTTTTTTTCTGGTGATATATTTTCGATTTCAATCAGTTTATCGTGACACACAGAAAACTGATTCCTTGAGAACATTTCCTCAATAGTACCACGTTGGTTTCCTAGCCTATATAGATCATCAGCTTTTTCTACAACTGCCATAAGCACGTTCCGAAACTCGATTCTTCCTCTATCGACATCTGGTATTTGGACTCTTACCGTATCTCCAACAGAACATGGAGGAAATTTTAAATTAGATAAGGCTTTCATTTTTTTAGCTTGATTTTCTAAGCTCAATCGGGCAGATAATCTATGTTCATTTATATTTTGTTGAGTAGTACAAATTTCACACAAGTTTATTTCTTGTGTACTTGTGCCTGGATTCATACATCTACAACACTTCATTTCGTCTTTCTTTTTGGCCATTTCTTCTGAATTTATTTCTAGTAAAACTTCCCTTTCACCTTCTTTTGTATTTAAAACTTCTGTTTCGATTTCCTTTCTCATCTCCTTGTTCTTTAAGTAATCCTTCTGTGATTCCAGCTCTTTATTAAGTAAATTTTCTTGAGATTCTTGTCTAGATTCCGGTCCCTCTTCTTGGGGTTCTGGACTAGATTCTACTCCGGTAGTGAATTCCGTCAACATTTTCTCGAGCTCTTCCTCAGTGTGAATACTGGCAATAACTTCTTTTGGAAGAGAAGACGACGCTAACGCGCTACATGGAGGTATAAGGAGCTCGTTTTATTCCATCGTGGAATGCCCTATTTTTCATTAACTGTACGAACTTCAAACCTTCTGACCAACGCTTACAATTTTCGTCGTTCATCCACGTCATAAGCATATTTTGTACAACTTGATTTGCTCTTTCTACACTACCTTGAGACTGACTATGGCGAGGTTTGCCATGTACTATTTTCAGACCGCTCCACATCGAGCACAACTCTTCTATTACGTGATTTGCAAACTCGCGGCCATTGTCTAATTGAAGAATTGAAGGTGCGCCAAAAATAAAAAGCTGTCCAAAAGCTTATAAGCAACTTCTACGGCTCGTTTAGATGTTAACGCGCGCAGCTGTACAAACTTTGTCAAATGATCTTGATAGACCATTATGAATTTGAAGTCGCCGTCAGGGTTAGACTGCATGTCAATTAAATCTACTTGACAGCGACTATTCATTTCTGTTGACAGCAATGGTTTGACAACAATTCCTTTTTTGGCAGACTTTAACTTTTTTTCTCAGGGTTCGCATAGTCGTAAATATAATTTTATCACTTTTTGAGTAACATTTTTATATTTTTTTTTACATTCTTTTTCCATTCGATGTTTTCCGCCATGTCCAACAGCCAAATGAGTTTCATGCAAGATATCGAACATCTCATCGTTGGTCACGTAATATTTAATTGTTGTCTCACTTGAAGATAGAGGAGCAATCAGTTTCTCGACGCCACTTACCGAGCACAAATCAAAACGCTTCAATCGCCGGTATTGTAAAGTGGTTTTCGATTTAGCTTCTTTTGCACTTTTCACTGAATTATGATTATTTCCAAATATTGTTCGTTACTGAAGTAAAAAGAATTTAACCCTTTCGCTGAGAATAACTCTTGAAATTTTGTATCAAAACGCTCTCGAAAAGAATGTGCACTCTGTTCGGTCGCCATTTCGGCGCGGGAGAACGCGGGCCCCCGCGATTTGCGCCACGGGCTCGAAATTTACGCAACACCTAACATTACCCAGCCAGAGTTGGATAGACCTAGGTGAGTATGGGTAAACCCCGAACTAAAATTTATTTAACTTATTATTCGGACTTTACCCAAGAAGCTTGGATAATACTAAGTCAACCCGGGTAAACCTAGGTTTACTCCATCTTCTAGCATTACCCGTAACATATATACAGCGTGTAATTTGAGTACGCGAAAAACTCACAAACACCTCTTTCTGTTTATATTTATAACAATACAAAAGTCAGTTCATCATAAAAATGCGAGATTAAGGATGTATAGTCATTAGTTTCATTTGGCGCTACGCAATGTATTCTTTTTGTGCGGTACGGTGAATGACCTTAAACGTTCGGCGCCGTCGAAGCAGCTGATTGCATAAACGTTGTTTAATTGATTACATTACAGTTTTTGGCCGTATTGGATATTTTTTTTTTGGCAACATGTTCTGTTTACTCATTGTGATATCACTTTTAACCAAAAAAATATATAAAATAATAAAAACATATGAATTTTCCGGCAGAAAATTCCAATAATTTTCGAATCAGAATGGTGATCTGAATACACTATTTCAGTATTCGGTACGGTGTTTCTTATACCCTGTATGCATAATATGCAACACATGTGTCGTTACTCTACAGCATAAAAAAAAACACAATGTTCACACAAACCAACCAATATATCTAGAATAAACTAGCATTGATTATTTACTGATGTGAATTTATTTTGCCATTTCTTCGGCGTCATATCAAATTATACCCTTGTCTGATATTGTGAAATGGATTTTCGGTTGTCAAAACTGTTGAACATTTTGCTGAAGTATACCATTTGTAATAGACGATGTTACAAAAAGGTTTTGGAGGCGTTTAATAGGTTATCGACCGGTTTATTTGGAAATTCACTAACCCTTGAGAGATAGGTGACGTTGCTGAGATAGGATCCAGCTATAGAGTGTAGGGTGATATTTTTATATCGAGGGACATAATGTTCCGTTTGAATGTTTTTATCTTTGTTTTGAATCTAACTAGTTTTTTATAGATTAGTGAAAATTGCGAGGGCAGGACATAAAAATTAAAGTAATCTTACTAAAACTAATATTATAAACGCGAACGTTTGTGAGAATGGATGAATAGATGTTTGTTACTCTTTCACGCCAAAATTACTGAACGGATTTGCATAAAATTTTGCCACACAGCTTGTTTATGACCTGGACTAACACATAGGATATCTTTAGGCGGGTAAAAAGTAGTAGTAGCATAAAAATCAATCAATTCACTATTCCTCCGGAACAGTATTTTTTGGGATGAAAGGTACCCTATGTGATTTTGTCTTCTTCTCTCTCTTCCATGACGACGTGTATGCCAAATTTCATGACAAAACAAAACGTGTTATTATAATTACAAACTCACTTTCGTATTTATGATATTATATAGTAAGTATAAGGGGCAAACGAGCAAACGGGTCACCTGATGGCGTGAGTGACTACCGCTGCCCATGGGCACCTGCAACTCATGAGTCACAAGTGCGTTGCCGGCCTTTAAAGTGGGATTAGGGGAAGAGGGAGTGAGGGAGAGAGAGAGGGAATGGGACGAGAGGGAAGGGTTAGGGCCTCCGGTAAATAACAAGTTAAACCGACTTAAAAAACTAACACAACACAATTGATTACAAACTTTATTCAAAAGACTACAAGACTTGTGACACTTTTAATATCTCTACCACTGGCCTGTTTGAAGTGGCTGCCAAGCCCGAAACACAATAAGTAATAGTTAGGGATAAGAACAGCTTAATTAAGAACGGAATATAGTTTTAATTAAATATCTGAATATTTGCTCAGCATGAAGCAAGCAAGCTACACAGCCGCCGCGGTAGAGCTATCAAGTACCTATTTGTCTCAGTATCAGTGAACATGTATCCGAACCTAGAACCTCCTACTATTTTTGAAGGCGGTCGGTTAAAAATACAATTAAATGCATTAACTAGGAAACTATAACAACCCTTTTGGGCACTTTCGAGAGGGAATTCTTTAGTTTTTAATTGGCATCCAATTCTATTGAAACAAGTTCTGAAAATAAATCAAATACTCACAATACTTTAAATAACTTACAAATTATAAATAATTTATTCCAAACCACAAACATCAAATGACAAGCAGCAACCAAAACAATCGCTTGCAATCACGGCTACAACCAAGTTCGGCACAACTGCCAACATTCGGCGAACTCACCACACGTACCTATTTCAAAGTCTAACCAGCAATTATTCCACAGTTGGAAAATTATTAAACTCAGGAAGTAGGAGACTTCTCACAAAAGGTTGGTGCCAGTGTTCCGAACAATAATTGGTTTTCGGACCGCGTCGAGAACTTCAAACTGAGCGTTATAACAGACGCTAACATTGAACAGTTTGTTTGTTTGTTAACTTTGCATAGCATTTAATGGGAACTGTCTTAATCTGTCGTTGGAAATTTCCAAGTTTACCGTACGTCTGCTTAAAATCCTATTTCCAATTTAAATTTCATTTCATGGGAATAACAGCTTTGCTAACTTTTACCACAGCTTTTACTATGCTATACATAACAATTGGGACTGTTTAATTTTTTCAAAATCATCGACTCATTTATTTTAATGTTTAACAACAACAACCGTAAGATAAATCACTTTGTTCAAGCATGCACGTTTTTATTTACAATTATATAGGTATCAGACATGTTAGAAACATTCTCACAACCACTGATATAAAATATGAAAATCACTAACTACAGTAACTGCCAAGTTGTTCGTACCACTCTTCGCACTCGAGACAATGTTCTGAACGTATTACTACCCTTTTTATAACGCCACTATTCATTAATATTTTTCAATTGACCAATACCATTGCGTTACCGGTATAACCAGTCAAAATAATGTCTATTAACTTATTCGTATTAAATAGTGAACTGTGTTATCATCTATTATAGTTTGTCCCTAATTTTAATAAAATAAATAAGAGTTTTTTGATGTGGCGACGACAGACACAAGTTTATCACTACCCTATCTTGTATTAGTCGAATATACGAATTTATTACCTGCTTTCAGGCTGTACTGTACAAGTTTATTGAAGATGAAGTTCCAATTAGATTTGGAGTTAGAAAATAACTTTGTGGGTGAACACAGCGAGCCAGTACAACACCGCATGGGTACCACCTAATAAGGAAATCTGTATTAAATATAAATAATTATTGTTGGGTATGCATAAGCAATGTTTACCGATAACAATAAGTGTCTCATGTAGCCCGTTTCTCGATGTCTAGACTTCTGACTTTAGTATTTCAAAGGAAAGTATCACTGACGTTAAAGGTAAATATTGTGAGGATACCAGCGTTCGCTAGAATGTGCTCAAAATCCGAAACTGAAAATTTAAACTCAAACATGAAAGGTTAAGGGACTAAAGGTCTAACCACCCTAAGAATGTGAGATGGTTTGTGCCCTTGAGGACAATTTTTATACATTTCTATACATATATAATTTCTATATATTGTTGCTGTTGGTTAGTATTATTAATGTTCTTGTTACCAATGATGATTGGTAGATGTGTAAAGTTGACCTTAAATAGATTTTCGACTTTTTTGAGAGATGAGATGTTATTTCATTAGTATATTAACCACTCCCAGTAATAAGTTTGACTCGTCGATCAGAGTTGTTCTAAACGCAATTTAAGATATACACGACACAAGTACTTTCTTCGTTTTTACGTCGTTAGTAATAAAGTCAGTTCATAAGTATATTTATTAGTTACTGATTTTGTAGTGACATATTTGCAGCACTTATTGGTATTAACATGACATTATAAATGCGGATTGTCCAAAACCGGAATAGTTGCCGCTCCTTGGGGGAGGCCTTCGTCCAACAGTGAACGCCAAAAGGCTGATTAAGATGATGATAATAATAAATGAAAACTGAAAGTGAATTATAGTTTAAAAGTCAACCTGAGGTGCTTTTACTAAATTTTAATAATAAAAATAAAAGTTACCATTGAACTATATGTAACATTTGATGTCAAGCTGACCACGTTTTATTTTTTGCAACACAAACTGTGATGATGATTGGTTGAGTAGTTACAGTAGGAAAGCGTAACTTTCCTTAACGTTACTTTCTCATCCTGCTAATACCTGAGGTACACTGAAAGTTGTGCGTAACTCATTAATAAAACAATTTACATGTAAAGTAATAGTAAAGTTTTTCCCTAACTTTTTGAAAGACACTGGGCAAACAAATGATATTGTACCACTCAGCATTAACTGTCTTTTGTTCTTCAAGTGGGATCGTGCAGACAGGACCCGTCCGGGAGAAATAAAAGCAATCATTTTTTTGCCTACGTTTCTGTCTCCTGCCTCAATTTTGTTGATTTGTTATCACCTTCGAACACTCATACAGAAGACTGTTGCTTTCTTTGCGACATTTAACAATATATCCATGTTTCATCTCCTGTCACAATGTTATACACAGCATTTGAACGTCCTTGATCGTACTTTAACAACATTTTTTACACCAATTAACACGAGTTCGTTTTAGTTCTGGGTTGAGTTCATGAGGAATCCATCGGCAACAAAGTTTTCTAACTTTTAAATGATGTATGAATGTATGGATGTTTGTTACTCTTTCACGAAAAAACTACTGAACTAATTGCTATGGTACTGGATATGTAGATAGCCGGAGACCTGGATTGACACATAGGCTACTTTTTACACGGATGAAGTGGGTGAAGTGCTAGTCTTATAATATTTGTACAGTAAAGAGTGTGCAAATTTTCAAGTTCATCGGACGTCTTGAAGTTGGTGAAAACTACGTTGAAAGATTCTGCTACCTAGATAAATAGAAAGATACTACTCGAGCTCATTTAAAGCGTCTAATCAGTAAATCGTGGGTTTTTCGAGCTCTGTGGTGTATCGCGTTACGAATGTTCAGAAGTTTTCCTTTGCATATTTATTTGACATTCGTTGGTTTTTCAAATATTTTATTGGCGTTTGTGTTGTGATAATGTAAATGATTCCTATATCCGAAAATACTGATTAATTCACTGTGCTAAAACTACATAACTTTAAAAAACAATAAACAGTTAGGAAGTTTACCTACCTGCTAACTCGATTTTTACCATTTAAATTATAAAATCCCCTCATAAATACCAAACAGTGAAAACTCATTTGGCAAAACAAAGCAGAAAACTAATCACGAAGCCAATTGGAACCATAAAATTAGCTAAATTAATTTTGATCCGCGAAGAATTTAATACAAAATCCATCCGGAGGCATCCCGTTCTATAATTACGATGTCCCAGATGAAATTTATGAAGTGAAATTTCTGTGACCCTGTTCTGAAAATAGTGATGGTCGTACCGGGAATGTTTGCGGGATTTCTCACATTTAAAAACAATACGATCCAGTAATATTCTCCGGCTTGGAAAAGTATTATACGTCACACACGTTAATTAAATTGATGACATTAAATAATTCGTTACTGTTTTATACAAACGAGAAACAGCATTCGGGCTATAAATAAAATATGAGCAACCGAAATGTTTTAAATAATTTAAAGTGCCACAGTGACGTCAGATCGTGAGGTTGTTGTGTAACTCTATTATTGTATTGAGTTGTTGCAGGTACTTTCAGCTTAAATATGGTAGTTTATTTTATATATGTTTTTTGAAAAGCTAAGTGGCATTTGCTACATTCATTGTATGAACGCTTAAATGTTAAAATATGCAAAGAGTGTAATAAAGACATGTCAAACTATAAACTTACTGCAAATAATCTTTAGCATAAATTTCGAAAATTCGTGCTGCAAATAAACAGGTTACACGAATTTTTAGCACGAAATACATTTAATACCTGGTCTCATACAATTATTTTGGCAATAAGCTTTATCCCACAAGCATCATAAATTACCAGCAGACAATATAGCAAGCTTTATTATCCGGTTAGCAGTAATCTGCACGTTTATGATGTTTCCCTATTTACATAAAAAGTGTTATTTTTACCTTGTAAAATCCGCAGGGACCGGAGGTGATCCCGTCGCATTTCTACTTATTCTTTTTCTTGCATCGAAGTTGAAGACTACCGTAACTTATGTATGAAATTTCATGAACTTATATTGAGAAGCCCCACTGCATTAACACTAAAAGTTAAATTATTATGTTACTTAAAAAAATTAAAGTTACTTTATATTCTTTGAAATAATTCCTTTTTCAACAAAATATTGACGTACGACTTTAATTTAAAAATCCGCAGCCTAGGAGATAAAGAAAACGAAGTATCTAAATGTACGGACATTATAACGTACTACTAACACTAGCAGCTATGAATACCTCACTGTAGTGAGTGCATAAACAGCATGTGTGTATAAATTGTATGCGCAAATACTTTTGTGTCGTCAGTTAAATATGAAACACCCGAACACCTTGAACTTTTACGCTCTAGTTATTCATAAATTAAAATAGGAAAATAAAACAAATATAATATATCCCGGAACCAATAATCCCGTAACAATCTCTATTAGCGTTAGCAACACTATAACAGACAAAGCCAGGGGTCTAATACCAGCAAATTGAATTCCACTGCAGCCCGCTTTGGAAAATCTTCGATGTTATGAAATAGTCAGGTCAAAACAAAATTTATCTTCGGTGTTTCTCTTTATTGCTTATTCGTGGTAAACAAGGCTAGTGAGAATTAATTAAGGAAAATATTTGTTGGACTTGTAGAATGTCAAGATTTCTGTCTCCGTATAGATAGGTACGTAATTTATTTTTTTATGTTTTAGTTTCATAATCGACTTTAAAAAGAACGAATAAGTATCAATACCTAATGAGGTATTTACTCGAATATTTACGATTTGACTTGAAATTCTAAATTCAAATATATTTAGCGATAAAATAGATATCTCAATATTTTAACATCGCATGTATAATCAAGGAGGCGGTATTCAATGAGAATTCTGAAGTTAGTTATAAATTATGATCTGAATTATGCCTAGTAGCACACTAACGAACAAACAATGCGATGTAAGTTGCATCAGTTTCATTAAGCAAATTCTGACTTCATTAATGAACCTCGCAGTTGCTAGAAAACGACTGCTATGGACGAACTAAAGGCGATATTGGAAGCGAATCTGTTTCAAACTACGAATAAGGTAGATAAGTACGACTTTCTGGTATACTGGTGTTTGATATCAACATGAATATTTACAAAAAAAAAAGATCATTTCTTCATTCTTCATTCATTAAACGTGGTTACATCATAAACTGATAGTTCTGCTTGAGAATCAAACAAGTTAAAAACAGCGAGTGCAATCTAATGTTATGTTAGGAAAGAACTAAACAACAGGAACTCACAACCATTTCGTTTTATTCAAATAAACTTGAGTATGGTCACCCTATTCATTCAGAGATAAGTAATCCATCATTTTCTAGTAAATAAATGACAGTAGTTTGATATTTGCGAGGAATTTTGCATGGTCATTTAGATAATTAATCAGCCAGGGCATGTGAAGACTCTCTTCGAGTACCTATATACGTTGAACTGCCATGGTACGAAAAGTCTATACAATGAATGTTCAAGTTATACTGGTAATTAAAATAAAGTCTTCTGTAGGCTGGGATATTACTTAAGATTATTTTTTATTATCGACTAGCAACCTGTCCCGGCTTCGCATGGGTAGCAGAGACAATCATCATCATATTTCAACCAATTTACACATAACCTTAACAAATTATATACTTAAACCTTTCTCATGATTCACTCTATATATTGGTGAAAACCGCATGAAAATCCCTTCAGTAGTGTTTGAGTTTATCACGAATAGACAGACAGACAGACAGAAGCGGCGGGGGACTGTTTTATGACATGTAGTGATGAGGTATAAGTAGCGTTATCGTTGCATTCCAAATGCTTATAAAATCAATTGATTCGTGTTCTTTAAAAATCAAAAGTGTTTATTTAAATAATAATTCAATCCAAAACGTAGCTATTACATTATTTATAATATTTTTGAATTCTAACTATTCATAAAAAAAATTTACATGGATATTGTATTGTCTAAAAACATAATCACTAAAACACACGAAATAAATAAAATTCCGACGTATCTTACGAATTTTACTTAAAATCCAGGAACTAAATATGAAAGAGTTAATGAAAACTCCTGAACAAGCTCCGGAAGTGACTGTGCCACTATCTAAATTAAATACTCTGCATAGTCTTTGTATATTTTCCTCCGTGGAAAATGGAATGGAAATGACAATCCTTGTTTTCTGTAGCAGAAAGTATTATTGAACGTGTAGATTTTAATCATGATCATGTTACTAAAACTACAACCTATTTACATGAACGGGAGTTATCGTGTTCGATATTTAAATTTCAAGCACTACACTCTCGATTCAGTATACTTCTTGACTTCCTCTTTGTATTTATCTTCTTTTATAATATTTATTATTTATTTTTTTAAGGGACATTTCGCAAACAGGCAGACGCCTCACCTGATGGTAAGTGACTACCGCCGCCCATGGGCACCTGCAACTCAAGAGTAACAAACGCATTGCCGGCCTTTAAGGTGCGAGTAGAGGAAGGGGGGGTAGAAGGGGAGAGAGGGGGAGAGGGAAGGGTTAGGGCCTCCAGTAACCTCATTCACTCGGTGAAATACACTGCAGGTATTGCTTCACTGCCGGTTTTCTGTGAGGCTGTGGTTATCAATCTAGTCGAGCCGGCCCATCCTTGCCGTAACATGGCTCTCCCACTTTGGTCCCCCACACTCAGAAAATTCCAGCATGTGCATGTGCGCGCCGAGTGTTGTGGTTTCGAAT
Organism: Euplagia quadripunctaria; assembly: GCA_963859945.1. Classification (NCBI taxonomy): domain Eukaryota; kingdom Metazoa; phylum Arthropoda; class Insecta; order Lepidoptera; family Erebidae; genus Euplagia; species Euplagia quadripunctaria. The sequence goes on along the minus strand of OY982570.1, from coordinate 7,285,745 downwards.
CCCACACGGGACAAAAATTTGTGTGATCCACAAATAATTGTCCCTAGTCTGGGTGTTCTTTGTGTCCGTTGTTTAAATGTTTGTGAAGCCCCCTGCGACACAGGAATATTCGTAACGCGGGAGGTGTTTATTAAAAAAAAAATCGATATGGTCTATTATCAAGTAGAGGAAAGAAAAACGATTGGAAATAGGCATATTCTATGAATAAAACTTTGTAAATAAAACGATAGTTTGCTTTATGGTCATTTCATTACAGTGAGTTTGTCTTTTATTTGTTAGTTAATAAAATGTAACAAAATAGAAATAAATGACGGAATGAATTTTTAAAAGTTCCTACTTTAGTTGTTTAGTACAAATAAATGCATATTCAACATAATATATCTCTTTGTTTCAATGAAGATTAATCGAATCTAAGTATAATTTTTACTCCTTTGTCATATCTATGCCTTATTTTGTGATCATTGATTCACATTATTGTTGGATTTATCTTTTGTTTTTTTTTAAATACATACTTACTTTTTCCAAAATATAGGGAAGCTTCGATCTTGAGGCACAGTAATACCTACATATCTACTTGATACTTACTATAAGTGAAAAATGTTACAAAAGTCTTATTTTTCGAATCACTGATGCAAAAATATTTACACAGGATTGTTTTAAACTTCCCTGTGAGCATTTAAATATTACCTTTCTAATTTCTTATTCAACATTAAGAAAACGTTAAATTAACATAATAAAACTGAGCTGAGTATACGAGCTTGCTCTTTTTAATTGGAATTCATATGAGCTATGCGAATTCGTTATAAAAAGTAAAAACATCAAGGTAGGATGAATGTAAGGTACACACAAGTATGAATGGCGGTGCAACGGTCTCGCAAGTTAAAAAATGCAGAAGCCCTTTACTTGAGTAAACATTGCTTTTGTGGGTAAAGGCGACACTGCGGTGGTGTCATATCCAGAGATATGTATTTCTTTCTAAACGATCCTTATCTTCCTTATGCTTTAGGGTTGTGTGTGGCTTCTTGTAAAGTTCTACAGTAGTACTTTTTTTTCTAAGGGAAACTATTAAAGGCGTCTTACCACTTACGGAAATACACAATTACGTTAAGGAACGACGTTGTCTTTTTGGCATGGAGTAAGAGCGGAGCAGAGCGCAGAATGATCTCCGACCTTCATGAGCGCTGGCCTGTGGATAACGGGTGAGGCTGCCCGTTACCCTTACAGTAGCAAGCCTGAGATGGTGGCGTGAAGTGTTCCGCGCGGGCCTCTCTAAACTGGAATGGGGGTAAGGTAAGGTAATCTTCTGTTTAAGGGATGGTCAAAGTCCGCCGGAGTTCCCGGGGACTTCTTTCCGAGATAACTGAATCTCTTGCAATACACTCACTTCTGACGGAAGACCTTTCAATCTTGAGGTACTGAATTCAAATTTCCAAATTAGGTATTGTTATTGGATTTTTTCTTTAAGGGATTTCTTAGAAGTCACAGAGTTTTTAAAATTTACTGGCAGATATAGCAATATATACGCAGACATCTATTTAATCGAATTAAAAATATAGATGCAATGTTTAAACACCTCTGTCGACAGATAGACGACAGCTTTAGGGAAATACTGGCGTGAAAATATCAAGAAGTGAATGGAGAATGACGTGTGGTGATAGTTTAAATAAATTGCTCAAATTTATCTCGTAGATTAATATACTTGTGGAAATCCTTCAATTAAATTCAGCTCATGTCTCCAAAAAGTTTCAACTAAATTATCACAATGGAACTTTTCGAATCAATTAAACCGTCTGCTTCACAAACACGCCAACTTCGTCTTTGCGATATAATCGCGGATAAGTCTGCTTCCTTTAGATTCTGTGGACTAACGCTAATTAGTCTGCAACTTTATTTCTCGAAAGTTCTCGAACTCAAAATCCTGCACCAGTTTGGTTCTTCAATGACTTTTGTTACCTCTTCATATTTATTATTTTATTATTATATTAACTTTATATTACGTGCCTAATTAAATATAAGTTTTTTCTGTTCGTATTTGAAGCCTAATGGACTTAAAAGAACGTGGGATGTATGGTATATAAAACAAAGCTAAACAGAACTTCTCGCATTGTAGTATTCCTGGTAAACATAATTAATAGTAGAAAGAGAATTAAGTCGGAATCACACGATTGCCAATCTGATATTGTAAGTACATATAAACTTATATAGTAAATAAAATTTTCTTTATTGTATTTGTATGAAAGTAAGATAGATTTAGCGTGATAGAGCCATGCTTCGGCGCGTATGGGCCGGCTCGACCGAAGTGAAACGGCTCGGCCTCACAGAAAATCGGCAGTGAAGCAATACTTGCATTGCGTTTCACCGAGTGAGTGAGGTTACCGGAGGCCCTAACCCTTCCCTCTCTTCCTCTCGCCTGCTGGTCCCCTATTCCTCCCTTCCTCTATTCCTACCTTAAATGCCAGCAACGCACTTGTGGCTCTTGAGTTGCAGGTGCTCATAGGCGGCGGTAGTCATTTACCATCAGGTGACCCGTCTGCTTGTTTGCCCTTTACCACAAAGAAAAGCAATAAAAAAGGTAGTGAATTCCGAAATTTGAGTCGTACAACAACGCAATAACTAACCAACCCAAAATGAAAAGCCCATACAGAAACATTATTAATTTCAGTAAGGTCTTCGGGCTAATTTAAATGATCATTACTGGTACTTTGTACTAAGCGGTTATCAATTTTAAGAGAAATAACTGGCAGTTGTAAGAGTAGGTACCAAAAGTTTATAGCGGCAATATTTTTTAAACTATTTTTTGCTATCGACGATTGTCATATAGGATCAACTATTTATTTGTGTGTCTTTTTAAAAGCTTTGATGCGATTTTATTGTTCTTGTTCAATTAGTTTATACGGTACAGTCTTTCCGAGCTTTATATGGCGGTAATTGAACGTAGTCTATTTACCAGAAATTTACTACCTGGTAAATAAACTTGGTCGATATTGCGTACCACCTGTGGGTTGGTGCTAGAACAAAGTCACAGAAACACCTATATCAAATTACAACTAAACAGTGATCAAACACATGAACAATTAATTTATTAAAATAATGTCTAATAAATTTTAATTAGGATGTCAAAGAAGAATAAATAAAAAAGTGTGTCTGTGCAATTCTCACACGGCAGAAGTGAAACTTCAGAAAAGTAGCCTACGAGAATGACAAATAAAAAGCAAAATCAACACAAATAATTTACTGACGTTAATAAATTTAATTTTAGATAATTTCTATAAAAGTTATGGGTCAAATTATTTTATTTTTATTTTATGCCATAAGTACAGATACAGACAACAGATCAAGATATACAAAGAATGGCCTTAATAATAAACAGTAAGCAAACCTGAAGTCTAGTTACAACTGTCAAACACACACAACTTTCAAAACAAACAATACTTCGTTTTCAATATAGGTTAAGGTTGGATTTAAATGTAAATTTGTAAAGAATCAATTAAGTATAAGTGAAATTAGGAGAAAAAACAACTAAAATAGATTTAATACGCCAATGCACAAAAATTACACCACGTTGACATTAACATATTTTTTGAAGGCTTGGCAGTACGCAGGCGCAAAGACAAAGATTATAGGAACTTTATTGTGACGCTTTTTCGTTTTATGGGAATTTCAAATCACAACGATTCTAAATAAGTTTCACTTCAAAAATGTTTATTTTGTACCCAAACTAAACATTTTTGAAGTATTAACAATATCGATAATTTTACAGATTAAGGCAAAGTGCTAATATTAATGTTTAACAGGAATTAATACAATATGTACATTTATGTGCAATCTTGGCAAACAACGTTTTGCTTACGCAATGAATCACTCGTTTAACAATTAACAGATACTAGGTTCGATAATTGGATTAGGCTGTATTCAATTATGTTCGTCTAATGTTCTGATCACGTAATGCGGATTATTAATTGAATATCAATATGCGTTACATAATTTCAGGTGTGAATAAAGCGCAGGTGTACGTTTCGTCGAATTATTGGCGTGAATAATTATGATAATTCTGTGTAATGAAACAAATTAATTCAAAATTTATCGAAGTAAGCTCTGCAAGCTTTAGACAGAAGATAAAATCACGTAAAAGAATAGATGTTTTGTTAGACTATATCACTATCGGCTTCATAAACGCCTACAAGAATAGAATATCGTCGGAATAGAATAGCCAAACCTCTTTTTGGAAATAGGTTAACTTGTTCTTTAAAAAACTTAGGTAGAAAGACTACGACACGTGTTAACACTCGGAGACTTTTAATCTAATACCAGATGGGACGCGCACTGGGAAGAATTTACGGTAAATGCTCTGGTTGGTGATAGACAAATGGAAAAATCTAAATAGATTCGTTAATAAAAAGCACTAAAGAAATCAGTGTTTTTCTTAACATAAAACTTTTAAATATTTACTGGGATTCAAATAAAATTATGCAATTACTCCGGCAAATTGGAACGTAGATAATATCTTTTTAATGTTAACTAAGTTAATTAATTAAGTCTTTTTTATTTAATCTTCAACACAATTGATACAAAGGCAAATCTTATGGCTGATGCTAATAGTAAACAGTTCGCAGATTCGTTTCAAAATAAGAAATATATTTTTAAATTACGAAGTAAAAAGGATGTAAAAAAATCCAGTGACACTTTACCGAAGCAACTTCAAATGGATTTCGGAGCTTATCGTTCTAATTAAGTCTGGTCAAGTGTACACCCTTAGGGTTGCATTTAATTAAAGATCACTTATTTGATAAGCTTCGTACTACGATTTAAGCGATTAAGCACACTGTTCAAATTCAACTCACGTCACGTTAGGACATTAGAGATTGTATGTTCTAGAGCAACTGGCTTAAACTGGGGGATCTTAGGGGTAATATTTTAATATTCCGTTTTGCAATAGTTTTAAGAACCTTATTGCAGTAGAAAATTGTTATTGTTAAGGCATTGGCCTATCAATTGGCAGATTGCATGTTGAATGGCAGTCGACATGAACGTATAACTTATAATTGAAGCATTTTACTTTTGTTGAAGACAATTACAATAAAAACCAATAGAGTTCACCAAGTAGGTACTTCGTTTTTTTTAGTATTGCCTTAGCCAAATGACGCTTCTATAGAGGATTCCAATATCTAAGTTCTTTATTTGAACGTAAATAAAAAAGTAATCTAATTCACTCTTATTTAAACTACAGACTACACCTGGATTAATTTATTTGCCGTAGATTTGCAAAGTGGATATGTCATGTATCACTCATATTGACGAGAGCAGTATTGACTTGTGACAGCCAGCCCACAAATCTTCTCATACGAATGCTATGTCAATATCCGCCTAGATGCAAACCATGAAACGGGTATATTTGCTGGTCAATAAGATTCACCCAATAAGTAAATAACTACGAAGTGTAACTATCAACTGTATGTGATTCTAATTAACTCTATAATGTATGATACAAAATAAACCTAGAAATATATATAATACTTGTTTAGCCACTTCTCCCAAATCTCTTAAGTTTAATATTGCAAGTTAAAAACAAGATATAAAATTCTAATTGAGTCACTTTTTAATTAAGTGTCTCTATAGGGGAACTTGCCCGAATGAGGCAAGAAAAATTCGGAGTTACGATTTTATTATATTCGTATTCTTGTCAGAATATAAAATGACTTCACTTATACTTCTTTGTCTATTTGTTTGCGTGGAATTTCACAATCAAATTCAAACTAACGCACCTATCAGTTGGAAACTAAAAACTTCAAACATAGCTAAGAATTGAATGATAATGCAATATTCACGATTAAAAGTAATAAATTATTACTTGAGTAAAAATGAAGCATCCCTTAAAAATAAATGTTAATAAGATTTAAAAGGTAGCAAGTAAGGCGCATGCATGAATACCTTTCCTGTTCCGTAGCATTAATTTTATTGTTCTGACCTATTAACAACGTGGTCCATTTAAGCGTAATAGTCCATTCAAGGTGGAGGATAAAAAAATACAAAGTAGATGTACCTACAGCTTTATATCTGCTTAAATCGGTTACTCAATTTTGGAAATACTTTTACATTACAGGAACTCAGTCCTACATTTATTTGTTTGATGAAAAGAAACTAACAAGAATAAGCTTTTTTGGGAATTATACTACGCTATAGATACTGTATCTAAACTATGAAATCTCTTAATCTAAAACAAACTAATAATAGACTTAACTAATTGTGTCTATCTTTGCTCATATTATTTGCGTTAATTTGTGTACAGCCAAATATTGACTTAAATAGTACAAATAGTAACATTCAAGGTCAAAATAAGATATTTGTTTATAGATATTGTTAATAGATTAAAAAACTAAAAAATGCGTTTTTGTAGCAAGCTGAACTAAAAAGTAGAAAGTAGTAGAATTTTCTGAGTTTAAAAAAAATTAAGTGATTAAGAAAAAAACATTTTGTCGTAAAAAAGCGTAGAGTGCTTTTTAAAATATTATAAAATGACTTTACTTTTACCAATATCTGTCAATAAAATATTTACAATAATTGACATCTAGCTCCCTACGCATTTTTAGGATAAAATTATTTTTTTCTTAATCACTCCATTTTTTATTTCTCATTGAAAGTGATTTTCTACTTTTTAGTGCAGCTAGTTACAAAAGGATGTTTTTTCAGTTTTTTTTAACTATTATTTATTTTCTAATTTTTAGTTCAGATCGCTACAAAACGCATTTTTTAGTTTTTTAAACTATTATTTATTTTTGCTTTTTTAATCTTATTGTATTGTCATCGGTCCTTGAAAAGTGTGCGAAGTTTAAATTCAATCTGACGTTTTAAATTGGGTCACAATCATGTTCAAAGATTCTGTTACATAGATAAATACATACCAAGCTAATAAAAGCGTTTTAAAAAGAAAACTACTTGGTGATCACTTATCACTCTTCATTGTAAGAATGTAGAACATGAATGAAACAGCGATACATCATTGTTATGTCTGGAAGTACGTCATCTAAATTTTATACTTTTATGTTTTACCTTGGTTGGTAACATGCTAATTATACACTTACAAGCGTTCATAGGGTTTGTTATTCAAGGACCGAAATATTTACATACTAATGCAAAGCCATAATAACATACACCTTTATAACAGCTATTCGTTCGAATAAGAAATTCAAGTCCACCCTTCTAGTAAGACGCAAAAGTGCAACGTAACGACGATGAGCTAACGAGGGATCGTTACAGAACGTGCACGCCTTTAAGCGATATTACTCTGTAAAATGCTGTTATAACATCTGGACACTGTCTACCGATGTAATTGTTAACCTTTCGTCTTTGGATTGTGTTAAGGCGGCAATAAATCCTAGTCTTTTCGGGAAGAAATATTCGCTATGTCATGCAAACACTCACTTGTAAATATCATCATTATTAGAAAGAGAAAAGAGGAAAACCACCGGTAATAGTACACATAGTCTCACTGAGGGTAAGCTATTACTGATAATTACAACCGACATCTCGACGTTTCGACCTTAGACCAACCGGGAGAAGCTGACTCCATCGACTTGAAGAAGCGCACGATCTTATCTGGCCCAATGATCAAGTGATGGGCTTCCCATCCCAACACCATTGGATCACCTAGGAGATTTCTTTCATCCCAAAGAGCTTTTTATGATGGTCAGGGTTACGGCATGATCAAAGATAGGTCTGTGTAAACTGTCTTTGTAGAAATGCGGAGATAGCACACCTGATTGCTTTGTAACTCCCACATTTTTTTAAAAGTTTTTTATGGTAGGCAACGTACTTATACGAGCGGTACTTATACGATTTTTAAATTAAATATTAGGTATGTTTAAGGAGATTGTCTGAAAAATCATTTTACTAATCGATTCCTAGATCACAGTGAAAAAACAAAACAGTATAAAACTTTACCCTGGAAAAACATATATTTCACAGTAACATTTATTTGTTAGTTGTAAGTAAAAGTCACTTCAATTATCATTTATACTGATCATATTATATAAAAGTTTATTCCTTTACACAAACAGATAAGACAGGGTGGTAAACGTGAAAATTGCAATATATATCCTCGGACAGGAAAGCCCTGTCCTAGCACGAAACTGTTCTAGTGCATCTAGCTTTTATACTTCCATCCTAGGGTTGCCAGACTAAGCACTTACTTTAATTGACAACACAATAGCAAAGTTTCGTTCGTTTTGTTATTTGTTGAGTTAAACATTATTTCCTGTCGTTTATGATAGTAAGCTCTCTATAATACACACTAAAATAACACAAACACCGTTACACAACATAACACTCACATTTTTTTAAAATTAATATGTAAGAATTTCGATACGTTGGTAAGGTACTAGGTACGCCTAATGTAGTCACTGTAAATTTTGACCTCGTTCAGAAATCTGACATCTAAATTGCGGTTCTTAAATCCCAAAGTGACGGGATCAGCATGCCAGTTTAATAATAGTGAAATATACGACGGGCTAGTATATCTTAATTAAATGTATGTACTTACTAAAGTGGCAATGAAAAGCACCGCTTGGTAGGTATTATAACGACACCAGCGTTGTATAAACATAAAACGTGTAGGATAATTAATTGTTCTTTGCGCTACCACGTAGCACATAGAGCAAAAATTGTTCCTCCGCTTACAGTAAATAACATCTAGAGCTATGCAGATCCTATTCAAGGCATCTAAGAATACAGATTTCTTTGGCGAATTAGATTTAAGATTCTTTGTTCCAATATACCAAATCGCTGCCACTGTAAGAATCTCTGTCTTCTAAATATACCCATAGATGCGTATATTCACATAAACAAATATATATTCTGCGAGCTGTTCTTTACTTCATTTGTGACGTATCTTGATACGTCACAAATAAAGTAAAGCAAGCAAGCCGAAGAAGTTTTTAAAAGTGAAAGAAGAACAAACTTTTTATTAACCTGTTATTACCTACATTTCCTTCATTTTGATATCACCAAGATGACTATGGTATTTAACAATGCCCATGAAGGCCTGCTTGTAATTTATAATAAAATTGAATTAAAAACCCCAAAAAAATTGCAATAAGTAAAGTGGTGAACATCATATTAAGAGAAGACGCGTACCCTGAATTGGGATAGTTTCTATACAGAGTTGATATTGTTATTTATGAAACCCGGTTATTCAGTGTTCCACATTTATATTATTAGTCATGTAGACGTTGAATTAGTATACAAAACTATTATAATTTATGTAGAAAAATGCCTTCGCCCATTTCTTTCCTTTGTTTCCGGTTTTTATGGCAACCTTAATCGTATTCCACTGAGCTGTATACCAAATGAGCTCGAGTTGTATTCCAAACAAGCCGACTGTAGTTTTGTTCAAGCGTACTCCGACGAATGTCGACTTGAAAGAGGATAGCGTTAATTTTTAGGCCAGTTTTATTGTCGTTTAGCTTTGTTGAGAATGCACTTTATGTTAAAACTATCTCTATGTTAAAAAACATTTCGTTCGAAATGCAAATCAAAATCCCTTTTCATTTATAATAACACAATCGGTTTTCAAAAAAATTCTTGAACAAGTATAGAAATACTAACTCTCGGTCATCAAACGATCGGCGTAATTTATTAAACTTAGTAGCAGTATAATAATATGATGTACACAATATAATAAGCCCCATGTAGTTAACACTTAAATTTATTGCTGACGTACTGGAAACCAATGCAATTTAAAATATAATGACATTTGTTGGCAAAGTTATAAACCAGTTTGCTTAAAAAATAAAAAGAAGAAAAACTAAAATATCGCTAAGCAAACAACCAGTACGAAAAGATTTTGATGTTTAATAATCACATGTTTCTGGTCCTCAGTATTTGCACAAAACGACAGCCATCTGACCTTTTTAGGCAACAATTCAATCATAACAGTCGAATTTGATGGCTCAACGCATTACGAGGCACGTAGGGACTTGTATGTAAACAGTGTTCGCCTATTGAAGGCTTGACCGCGCGTGAATGAATTGGTACATGTAAACTGTAATGCTTCAAGGGTTATTTAGGCAAGGAGGTATTCAAAGTAAGAATAGGGAAAGAATTTTGATTGTAGTTTTTTTAATGTTTTCAGCTCTAAGGAATGATTGATATAACAAAATTAAATATACGTATAACACAACCTGTATATCGATCGATCTTATCTATCATTTAATAAATATATTTTTACTTTAAGTCAAGAAAATATGGATTTTACTTCTCTTTCCATAGATATTTAGGCGCTTAACTCACCAACAGTCAAAGCACAAGAATAATATTGCTGATCCAGAAATCAACATCACGTAATCGATAATATATACATACCAGGATTCTTATTTTATTTTTTGATGTAGCTAGATGTTTTAGATATTTTAGATTCACAGATGGATGACTCATAGAGAAATGGTTACTGGGTCCAGTAGGTGGCACTGCTATCGGGTTCTAGAAATATTTTTATTTTTTTATTTTCTAACGATTGTTTTACTTTTAGTTGCTTTAGTGTCTAGCAGTTTTTCGTTTTATTCTTCAAATTAATTTTACTACCCAAACAATAATCCAACGTTCGGATAACACAGCTGTCGGGTCCTGTGGTATGATGTAATAACATGATTGAGTAAATAATGTAAAATCCTAATTTCCTTTTACGAATGTTATGGAAAATTGTAAGAATCACCAGCATTATTGTATTGCATAAGTTTTTAGGAGCAGTTTCCTATAGCAGGTGATTCAAAGTTAGGTCACATACAGTACAATACCGGTTTTATAATATGTTTAAAGATGTCAATAACATACGCATAACTTTCACAAAAATATACACCTGTATTTATTTGTGGTACAGTTAGGTACTAAGTTAGATGTTAATGATGTAATATGCGGTACAGTTACTGAGTTTGATATCTTTATATAACTAGGTGATACATAAGCTGGCAGCCCGTCTGGTGGTAATGTGTAACCGGTGCCTAAGAATACTCGTAGCTGCAGCGGTACCTACAACCATATTCAGCGGCACCTACAATATTTTTTTTAAACTTTAGTAGTTTTACCCGCCAGCATTCAGCAGCTTTATGCTTTCCATGAGCTTTTTTAAAATGATTTAGATTTCATTAGAATTCTTTCCGTCCTTGTTATCACAATATAATTGTGCGCTTTGCATTACCGTGCATAAACTTCGATATCTTTCCAGGTTTCATATAAAAGAGCCTGTGGTGGAAAGCGCCTCTTTGCTGCGTTAATTATCTACTATATTAACGCACACTCAATGCTTCCATTCCATCCATTCACTAAGTATTTTAGTTCTATGCCTACTTCCTCCCTTCTATGTATGTGTGTTATAGCTACGAGCTGAAGAATGGTTTACCTTTGCTTTCTCGTGCAATTATTCCATGTTCTTTGTCTTTCCTTCTTTTATTCTTTTCTTTTCCTTTCTGTAACCAGAGTGATGAGTTTGTCACGTTTCATTAAGTTCTTCACTTTCTGCTTCCTTCCTTCAGAATATATGTCCCATTTTTTTTCTTTCCCAACAAAATATTATGAAACTCAAACCAGGCTAGTACAACATTATTAAAGGAAATTCCACATAGCACAATAATCCCGAGCGTATGGCGGACCCGGCCAATGAGATATTAATCTACAGTTCTTAACCCCTGCCCTTGTTATTAACCTCATATAAAAGCGATCTCATAAACTGGTGGCCATTTATCACTAATACAGGCTACTGTTGCTCCCGATAGGGTACAGTGTTGAGAGGGTTGACTTTCTAATATTTTATTATATTTTATCACTTTTGTCGTTCTTTCAATAACTTTTAAGGTGTGTACATTTTTCTTTTTAAGTACATTTTGACTATATTGTTGTAACTTTCACATTTATTTAAATCCACAATAAATTTAGATATGTTCAAATTAAAAAAATTAGGTAAAAAGGCGTTCTTAAAAAAAAAGTTGTTTTTAGGTTTTTATTAACGGTGAAATAAATAAATGTATGTAATTGTGAAATGTTTATGACGGAGGGGTATGATCATCATCCTTAATAGGGCCCATAGTTTCTCACTTTCTAACTAGATTATTACAAATAGGCACACGACTAGCTAGTTACGTATATCGCTAGGAACGCGTGACGGTTTTAATATTCGATCGCTCCGTCCGACTGCCGCACAAGAAGTGTCGGGCGCGCCGGTCGGCCTTTAAACATCAACTCCGTCAAACGCCGACAGATGGTGATGGCATTGCGGATATGACGTAATTGCGACATATATATAATTATAATTAAAGTAACTATAGTATTTATACTAAAATTGAAACGGATATCCAACAACTATCCGGTATCCGGCATACAGCTACGTGCATCTTTCATATAAATTCTGACAACCTTGGTTCCGTCCAGATATTGTGTAGCATTAGCTAATTAGGTTGGTTGACACAAAGAGGAATGTTTATATTCGAGATCGGAGTGGTTTGAATGGACGTGACGAAAATTGAAAAGGGTATGCCGAGATGGTTTGGACATGTAGAAAGAATAAGTGCGGAATTAATGATAAAACATAAGAGAAACGTTAGTGGGAAAAACAGGTAAGGTTCCACCACGTAGAACATAATTATCATCAAATTGGTGATGACAGCAAAAGAAGCTCGTGAGGTGTGTAAAGAGAAACAAGTGGTGGATAGACTAAAATTTATATGAAATTGCGTTTCTTTTTTATCGCGGGACTGATTACTTGTTGTTTCATTTACTACCTCATTAAAGCAATCACAGAACGTACGGGAAGTTTTGCAAGATATATCTTACAACGTCTCCTCATATCCAGTTCTACGAGTAATAGTCGTCTGTCGAGCTTATTCAGCTTATTTAAGTATCCCCCGTAGTTTGTGTTAAATTTTGCGTTTAGTAGTAAGTTTGACTTAGTGAAAATAACATACTTGTTGCGGCTTGGGAACAGTCCTTATTAATTTCCTATCCAAATATCAATACCTAAATCCCCACTTCCCTTATCCTTATGCACATGAAGCGAATTCCAATCAGCGCCATCTAGTGCGCTGACACTCAATAACAACCCCCTCTAATGGCCGCGTTGCGCGCTCACGTTGTCGCTCGTGAAAAATATTAAAAATCATTGGAAATAGACTGATCTGTAGTGAAAAACCGTGCACATTTGGTGTGGAGTGTGATTCCCTGTCTGTGCTGTGTGGGACTCTTGTCTGGACCTGCCAAACTAGCTCTGATGAACCGGGTTCGTGGAAGTGCTTCCAACTGGTGAGTTCTCCCAACCTTTTCCCGTTTCTGAAGCTGTTCGTTTGTTCCTGCTTGATATCACTGGGTTTAGACATACGCTAGATGGTGCCCTAGGTTACCTTCCGCTGTGAACCAACCAGCAATAGCTTATGCACCAACATATATTAAAGTGGTCCAATCGAGCCGCGATTGTTGCGATTGGTTAAAATAAGTTACTAAATACAGTCCGCTTACTAGTTTTTGTCTATTATTAATAATTATCATAATAAATAGTGTAACAAAATTAGTTAATCATACTTATTTCATTGCATTTCAAAGTAACTCATTTATTTTAAATGTAGTTCGACTAAATTCTAAAGTTGTTGATTGGTTCATATTGCTCAGACAGTGTTACCTATCTTATTTGTTCGGATTATACTTCGGATGGAATGTGCATTGAGCGTTTGAACTTAGTTAATTTTATAATTTGGTTACTTGGGGGTAGAAATTAAAACTTAATTTCTGTTAAGAATCTTATTAAATTTATAAAAATATCTGAAAGTTATTCAACTAAATTGAAATTAGGTAAATACTTACGTTGGCTAGATATTGTATTAGTTTTGATTTAAAGAACAAAACTTGTCCTTATCTGACATTGTCCCGCTACCTACCTGTTTGTGAACAGCTACTTATTAAAATTATTAGTTCACGATTGGTAAGAGATACTAACTTGAAGTTTATCTTATTTTATTGCTGACAATGTCTGTTAAAGAGGAGAATGCAATTAAACTTTATACGTCACAACGCGAATATGTTTTTCGATCGTTACAGATTATGCTAGATTTATCAAATTTATTACGCGAGAAACGAGATGCGTCTAAAGTTAAAGAGTTTCGTGCTAGATATTCGAAATTAGAGAGTGTACGCGAAGAATATATTCTATTAACTGAGAAAATAAACAGTTTAAAATTAACTTTAAAACCTACGGAGTCCGTCAATATGCAAGCGATGACCGTGTTCGATGACATGTACTACGAAGTACTGAGTACTGCGGCCGAGTTTATCGCGTCCGAATCGGCGCCGCCTGAGTCGCCGGCCGGCAGAGCGCCCGACTCGGTACCTACTTCCGACACGAGCCGCGAGACACATGCTAGGTTGCCGCGAATTGACCTCCCGAAGTTTGATGGTAAAATAGAAAATTGGCAAACTTTTTATGATACATTTGTAAGTTTAATTCATAATAATTCATCGATTGTTCCGATTACTAAATTTCATTATTTAATTTCTTGTTTATCGGGATCCGCCCTTGGGATCGCTAAACAGGTCAAGCTTACATCGGACAATTATGAAATAGTTTTTAACGAATTAGTGAAGCGTTATCACAATAAAAGAATTTTAGCAGTGACGTATTTAGATCAAATAAATAAATATCCTTGTTTAAAAAACCCTAATTTCAGTGAACTACAGTCGTATACTAATGTACTTTGTGAGTCGGTCAATGCCCTCAAGGCCTTAAAGCTAGATGATCTTAGTGATTTTATTTCGTTTAACTCCGCGTTTCGTGCGCTTGATAACAATACGCGACAGCGCTTCGAGTGTCAAAATAAATCGGAGATTCCTACTTTTCACGAGCTTATGGAGTTTCTTCAAGGCTATGTTAGAGTTTTAGAAACTACTTACCATACGACAAGCGTGATTGAGCCTGCTAGTATCACTACGCGGTCCGCGCCACCTTATGGAGGAAACGGGAAACAGATCAAAAATGTTTCACCGCGGGTGCAGAAACGATCCGCGCTCACTACTCAATCTGGGCATTCTAGAAGCTTGATATCATTAGAATGTTATCACTGTGGTGCAGCGCACAGTATCTACAAGTGCCCCACATTTCAATCGTTAGGTTCACAAGCTAGGTTGAACCTTATACAACAAAAGAACTTATGTGTTAATTGTTTGCGTAAGCATCCTGTCGATAAGTGTGTATCTAAGATGAGCTGTTTTATCTGTGGTCGTAATCATCAAACGTTAGTCCACGTTGACAACCCGCCTTCATTAGCGACCGCGGCAGCCACCGGTCCGAGCACACACGCCAATTGTAGTGCGTTCCAGGGACGGGCTCGCGACTCGTGCGTGGTACTGCTCGGTACGTGCATGGTGCGCGTGCTAGACGCTTTTGGCACGTTGCAACCGATTCGAGCGCTCATCGATAGTGGCGCTCAGGACTGCTTCCTGACTGTGAAGTGTGCAAGGAAGCTAGGTTTTCAGTTGAGTCGTTGTAATATTAATGTAGCTGGACTAGGACAACATGCTGTGTGTCAAGTGCGCGGTATGACTCAATGCTCCATTCGCCCGTCTGATTCTAGTGATCCGCAGTTTCATATCTCTACTATTGTTATCGACAGCATCACATCGGCAATGCCGACCTCGGTTATTCCCGAAGCGGTTTGTAATAAATATAAACATTTAATTTTAGCTGATCGTGACTTCGACAAACCTGCTGATGTCGACCTGTTGCTCGGCGCTGAGTGGTTCCATCACATCTATGACGGACAGGTTTTGAAGCCGGAACCAGGCTATCCTGCTGCTTTGCATAGTGTGTTTGGATGGGTCCTCTCTGGTCCAACAAGTGTTGCCAGTCCACCGACCGGTGTCACTTCTTTGATAGCTTCCACTTGTAAACTTGATGAGATGGTCAAGCGATTCTGGGAAGTGGAGGAACCTCCCCATAAACCTATTTCCGTTCCAGAAGATGATGAAGTTGAACGCCTGTATTCCAGTCTTACTTATAGGGAATACGACGGCCGTTATGTAGTACCTATTTTATTAAAAACTCCTGACTCTAATGTAGGAGATTCTTATTTTAGTTCATTGTCGCAGTTTATTAACCTTGAGAAACGTCTTAGTCGGCAAGACCTACTGAACTCGGACTATTGTGAATTTATGCGGGAATATGAACAATTGGGTCATATGCAAGCAACAGCGACCAGCATCCCCAGCGGTCGCTACTTTATACCGCACCATTGCGTGATTCGTCCGGAGAGTTCAACGACGAAACTTCGCGTTGTCTTTAATGCTAGTCATAAGACGACTAATGGCTTATCTTTAAATGACATTGTTTACACTGGACCTAAACTGCAATCGGATATTGTGGACATTATTACTGGTTTTCGAGTTCATAATGTAGTGTTCACTTGTGACATCTCTAAAATGTATAGGCAAATCTTGATTAGGCCTGAGGATCGAGTGTGGCAACACGTACTTTGGCGTGATTCACCGTCCTCACCTGTTCAAGAGTTTGAATTACGTACCTTAACGTATGGTGTTAAGAGCTCACCTTACCTTGCCATTCGCACTCTGCATCAACTGGCTGCAGACCATGGCGATCAATATCCTCACGCTGCTAATGCTCTCCGGAATCATACGTACATGGATGACGTCACTACCGGCGCGTTTTCTATCGAGGCAGCTTGTCAAATCAAGGACGAGCTGATCAACCTCCTTAGTTGTGCTAAGTTGGAGTTACGGAAATGGAGCAGCAATAGTCCTACGTTCTTGAATGGACTACCAGTGGAACATTGTCAAATTCCAAAGTCATTTAGCGATGATGGGTCGATGACCCTAAAGGTTTTAGGAGTCCAGTGGGACCCAACTGGTGATTATTTTACATACTCCGTCACACCTGTGGATGTTGTATTTACCAAGCGTTCTATCTTATCGAACGTCGCTCGAATTTATGATCCTTTGGGTTGGCTTGCACCTTATATTTTACAAGCAAAATTGCTCCTTCAAAGCCTATGGCGTCTTCACTTATCTTGGGATGATCTTATTCCCGAAGAACTGTCTTCTGAATGGGCTAAGTTTGTTTCTGGATTATCTAATTTAAAGTTTGTTAAAATCCCTCGCAAAATTGTTAGTCATTTGGAAGCCAATCATCAACTTGTAGGGTTTTGCGATGGTTCATCTAAAGGTTACGGATGTTGTATTTATCTTCGGTCAGTTTTTGGTAATCGTGTTGAAGTCTTCTTACTTATTGCTAAGTCTAAAGTAGCCCCGATTAAACCTCTTACGGTTAATCGATTAGAGTTGTGCGGCGCCACCTTGTTATCGCGCACTCTTCAGCACATTCAATCCTTGCTTTGTTCTAAAATTAAATTATCTCAAATTTTTGCATTTACGGACAGCTCAACTGTGTTAGCTTGGCTCCACACAGAACCTCATAGATTAAAACCTTTTGTCGCACATCGGGTGGTTCAGATTACTGATACTTTTGAACCCTCCATCTGGCGTCATGTGTCTACTCATGACAACCCTGCTGACTACTCCAGCAGAGGCCTCTCTTGCGAAGAGCTAGTGAAATGCAATAAATGGTGGTCGGGACCAGAGTGGCTGCTCAGAGGTCTCAATTCCTGGCCAGCTTCATTTCGTTCTGAACATCTGGGGGAAGTGCCTGAAATGAAATCTTGTTCTCATGTAGTCCAAACCCAAGAGCCTATTGATGACGTCTTGCCAGAGCTATTAGAACGTTCTTCTTCGCTCACTCATTTACAGCGAATCGTAGCTTGGATCTTTCGCTTCATTTCAAACTTACGGCAAAAGCCTAGCGAACGCCATCATCGTGCTCTCACTTCTGATGAGTTAGAGCAGTCGTTACTTGCACTTATAAAATCTGTTCAACAGTCCCATTTTAGTGATGAAATTTCTAAACTTATTTCTAAAATATGTCTACCAAAACATTTGCAAAAATTGTCTCCTTTTCTTGACCGCTCGGGTCTAGTCCGAGTGGGGGGACGTCTTCAAAACTTCAACTTACCTGACCAGTCTATACATCCATACCTAATTCCAAAAGATTCTGTTTTGGCTTCTCTCATAATTACTTATTATCATAAATTTTATTTGCATTGTGGACCTCGCACTTTGCAGTCACTAATTCAAAGAAAATTCTGGATTCTTGGAATAAGAAATCTGATTCGCTCACACTTATCTAAATATGTAACATGTTTTAAAGTCAAACCGATCCCTTATCAACCTGTGATGGGAAGTTTGCCACCTTGTCGATCCCAAAAGGGTTTTTGCTTTCAAAATGTAGGTATTGACTTTGGTGGACCTTTTTTGGTTAAAGAGAGTCGGAGACGTAATGCTCGTGTCAATAAAGCTTACGTGTGTTTGATTGTCTGCCTCTCTGTCAAGGCAGTTCATCTCGAGCTAGTTTCGGAACTGTCTACAGAAGCGTTTCTAGCTGCGCTAGATAGATTTGTGTCGAGACGAGTAATATGTCGCAGTATTGTGACGGATTGCGGCACAAACTTTGTGGGGGCTAAACGCTATCTCGAAGATATGTACAAAGTCATGCTAGATAATAAAGAGGAGGTATCATCTCAATTAGGGTCTCGTGGAATTTCTTGGAAATTGAATCCTCCTTCCGCGCCCCACTTTGGCGGCATTTTCGAGAGTGGTATTAAGTCCACCAAATACCATCTCAAAAGAGTCATTGGTTCTCAAGTTTTAACTTTCGAAGAACTAGCCACGGTTTTAACAAAAGTCGAGGCCATGCTCAATTCTAGACCATTGTGTCAATTATCTTCTGATCCTAGTGAAGTAGATGTACTCACTGCTGGACACTTTATTGTTGGACGCCCTTTGGTTACTCTTCCGGAACCGCGTTCAGAAGAAATACATCCTCGAACTCGTTGGCAACTTCTTCAGAAACTTACGCAAAGTTTCTGGCGTGTTTGGCAGAACGACTATCTGCATACCCTGCAACAAAGGGTCAAATGGTTTAAGGATGACCATCGTCGTCCTGCGATTGGACAACTTGTTTCAATCCAGGAACCTAACTTACCTCCAAATGAGTGGCGATTAGGACGTATCGTTGACGTTCATCCCGGAATTGATAATGTTATTCGTGTTGTGACGGTAAAAACCCAAAAGGGTTTACTTAAACGACCAGTGGTCAAGATTTGTCCTTTACCGATAGCTAATTAACTTTTATTTTAATTTTAATTAGTAGTAAGCCTAGTTTTTTAGTTATTTACGGTTATTATGTTTTAAGTTAAGCAAACTTGTCTTAATTTACCTAGTTCTCATTTGGATGCACATTCCAAACACTACTATTTTTTTGGTTTTCTTTTATATTTTTATTTTATTACTGTCTGAGCAACGGAGTTCCTAGAGGTTGTCGGACAGTGTTGTCTTATGAAATCCTTGGGTGATTTCAAGTGGGGGGAGATGTTGCGGCTTGGGAACAGTCCTTATTAATTTCCTATCCAAATATCAATACCTAAATCCCCACTTCCCTTATCCTTATGCACATGAAGCGAATTCCAATCAGCGCCATCTAGTGCGCTGACACTCAATAACAACCCCCTCTAATGGCCGCGTTGCGCGCTCACGTTGTCGCTCGTGAAAAATATTAAAAATCATTGGAAATAGACTGATCTGTAGTGAAAAACCGTGCACATTTGGTGTGGAGTGTGATTCCCTGTCTGTGCTGTGTGGGACTCTTGTCTGGACCTGCCAAACTAGCTCTGATGAACCGGGTTCGTGGAAGTGCTTCCAACTGGTGAGTTCTCCCAACCTTTTCCCGTTTCTGAAGCTGTTCGTTTGTTCCTGCTTGATATCACTGGGTTTAGACATACGCTAGATGGTGCCCTAGGTTACCTTCCGCTGTGAACCAACCAGCAATAGCTTATGCACCAACAATACTAATTCAGCTTTCAACGAGGCCCTCATGCTTGGTAAATCAGAAGTACTCAGTTTTACCGTTATCTAACTTTTACGGCAGCGACGTGAGGCAAACGGCAATGTTTCTCCAGATATCTGATATCCGGTTCATGTACATGTACACACGTGTAGAATTGGTAAACTATGATTAACTAAGTGATATAAACTATTTGGAATATCTATGTGACTCCAAGATAGACTTTATATTTTTATTTATAATATTATTTATGTGGAGATATACCTGTTTGATTATTTTTGAAAATTGTTGTGCTTTAATTATGACATTTAACTTTGAATATAGGTATGATTAAAAAGTTGATAAATAAATCTCGTCACTGAAAGTATATTTTATATTAGTTATTAAGTGTTCTATCTCCACACTGTCATAAAACAAAACGAGATTATTCATACGAATGGAAATTATAAAAATAAAACATACCTAAAAGTATACTAAAATGATAAGTACACAAATATACCACCAACGCAAAAAAAATATCCCTATTAAGATCATCCTCTTACAGCGGTTCACTATTTTCTAGGCTTTTGGCAGATATATACACTATTTTCTTATATGTCTCATCTTTATCTCACGTATTAGTGGCCCTTTAAAGGATTTCGCTAGTAATAGGAAGAGATTTTCTGTAATATTTCAATCTGGGTCGCTTTGATCTGCCAATACTTGAATCTTTTTCTTTAGGATAAAAGAAATGTTTGGATTTCCATACCCTTATAATGCTGATAATATAATATTATATACGGTAAACTTAGCGATGTATTAATATTATATATCGTAATTTATTAGCCTGAGAAACGTAAAGTAATTGTTTTTAAACTTTCGCGACTATACATATTACATGTGTAAATCGGGACTTAATCGCGGTAATAATTAGAATTTGAGTGCGGACTCAAAGATAATAAAGTGGGCTAGAACACCGAAGGATGTCTTTCCTCTACAGACGCGAATGGCAGCTGTGGTAGCTCGCACTTCACTTCACTCTCACCAGTCTGCCCGTGACCACGATCGGTGCCATTCGATCGAAACGACAGATAACCAAAAAAGGTATTGTACCTTCTAATTATTATTGCGATTAAGTTCCAATTTACACATCTAAAAGTTAAGTAATTCCTCTTTCAATCATTTGTTACACAGGTTTTTATTTTCAAAACCTAATAGCCAGAGAAACTATGTTGATGTCAGGTAGTGGGTGTGGGAGCAAGTGAGGTAAATGAAGGATATGGATTTAAATAGAGTGGTCCTAGAAGTAAAATCATATTCGGGGCGATCTCTTCAGACGGTTTACGTCATACGTGGAGAGTAGATGCCAGACTGAAGTCCTGAATGGGTACTCTTCGAAAGCCATGCGCATTCCCTCAGGCGATCCTCAGGGATCGTTGCTAAGATCTCTGTTGTTCAACATATTTGTCAATGACATAACTCATTGTTTTCAACATTCGAAGATATGACTCTACGCTGATGGCATTTCGTTGACAAAGTCGTAATGTTGAAAAATTTTAATTGGCCTTCACCTTGGTTTTAATATATTTATTTTAATCTGTAATTTCCTTGCTGTTATAATCATACAGTATCTTGTTAATCTGCGAACAATGGTATGGGTTATGTGTTTACTACTTCGTATATTTAATCATCGTCATATAGTTTAGACTTTAACATGTAACTGTTTTTGTTTCAATAAAGAATATATATAAACAAACTTGATCTAGTGGTCCATAATAATCGAAATTCCTACTACTTGTCAATTGCTCTTGAATACCTCAAACACACTTGTCAGAGACAGTTCAAGAGTGTGAAACGCGATTAGGTAGTTGCTGACCGCACTTACAATCAATGTCATGTCGGATTCATTGGTAATCACTGAATAGCGTAAACAATGTCTCTGTACTACTTGATGATGGCACTAGGGCATGCGTGATTATATTAACACTAAAACGTCTCTAATGCGGGTACGTTTAAGGGCTTCGTCAGACATAATCTGCTAAGCAAAGCAGCTTGATTCAGACCGCTTAGGCCCCTTTGCTTATATTATTTAATGCTAGATCGAAATCTATTGCTTCTGAATTTTAGGTTGAGTCGTAATACACCTGCTGTTGTTCCCACAGGGGAGGCCGCCGGTTTTGTCTTGATGGTGCGATGGTACCTAGTTTGGTGCTAAGAAACAAATATTTTTAAATAAATATAAAAATTTCGTGTCTCGTAGTTTGTCCGCGAAAAAATCCTAAACTAATGAACTGATTTTAACAAAATTTTGCACTCTGTGAGCAGTTTGCTCCAACTTGAGAAATAGGATAGTTTTTATCTCAATTTATAGTCACAATTTTTTTTTATTGTGAATTACTTAGCCACAACAATACGTGGTCATGTAGCTTGTTTATTATAATATGTACATATATTAATATGAGTATAAGAATAATATCCTTCAGAAGCGAAACTAAGACTACAAGTTTATGATACGATGTGACGTGATATAATGAGGGATGTTTGGTCGTTACATATAATATTATTTAAAAAGATCAAATCAGCTTAGTAGCTTTTGAACAAATTTAATTGTTCAAAAGCTACTAAGCTAAACCTATAATCGAAAAATTTCGATGAACTTGTTTATTTAAATCCATATCTTTCATTTCGGGTCCTACAAGAATGGAAATGATTTTGCTGAGATCTAGAATTGAAGACCTTCACATGTCTGAAAGTGGAGACACATTAAATGCGACGCATTTCAAATTTCGAAAAAGTCTGAAATGTTGTACTCCGAAGGCAACGGTGATTTCACAAGTACTTCCGCGGTCTTCATGAGAAACTGCAATTGTTGATTACCAATTGCTGTCAACAATTCTTCTTTCCCATAATACAAAAACTATACATTGCAATGAATTTAACTCTCAATGTGAATAAATGCCTGAATGTAAAATGTTGGGACCAATTAAAAATGATAAATTAAAGAAAACAGAAGCAACAAGTCAATATATCCCATACCAGATTATTAAGCAATACCTATGTGCATAGGTATTTATGTAAAATTTATTAGCAAATGATTATTCGTTTCGACTTTTTGTTACTTATTAAATTCTCAGTATCATCCTCATTTCAGCAATAAGCCTACTTAAATGAATAAAATTTAAATTTAATAACCAATTTATTTTTCCTACATTAATATTTTGTACAGGATTGGTAGCACACTATAAATATCACGTAGAAAGTAGAAAATAGTCAATTATTTAAATATAGTCCATTAGTTCAGTTCGTTAAGTCAGTAAAGTTAGTAAATGTACCGCAGATTAAAATGCATGTCGAGATTGTTATCCTGTTTGACCCAACGCAAAACCTAGCAGTGCTTAGCTTTAAGTATGCTAATGTACTTTATTCAGCTGATGTAATACTATCATTTATTAGACTTGTCTCTGGAGGAAAAATGCGACATTCATTTCAACATAAATAAGAAAGATAATATAATTATCTGATGTCAAGATTAATATGTCTCCCTTGGGATATTATTCCTGTTATAGAAACGACAACTCGGTAATTATAAAGTCATTCGTCTTAAATCAGATTATATTTTATATTATATTAGCTTTGCGATAAATATAAAAAATGTGTATTGGATTCTAATTTTGAGATCTCTGATGATTGAATTTATTAGTTCTAGTAACTAAAATAAAGTAATCACCTTTCCAATGTCCTTAATTTTCTTGAAGGATTGTTCAGGAAATAAACAATAGCTGAACAACGGTCAAAGGAATCTTTACAATTGCGGAGCTTTTTATGTCGATAAATTTGGATCATGATCGAGGCGTTTTGAGAAGTATTCTTAATTTTACATAGACGTTGATTGACTAATCTCAATGACAATCTTTCATAGAATAATAATAGCCACAAGCCTAATATAGACCACTCCTAAATTTTGTGCAATATAGTGTAACAATAATACTAACAGAACGTTGATACCACTAAAAGACAAAGTCGTTAGTTCCTTCAGTAGTATTAAAATCAATATAATTATATATTGTGTATTAAAGAATAGAAGTCAGCGTACTCTAAGCTTTCATAAGTTAAAAAAATAGTTATAAATGTTTGACCAACATTATTTGAAACAATCAAGGGAAAAAAATGCGTATAACAAAGACATGTACTTATATAATTAATTGATCAACTGCTTAAGTTTATAGTAAACTAGCTGCGCCCCGCGGCTTCACCCGCGTAAGTCCCTCGTTAAGTTTTCTTTTTTGTGCAAACTTCACATAAACCATCTACTAAATAGTCTGAACAAAGCCTAAACATTTGGTTTGGACCGTTCTTGAGTTATAAAATTGCAACGAAAAGTGGCATTGATTTTTATATATATGGATTTAACTGCTGGATTAAAAGTAAAATTTTACGCTCGTCCATTCATACAAAAGTTTTATTTAGATTATCGCTACTTTAAATTGAACATTAAACTACGATAAGTCACTCATAATTAAAGTTTGTCAAAATGAAGAACTTGCCAAACAAACAATTGTTCGTAAACCTAATTTCAGTGTTATAAACCAAAAGTAATTATTCCACCTACATAATCGCACAGTTTAGTGTATGAAGGTTAACCTTTAGCCGCAAAACGCTAAATTGTACTAGACCAACTACTAATTAAACTTGTACTAGACTAATTAAATAATCTTAAGATTTCGTTTGTCAAACCCTTTTAAGAAACACTTGTATATTACTTGATTTTTACATCAATTTAGTTTGTTTTACTATATTATACCCCAATAGCGATGGATAAATAAAATCTTAGAACGGCGGGTAGGGTGAACTAGGGTGTGCTGCTGCCCTTACCAGGCCTGTCCCTCGATGTACTAGCACGCGCTAAATATGTACTGGCCGCTGGTCAGCCGCGCAGTGGGTTGGCGACAGCTGCATCGTGCGCACACGCTTTTATTTACAAAAACGTAATTCGATATCGTATATTCTTTAAATACTGTAAATTTTTTAGTGAAAATTTATATGGTTGTTTATGTACAGTATAAGAATGTAGGTAAAGTAAGAGAAAAAAAAAGTCCGACAGTGCTATTTATGTAATTTTTAAAAATGATCTTTTTAACCTTTAACTTTAACCTTTTTAACTTTTGTTTCCCTTAAATTATTCATGAATTCTTTTTGTAACATTTAGAATATTTTCCACCATACAGTTTAATAATCGAGATTTTAGAAAAGGGAAGAAGTTTATTAATCTTCACATAAAAATAAAATACGTGTTACACATTTATGTACCTATACTAAAACATTGAAAATTAAAAGTAAGCGTTAAGTGCAAAATATACATATCACAATTGTAATATTTTTGTAAAAAAAATATTGAAGAGGTACCGATTTACGACTAAGTCAACTTTCCAACCCCAAAATATAGGTTTGTTATTACAAAAACTACTTTTTTTATCTGATCCTAGCAGTGCCCCGCGGTTTCACCCACGTAAGTCCCGATCCCGTGGGAATATCGTGATAAAAAGTAGCCTATGCGTTAATCCAGGTCTCCAGCTATCTACATGCCAAGTTTCATCGCAATCAGTTCTGTGGTTTTTGCGTGAAAGAGTAATCTATCTATCCATCCATCCAAACTTTCACATTTAAAATATTAGTGGGATAAAAACAAATTAACGACTTTCGGATTTTTGCCTTTACTTGTGCTGTCCTTGCTTCCTACCAAATTTCATGACTCTAGGTCAATGGAAAATATAGGTTTTGATTTACTTGTGAAATGTTCAAATTTGTTAAAATCTAAGGCTTAATGGCCATATCTTTTGATTGCGTTGACATAAAAGCT
This sequence comes from Euplagia quadripunctaria, assembly GCA_963859945.1. Lineage (NCBI taxonomy): Eukaryota > Metazoa > Arthropoda > Insecta > Lepidoptera > Erebidae > Euplagia > Euplagia quadripunctaria. The sequence continues at coordinate 7,259,976 of OY982570.1, read as the reverse complement.
TGATTTTTTTACAGCTTCAAAGGACTACAGATATACGTATTTTGTATTAATTTCAACTTGATGCGTTAACGGGTTCCTGAGAAAAATGATCTTAACAGACAGACAGACGGACAACAAAGTGATCATAAGGGTTCCTTTTTCCTTTTGAGGAACGGAACCCTAAAACCGACTTTCTTACTAAATTAAGCGTCATCAAAAAACACATTCAAAATGAAAACCCTGCGTACGGAACCACAGATTGAATAAAATGGGTGGAACCAATGCGTTTAGTTTCTTCGTAATAGAACACACTTGTTTATAATGGGCATATCGCATATCGTCTATTGCATTAATCATACAAAGAATAATTTTATTAGTTATTATTTTGTTAGCTATTCGTTTTTTTTGTCTCTCGTTGTAATAACCTTACATCACCGTCCGTGTAAATCAGCAGGTGTCTCAAAGTGACATTACACTGATGACCCTTTTTAACCCATGCGGAGGTATTTTTCGACAATTATAAATCTGATTCTAACTTCAATTATATGTAATATGTTGTAAATATCTAATACCTATATATAACCTCAAAAAAAAAAGGTTTTTCTTTCTCTTTCTTGCTTTTAGTGAATAAAAGCCGTGTTACTCGTGACAGGTTTATTCTGAGAGTGACTACCCACATACAGTCTCTTAACACCTACATATATAACACCTCCACCCTTAATTACTACTTATCTTAAATAATGCCATGACTTAATACTAATTAAAAAAAAATCTAACAAAACTCGAATCAAAACTAGTCCGAATCGTACCGGAGGTTTTCGTAACCTAATTGATCGTTCGGTTGGCACATCCGGATGGTTCCCCTGCGCGCTAGGCTCACCAGTGACCTGGCTTACCATATGCGTTCCCGGCGACCCCGAGCCCGGGTCGAGTCGCTCCGCAGGTGAAGTCTCTAAGCTAACGGGGACTATGTGAACTTCTAGTGTGCGTCTCGGACGGAGGTTCTGCAGTATTTTGTTGCGAGTGTCTGCGCTTTAACTGGTCTACGTGTCTGTGTACCTTCTTACGTTCTTTCTTACGTTCCTTTCCCTGATCTTATGTTATAGTCTCTACTTCCTAACCTATCAGCAACCTGACCCGCGAGCCAACGATCGCCTCCAAGATAATCTCGGTACCACACTAACTGCCCGGGTTCTAGTTCTCGCGCCGAGCCCCCGAACTAACTTCTTCACTGCGAGCATGTTTCTGACTTACTCGGGTAGATCGTTCCGGTTTCAACATATCCAAACGCATCTGCAATCTCCGCCCTAAAAGAATCTGAGCCGGACTTTCCCCCGTCGTATAGTGTTCCGTATTTCTGTAATTTAATAAAAATCTACACAAGGCCGTTTTGATGTCAACGTTCTGTTTTATTGCTTTCCGAATTGTGCGTTTGCAAATTTTAACCGCGTTCTCGGCAGCTCCATTAGAGGCTGGATGGTAGGGGGCAGAAAATAATTGATCGATACCGTTCGGATCCGTACACTTGCACTACATGCCTGCCTTTTTTAAGTAGTTCATATAACGGCATAAGATAAGTTGATAAATTTTTGGTTGATGTCAAAACTCCGAGTCCTCGATAGTCTTCTCCTTCTTTCAAATCGTATATGTTTTTAAAAAAACAAAACGAATTCTGTAAACCTCACATACCAATAAGTATAATATTCATATCACAAGTTGATACCAATAAATCACCGTTGTGAAACATGGAACGAACTATGCCATCTTCTGATTGGACATCCAATATCTTTTGTCAGTCCACTCTTTTAGAACCAGTAAATAATTTAAAGAAAATCCTGTAAAATAGCGTTGCTCCTGGAAAGCATGAAAGTAATGCTAGCTAAAGTGTACCGCTGCGTGCTTCCGCGCTTAGCCGCGCCTGTTGTATTTTAAATGAGCTCTTCCCCGCAACACGAGGATATCTGTTAAAATGTCACATGACCAGAAGCATTCTCCGATTTACGGCCAACACTTTAGTAGAGTTATTTTTGTGGGAAGTTTATGGGGTAAGGAAAATGTGATTATGGAATTGTTTTACTCGGTGGTGCATTCTAGGATAAGAACCTTGTTAGACGACAGATTTATTGCAAACGAGTTTTTGACCAAGAAACGAACTTATATTTTATATCGAAGGATAAGTTTAAAAAGTACTATTACATAAGACTAAAGGAAAACTTTGGATCAGTAGGTAACCAAGATCCGGTCGAGATCAATGACAGATAAGAAATAATTTATTGCGATTAAACTGAAACTTTTTAGATAAAAATACTTTACTAGATGGTTACCCTAAAATCACTCGGCATATTGAGATCATGAATACGGTATTTTGTTTAAAACATCTACTCTTAACCCTATACTAATCAACCATAGACTACCTGGAAGTAAGTTTGTCAATATCTGTATAAACTTTGCATTAACGAAATCACCGTGAGTGATAAGACTGCCAATTGTCATGTCTGCATAAAAATAACATGACATGTCTGTATTACATTTTCCTCAAATGGTGTGTATACCATTTGAGGAAAATGAAAAGAGATATAAATAAATAAAAATAATGTACTGCAACAAACCGCTTGTAGTAAGTTCAAGTTATTTTTAGGAGAATATTCTTATAAGCTATTGATTCTCAGAAACAGATTTACCCAATAAAGTCTGCAGAGCTGCAAACTCGCGGGAGATTCACCCAGATTCCCGTCGAGACAAGGTATGATTAATGGCTATATCAATAGAGATCGCCACTGGACTATCCACTTCCAGTCGTCGAGTGATGTATGGCTCTCGAATTTATCGTCAGACTTTAAATATCCAGAGACATTTTTATGTTCAAAACATTTTTATCGATAGTCGTGTTTTTTGTACGGTTTCGGCAAACAGTGAACTGTGTGACGGCAGTTTATTCTATTCAGCAGTTTTGAATGATGTTTGATTTTAATGGATATTTTAACGGTCTTCGTTGGTTTTACATTCAAAAGGGACATTTTAAAAGCGTTTTTCATTTACTTAATTGTACGTGGTCTATTAGATTGAGTGCTATAAGTCTTATAAAAATATCTACTGTTTACATTATTAGACAATTTACACAGATACTAACTTATAAACTTTCGCGTTTCATGATAATATAATTATGTTGACGGGAATTAACGCGATCACGTATTTTAAAAGTGTTCAATACTTTTTATTTGCCTGACGTTTCGACCAGATTGCACTGGCCGTGTACACAGGCTTTTACACTGAAATTTGTTGAGGCTGGGTTTGTACTGTACTTGTTAAAGCCTTCAACTAAGCTAAGCTATTGTGATGGAAATAAGTTTCTGTTGGAAGTGTGTACACTAAGTAGGATTCAAACATGCAACTTCATTTACTAAACAGGTAGTTTGAAGACTAGATAATGGTGTCTTCGAAATTCAATTTTATCTGAAAAGAACTTGTTGGCGTCAAAACTATAACAAGATAGTCATTTGTGACTTAGAGAAATCACTTCTCCCAATACAATAGGTCTCCAATCGGGCACACCATGTTTTTGTTTCAGTTGCATCAACTCAAAAAACTATAAATAGCCGAGGAGTTTCAATGCAAAAAAAAAAACTCAGACGCTGAAAACCTCATTAAAACTAATAGATGTATCTACATAAAAATGCAATGGCTACTTTGCTGCAATAAAAGCCAACAATGTTGGTAAACCGAGTTTCTTTGTTTCAATTGTAACGTGCTTAGAATTTGTTAAAGATGAGATCTGCTTTACGTTTCCCTATCCTATCCTTTTGCTTGAACTAATAACAAAGTATTTAGGACTAGTTTATAACAATAAATTTTTAAATCATAATTTATTTCATTAATTATTAATATATTATATTAATATTTTTGAAGGTTTCATTAGCCTTTCCAATTTCAATGGCTTTTTTGACATTCCATGTTCATAGAAGAGTCTTATAATTACTCGGTGTGTAGTTTTTTAAGTAAAAAGTTCTTTAGCGGCGTTGTGCATTTTTTGGGATAGGTAAAAATTGTTAAACTCGCGTCAGGACACGTGACCTGATCGAAAATTCGTAAGACGGAGCTGAGTTTCTTATATTTAAAAAAATATAACATTCGAACTTCAAACATTTATGAGCGGCCAGGAGCGCAGAAATTCCAGTGAACCCTATGTATACATTTAGATATGTTATTACCTACTTTTTATTTTTAACCTAATTATATATATATACAGATGTGTGTGTGTGTGTGTGTGTGTGTGTGTGTGTGTGTGTGTGTGTGCGTGTGTGTGCGCGTGTGCGTGTGCGTGTGCGTTTGCGTGTGCGTGTGCGTGTGCGTGTGCGTGTGCGTGTGCGTGTGCGTGTGCGTGTGCGTTTGCGTGTTCGTGTGCGTGTGCGTGTGCGTGTGTGTGTGCGTGTGCGTGTGCGTGTGCGTGTGCGTGTGCGTGTGCGTGTGCGTGTGCGTGTGCGTGTGTGTGTGTATGTATATGCAAATACATTGTGAAGTTATGTTTTCCACTTCTGACGTGCAGTCCTACAACTGACTGTTTTTTTTACATTTCAATTATATGATATTTTTTACCTTTAATTTTATTTTCTTGAAACATTCAGCTACCAATATAGCCTACTACGTTTTTAAAGCATAGTTTTTATAATCTATCAACTTGCAAACGTGAGTTTTCGCCACGTCAAAACAATAAATCTATGAAAACGGTATACACGTCGAAGCTAGCGAGACAAAAGGACGACAGCTGTCGTTAGCCGCATGACAAATTGCAATGTCGCACATTGCCTGAACTCACTCTTTGCAATCGCGTTATAATAAATAATAGATTCATTTTGCTCCTACTATTACAACAGAGATGTTATAGTTAAATGGAGGTACATATAAACAGTAATCTGTACATGATATAAGATTATATATAAAAATGAATTGCTGTTCGTGACTCTCGCTAAAACTTGAATTTGGCTGGACGGATTTGAATTATTTTTGTTTTGTTTCGTTCGCTCTACTATGGGGTGGTTTAAAAGAAAAAAAAATCGGATGAAAATAGATAAATGAAAAATTTATTATTTTGTATGGAAATCGTTCCTTCGGATTATTTCTAACTGACGTGCACAAAACAGTCATATGTTCCACTTACTTTTAATAGATGGCATTCATGGTCATTTCTTCGGTGTGATTGTGAAAAATTTATTATATGGTTTTCCGTGTTTACGTAAAAAAAGACTTGAGCTAGGAACGGTTTTTAAGATAGGGCCGGATTAAGGTGGTTTAAGGGCTCTCGCGAGTTTATACGAATGGCCTTGGTTTTTTCTACTTGAGAACTGAAATTTGGCAGGGAGGTAGTATATGCATAAGACACGTCAGCTAAGAATGGATTTTACAACAGGGCTGGATTAAGGAGGTCTAAGGGCTCTCGCCTCTTTTTAGGAAAGTCCTTATTTTTTCTAATAGAGACTTGACATTTGGCAACGAGGTAATTTATAGGTAGGTAAGGAGGTAATTTATAGGACGCATTACCTTAGAAGGGATTTTGTAACAGGGCTGGATTAAGGAGATATAACCGGGGACTCTCAGCAGTTTAAGTAAAAGTCCTCAAATAAATTGTAGGTGATACGAAGTTCACCGGGTCATCTAATATATTATATGTTCAAATATTATACAGATGGTTCTGTGAAATCTGATTAAAGATTTTTTATACTTAATCCCACTAATATCATAAATGTGAAAATTTGGATGGATGGATGAATGTTTGTTACTCTTTCACGCAAAAACCACTGAACCGATTGCGATGAAACTTGGTAAGTAGATAGCTGGAGACCTGGATTAATACATAGGCTACTTTTTATCCCGATATTCCCACAGGATCGGGACTTACGCGGGTGAAACCGCGGGGCGCTGCTAGTTTTTTATACTTTATACGTACCGAACTGAGAAAGTTCTCAGTTATGTGATACTTACATTATAAAGATAACCAGCTAAGCTATATCTTTCTAATATTACAAAGGTGAAAGTTGTAAGGATGGATAGATCGATGTTTGTTACTCTTTCACGCAAAAATGGCGGAACGGATCTGGATAAAATTTGGCACAGAGATAGATTATAGTCTGAAATAGCACATAGATGTTTTATCACTTAAAAAAGTAAGGTTCCCGTGGGATAGATTTACCAAAATTTCCACGAACAATGTCATCGACAACAGTACCTAGTACTGTATATTTAGAAAAAGTATAAAAGTTACTAAAGATATCAAGTAAAAATCTCTGTCTCTCGGGTCCTCTCCTATTAGGTAGATACATATGGGCGCAAATCTTCAAATGTTGTTTTTTAAGTGGTTATAATTATTATAGAAATATCCAAAATACATTAGATTTATATTCAAATAATTTATTAGTAAACATTAAAACAATTATTTATCAAACTCTAATATTTAGTTCTAATAGACACTGCTTTGTCTGTTCAAAGTTGAACTTACGATTCAAATACTCATTTGAAATAATAATATATTTAAACAATTGTGTAAATGTGCAAAATAAAGTCTATTAGAATTAATATTATTATTCTGTATCAAATTTTATTATTTTATGCATTAAATAAAACTTAATTTCTATTGAATCCTGATTGCAACGCCATCTGCTGACGATCTTTATAAAAATAACATTTGTTTATATTAAATAAATGTAATTTGTGTAAAATAAATCATTTAAAGTTGTGTAAAATTGATTGACATGTTTATTAAGCTATTTAGCAAGAATTATTTTTAGTAATTTCATTTATTTGTTATAGAAGAAACTGTAGTCGCTTATATGTTTAAAAATCTATTGTAAGGTTATTTATAAAAACGTTTGATTTGTGAAAAAGAGATTAGTCCTGTGCTGGCGGTTGTGTGAAAATAAACTAAGTAATATTTAGTGCTTGTTTTTATTCTGATGGACCCTGAACATGGAAACCCTGGCGTATCGCCGACATACACTAATTCAAAACCGAGTTTGGTTTAAAATTGAAGTTGACGAGTACAATGTTTTCCACAATGACCTTCGTTTAACTAATGTTTTATGACTTGGATTATAAATTATGCTCCTTTATGAAATTTCGGTTTATAAGGGTGGTAATATACATTATGTGGGCAAGGTCATAACTTTTTTACTAGGCTTTTTACGCTGCGTATGCGTTTAATGGGGATAATATAAAACAGTACGGAACTCTCAAAGCCACGGTAAATACCCCAATAAGCCCCTATAGCGGTCCGTTCTAAACTATTGAACGCTGTAGCTGTCTGTACATGTGTGCAGCAGTGTACTTATGTACGTTAAAGTGTTTACGGTCGCTGGTACAGTCACTGACAGAAGTTGGTAATTTGTGCTTTAAAATGTTGTTGCTATAAAAATATTTTGTTTTACGTAACTTAATGTAGAAATGCTCTTTGTATTAAACGTTCTCAGTATTGTAATTGTTTACTATTAGGTTATTTATTAAAGGATAAATATATTAAATTTCAATACTTCTCAAAATGTGTAACATTAATTTATTTTTGTCATAGCTTATAGTTTAGATTTATTAAAAATTAACTAATACTTTAAAATATTCAGTTATTATTAGGAAGTTCTACATAGGCTGTAAATGAATAAATAATGTAATCTTAAATCTAAAGTTTTCTATTCTAACGAGTAACCAAACACACTAATACAATCTTAGTCAAATATTTTAACATTTTTCGAACTAAGTCAAAAATTACTTCTTTAACCAAATATTCCTTATATTAGCTATTACAAAATTGTATAAAAAAACAACCTACCTAATCTAGTGTACCTAACCTAATGCAGTTCCTTAAAATTAATTTCTTAGGCATGCAAAAATCTGTTGACAGACTTCACAGTCGCTTTCTGAAAAACCATATATTAATCTAAAACTTTAAGTCGAACTAATAAAACATTTAAAAATACAAGAATAAAAAACAAGCAGACGAAACGCTTTTAAATTCTACGTGGAATTGCAAAGGCTGGCTTTCATAATCCAATCTGACAGACATAACACTGGCCATGTGTTAGCGACTGTACGTATGTACACAGTGCTTTCAAGTCCCGACTACACGACTCCCGTATCGATGGCGCTAAGAGCCCCTGAACTTTTGATGGCGACGATACTATTTACACTTTACTTTTTTTCGGATGACGGAGCGTAACGTGATTTTATCTAATAATAGCGACGTTTTGTGACTAAGTGTTTGAGCTGGTTATACAGAGTGTTCCAGTGTTCAATTTTCAGATACACCCTGTATATAAAGGTTCGACGATGCCATACCGAGAAGTACCTATTGTAAAGTGTGGGAAAGAGTAAGAAGTTCCTTTTATGAGCATGGTTAGTTTTGTTGCACTTATTACTAAACGTTTATACATTCTACAAGGATCATAGATTAGACTGATATAATTTTCAATAATGAACCTAATAATATGTATCTAACAAGCACAAGCCGCTTAGTAATACAATGTTTATTTGTAGATGTAGTACTGTAGTTACAGTATATTTAGTACTATCTTATTTGACATCTGTTGAGAGGGAGAAGAAAAATGTCACTAGTCAGTGTCACTTTTAACACTCAGTGTATATTATATACTAGCTGACCCGACAGACGTTGTCCTGTCTTAACTATGAATTCGAATTCGAATTGGTATATTGGTATTCGAATAAAAAAAAATTATTCCAAAAACATAGTTCCGACCGATGCATCTGTTTCAAACGATATTTGCAACGCGCATTCTGTCCATCGCGCCAACTGTCAAACTGAAAGTAATGCCAAAGCGCTAAGGTTACATTAGAAAAGTTAATTTGGTCGTTAAGTTTTCTTAAATTTTCTAATTTTTCGCGCAACTTTCTTAATTCATTCTTAGTTCATAAGAACCTTCTTCTGACAATATCAAACACAAAAAAAAAAGAATTAGCGAAATCGGTCCAGCCGTTCACGCGTGATGCCGTGACCAAGGGAAGTAGGGATTATTTTTCTATGTATATAGAATATTATTTATACTTCTATTATAACACTCAGTGTTTTAGTTTTATCGTTTTTTTTATCTCGCATTAATTTATTAATAATGTTTTATTAATTTCCCCAAAAAAAATTCACTTATCGTTATTTCTTCAAAAGAGAATCGATTGTTTATTTATTTAGTAGTAACAATTATCGCACTATTGCACATTGACCCGTTCCTTTTCACGTAATATAACATGGCGAATATACCGCAATGGCGATGGCCATATAATATGGCGAATTGTAAATTTAGTAAAATATAAAAAAAAATTCTTTTCCACTAGCTTCTGCTGACTTTGAATAATATAATATATTTAATTTATTCGTGTACAATGAGGTACTATTTTGGCGGATCTCCTTTCATGTTGATCTGTAAAGTAGTTAAGGTGTGAAAGCGTAACAAACGAACAAACTCACATTCGCATTGAATTTATTATATTTTTTAGCATTATAATATTAGTTAGGATTTGCAATTGGCAGTATGTTTTATGTGGTTTAGTGCATAGGACGCATACATTTTATTCTTCTGTGTTCTGTTGTGTGTGTTTCTTCTTCTCTTTTCTTACACTCTTTTCTTTTCACATTTCAATAATAACAACTTCAGAATTACACCCAGACACAGAAAAAATTATGGTGTTCATCACACAATTGTTTGTCCTGAACCCACGACTTCTAGCTCGGTAGTCAGGATTACTATCCACTAAACCAACAGTCCAATCCATATTAATATGTAGATAAAAGGTATCCAATAACTGAAGGAGGTTGGAGTATCCTCAAATAAAAGATGACGTCATTACTAACTTTCTTTTTCTAGTAAGGGCGACAATAGAAAACTTTGGAGCCTTTCGAAACTCTTCGGCATTTATTAATAAACTTTGTGCCTAGTTGATACCGTTGGGTTTATGTAAGTTTTTTAGTTTCTAGAAGCACATATACTTTGTATTCAATATGCAATAGTAAATTCAATTTCATGATTACAAAACGTAGGGTCTCCACTCTTAATTTTCATACATTTGGCATCTTACACATCAAATCAAAATATAGTTATTAAAGATATAAAGCAGTACGTTTGCTCATGGTGGAGCCATACTTCGGCGCGTATGGGTGGCTCGACGGGAGTGATACCACGGCTTCACAGAAAACCGGCAGTGAAGCAATACCGGCATCTTCCCCCCACCCACCTCTCTCCCCTTTCTCCCTCTACCCCCCCTTCCCCTACTCCCACCTTAAAACCAACTCACTTGTGACTCTCGAGTTGCAGGTGCCCTTGGGCGTTGGACACGTCTACTCGTTTAACCCCATCCCACAAAAAAAGTACTTACGTAAGTTTTTTAGGGACGCGACAAGTCTACACTCCTTGATTAATGGGTCCTGTTGGGCCCAAAACTACTCCACCTTCATTCTGAAACACATTTATAAATACAACGTCTGTAATAACTGTGAATGTTTCATGGCGCGTATGATAATCAATAAAAAATACATTTAAAGGAATATTTTGTTTGATATAGTAGCATTAAAACAGAACAAACTTAATCTAAAATAATAAAATTAGACCAATTCTACTCTGACATTTTAGTTAAAGAAAGTACAATATTTACAGAACGAGATGAAATGAATAAATAAAACAAATTATGTAGGATAACATTAATAAGGCTCAAATTTTCAAAGGTCAAAGGGCGTTTGAAGTTAGTCTTGACGACAGTAAAACCATATTGGCAAAGGTATCATGATAATATTGGGAATCAAATATCTCTCTTTTACTTTAAGGTTTTTATGAATCAAAATCTATCCGACTAAAATGTCGTGACGTATAAATGCAATATCAGACGACAATCATGCCAAAGATTTTCTTCATTATTGTTTCAACATCTATTGTTCTATTTCAAAACTTTGAACGTGGCATTCACAAAGAATGCACTTGTAATGCGACGATGGTACAATTGTCGACTTATATTGCTGTTTCAGACTTATGCCTTCATTTTCTATGATATGGAAACCACAAGACAATGTTTGACATCTGCGGAATAATAGAATAGAAGAGAAAGAGCCTAGTTATAGCGCTTATATTTCTTAGCTAGGTGTATTTCTTACTGTAGTTATTGAAACAATACATAATATAATTATCATCTCAGTCACATTATTCACTAGCCGTACCCACAGTTTCACCTGCGTTTATATTCACTGCTCCTCTCCTATTGGTCGTAGCGTGATCTTATATAGCCTATAGCCTTTGTCGATAAGTGGGCTATCCAACACTAAAAGTATTTTTCAATTTGAACTAGTAGTTCCTGCGATTAGCGCGTTCAACCAAACAAACAAACAGTTTGTTTGGTTGAACGCAGTTTTATAATATTAGTATAGATAATAACCTCTGCTTCTCCTCAGCACGGGTACAATAACAGTGCCTGATTAAGATGCGTACGCTTATGCATACAATGCAGTTTTGAGTATGCTATTTCTGATGAAAATATTCATCTATGTAAACATATCTTATGTTATTTTTACTACACAAAACCGTGGTCACATTTCTATTCAAGAACTGTCGCATACTTAAGAAAAGTATTCCTCAGAATACATATACATATATGCTCAACTTGTCTGTGCACAAACAAACACCACAAACTCCACCAATTGGTTTAATACTTTCCATTCTATCTGTTGAAACTTTCAGCCAACAGATGAAAATTCTAATTGAAATGTTATACGAGGTGAAACGCTTCAAACAATAGGCTAGAGAGGCTTTATCAATCAATCTAAATTGATAGCAAACGTTTGAAAACATCCGATGAATGCAGGAAAGAAATACAGAGTATTCTCCTGTTATTTGTTGTTTCATCGTTGATTGTATTGTTAATTGAAAGTTTTTGTAGATTACCATATTGATTGGTCTGAGCAGTTGTAATGGTTTCATCCAGACCAGTCATATCTTCATACAGAAAGTCAATATGTATGTTTTAAGATTGGGAAAACAAAAAAAAAAAAAAAGATATTGAATAACTGCATCAAAAGGATATGCGCTGTGATAAGGATGCATGCGGAGATGCTGTGCCGTCTTCACCTACTGGGACTAGGTAAAAAAGACGAGCGTGGAAGTGTTTTGTTCAGAAGAAATATACTTGTATACATTTGGGTAGAAACATAAGATGCGGAATACTGATGTTTTAATAGAACCGTTTCATGGTATTCTTGGAAGACATCGCGCATTTGCAATATTATATAATAATTCTTTAGTGTAGAGCATTTCCTTCGTCTTTTAAATTGTGAAATTGGTATTACTTTAGTTAGATAAATGTATGTTTTGAATAACAACTTCAGAAAGCGTTCCCCGGAAAACGAATTGCCTAAAATATGTACATATATGCGACGCTGTGTAGCAAGGAATTTAATCCTAACAGCGCTCAGTCGATTTCGGAAAATAAAATTGTCCCGTATCCTTTGGCAGGAAATTAAAACATGAAGGTCGATAACTTTTGACTTCGAGTTTTCGTACGTTATTTTCAGGAACATATTTGAAGAAACAGAAGGAACAAGCGCCATTATCATTATGTTTCTTAGTTGCATTGGATATGTAACTTTTGATAGCACATTCTTCTTTTTATCTTCTTTGTATGAATCAAAATCAATTTGTATATTTGTCCCTTATGCGTTGCGAAACCATTGATCACATAGAGATGAAACTTTGGCATGGTGTTCTGGGGATACCCGCGAGGGTTCCTAGCTCAAAAAATAAAAAAAAATTAAAATGTCATTGCAACGTATGCCGGGTGCAGCTAGTAAGCAAATAATTAATAATTGATAGTATTCTCTGAGAAAACCTTTTTTTTTATAGCTGTATTAATAATGTCCATAACAATGTCGTAGTCGAGTCTCCTTTACTTTAATTTTAATAAAGGGAAAAAATGTCTGTACACATTTTCCCAATTAAAAACTAACGAGAAAGGATTAAGAATAATAATTAGAGCTTTTATAACCACCAGATCCGAAGGTGCCGTAATTGAAGCAAAATTAAATCAATAAAAGTAATTATTTTTCAAAATGTTCTACGTGAAACTTTATATAAATTAAGTAACAGACTTAGATCAACATTTTAGTATTGTACTTAAATTATTTTGTCAGGCAGTGATTATTCGTCGGTAGAGGGATTTTAGTGTCGCGGATAAATTCCAATAACCTATTATATTATAAATCATAATTATTATTTACAACTTACTTATCATACAGGGTGTAAGAGACACTGTATCGAATCCTGAAATAGTGTATTCAGTCAATCATTCTGAGTCGAAAATCATTCGAATTTCCTGCCGGAAAATATTCATATTTTTTTTATTTTTTTTTGTCTAAAAGTGATATCACAATGAGTAAACAGAACATTTTACAGAAAAAAATGAAATAAATACCGCATACGGCCAAAAACTGCAATGTAATCAATCAAACAACATTTAAACATTTCCATTCACCGTACCGCACAAAAAGAATACCTACGTATGTTGCACGTACATTGCGTAGCGCCAAATGAAACTAATGACTATAAATTCTTAACGATTTTTAGTCATCAGTTTCATTTGGCGGTTTAATCTCGCATTTTTATGATGAACTGATTTTTGTATTGTGTTAAGTATAAATAGAAAGAAGTTATTGTAAATTTTTCGCGTACTCAAACTTACACGCTGTATATTCAGTGGTTGTATTCAGGAGGCGAACTGGCTACCGTTTTATGACCCCACGGTAAGCCGCGATAGTGGTCACAATACGTGAGTCTAAACAGCAAAGGAAGAACTCCTGGGGATTAATAGGAGTAACGCACGACCTTCACTACGCTAGCAATAATGCTTTGTCTTTCATATCTGGTCCATTTTGATCTCTAAGCTATTCCATAGGCCTATGAAGATCAATATTGTGATTGCATTCCTTACTTGCATATCGCACTCCGGGGACTACGTTGGTGGGCTCTTCATAATTTAGAAGACAAGAGTCTTTAATCTTAGCTTTTCATACGTTTAATATTAAAAAAGAGGTCGGGGTCTATATGATCAACCTATTTATTTATTTTAAGATTTAATCTAGAAAATAAAATTACAACAAAAATATTATATTAAGATTTATTGAAAACATTACATAAATAAAGAACTTATACAATATTTATTATAGAAACAGCGAGTAGCGCAGCGTATATTTTAATGTAATGTCTTAAATAAGTATTCTCAGAAGAAACTTACGACAAGAGAAAATGATATTTGAACCATAATACGTGTATTCTTAGTCATCCAAGTAACAAGGGCTTATGTTGCTCCTTTATGAGATTACACAAGCTTTAAGGATATCTACGAAATTCATCCCGTTATATTTTTACCGCATTTTCAAGCGGATAAGCAGCTTTTCAATTAGCGTGTTCAAAAATTTCAAAAGAACGAATAATATGCCCTTTTATATTTTAAAGCGTAAGTATAGTCAAAAATAATTGCTAAAAATTTCGAGGGCCATGTAGTTCCTACCTTAATTATGTGCAGGTGGAAAATTAATTTGTGTAATATAATGTTTCAGGTTATTCATGCTATAACAGTACATTTCCTTTTTTGGTTTCAAAGCTTCTGGATATAAAATCAAAAGGTCATGATCAAGTAATTATGTTAAAGTTGAACGAATTGAAACCACACTGGATCACAGATATCAAATCTCTTGGCGGGCGAAAAAGTTTATCGGCAGCGCAGAAAATACTTAGCTCTTAGCAGGTTCTCGCCAGGATTTCTGGCAACCCCGTTAATATGAAGCAGATTAAACTCAGAAATGCGCAAACAGAAAACAAATCAACAACTTTTAACACGTTTTTGGGTAAAAGACTGTCTTTTCCGCCACCACAATCTAGATGATTCTGCACTAGGTCTCTTATATCAAGAACCAAGCTAAGAACAATCCAGAAGTACCGAACGCCTACCTTAAGGCGTGAGTGTAAGCCGTTGGCATCCATTGCCAGATGAGATTATGAGTTGAATAAAATAGAGATATACCAAACATATTACCGCTCTGTGAAGACCAGGTACGATGAACCCGCTACGCAGCAGTTTTTGCACAATACCACCACTATACACACGAGAAATAAAACGTAAATGAATATGTGTATCGTTATCAGTGTGGTCAAATAAATTGATCTAGAAAAATAATAACCCCCTTTAACATAAAAACGTGATAAATTGTTGCCTGCGGTGTTTCCGGACCGATACGACCTTCAAACCTTCAAGAAAAGAGCGTACTTCTATCTCAAAGACCGGCAACGCACTTGTGACTCTTGAGTTGCAGGTGTCCATGGGCGACGGTAGTCACAATCAGGTGACCCGTCTGCTCGTTTGCCCCCTATAATATAAAAAAACTAACTTTTACGTAGTAGTAGTAAGTGCGTACGAGGACGTAGAACGATGCGAAGATACGAAATAAAATACGTCAATTTACTGTTTTATATATATACCTACATATTACATTAACCCAAGACTGCTACTCTTAACTTTAGAGTAAACTTTAGAGAGAAACTACAAACCTACCTGTCAATAAGACGTCATATAGAGTACAACAGGGATTGCTCTCGAGGAAGATTCAGGTTCAGTGTATATTGATTCAAATAATAATAAATTGTTTTGACTGAAGTTAATATCAATATTTTTAAAATAAGAAATTCAGCAGTGATATCAGCAATTGGTGGTAGTGGATGTTTCTTGTGCCCACGCTTAAGTTAACACGATACAACGTTCTTTGTGACAGTTTTTTTATATAAAGTATGAGCGTTTCTTTATAACGTGTATTACAAAAAGGTACATTTTTGTAACCTAAGTGAATAAGAGCATTTAGCTTCAGTGGAGTGGTTAACACGAATATTATCCATCCAAGAATCCAGACAAGAATTATAATTGAAAACTATCCTTCTTATTTTCTTTTTGTCATATTTCATTAACAGTAGTTCAGAAGAGTCATTAAAATGTAACGAAAATAGTTATAAGTTTATTCATCTTAGATTAAACATTAAAGAAAAAAGAATCCAAGGTACCTTGCTCTAAACTAATGTTTTGTATCCCAACTTTCAATTTTCTAGCAAATCAATACTGTTAGGGACGGTTTCCTTACCAAGTATGCGAGAAACAATCTGCGACTTGGAACTAAGTAAAACTTGCCGATTGTTTGAAACTAAGCTAGTCTTCGTGGAACTTAGCGTGTCTGCCACATAAAGTGTAAAAATAAATTATTGACTTCGTGTGCAATGAAGTTGTGTAAGCAGAAAATATAATTACTACAAATGTTTACACGCGATCCTTTCAGTTGTATTCATTCTTTATTTACGTTCCGTTCTATTGCTGTAGTTACTGATTACTTATGTAACAAATACGCACATGGAGTACCTTATGTTACTGTTGACATACCGGTACCTGCAAATGGTCATATAAGTCCAGTGGCTTCAGCTTGGGCAGTGACATTGTAATAAAAAGTTTACCTATTAAAACTTGATAATAATAATAACTTCACACCTCTCACACACGGTCGTCTGATCTCAAACTAGGCAGAGCCTGTACTACGGTAACCAGACTACTGCTTATAAAACATACATATTATAGATAAATACACCCAAAAATAGAACAACTGATCATGCTCATCACACAATTATTTGCCCTGTGTGGAAATCGAACCCACGACGTCTGACTCAGCAGTCAGGGTCACTAACTACTAGACTAACAGACCCTGTTAGTCAAATCTGCTAATTATTTATTTTATTA
Source organism: Euplagia quadripunctaria (assembly GCA_963859945.1). Classification (NCBI taxonomy): domain Eukaryota; kingdom Metazoa; phylum Arthropoda; class Insecta; order Lepidoptera; family Erebidae; genus Euplagia; species Euplagia quadripunctaria. Next base: position 7,243,203 of record OY982570.1, on the reverse strand, counting down.
CTATCCATACCTACCTTATAACATTACCTTTGACATTACCTTTGACAGTAATATCCATATTGAACTTGATGATCATTTAACTTTATATAAAGTATGAAGACTGACTATGGATATATATGAAAGACTATGGAGGGGAGAAAGGTATAATTGAGATCACGAGTTGCAGCTGTTTGTCCGCTTAGAAAACGGCTTAGTATCGTATTTATGTCCACGTAGAACGTAATTTTCAATATTTTTATAGGCTTTAATAAAAATGTATGAGTATTATTAAAACTTCACGCGTATTTCAGTATTGTAGTAGTATTCTACTCGGAAGCTTGTTTCAAAGTCCCCAATCCTCTTATTGTCTGTTAGACTCGACATTTTAATAAAGTGTTGTTAAAAAGAGTATTATTTGCAATGGGTAAACTTTTTATTTTGTGGCATAGGAAATTCAGCAAAAAAAAATGCATTAAAATCCATACACTATAGCTGGGTTCCGTCATTATTTTACTTATAACGCCTCATTGCACTGGACTATATTATGTAACTAGACGTGTCACTCACGCGAAACCGACATTGCCCGTTCTCTATGGACTGTAATCACGATCTTAAGCAAGAATGTAACACTGTAGTAATTAGTAAGTAACTTTTTTTACTAGACTTTAATCAACGCATATTACGTTAAGAGCTACCTTTGGGGCGGTATACTATAAAGATTTTACGTCAGTTAGGGTGATGAACCGCTTGTCGGTTAGGCGTTTCTGCCATAAATATTATCAAAATTAAAAATAGCTCACTTAGGAGCCGTAAAGTGTACCTTATGTGTCCATTATGGATTTTTTTTTGGTTTTTAATTTTTTTTTTCTCGTGTTTTTTGTATCTAAATCCCCAAATTTACGTTCCAGTTTTCAAGAAAGACATTCGAATTTTTCTAAGACTCGATTCGACTCTTTTATTGATCCTGGGTTCTTCTTTCGAATAAAAATAGCTTTGTTTTACAGCAGCTTTTATGCTAAAAGTAACAACTAAGGAAGGTAGTTCCTCTTTTGACTGTCCTCTTAATTACCGAATTTTTAATCGTAGCCGTAACAAAAATGTATCTTCTTTTTATTTTTTTATAGATATATTTTTTAATTTATTGTTAACCTCATTCACAGGGAGCTTCTCGTCCTCATAGAGGAGTGCAAGCCCTCTTCGTTTTTTAAGAAGTCGTCGTCATCGTCATTTGCCGTCTCTTCTAACCCGATGATTAGGTAATGTAACCTATGTATGATAATTTCAATATAAATGTTTATAATGTGTATAAAGTACCTGGTTTTATAACATGACGTTATAATTCCTCTTAACTAAATACCTTTTCTCTTTGCTTCTATCTTACACTAAAACAACACGTTATTCTTGTATCTATTATCGATTTTGTCCATCCAAAGGTTGCCTGTAAGAGATCGCTCTTAGCGATAAGGCCGCCTATTGTACATATCCACTTTGTTTATTTTTTTTTTAAAGCAATATGTCGTTGGTGTACAATAAAGATTATTCCATTATATTCTATTCCCGTTCCCGCTATAACCAGGTTACCTGAATAACTTTTTATATAAGGCCTTAATCCATTATTAATATTTTTGTATTGTTTTCAAGCATCCCAAGTTTTCTGATTGATATTTTAAATATTTTTGTTTACTAAATTTAACCGTTCCTTATCTGCGCACTGTTTGTAATGGAGTACCGAATGGCGAACAAAATTAGAAAGAAAAGAGGAAAACAATATTCGTAGACAATAATACAATTTACTTTACAATTTAATGTACATCTCTGAAAATGTCGTATATGCCAGGAAATGATGTGGTTAACTATGTTGTTAATACCAGTGTTTCCCAGCTATAACATTATTTATATATTGCCATTCATGTGGACGTACATGTTGTCCATGTTCCTGCGTATGAATGGCCCGAATTACCTAACAGATGCGCTTTCGCGGTATTTTACATATTTTTTTCCACAAAACTTTAACACAAAATATAAAACCAGACACCAATCAGCATTCGATTTTCACAGGCAAGTTGATGTACCTTACATAGTAAAATATATTACAGATTTATGATTCATACTTTCTATGATTTTTCTTTCGGATTGTCGTCAGATCACATAGTTTCTTTGTGTGCGCAGCGTAACGGTCCTTAACATTAGGCGGAACGGACTTGAAGTTATAATAATTACGACCCTGAAACCGTCCCCTGGATAAATAGAATTGCCACAAAGCGGATCAAGTAGTTGTCCGGTTGATTTAGATAGATTATGCGGATAAATATTCTTATGTCAATAAGAAACTGATAATTAAGTAGTGATAACTAAGTATTATTATCAATGTATGGCTACAAAAGGCTTCCTACTACTACCTACTACTATTTTCTATTTTAGATCCTGCTGATACTATCATATTTAACTTTATTTTTCGAATAACTTTCAAAACTACATTATAAAGAACAAATTCGCTCGCATAGCAATTTATATCCATGAAATACCTGCAGTATCCAAGTAAGTGGGATACTGTTTATTTTACTTCCACTACTCTACGATTTTTTTAAAAATTATCTTGCAATTATGTTCAAAATGAGGTTAAGAGTATTAGACGCATGTTATTGAATTAAGGTATTATTATGAGATGACATTCGATAAACTCTATAAATTAAATATTGTGACGCATTACTTTCAATGTATGAATGGAAGACTAGCATACTTTAGTAGCAAAAATAATCCTTTGTGTCACAAAAAGCTCATCAAGTTCTGACGCACAGTCAGCCGCTTCGTAATCTCTTTATACACGTTGCAAACACACAAACCAGACGAAACAGTTCTAGTATAGAAACAAAAAAAACGGCCAAAACATCATAAACAGCAACAAAAACAATACAACATTGGAATAAACAAACATAGGGGTATGAAAACAAAACTGGACGAAAGCGGGAAGCGTGACAGAAGTTCTATACATCGAGTTACTTCCAGTAGAGAGAGCCTATTGAATAAAAACGGAGGCATTGAGCTATGAGTTGATATGTAGGGATGTCTTGTATCACTTCATATCCTACTTTATTGACATGAGTATTTACAGTATTTTGGGGTTCACAAGCCCTCGAAGCGAAACGAATAGACAAGTTACTAAATTGATAGTCACACACACATAATTGTATAAACTGCCATTGATATTTATTTTTACTCTTAAGTATTTTTTCTGGTGTACAATAATGTAAATATGATAAGTAAATATATAACATGCACGTATGTTTACACAAATTATCCGAGCAACACTTATACATTCAACTGTGTCAGGCAGGAATCGCAGGCGCAAAATATTTTAATGAAATGAGTTATGAATTTAATAAAAAAAGAAAAAGAACTGTATATGGGCTATTTACATGCATGCGTCATAAAATTCCTCCACATCGTCGCCTACTGGCAGTGTTCCCAGAAGGCTGGCAGCATTGCCATCGTTGAATGGCAATGCTAATTCTCTGTGCAAGAAAAAGGCCCGCCTTCTGGTCACGAGAAGTGTCGATCAGTCGCTTAGCTAATTCCTTATAAACGGAACGAGCACTCGGACCCCATGACCCAAGCGTTTCGACCCCAAACGGCTCAAAAACATAGTTACCAACTAAGTTATTGTATTAACGCCGTTTGAGGCTTTCTGATGATGCAGTAGCAGCGCCAGCACAACCAGCTGTACTTGGAAGATGTGATGGAGCGAGGGTGTCAACGCAGGTTACGTCCTACACCAAAGGCCTACCCATCTTCCATGGCAGCAACGACATACCATCTGGTCTCTTCCCATCGTCTCGTACCAGACCACTAGGTTCACGTACGGCTGGCACGCCGATACATTCACACATACATACATTCAACATACACCCATGATATTGAAATACATTCTAGTATTTCAATATCATGGGTGTTTTAAAAATGTTGTGTTATAAATAAATAATACAGACATTTAACTGAATTTAAGGAGCTTACCTTCTGAATAAAAAGCTGAATCTACAATATTGAACTAGAAGTACCATTTTCTACATCAATAAAATCTTCCATTCATAAACCAATTTTCGCTCGAATACCACCCAGCATTTTTTTTTTTTATTTTAGCGCAGTGTGACTGCGATTAAATACTGAATATTTAATATTCAATGTGCACTATTTCACACTTTTGTCAGTTGCATTAGTTTTCATTGGAAACTTAATATCACTTTTTCAAATATTAGTTTAGTTAAGATTGATAAATGATTATTTTTGAAATCCTGCTGGTTTAATATAAGATACCTATTTGTAAAGGCCTGTTTAAAGTTTATAGACATATATTTACCCACAGGCATTTAGTTTATCAAGGAGACGACGCTCACTGTGGACGCGGTGTTTCATCATGGATAACTATGCGGTATTGTATTCTATGTCTCCAACAGATCAAGATCTGCAATAGCCACAGAAGTTTTTTTTTGTCTATCTCTCGGCTATTCAAGACGGAAGAGAGCCTCTACCGAGCTGTTACTCTGGACCATCTGGACATTTCGTGGGAGAGCCATGCTTCGGCACGTATGGGCCGGCTCGAGCGAAGTGACCACGGCCTCACAGAAAACCAGCAGTGAAGCATTGCTTGCTTTGCTTTTCGCCGCGTGAGTGAGGTTCCCTCTCCCCCCTTCCCCCCCTTTTTCCTCCTTTCCCCCTCTTCCCACCTTAAAAGCACTTGTGACTCTTGAGGTGCCCATGGGCGGCGGTAGTCATTTACCATCAGGTGACCCGTCTGCTCGTTTGTTAGAGTTTTACTCTCTCGCTACTAGGAGATACTACATCGTAATTCTCAGTCATGTCAGTCACACCATAAGAATTCTTGTCGTGATAGTATGTGATATTACCACCTAGCGCATTATACTACTGTATAGGTGACCAAGTAAACTAACTACTTCACCAATTTGACTGTTTTCGTATAATGCAGGTTCAGGAAATATATATGATATCATGACATCATATTTATTATTTTTCAACTAAAATTACAGTAAGTACCCAACTCAGAATAACAAACTGTAGATCCTATGAGAGTTCGTTTGTTGCTACGATTTTACGCCTTAACTGCTATTACATACCTGGGAATTGCCTGACGTTTTGACCAAGACGCACTGGTCGGCCGCCCGGCCACTATATATAAAGTAGGGCTTTTTGTTATTGCATAGGTGACATATGGGTTATACTTTTATGAACATACATGTCCCATGACAAGGTTTACCTGGTGAACAGACAGGACATTGATTTGGTCCAAATTATTTGTGTTATTGCTATTGGTTGTATCTTAGGTCAAATATACAATAGATACACGATCTCCTATAAAAATTGTTTCAAGTAGTAGCACTCAGTAGTTCCACATTACTTTACGTGCATGGATTTAATATGCCATCGTAATAATAAACCAGACCATACAATCAATGTTTTTGTGACAATATGTTGTAATAGTTCGACCGTCTGTAATTTATCAGGACAGCTACGCAGGTATGTATTCCAAAAATAATATTAAATTATCGTTTGTTATGGTGACATTATTTTACTTTAAAATATTATTCTTATTGAAAGTATGACATTTCATGCCTTCTTTGCATTTCTAAAGCATAGATTTAGCATTTTTCGGCTACACATAAAACGTCACACTGCTAGAGTGAGCGCTAAGGGATGATCTGATAGCTCAATTGTGCTTACTACTGCATTTAAGCATAGTTCAGTTTTGCAATTTTTATGGTATATTTGATCAAAGAGAAGTATGAAAAAATTTTAGAACATACATATTCTGAACTTTTCCAATCCCATGAGTTCCAATGTATCATGATGCTGTATATAGACAATGCATTTGTTAACAAAAAATGGTATGTAAAGCAAATATATTGTTACAAACTGAAATAATAATTGACGAGCCAAAGTGTCTGAAAAGATCTTTTACAAAACAAATTCATGTATCATTTCATAAAACCTGAAATTAGCTAATTCAAATAAACTTTTTAGGTAATTTGTTACATATATATTTTATTTTATAGTAAAATGAAATGAGTAAAACTTACCAAAATCTTGAAAAACTTGTGTGGTTGTATTTTTAAAATATTTAGTAGTTAAAACAATCTTACAACAATGTCAATCGCTATTAACATTTTTAGATAAATTTAATGACGAAATTTCTATCCATTACAAAACACTTTAACACCTTACTACTTACTGGGCCTTCTCATTATTCGCCTTCTTTTTCAAGCCATCGAACCTTCGTTTCCCTTATACCTGTTGTACATTCAGCACATAACTCAACCTGACACATCAATAATAAAAACCTTCGTGAAGATACCTACGTCACGACAAGGGTTTGCTATTTTCTTGTAGACTATTGTACAGGACCCGTAACAAAGTGTATTGCGAATGAAATACATATTTTAAGAGTCATGCATTTTTTATTTGGTAGGGTGGTTTAATTTTGACCTTTAAATATTAAAATGTTTTAATAAAACTGGATACACCCTGACTGGGAAAATACTTCTAACGTACAAAAAAGAAAAACAAACAGACACATTGTACAGTAAGAGAGACAATCTAGAAGTAAAAGTTTCTGCTGTTCTTTTCCACGTTGGTCGTCTCAGGTAGCAATTGTCTCCGTACAGTAATGATATTCACTGTTACACTTGTCGTTATGAGGTGATCCACAGTAGATACTATAATTTCTGTGGCCAACGAGATAAGGTACAGCAGATAATTTTCTCGAATTAGAATTGCCTGACTTGTTCAAAAAACCGTTGTTAAACAGTAAAACTCGCGTGACCGCCACGCTCAGATACACATAAACAGTTGTGTGTGTGTATGTGTGTGTATGTATATTTATATGTATGTAAGTTATGTTTTTACTTTTGATGTGTCAGTTGCATTAGTTTTCATTGGACGAAGTAATTTTGTGCTGTTGGGTATGAATCCTAGTTTACCTCTACTCTGAGTGTCGTCGACTTTTTCCTTTTCCTAAAATTACTTATGCCAGATTCCACAATGTTCATTGTAAATAAACGATATAGGGTACACAGGGTGTATAGGGTTCTATGGCAGAGGGTTATTAGGTTTTCTCAATCTACACGTGATCGCAATGTTGTCAATCTTCATAGGCAGCGATCATCGCTTGCCGTCGTGTAGTTGTCTGCAAAATTATATGGAATAAAAGGAACCTTATTGCATATAAGTTAGCGAAATTATACCAAAACGTATGCAGATAAAGTATATTGTTTAGTTATTTATTTTTAATGGAATATCTATCGTTATTCACGATGCCATACAACATAATTAATTGTTACTTTGTATAGGGGCCAGAAATTTATAGACTAAAATCTTTGACTTCTTCAAACTATGGCATTTTATGCCACAATTCTAGCACATCTGACGTCCTCTTTTCAGTAACGGACGTATTCATTTCCCCTGTGTGTCAGCGCTTATAGAGAGAGAGCCTGTCTTTTTAAATGCTATCTTTGCATAATTCTTTCTTGAAAGTTTTGCTCCCTAGAAATTTTTTATTACATGCTTGGCTCAAAAATGCAGGCATTCTCAGAAGATTTTAATTCACGGAGGATGTAATTTCATCAGGCTTAAAACATTTTGCAGTATTAAATACCTTTCTTTTCCCGAGATATGAATTTTATATTATTATGAGTTTCAAATTCTATTCAAAGCAGAAATTGAAAAGTTTCTATGTAGGTAAATCACTGAGTTATTATTACTAGCGTATATCACAATGAGTTAAATACACTTTATAAATATTTTTGTTTTGATATTTAGAAAGGTCCTAATTGTTAAGAAGGAAGGTTTTTAATTCCATTTCACCATCGTCATTTGGGAACCCATTTTTATGCTGCATTTAACAAACATGTACCATGAAACGGTACAATGGAAAACAAAAGTCGAACCTTTGTGATCAAAAATCCGCATTTGCATTAAAGATTTTTTAATTCAATCACCGATTGAATGTAAACGTTTGTTTTATACACAAAATTAATTAGTATGCAAGAACGGCATATACTGTAAGATATTTAATTGAAATGTTGAAATGAATCAACATTGTTATGCTGTCATACAAAGTTTCAATATTTCGCTTAATTAATTTCTCCAGACGTTTTGCTGCTATTGCAGTTATAGCCATGCACAAATCCACATTCCGCAAATGTTATTGGGCATTTTACATTAAGAACGTTGGCAACTTTTCCGACAGTTCCCTTTAGGCGAGTCAGATTGTTCCACAGTGCTGTGTAACTTTGAATTGACAAAACGAAAAAAAAAACACAATGGTTGGAGAGAAAAAGTTGTGTGCCTGAGGCCGGCGGCTAGCGCGACGTATTGTCTAAGCCAGCTTGTTTCGCCTTTTTGCAAAGCTTTAAGCTTTTTACACTGTTTAATCGGGTTGACTGCGCTAGTCCCATATTGATCTCTATTCTTTGGCATTCATTCGATCGTGAGAATTGGTTGGCTTCTTTGTCTTATTAGCCTTTTGGCGTTGTTTATTTATCCCAGTCCAAATTTTTTGTATTACTATAATTTATGAAATCTTATAATTTCTTAGTTACCTATGTCTGATACATTTGATACAGAAATGTCATCTGTTTTTTTTATGTACTTCTTCGGGAAAAGGCATGTCAGATATAATATATGTTCAATAGATTATAAGCACAAGCGTTTTTCACAAATGTATACGAAGAAGTGTAAGGTACTCATGTTTCGTCACTGCATCTGACTGTGATATATCTCAGATTCAGTTCCGGTTTTAGCAGTCTTAGAACTATACTTACTACCCACTTCAACGATTAGAAATATACCTAATAGGATCTTCATGTCGGTTAGAACTTGATATATTCTTTAAACTTACGACTCTAGTTACGGAATGTTTTTATATCTGCCTACCCATACGGCCTTTACTAAAGATTTTTCTTCATCAGAATATTTTAATAAATTTAAAAAAAAAGTTTTTTTTCCGATTATCTTTCTTTTTTTTTAACAGTAGAATGCAAGAAAAAAATTATTTATTCTAGGTACTAAAGCTAAACATTGTTTACTTTTACCACTTTTCACACTGCTTAACAATAGATCGACTTTAGAGACATGACACGGTTAGACAAAGTATCTTTAATCCTTGACAAAATGTGTCAATGATTTCCCTTGTTGGTTTTTCCAACACAAAATGTCAGCCGTTAAGTTACCCCTGTTTTTGCGGTGCGACGATTCTTTGAAGCATTGACGAATCTTATCGAAGTCCCGCTGGGCTCGACGCGTCTTATCGCGACGCGGGACGAGCTACATTCGAAACAATACACGGAGTAAGGAGTGCGGGAGTGATGGATGAGGAGCGAGAGATGGATTGCTTGCTATGTTGAGGAGTTCGCGAGTATTGTTTTATATTAATAGATATTGAATAGTTTTATAATAATAAAAATGTATATCTTGTAACATTTATTTCATATAATTAAAATTGATAAATTAAAAACAGAAAAAAACAAAGTAAAAGAAACTAAACTTAACTACATATTTAATACCTCCACAAAGAAAGTTATCAATCACACTTCGTAGTTTTCAATGCTATTCTAGTAAGCAGGAATGTTGGCTTTGTATTTAATCAAAAAGTATTATGGAAATATCTAACTATTATATGTACTAGCCGCGGCTTCGCTCACATTTGCGTGAAACCCTATTTCTTTTCTCAAAATAAAAGTAGCAGCGTTAAGTGAAATATCCCAAATTATTCTTATTACTCAGCAACCTAATGGGAAAAGTAATTATTTAGTTAGTGCAAATGACTTGGAAAGTCATGTTCCGCAACTTCCGTATATTATGGAAATAAACTCATTTGCAATAAAGATTTGCCATTCTGTTACCAGCTGCCCGATGGCTAACCTTTTCCAGGGGGCTGTTTCCGGCGGTACGTCGACTAACCTACAAACCGACATGGCCCAGTCACTATTTTAGGCCATATTATTCAATTTTTAGGAGAACTTTAATTTCTATAGATATGTATGCCGCTACTCTAATGCTTTCTTCTACGTTTTGATTTATTTTATATTTCTACCTATTCTTTTCTTTCGATTGTTTTTAAACGACCCACGTCAATCGAATATCGTCGGGAACCTTTGGTTCACCTTTAAGAACAATTTCAAGTGTGTCAAGTTTAATATATAAAGACCTTTTCGTTACTGGTATACATTATTAGTATAATCACAATATCGTATACTCGCACAAAAATAATCTATGAGTCATCTCATTTGTACAATGCCGCTCACTTCTCACTTCTTCACTCCATGTACAAGATATCGTTGCTCTTCAGTTTACGCGCCCGTGTCTGACTCGCGTAAAGCTTCAACACGATGATAAGATGGATGAATACATCATTCAGAAACGTTGCCTTTGTGTACCAGTTTTATAGTCTCAAACATTCAGGACAACGCAGCAGAGAACCCTAGCCTTCTTTAATATTTACAATGGAAGAAACAAAGGTTAACAATTGGATAAAGTTGAATACTGAAGTGGGGCACGGTAAAGGAAGTTATGCCAGTATCAAACAGAGATGTCGGTTGTAATTTATTAATGTCAGGCGCATTGCGTATTGCGTATTTTCGTTTGCGTAGTTTTGTTATGGTCCCCTTTGTCAGAGACTTATTCGATCTATCATTAGAACAATCATTTTGATAGATCTGTATATTGACTTATATGTTATGGATTTCAAAGATTGTGAATAGGAGTAACATATTGGTTTATTAGATTAAAAGTAACTGAGGTTAGGTATTTTAAAGATCTTTCTTTATATAATTTGATGTCACACTAAATCTAGACCCCCTAAAGTAAATAGCTATTTGAATATTTGTACTTGTAGTGTAATTCAATCTATAAGCAACTAAGGAAACTTTGAAGTGTATGTTGTAAAGTTTACGATTCTCAGTAACAAACACGGTGACTTTTATAGCTCCATTTATCCCGAGGCATGTAAAATAGACACGTCTACTTTACAACGAGCGCCATACTCATGTTTATTTGATCCTAAGGATGCAGTAAAATGTCCATGTTGATAGAATTTGTAAAGATAAAGTGTTCATGTGTTTCGTTTATAATTGTAACATATACTACAGTATACTACCAGTGCTGGATTTACACTAGGGGCACTCGGGGCTAGTGCCCAGGGCGGCAAATAATCAGGGGCGGCAAATAATCAGGGGCGGCATGATTCGAAGGGTGAGAAAAAAAAATTCTTCGCGTTATCGAATATGTTTTTTTTTTTTTTTATCTAGTACAATTTTCGAAAAATGTGAAACAATTATAAATTAGGTTCTTGTATTTAAAAAAAAATTAAGTTATCATGAACTTTGTGTAAAACTCTCAAGCTAGATGTGTTTTTCACGAAAAAAGAAAATATTTATTTGCAGATATGTACATTCACTGTTTAGCACCACGTGTTCCGCGTGCGCCTCTCTAAACGGGAAGGAGGACAAGGCCCTCCGCTAGCAATGGTGTGGCTGCCTTCTGATTGAGTGCCGCCAAAGTCTGCCAGGGTTCTCGGGGACTTCCTACCTAGGGTATAACCGAGTCCCTTGCAATAGACTCACTTGTGACAGAACCCCGTGTGGTTTTAGTCGGTTCGATTCCGACATACCACTTCGCCAATAGCCTTCGCGAGGTGATGACCCGTGGGGGTTTTTACACGCACAAAAAAAAAGATGAGGTTGAGTTATTTTGAAGTAAAGGCTAAGTTAGGTTAGTTGACTTGCTTTGTAGGCTAAGACATTGCGAGCAATGTATTTTGCATAAATCAACTATCATTGATAAAAAAAAATGACAGTCATGGGACTCGGGCCCCGGACCCCCTCGGGCCGTCACCCCGGGTTTTCGGTGGGGCGGGGTTTCGGTATCAAACCAACTAAAACCACACGGTGTGCTATACTGCGCCTAAAAGTTCCGGGAACAGTTTTTATTAAAACATTCGGACCCCTCCTAGCGCCAGCCCGCAAAAAGGCGGGCGCCACCTTCAGGTAAAAACCTCTCAACTAGGTTATGTCCGGGCACACACGGACGCCTTGGGCGGCATGAGGCGCTGGAAAGCGCGCCTCCGCCCCCGGTGGCAAATTAAGGTCATCACACACTATACCTTCACAGTAACGGCACCGACCGCGACCGCGGTAAAATTCCTGTCGCTACTGGCCATGGAGCATATGACGGCCGGTAACGAGAAATTCTCTGCGATGACTGCAGTGAGGGCTCGACGCTGCGTCGCCCAAGAGGAGTAAACCGCCAACCCTGCTGAGCCGAGTCCTCACTGCAGTAGCAGTGGTGACAGGCGGGACTCAATTCCCTCCTAGCGACCGAGGGGAAAGAACCTGCGTCAGGCGAAAGGAAAGGGTCACGTGCTGGTGCCCTGCCCATACGACGATAGCCGGCTGGAGCGTCTCTATGGCGGTAAAGCCAGCATGTGGAGCCTCCAACCAGGACGACCAACGAGCCATGGTGGCTCGGCGAGCGGCCTCATGCCATTCGCGTACCTCTTCGGGCTTGGGCCGATTGCCACTTCCCGCTCGGAACTCAGCCGCCCGTCGATATACTTCGGCGAGCACTTCCGCCTCAGTATAAATGAGTCATTTCATTTATTTAAAAATTGCATAACGAAACTTCATTAATGTTCTAGAAAATTTCGAAAATGGGGCGGTATTTTTACAGTGCCCAGGGGCGGCGCTAAGGTTAAATCCGGCACTGACTACACCGGTAGGTACTTTGTTGATATAAAATAATGTGGGTACATACATTTTGTATTTCACCGAGTGGATACCAGTGAACAACAAACCCATTTTTTACTACCAAGTAATAGAGGCGCAACCTAGCACGTTTCAAGACACTATGCTACAATTGTAAATTTCGTAATAGCAAAACGTAGGAGCACATTATATCTTAGTCAGCCAAGACAAGGCTGTCCACATACATAAATTTCAAGTTGAATAAACCACTTTGAAAAAAAGGTAGCACTGAACCATACCCGTGATAACCTACAGGTGAAGGGAAGGAGAGTCTAACTCATACAAACGAATTATCTACAGAAATGAAAATGGTTTCCTGTTATTTTATTATTAATAAAATTTACGGAAGTATGTATTGCTGAAGCTAAAGTCACAGCCGCTACAAAGCAACCGCGTGACTTTATGAGTCTTTTTATTGAGCTATTTCCTTAGCAAAAAAAGTGAAGAAGAAAATTTAAAAATAAAATATGAATGACACTACATGATAGTGCTCGCTTTGTTAACCGTCTTCAAAAAGGATTAGGTTCTTAATTACACTGAATAGGTATTGTTTTTTTTTGTGTGTTTGTTCGGTTCACGAATGGCGAAGATTATTTAATTTAGAGAAGAGATTTATTTAATTTTTTTTAATTGAATTGGTTATACACTTTCGTTAGTCCCATTTAAATTTGATATATTTAATACTCCTCTAAATTTCGGAATGAAGAATACAGATTATTCCAATTCATCATCATTTATTCACATTGAAGTTGGTGATACTTTTTTTAAAATTAATTATATCCTAAATAGGGATGGAATAATTTAAACATTTTCTTCTTACTATTCATCATTCCTCATGTTCCTTATTATTATTATTATCGTCAGTATTATTTAGTATTAGTATTTACTAGCAACCCGCTCCGGCTTCGCATGGGTAGCAGAGACATCTTCAACAATCATCATCATATTTTAACCAATTTACACAAACCCTTAACAAATTATATACCTAAACCTTCCTCATGAATGGGACTATATATTATAATATGTAGTGATAGCAAGGAAAATGATGAAGTTTTAAATCATATTTTCATTTATTTCATTGGCAATCTGAAAAAGTAACTAAGTACTGAATGTATGTATAGTGTCCAGAATTACAATGTTAATTATGTAAGTAAATCCTACTTATATTTCTCCCATTTACAACCAAACAAATAAATACAGTCATGTTTTCCATTACTATAGTTACTGTTTCTTTTATTGCGTTATAAAAATATTTTAACAGAGAGTGATAGTTGATAATAAAAATGTTTCAATAGCTGTAAAAACCAGCACCTCTGCGGGTAATGAATACTCCAGAACTAACATGGATATTGAAGTGGGAAACATAATGAAGTACTCCTTCCTATACAAGATATTTACTTGTAGTGCATAAAAAAATCTTCTCCAGTACCAAATGAAGAAAAGAAGGATTTACTTGCATAAATAACATTGTAATTCTGGACACTATACATAGATTCAGTACTTAGTTACTTTATCAGATTGCCAATGAAATAAATAAAAATATGATTTAAAACTTCATCCAATAACATGACGGTATTGTTCACACGTTTTGTTGTTAGGACTAAAAAGATGCACAATAATTACAATAACATTCGTCACTTTAAAAGTCAATGTTGCTTAATTTCAAGAAAAATCAACAAACACTATATCTGTTCTTAATTTCTAAGGGTTTCTCTTCTCGTTTTTGCTCAGATACCATCATCAGTTCTGGACTTGGTGACAATAGGACCACCTGGGAAGCATTCAAACAAAAAAATATTTTTAAGATGGGTCCATAGATGACGGAAATATCAGTGAACATGCAAAAAAAATACATGCAGCCGAACATAGAACCTCCTCCTTTTTTTGAAGTCGGTTAAAAATGGTTTAATCTTATTCCATCTTTTTTAGTAAAGTCATTTGGTACTGGCAAAGGATTTTCTTTATGCACTACAAGTAAAACATTTTTATTGTTGGAAGTATCCAATGTCTTATATAAAAGGATGGTGTTTCCCTTTTATATTTGATACATAGCGCTTGGACACGCGAAGCGCGTATGTCACTGTCTCATGTTGACATTTTATAGACAACGCTACTGTTTTTGCTCCCTTTATAGATATCAGTGAAATGTTTAGTTTCAGCTTGTGTAGTTTTGTCCCACCTGTCGCAATAAAAACACATTTCTTTTTTTGATTTACTGATATTCGTAGTTCGAGATAAGAAAACTTACTTTGGTTTACTTCAAATACTATACATTTCTGATAACAATTTCATACATCTACAAGTAAAATGTTGGAATTTATTTAATACACGAACTGTTCATAAAAATGCACATTTCTATTGCACCTTGGGAGTTTTACTCAGACGTTGCCGTAGCGTTGTATTTGTGCAGAATATATTATATTCAGCAAATATATATAGTTGATAACGCGAGTTTACTCGAATAGCCGCTTTTCATGAGGAGTGTGTGAGTGATTATTATTTGCCAATTCGATTATATAAAAAAACATTTAATCACTTGAAGTCCTATTTGAAATTGGCCGCATCGCCTTCAAACAACGCAGACAGGTTGTTGACATATACAAGTACCACCGTTAACTCGTGATTTGAATTAGTGTAAAAAAATATTAAAAGCTTGGATACTTAATAAGTTAGTTACCTATATGCCCACGTCAAGTAGGTCATCTTAGTTACTCGACATATTATGAATAGCATTCCATTTGGTCGGCGACGCAAATCAGTCGAATTACATTGCACAAGAAGCGATTGGATATCGTGGTCAATCTTATCGCGTCGCATCATGATTATCCCCCTTAAGACTCGCAGAGCTAAGATATTGAATCTCTAATAATATCACCAATGCTCAGATGTACACATAAGCATTTAATTTCAAGCTTTGAGTGCTAAAATAAAACATTCATCCCAGACAAAACAATATAGCAAATATTCTAGACGCCTTAGCCAGTAACGGTTGTAATAAAAATAACCAAGTGACGTTGATCTTGTTAAACATGTAAACATCTAGACACGTAGAGATGCGCAGGACATAACTTCAGGAAGGTAACAACTGAATTCAAAGTAACTTTCTAGTGCGCTCTGAAATATTTTGGCAAGCTACCATGTGTGGTTGAATTTGTCTACGAGTTCCTGACTACATTTTTTTGTGTATATGTATAGAAATACAGGAACACTGATTCCGGTTACTTACTATTATTGCGCTTTGATTCTAAACCAGGAGTGACGCATTTAGAGATGAAGTCATTGAATATCACCTCCAACAGTCACAAACTCTACCTATGAGTTTCAGTAAGAAAATAATGACAATTAAAAAACGATCTAAGTTAAATAAAATAAGAGAGTTGCCTTACGCGAGTGCTTTGTTGCGGAACTGTCTTCCATCAATGCTGCAAACACAGTTTGCCATATTCCATTTCTCCACTAGAAAGTTGCATGAAATAATTTTTATATGATGTTGTAATTTTTACAGAAGATATCACGCACAGTGAAACTGATACCGATTTTGAAATCTGCATTAGTCTTTGCTTTAGTTGCTTACGAAAGCGTGTTATTTTTTAAATCTGTAAAACATTCGGATATTCACAGGAATATACAGTAGAATTTGGAATGTTATTTTTTGGAAATCAGTTAAAAGCATACATGAGAACACAAAACAAAGCCAAACAGACAAAACCATCAGTCCTACAAAAAAAATGAAAACCTGTTCATCGATTCAAAAGCCAAAAACAAACTGGTAGAAACCGCAGCGCAGCTTTTGTGAATAAAAATAGCGAACAAGGTAAGCAAAGCTTTAAAACTGAAAGGCGAAAGGCACTGAGAAAGCGGAACAGGACTGAGAGCTTCAGGTCGAAACTAAGCCAGGCATTAAGGCTTTGCAGACCTAAATCTTGGTCTGTAGTTTCTTACAGAAAGCCGTATTGTACTGCAAAGAGTGCTATAATGCCTTAACAAGGATTGGGATTAATAATGGTTAATAGTGGTTAATAAAATAGTTTTACTGGATCCGGAAGAAAGGTAAGATTGTCGTTAACATATTTATTTTCAATTTTGTTTTTAAAACAACGAAAAAGGGTGGGGTGGTGGTGGGGTTCTCAATTCAACTGTATTTTATTTTATTATTAAGCGATATATTTACCAATACTTAACCGAGTTTAATGATTCTTATTCTTGAGAGTTGCTAAATTGCTAATGAAAGATTAGATGTATAAAAAACAAATAATCAATATAATGACGGCATCATTTATTTGATTCTTTGTTTTTTTAGTAGCTAAAGGATCAAATTCCAATTACAATAAAATAATAACTTGACACATCTCACACACGGCCATCTGATCCCAAACTAGGCAGAGCCTGTACTATGGTAACCAGACATGTACATAAGGATTTCTAATACATACCTATTATCATTGATTATTTGAGAATAATCACGCACGCACGCCATTTTACACACTGTTAAAATTTATAATTAAAAGAAAACTGGCTAAAAAATGGCTACAAAATAACTCTGTTTTTCATTTAATTTTTTATTCGAATCACTTTTTATTTTTATGGCATAAAAGTATATTTCAGAATGAAAAGTCATCTCACAACTTAGAGTGCAATATTTATAACTTGATAGGCACCGCTTCTGATATTTTTCCTTTTTAAAAATGTATGATAAAATATCTTCTTTCTCAACAAGTTCCCACATAACTGAAAGCTTTTCTTGTGAAAATTTAACAAGGTTATTATATACGTTGAAGAACGAACGCAAGACGAAGAATTCATAAAATGAAGTTGTATCAAACCTAGGAAGCTAAAGCAAATGGCAGATAGTTTCGCTTAAAGTTGAAAGAAAGTTGAAAAATAGAAGTGAGATTTTGATGTCTGAACTTTACCACTGTTTCTTAATATTTTCAAAAAGTTTTAAGAATCTGAGTTTTTATCGTAATTTAGTCAAAATTTGAATGACTCATATAATATTCTGTTAAGTATAATAAAAACTTTCAAAGAAAGATGGCAAACGTGTTGATATGATAAGTTTCAGTCTTGTCTTCATACTCATAATTTATTTATAAGCACACAGAACGTTGTTAAAAATATTATGCAAGGTTGTGTTTATAGATACGGGGAAAAACATGGAAAATGTTCAGGAAAGTATGTTTTCTCATGATTACAGATTAAAGCTACATTTGGTTCTTAATAATCGCTTGAATATCTTCACCCGTTAATGTGTTCCTTCATGTGAGCTATCCGCTAAATTATAACATAAAGGCACCTAGAAAACTATAGCCACCAGTCGCTTAACGACGTAACATTGAAGAAATACAATAAAAACAAGACTGTTTAGAATACGATGAACAAATGAAACAAAATCTTTCTAACTTTGTCAAAATGTCTCAGCAGGCGACTATACTTCAAGTATTTACATTGTTGCGACTTTTGTAGTAAAATAGTTAAATCAATAGGAAGAGAAATTTAATCCTTTCTAAATGTCAATATGTTTAAATTCGTTTTTTTTACAAAAGACTACTAATAACATGTGTCACATATCACAAGTATACTTTTACCCAGCTAAGCTAAGTACTTGTGTTAGTCGGGTACGGTACTTGTAGATATGTTGTTTGACTCTACTATTATTTTACACTCAAAGATCAACAACTAATCCATATATATAATTGAATTCCTATTTCCCTTAGAAAACTTAACGCGGGACTTACGCGAGTGAAACCGCGCAGCTGGTAGTTTAATATTAATCAGCTTGTAATTAATATCAGTGAAGATTTGTTGTTTAAATTTAGATTTCAGTCAATGAGTCCGTAAGGTCGCATTTAACTTTTGCAATCCGTCTCCTTTTACTATGTTTCAATGATTACAGCTTAATTCTAAGAGGAAATTACACAGCTTTATCAAATTTATTTAAGTCTAAAAGGAGCAAAGTAAACATTCATTCTATGTAATTTTACCATAAAGTCTATTAAAACATTAAGTAAAGGTTTATCATAGAAATTAACATTTAAATATGGACAGCTAACGGCAGTGTTTTAATTATAATTATCTGTATTTTTGTTATTTTCCTTATATTGTACAAAGATACGGTAATCATTCTATTTGTATAGCGATGTTGTACTTGTTAGACGTAAGAAAAAAATGTGGGATCGTAATCTCAGAAGTCGTAAACTGTGCGACGGGCAAAATTGATTATCTGGATACACCAGTGTTTGAACCTTCATAAATCAAGTAAGAAATTGTGGCTCGTGTTCTAACATTAGATATTGATATAATTCCAGTCAGCCCTCTTTGGCTGGGCCAAGGACTAATACGAGGAAACAGAAATTCTGTGTGATACATACTGTACTTCCAAAAAATTACATTTTAACGAAACCTCGTTGACGGAGGCCAATAAAACGAGACACAGAGTACATGTCGTATTTTGAAGAGATGCGGCTTTTACACCACTTCACCTTTTAGTCTATGTGATTATAATAATATATTCAACAACTATGTAATAGTATGGTGTCCAATCATTAACTATTGTGTACAATATATAGACTAAACGATTAAGATACTTAAAAGTTAAACCATTGAAACATGATAAACTAATCAAACTTTTACGTAAATTCTATTTAGTGTGTTCAAAAAATACTATATCGGATTATGCTAAAAGAGTGTGTTACTATAATTTGAAAAGTTCTGAACGACTAAGCAATGATTGCCTTCACCCTATTTTGAATTCACTTCTATATCAAGTCGTCAAATAAAGGAAACCTTCTCATGCGTTATTCATCATCTGAGCATCTGAATATATCTACTTCGGTACATAAATGGTTATGTTTTCAAATATTGACAAATTTGTAAAATCATGTCTTTTCCTGTTTTTTCCTGTTATCTCCTTCATTTGAATATTTCACTCCGACAGCTACAAACAAAATTAATTCAGAGCGTAATTTAATTAATTTAAGGAATTCATTCAGACCAATTATCCAAATATATATTCAAATATTCTGATATCAGTGGGGGGATATAAAAAACTCAATTAAATTTATGATAACACTAGCTGACCCGCGCAACTTCGTCTGCGTTTGTAAATTTCCCCCGTTTTTGCAACATTTTTTATTGATTCTCCGCTCTTATTGGTCGTAGCGTGATGTTATGTAGCCTAGGCTATAGCCTTCCACGTTAAATGGGCTATCCAATCCAAAAAGAAATTTCAAAATTGGATAAGTAAGTACCAGAGATTACCCAGAACATCCAAACTCACAAACTTTACATCTTTATGATCTTAGTATAGATTGAAAAAAAAAGCTGCGGGGTCAAGAAAAAGTACACTTATTTCTCGTCTATAAATAATCTACGAAGTGTCTGAATAAAGAATAGTGTCATAATAACCCTCTCGATGGTAACAAGAAATCAAGTACTAATGGAATGTATGTCTTAAGCGTACAGTTGTGGTCCATTTGGCAATTTTTTAAACTTTTGTTTTATAAGAAATCTCCCGTCTTCATAGTCATAAATTGCTAATAAACAAATCAAGGCATATACAATTCCTTTACTACTGACAAAAGAAAATGAAATAATAATAGACTACAATATATAGTAAGAAAATAAACATTATACACATATATATAATTACATATTGTATACGTTGAACACACGAAGTAGGTATGTAAAAAGGACAGCCTTGTAGCTTTAATGAACGGTGACCACAAACAACAGTGAATATAAGAAAGGGCTATTAAGCTTTATATTAGGGAGTAGTATTGTTTTAATAGAGTCCCTTCAAAAACGTTAAAGCAGTTATATAACTTATTCGTGTTTTCTATGGACCACGAGTAAGATGTCATTAATTCAGCGGAGGAGCTAAAAATCCTTAAAACCAAAGGATTTCAGTAAGCTCACGCCACCCGTTCATATATTATTCAGTCTGCGTCCGAGAGCGTAAATGAAAAAGTTTTTGTATTCAATGACTATTCGAACACCGCCAAAATACTGGTAAACCCGAAAGTTTTCGAATCGAACCAAAATTACGAGTTGGAGCCCCGACGAGTCTCGGCTTAGTTAAATATTCAAGGGGCGTCTGTCACCGCGTATGAAGATTAAGCAATGGCATAAAATGTAAATAGCTATGGATTTTTCCGTATTGAGGATGAAAGATATATCTTTGGATATTATGAATTATGGGAACGAAAAGAGGACAGCATATCCCTTACACATATGTGACAGGACAGGAGACTCCTTGAGTGTTGTGTGAATTTAATCACATTATTCACTTCACTAATACATTCTTACAATGGTACTTTAGAACTCATATAATACTTTAAAGGTCGTTTAATGTAAGTTTACTCGTTAAACTAGAAAGCGCGTGTGATTTCCTTGTAAAAAAATACGCTTCGGATTACTTGCACTTATCAAGTTATAAACAAGATCATTTTAAAAATCTAGATTTTGTTCCGTCTCAAAACTACCTACTTCTCATTTTAACGAGCCACCTTGAAATCTTAACTAACCTTTATAGAACTGTGAATTTGACCATACGATCGTGATTGTTTTATTTTAAAAGAATTGCAGCATGTGTTTTTATGAAATCAGTTAAAAAAGCAGGGTTTCTTGTAGAAAACACATTTGTCAAACCGAACAAAATTAAATGGTGAATCGTGAGATACTTTATTCGAAGCACGGTCCACTGAATAAAGTGGAATCAGAGGCAGTAGCATTGAAAAGTTTTTCAGACTTGGACTGCTCCGATTATTGCCCATTCGAGTGAAATTGGAAATTGCATGGACTAAAGGATTATTACAGTTTTGTATGTATCTATATCATAGATTCTTAGATCACTTATAAATTGTTCGCAGTTTATTTGTAAAAACGATTTCAACGAGTTCGAACACAAGATGGAAATCACAAAGGGTTGACGATAGTAACAAAAATACAAAAAGCTATTTTCACATGAGTCTAGTTTGTAAGTAATAATAAATAATCATCATATCAAATAATAAAACATTTTAATTACTTTCTGTGCTTTATGATTCTACGTCTAGGTTTCTAACTGGTCATACTTCTTTATAAAGAAACAAGTAAAAGGAATAATAATTACAATCTTAACTACGTTATGAGTTGTCTTTGTTGTTACTCATTGACCTTAGAAGTAAGCAGACGTTACTAAAAGGTCTTGTACGTGACTAAGTAACTTACTAATTGAGCCTCTGAAGCCTTGTGTCTAGATAGATAGATAATTGTTGTTTAAATTGAGTAAATATTTTATTTTATTTACGATTCAAAAATAAATCGCTAAATGCAATGTATATTGACTGATTCGATAGACAAGAGTTCTAAGCATAATAAGTTCTAGTTATTAGAATAAGTTCCTATGATACCGAAGCTTTTTGTAAAATCTTATTTTTTTTTAATATTGCGTTTTTACAGGAAATACAACTATGCAGTTGAACTTAAAATGAAATTTCATCAAAATCGTTAGAGCCGTTTCCGAGATACCCGAAATATAAATACATACATAAATAAATAAATATATACAAGAATTGATCGTTTAAAGTAATCAGATAATTCTGGGACATATTACATAGTGTTATCCAGACCCAAACTAAGCATAGCTGATACTACTACTACTAAAATACTTAGTATTTTTCGAAAAAAAAGCTAAGTATTTTGTTGTTTGGTCTAGGTCTTTCTATGTACGTAACATATACAATGTGTAATTAAAAATAGAACACTTACTTAAATCACTGAAAGGGCATGCCTCTAGCATGCAGTTACAATAAGAATTTTTGAAAAAAAAACTATCCGTTTACAAGTTAGGACCGTTGGAGTTTCCAGGTATTTTTGCCTCCGTTAAAGAAATTAAATGGTACTTATTTTTTATTTTGGAGTTTTTCATTCCGTTACTAAGAAAATCTATAAAACTAACTTGGAATTTTTTTAAAGTTAGTTTTTATGGATTTTCTCTTCTCAAGAACTGACTGAATAGTTTCAAAATAAAAAATACGTACAATTTAAAACCTTTAACTTTACACGTTCCACCTACTTTTATGAAAAATGGAGGCAAAATTTACCTGGAAATTCAATAGGTCATAACTTCATTTTCAAATATACCATTAATCATATTCATGCATACAAATATTTGCACTGAACAGGAATCGAACCCGTGACCTCTGACGTTGGTGATGAAGGTCGTCATGTACACATTATGCTTGTATTTGTGTTTGAGGTTCAATTCCTCTGAGGACATAGTACTCTTATATACAAATAGAATCTTCAGTAACGTGTACGCATCGTGTGAAATAAGCTTGCCTTTCACTACTGATCTTCTGAAACCAATAATTGTTGTATGATGGACGCTATAGTAAGCCTCGTTAAGTGCGGTTATACGCCACACGAACACTACTGGAATATCTGAAAACATCGCCATACGTATTTAGGCCCGAGCGTTATATTTATTTTTAAAGGCAATCAAGCGAAATGTTTTTCACATTTGAAAGGGACTAAATATAAAAGGTGAATGTGTATATCTATACTTAGATTTCTTTGGTAAATATTGAATAATTTATAAAAAACATAATAAAGTCTAATATTCTTTATTTTATCTGGCTGGCTTTCAGTATTTTTATGCTTCACCGTGTTTGTAAAGGTGTTAATTTGCTTGCAAAGTTTGCGTACATCATACCATGTTTATAATTAAATCTTGTCTTTAATATTATAGACTAGATTTAATTATATACACACAACTAAACCAAGTAATATGACGCTACGAAGAACGTTTTGAAATTTAAATGTTCATATAATATCGTTTCTATACCTACCCAAAAATGTCTACAAATTGAACATTGTTACAAAGAGAATCGTGGCAATCGATGCGCTATTTCCAGGTACACCTCGTTTGCAAATAAAATTGCGATATCTTCTCACGTATTTGTTTAATTTATACGGTGCCAGGACAAAAATATATTCTACTTCAATGACGTAACTAAGATTGGATAAGGTTGATAATACCATTAAAAATATGAAAAACATTGATCTGTTGATTGATTGATCTGTTTTTTACATATTTATGATTCCTTAGTACATTATCCTTACTTAATATTATAAATGCGAAAGTAACTCTGTCTGTCTGTCTGTCTGTTGCTCTTTCACGCCAAAACTACTAAACCGATTTAAATGAAATTTGGTACACAGATAGTCTAGAGCCGAGCCTGAGAGAAAGTACATAGGCTACTTTTTAATTCAAAAAAAGGGGTGTAAGGGGTTGAAAGGTGGGGATGAAAAGTTGTATGTAAGTATCGTAATATTTAAAGCTAGAAGCTTGAAACTTATTTTTTAGGCTGTTGATTCGATACAAATACACTATTTCACACGGACGAAGTCGCGGGCACAACTAGTTTTTATATATTTCAAAAGGTTCCACCAACTGATGTAAGCGACAGACAAGACATGTTTTTTTTAAACAACTAAATTGGTTTACAAGCACACGGCCCGTGTGTTGTTCATTATTACATGTACATCTACATACTTCTGAGGGTTTATTTGTAAAGATGCCGTATGTAGATAATCATTACCATGTCGGTTGTTATTCAGTACATGTATTTTAGTAGCTAAAAGTAAATATAGTATAATTTTAATAAACTTCAAAAAAGGAGCAGTTGCTGCTTTAATATAATAATAATAATAATTTATTGGCATCAACAACACATTACAGTTACATACATACATCACATAAGAATATAATTATGTACACATTATGTTATGCGTTATTTTCCACGATTGTAAACCCGTGTTGTGTTTATTTTTAAATCTTAGTCTTAGGTGGTGGTGTTCGAATTCTAATTTATGCTAGTATAATACTAACTAGTATGAATTAGGTTTGTTTAAAATTAAAAAAATTCAATTTTAAGAAAATTTTGTGAATGGAAATTAGGTGACAAACCGTTTTACAATGCCTATGCTAAATAATATTGTCTAGCTTTCATTTCAATTATTTAGTATTATTAGTAGTATTGCCTAAAAATACTGTAGTAATCATCCTCTTTTATAGAAATCTACACTCAAGAGCAAGGAATCCGGGTCACACAAATATACCTGAAAAAGTAAAAATGCTAGCTTGGTGAAATAATGTGTTATAGACAATTAAATACTTTTTCGGTTGGTGGTTCCGGTCATATCCTAGTCTTGAAGCCCACGCTCCAGTTTAGGGCCGTTTACAGGTCTAAATCTTTATCTTTTAAATTAGCTTCAGCAAGTCGTCGTCTTACAGTTCATGCACTTGGGTTACTTCCTTCGAGGCGTCGAAACTGATTTGTAGTTCAGGTCCTGTGTGGACGTGATATCGAAGCATTGTGTTGACCAAGTATCGATATTCTCGTGCTGTGGTACACCTGACCTTACCTGTTCCTGGTCTGCTTAGATTAAATCCGGTTTCCTCGTAACGTTGGAGAACTCATTGTACTGTTGAAAGCAACACACCGACGGTTCTTGCTGTATCACTGACTGTGGCCGTTTTCTAACATTGTGAGAATTCTGGTCCATTCTTCAGATATAAACGACATTATAACAGCTTCACTAATAAAAATAGAGCACTAGGAACGTTGTTCACATACCTTTTTATATGACAGCTTAGAAACAACAGCAAAAACAGATGCAGTAAATTCCTAGTTTCATTTACAAAACTCAATTTTTTTATTTTATATTTTTGATGGCATAATTGTATTTTTGATGGCATAACAACATTTAGTAGTTGAGTATTTAATTCCCTCTTATACACAATTTATTTCACTAAGCTAGCATTATCAGTTTTCGCGATTTTCTGGTATCTTTATGTGACCCGGATTCATTCCTCTCAATTATATTTCTTGGATTCGACTAAGGCTATTTCAACTAAAATCCGATGATTATCCTAAGCAGTAAGTTACTAGTTGTCGCAAATTCCAAGATTATTACATTAAACCCTAAATGCAATACTGAAACAACATAAAAATCTCTAACTGAGACACGAATAAATAAAATATTACTGTTCTCATAAATAACGCCAACCATTGTACAAATGAACACACCACTGAGAATTGTTTTCATTAGCCTAAAAGCGTTAGAAAATTGTTTTTATGTGTCATAAAATGTTACAGGGTGATAAATTATTTTTGTTCGCGTATAGCTATAATTAATTTTCCGTTAATGAACGATCAATGAAAATAATTACACCTTTTAAACTATGAGTTAATTTATAATAACCCTACGATTTTGAAATATCTTTTATTTGTTTTAACAGGTCCGGACAGTTAACGTTTAGAATATAAGCCTAATATGTATATTTATAAAGTATATATGCAGCTTTGTATACATTTGTATTTGTTCGTATATAATAATAATAATAAATGATTTATTTTTACCATAAAAACAGTAATAGAATATGTGTGTATACTCTATATATATGTATATATGATTACTTTTAAAATTATAATATTCTCAAGTATATATTATACATAGGTAATCTAATCCAGAGTGTTAAATTAATTGTACACTGCAACCCCTATTCTCATCCATAATACGTGTACAGGACATTTGGGTACGCGATCCCGGCCTCTGCAAGCTACTGCAGTCTCAGACCCGGTTCCCCCCCGAGACTTGCGGTATCTTTCCATCCAATGGCAAGGTCGGCAATTGTACTTAAGCTTTAGTTTAATAAGAATATAATATGTATGCAAGTTCGTATAAATTTCTTTCTTTGCTGTACATTAAAGAGTTTATTAATCTATCTAATGTACGAAAATAGGCTAACAACTCAACGTCACAGAAAGACTTCTTCTCGAGCACCGACCTCAGAACGGAAAGCTCGAACTAAATGAGTACTTCAGATCGTCTGGTAGTTGAATATCGACCATGATTCATTAAGTTTTGAATGTTTTGTTTTATGTCAATGACGAGTATAACTTGAACTGACATGGTATGGATATTCCGTACTATGACAGAGCAACATTTATACTTGCGTAGTCGTTTTTACTTAGACAAACTAATATTCATGTTTTGATAGGGGTTACGAGGACCAATATTAGAAGAAAATAAGTTAGGTATTTTACGAGTGATTCTTATTTTTTGTCTGCATCATAACTTTTGGAATTAATTCTAGGTACCTGTAGTATATTTAATATATTATTCTGAAATGTACACAGTTAAATTATTAAATAAGAATTTATCGCATGCACTAATTCTAACTAAGCGAAGTCCTGACATCACCTCGGCAAATGTACCTTTGTCCTGACGTTGACATCACCAAGTCGACGCTCGTGTTGCGGACTTAACGATTATCTTTGCATTCAATTAAATATAGAAATACTAGCTTTTGTCCGCGACTTCACTTGCGTCAACGTAGATTTTTAACCGACGAGAAAAACGAAGGAAGTTCTCAAGTCAATCAGTATATTTGTTTATTTTTTATGTATCCCATAACTTTTTACAGGATAATCCGATTTTGATAATTCTTCTTTTATTGGATAGGGTACACTTCAAAGTTAGTCGCATTTAAATTTCAAGTAAAAATTATTGTTACTCTATCATTATCCTAAGGGTTTAATTATTAATATTATTACCCTAAGGGTAGAAAATAGAGGATGACTGATTGTTTACCCATTGACTTTACACCTGTGAACCGATTTTGTTGAAACTTAACACACATATACTCGTATTATGTAGTTCTAATGACACTACAACATGACGGAGACCTGCAGTTGATTTGATAATGGATGTGGAATTTAGTCAAGGAAACTTCTCGATGGTTAATATCATCTATTTCATGTTTGTTCTTATTAATTCATCTTAATGAGGAATTCCTCATTAAGGTGAATTGAATTGTTAGACCTAAATTTAGATCTAACAAAAGATTGTTGTATATTTGAAAATGATTATAATTACATTTTAACCACGGAAAACTAAAAAAAAATACTTTTAATTTCTTTTAACAAAAAATGAAACCGACGAAAGAAGAAAGGAACTGAAAAGCGAAAAATAAACATGTTAGCTCCTACACGTTTCGACCAGGTTGCACTGGCCGTGATCACAGGTTGACTCTATTTCGTGATCGCGTTAATTCCCGTATAAATACATAATTAAGTATATCATGGAACGCGAACGTTTAAAAGTTAGTAAAAACTCCTACACTAATGTAAATGCCTAAATAATTTTCAGTCAACTCTTTTTTTAGATGAAGTACCCTACATCTAGAAAAAGAGTTGACTGAAAATTATCATCGGTCATAGGGTAGGGCCTATGACCTTTTCTGTAAATGACAATATGCATGCGAAATATCATGATAATCGGTTGAGACGTGAAAGCGTAACAAATAAACTAACAAACAAACACACATTTGCGTTTATAATATTAGTTAAGATGTACTTATGTTTATTCTAACGAGTGTTACTCTATTGCAATGGTACGTACGGTATGCTTAGAATGAATCTTAAAGTAAGCAATAGCGTGAGTGCTGGTGCATAATAATATGTATATATTATGCACTAGCAGCGCCCCGCGATTTCACCCGCGTAAGTCCCGATCCCGTGGGAATATCGGGATAAAAAGTAGCCTATGCGTTAATCCAGGTCTCCAGCTATCTACGTACCAAGTTACATCGCAATCGGTTCATTGGTTTTTGCGTGGAAGAGTAACAAACATCCATCCATCCATCCAAACTTTCACATTTATAATATTAGTAGGATGAAGGTTACATAGCACATAATAATAATAATAATCTTTATTGACATATTGTGGTACAACTTTATAGTAGGATTCTCTGACACCAAGAATACATTGACAGCTCTTTTTTGGTTTGAGTCAAAGTGAGTGAGTGCCTGTGTCTAATTTTTAGACAATTACAATCCTGGAACCTTCTAGAGTAGAGTGAATAGGTTTCTCTTAGATAGGCGCGTATCATCTTTGCCTTTATCGTCACTTTTTACCAGATGAGTTTAAAGACAAGAGCTAGTAGGCGCTTTTTTTAATTCAGTAAAGGAGTACCTTTGCTGAATTAAAGAAAGCTTATTAAAGTAAGAATAATAGGTACAGTGTACAAGAAAATATACAATAGTCAAAACTCACAATTCCCCTTTGTTTATTGCCAAGATACGACTAAGTGTACAAATATCTAAAGTGATACAATGCAATGCGCTTTATATTACAGACACTTTAAATTATGACAATGTTATCTTTCAATGACATACTGTAATGAGAGCCTGTTGCTCTCATTACAGTATTTCACACTTTCTAAGAGGTATAGTAATCAGAAAGAAACAGAATATTCAAATCGTTTTTGTGTATAAATGCATACACTCTTTAACTGCTGAGTATTTGTAACTTAGTCTTATATTTATGTTCATATTACGATTTTCATTATACACTTTGTCTAGAGCGTATTCAGATGACAAAATGTAGGAAGGTCCCGTCAAATCGGGTGCATAGAAATCAATGTGCGTACCTAGGATTTGACTGTAGTATGGGATGTGATGCAGGGAGACTACTTAAAAATGCATTTTCTTTATCATTAACTAACCTTAACTTGTCTGAATAACTGCTATAACCGGGTTTGCATCGCTCCGTTCTCGTGTTGTACGTAACATTATTTATCACACAATACCTGCTTTCAGACTGTCACTAAATACTTTAATTGAGCACCCATATAGCTTACTTTTGACGCCTAATTGATAACACTATAATATAATAATAATATTCATAGGGCTGTTCCCACAAGAGCCCATTGTCAGTGTTTACTTCGGTAAATGTCACAATTAGTAGTCACGACTACGACGCCTAAATACATTTCAGAGTAAGCACAAACAATAACACGTTGATTGTGTAAATCTGTGAAAGGTGTTGTAATACTGTAATTTAATTAATTTCACCTGAATCTATAACGTAACGTATTAACAACTAAAAATGATTGATTTCATTGACTTGCCACTTACGTTCACAACGTGCACTGCAAATATACAGAAAGATTGAAAACTGATTAAATAAAAAAACTAACTACAAGTAAACTATAATGCAATGTGTGTAGTACAATACAAGACACTACATATTTATAGCTTCACCGGTGAACCCTGGAAGGGGCAGACAGAACATTATTATACATTTTCATTTCACTGGGGCCAGTTTCTTGCCGTTTTCCAAGCGCGCCTTTCTAACTTCGAGTGGCAGAGGCAACAGCCTGCCACTTGCTTCTATCCTTACATATCTCACGAGCTTCTTCTACTGTAATTAAACCTTTTATACAAACCCGCCCGTTTTCGGTTACCTGTTTTCAGTTCGGACCTGTCTTTTCTTCATAACATGGTTAATTTGATCATGTTATGTTCTGCGTGGTAGACCAATACCAGCCTTCCCACTAACGTTCGCCTTATAAGCTTATTCTGTCATTCGTTCCGCACTCATTCTTTCCACGTGCCCAAACCACTTCGGCTAACCCTTTTCAATTTTCGTCACTGCGTCCTCGTTTAAGTGACACTGCTCCCGATTATTTAGATTTTTTTTTTCTGTCAACCAATCTTACTCCGCTCATACTTCGCACAGATCTCTTAACAGTAGTTATGGTACTTTCATAATTCTTCTGCCATATCCAACTCTCGCTACCATACATTGATGTGAGCACCAGAACGCCATTTTGAACTGCCAGGCGCGCCTTCTTGGGTACTGACTGACTGCTCATAAAGAATTTCCTAAAGGAAAAACTAAATTACAATTTTTCATGGTCATGGTTGACGAGTCAGTCAGTGTTTCTAAATCTTTATTATAAATATATGTATTAAATAGTTATTAATGCGTATGTTAGCGATCGTGCAACTTCCTAACGACTTTATCGATTGAGTTCATATTCACACATACATATTTACTAGAATACTATTATATACTGTCTGTTATAAATTCAATAATTACCCATAATCAACTATTGTAATTGTTGTGCTCTTTGAAATAAATGATTAAATAGTAAGTGTTCTAATGCTAGTTACCACTTTAGTGGATTGAAAATATATTCTATTAAATAGGGTACTGGTGCTTTGTATTGTGTTTTTCTTAGCCTTCTGAATAAAGTTCATGTTGATTTTCATCTTAATTAAAGAATAGGAAAAATGTAAAGATCTTAAGGAATATTATTATAGAAACATACCCAAAAAGCCTTACACACAATCGATGGTTTTACGACAATCGGAGTTATCTTGACGTTCAAAGTCGAATACATTCGGAAAGAAGAAGGTCATGTAATATTTAATGGTCAACATTCTAATTATAAGGTTTCTTTATTGATCTGTTTTCTTTTTAATAAAAAGAGTAAAAAAATCTAAGAAAATTTAAATAGCTTTATTATAATTTGTTTTTTTTATAGTTTGCAATTTTTTTTTATAATTACAGGTCGATGGTAGATTGTTCCGAGGCAAAATTGTATTTTACACACAGATACATGTATGCGAAGCAAAAATAAGAATTTCTTTCCTCCTGAATTACTGGCTTTTGACTTTGTGATACTTCGTAAGCTATCATTTATTCATGAGACTGAGAGCAATTTTAACATTTCTTCTTTGTATCAAATCTGCGTACTGAAAATATTCACATTTTTAGGATGTGTGTCAAAATGAGAAATTTTTTATCCTGATTACATAACACAATCATATTTATTAAGTACTTTCATAAAAGTTTATTTGTCATATTTTACGCAGATAAGGAGAGGTTTCTTAAATCTTGTGCGTTTTAGAACCGCTCTTTTTAAAAGTCGTTAGAAGAGGCCTAAGTTTAACAGTGGATCTGATGACAAATATGATGAGAGGTTTTTAGGTCAAAACGGTTCCCAACGTTATTGAATGTTATTTTTTTATATGATATTATCAATAGAATTGGTAAGCTGAGATAGAACTGACTAGATTATCTTATTTGTCTTCTAAAGTTTCTACTTAAATAAGGCTGTGATCCGCGGTCCAATTGCCAATTTTTTTTTTGGATTTTTACAGAAGCCATTACATGTGTATGAAAAAAAAACTTTGGATAAGTTTAAAAAGTTTCATTGCCTAAGGTTAGCTCGGGCACATACAGAATTACATAGTTCCTGACATAACTATTGAAAATAATTTGAAATACATAGTACAGAGATAAACCCCGCAGTACTTCATAGGATCCCTAATTTATTGTTATAGTTCAAATAAAGTTTCATGGAGCTACAGAGGTTTACAAAAAATACCAACTTAGTGTGTCCCAGTCATGTATTAAACATATTTCTACGTTACGTAAAACTTAACTGTTATTTTTACATTTCGTATCAATTTTTGAAGTATCATATTCTGTAATGGTCTATCCCTTACATAACCATCCACTTACACAAGGCTCGCACCCGTACAGTGGGTCCACGCGACACATTAAAACTTGAGCAACAACAAACGACGAACACGTTTCAACATTATAGCTTTTTGTTTGGGCACATCAGAATTTATGATTGGAGTTTTTGAATTGTAAAATAGAGCATAATTGAGTGCTGTGTAACTGCATGCTGTAACCATTTATGTGGATTGCCAATCCGTCACCTTTTTGTTCGAGGTTTCAATGTATTATGTTGGCATGTGACATAACATTCTTGTAACCAATCAATGAAATATAAATATTGATGATTATGAAAAATGTTACTAATATTATAAAGACGAAATTTGTGGATGAATATGTGGATTGATGGATGAATTTTTGTCACTCTTTCACGCAAAAATGGCTGAACGGCTCTGGATGAAATTTGGCACATAGGCTTTTTCCCAAAAAAAAATTACGTAGAAAATTTCACCAAAATTTCCACGCGATCGACATCGCGGGCAACTCCTAGTACTAATAAATGATACTGAAGTCATTAAAATACTTTTATAAATAACTAGCAGCGACCCGCGGTTTCACCCGCGTAAGTTGCGATCCCGTGGGACTATCGGGATAAATAGTAGCCTATGCGTTAATCCAGGTCTCCAGCTACTACATCTACATACCAAGTTTCATTGCAATCGGTTCAGTGGTTTTTGCGTGAAAGAGTAACGAACATCCATCCATCCATCCAAACTTTCACATATTTATAATATTAGTGGGATAAATTTATAAATAGTATTAACTGTTGCTCTCAAATGAATTCAGCAAATAGTAGTGGTATAGGATAAAGTCATACCTTTTATAAATTAAAATTATAAGTAACTTTCATTTAATATTTTTAGCTTTTTAAGACACAAAATTAGAATGAGACACAAAAAAAAAATTAGAAAAGAAAACTTGGGTTGACCCTTAATCAAAAAACCGTTCTGATAAGAAACTTGTTTATTATTGAGTTCACAAACACACTGTATGTTAGTACCTTTAACAAGTGTGCACGCATGGCCACATTCAGACCGGTAACGAAGCGCGCACGCATTTGCAGCTAAAAAATCTATTAAGAAACATAAGTAAAAAAAACTTTTAATAATTAACATATAAAACAATAGTGTTAAAACTTTTCGTTTTACATCTAATAACTAACTACTCACTTAATTGGAATAATATCTGTTTTGACGCTTTCTTTCTTTCGACTTTGGGCATTCATTGACGAAAAAATTAAAGACACTCGCATAATAAGATAATTCTATGGAGATCTCTCCAGTATCTTTACTGATATCATACATTAACCAATAATCTTCTGGGTCTATATAAATATAATTTTTATTGCCTTTAGCACTCTAGTTACGGTATTTCGAGCGATGACGTTGCAAAGTTATAGCTACTAATCATACAAGTATGATTGTCAATATAAATCGATTCAGGAAATTCTCAGACCTTTAATCGATTCTTCTAATCAAATACCCTAAATAAATATTGTCTCATATCAATCCCATTTCATTAATTGTACTATTAAACAAAAATTCAACGCGTATTGTGGGTGTTGGATTTTACAATCTTTTAATTATTTTATTTTTATTTGATCAATAAAGGTTATTATTTATTTTATTTTATTCAAGCAAGTGCCTACCTGCATGAGTTTTTACGTTTATCTTTAAGCCAATCAAATCATCTTGCACTTTTTGTGTATTTATACTTTTTTTTACGCGACATATTAAAACTTTATATCTTTTTTTTTCAATTTTTTTTTATATTAGAAAGCGGTTACTTGAAAAAAAAAATAAAATTATGTAGTTTTATAAGTATTTTATAATTCAAAGGTATACTTCAAAATATCGTTATAAAATCGGTTAAAATCGATATTTCTTAAAATTCCAATGGGCTCATGAACTTAAATGGTTTTTTGAATTTTCTAAGCTGCTCCGACTAGTTTTAGTAGTTAAGAAAAAAATGGCGCATTTTGCAATTAAAGCTAAAAAAATAAAATGATCATTAATAATTTCAAAATTTTAAAATCGATTTAGCTCAAATTTATAGCACTTTTAGTATCATCACAAGCTACAATTTCGGAAAGTTTCATACTTCTACGTACGTTTCTTTCAAAGTTATTAAATGTTGAAAAAAAACGCTCTTTTTTAACTTTGACCTTCATTTGCTGTTAAACAAAAGCTTTTTCTGACTTTGAACAGGTCTCATTTTGTACGTAATTTAATGGAGAACAAAAATGCTTTGGGCACATATGACCCTGACATAGAAAACGTAAAAAATAGTCTTGTTTTTTCATTAAATTGTTAAAAAAAAACATGACGTCCCACTTGTCCAGACTGCGGGTATCGAAATTCTTAATCAGGGCATTTTTTTACTATTTATTCAAATATAAAAATGCGTGGTAATCGAAATGTCCATTTTTGATCATAAAACAGCTAGGTTGACTGGGCTATTATAAGGGACTACTGAAATCCTTTTCAAACTAAGTGCCTTAATTCGTTAAGCCCAGGCTTGCTAATTGTGCACAGTCTAGCTCAACGTTGGGTGTCAAAACGACTGGGCTAACACTAATCTCGTGGGTAAGGAGGCCGACATGAAAGCTAAAAAAGCTAAAAAGCTCTCTGTAAGGCACCGGGAATAGCCCAGGGCAGGACGGTTCCTGTAAAAAGTTTCGCATTCATCGTTCTATATTTAAAATCTGTTGGTTCGTTAGCAGTTAGGAGTGCATTTGAAATATTTTAGAAGTATATTTGTGAAGTGGTATTTTGGTTTACATAGGCACTCGTGTTCTTGTTTTTTTTAAAACGTGCAAAATACTTTAGGTTTCAACAAGAAATATTCGCATAAAATGATGCAATAGCCACTTTGCTCATTCAAGTATTAATCAAATAAATTAATCTATTCAAAAAATTAAGCAGTAACTAAGTCGCGGGCAACAGCTAGTATGATACACAATACAATACTTTTTATTGTACACCATGAAGAACAGTTTCCAATGCAAAAACAAACAAATAATGGTACATGGTCTTATCGCTAGTTACGATTTCTTACAGACAACTTCTAGATGGAAAGAATGAATGAAATTAGATAATATGAATGAGTTTAGCTAAGAAACAACTTTTATCAATATTAAAAGAAAAGAATAAATAACACTTATATATATACCACGCATTAAATATTACACATTAAATAAATTATATACAAACAGATAGTGATCAGTGATCAATTTAAAAAAAAAAGGTACGTCTAATAGATTCAAGCAATGCATTCCACAGGCAATCTGCATGTACCGTAAACGAAATGTGAAGGGAATTTGTGGAATGCAAGGTGTATTTTCAATCGGTGATTTTCCGATGATCTCAGAAATCTGGCACGTGTGTAATTTCGAAACTAGAAACGTTTTAAAGGTAAGGGGAGTAAAGGGTTGAACAAAATATTGTAAAGTAGGGTAGCTATTAGAAAACCACTTGAGCTTAATACAAAAAAGATTTACCTGTACCTAAAAAAATAACAACACAAAATTACAAATTTGGTTCGATTAAGTGAACAGGATAGTTTAATTAGAATACATGTGCATTGACCATTTATAAATATACTAGCTGTACCCGCGACTTCATTCACGTTTATGTCGGTAAGCAGCAATATCTCGCTTATAATAGGCGATGTACCTCTTCCTAAAAGGAGGGCATGCATTCCTTCAGGTAGGATTTTTATATTGTGATGGCGATGAAACAAACTGAAGCGTAAAAAAAAGATTGTTTTGGAAACCACACGGTGTGCCTTACAGTGCCTGAAATGAGTGGACCGTCGCGTACTGCGACGTTTTGCCTCCAATGGTCCATCCAGCGCCAGTCCGCGGGTGGCAAGCGGGATCCGTCTACTAACTGGGCAATGTCCAGACATACCCCTCACGGGAGATTCAACTGCGGTTAAAGAGCATACAACCCGTCTCATCCACCCACGGCCATTCTTAGGGTCCACACCTGAGTGCGAGTGAAACGGTTCCGCCTAGAAGTCTTCCAATCGGATGCACTCCGCAAACTCCTTGAGCGAGGTGTTCTCATCGCAGAACAACTGTGACGATCTAACGCCTCGATTCGTCCTACCATTTGGTAGACTCTCGCTGTAGTTAGTCAGTCAGTACCGCTTCCTAGAAACTCTGGGCCCCCTCGGTATACCTAACAGATTACTCGATACTTGCAACAAAGAAATGTTTGGTTCTGAGCTTTATATAGTCACGGTGTAACTTAAAATTTCACACTAATGTAACCAAAAGGAAAATCAATGGTCTGGAAATGTAAAAAAACTTCACCGGCTATCTGTCAATATTTCAGCTTAGATTTCATTCTGTTGGATATAGTGTGTGTGATCTTCTTGTTCTATACCGTATTTATAAATGTAGGTATGTATATTCCTTACAATCCTTGAAAACATATTTGTGAATTTATTGCTGGCGCTTGGTGGCTGCGAAGTCGCAAAATAGCACAATTGGCATAGCCAAAAGCTTTATACCGATTATTCTGGGATCGCCAAACAACGAAAAAGAACCTCCTGCTGTTTCCATAATCACCACAGAAAAGCCGCCGCGCTCTGTGTTTGTTCCCTTTTGCTATCCTTCGATTGAAAATCTGCCATAACGGAACTAATTTATTATTTTGTAACCGTAATCATATAATTTTATAATCGCGTAGAAAAAATATAGGTACCTCAATTTCAGGAAATAAATGCACAAAGGTTATTTTTATTA
Source organism: Euplagia quadripunctaria (assembly GCA_963859945.1). NCBI lineage: Eukaryota > Metazoa > Arthropoda > Insecta > Lepidoptera > Erebidae > Euplagia > Euplagia quadripunctaria. Next base: position 7,206,297 of record OY982570.1, on the reverse strand, counting down.
TTATATTGCGGAGAATCATAACACCGCGATTTTTAAAAAGCCACAAAGCCATCTATAAAGCACACATATTTTGTAGGCTATGTGCACTTTCAGAAAGTATTAAATTTAATAGCTTTTTCGTTTATATTGTAAAAAATCTATTTGACCTACCACGACCACCACGTGTATTCCACCATATGTATTCTCACGAGCATAAATTGTTTAGCAACCACCTTAAAGTAACCGTATCGCCACTTGTGAAATACTTACTATTGATTGGTTCCGGTACCCGGTACACCGGTTTCATATTGCAGAAGCCATCTTCGAGTAATGAGGTAATATATTAAATATATAAGAAGATGAAGACGAACTGAAAACCTGCCCCTTTTTTTGAAGTCGGTTTAAAATAATAAAGTTCTGAAATGACCGCAGCTTCATAGTTCTTTTATACGACATAAAATATATTGACATATCGATAGATTGTGTTTTGCTTTTAGTCAATCCCTGTGCCAAAAGCGGTCATATTCACGTGTATAATATTTTTTATCAAACATAATTTTTAAAAATATTACAGTATTTCAAAAATAGTTTATTCACTGCATATATTAAGTGTAATGCAAAATAATGTTGTGTATATATTCTACGAAAATAAACACTTTGAAAGTAGTATTGAACTTTTTAGCGTATTTAGCTGTAAAATGTTTCTTTCTTTGTATTTTTCCTGTATGTTACACCACAATCTAACACAGAATACGACACCATTATTATTTTTTATATTTACCCGTTATAATATAGAAAGATTACGACGAAATCACCAAAATTAAAACGGGAAATTTTTGGACAGGAGACTATTTTTAACTAAATTTTTCAAAACCGATCTCACTGTCAGGTTTATTCTGTCTCTTTCTCACACCTAGGTTTCTGTCTAAGGCTAAGCATCTCACTCGCACACTTTGGTCATCTAGGATACTATGTTTATGATTACAACTAAGTAGACATTTTGACTTTCATCTAAAAATAATTATCGTATTATGAAATCATATCATGCCAAGTTTCATTTGAATCCGTTCAGTAGTTTTGGCGTGATGGGCAGCCATGGTACAGACAGACAGACAAAAATGAAAAAAAAAAAAATAGTTTTGGCTTCAGTATCGATTATAGAATACCCCCAAAAGAAAAATTCTAAATATCTTCAATGTACAGAATTAGACCTGTTACAATTTTATTCTATGTATAGATGTACTTTCTGTCAAGAAAGTACCGGGAAAAGGTCAATAAAATACAAAATGTTAACTATTCTTCCAAATTTATTGTATCGCCTTCAAAGTAGGCCCCTTCAGAAATAATACATTGACTTCGACTGAAAACGGGTACCTCGAAGTGGTAATTTGAGTTTTGAAAAGAGAAGAAAGTCGGCCGGGGCTATATCCGGTAAATACGGTGGTTGTTCGATGGTATTTGTTCACAATGATGGCCTTGTGCGATGGCGCGTTGTCGTGGTGTAATATCCAAAAATTTTCTTTCCACAAATTTGCTCTCTCAAACGCTTAAATAATATTCTTTATTTACAGTCTGACCTGGCAATAATTCTGAGTACACAACACCTCGATACCTAATCAAAGAAAACAGTCAATATGACCTTGACTTTTGATCGACTTTGTCGTGGTTTCTTCGGTTTCGGTTCATTTGGAAGTCGCCATTCCGAGGTTTGTTGACTAATATGCTTGTCAAACTCGTAAACCCATAACAATGTGTCATCACCATTAACAAAACGTTTTATGAATGTAGGATCGCAATTGACATAGGTATAATACAATCTAGTCGTACTTTCCCATCGATAAAGTGTAAGCGATATGATTTATTTTTTTTTGTTTACCTATTTACTTATATGATTCTTTAAGCAATAACATAACCTATTAATGAAATATTATTAACAAAAGAAGACTAATTAACATCCTATGGTGGTAAATAATATATTCTTATCTTCTATTTACGTACCAGCATCAAATTAGCCCTTTATTATTGTTTTAAGTACTTAATGCTACCTCGACAATTTCTGGTCTTTTGTAGCGTACTCTTGCTTTCAAGTTCACTGCTCAGACTTATGGCTTCGAGAAACCTCCAGATCTTATCAGCAGTGATTGTTTGTATTTCCTGCGGTTGCATGATGTGCAACCCTAGGTTAATACTTCTGTACTGCATACTAATGGCCCACTAGGGCCATAAAAGCATATAATTTGCATTACAGCTTCTTGATCGAATCTGCATAATTATTATTCCCGCCCGACTTAAGGTTGCACATACATTTGTTCAGCTTGCAAATATGCCCTTAGTATTTTGTTTCTTTTTTATTGAAGTCACGATTTGTCTTAAATTGTTTTTTTTTTCTCGTAAAAAGTTAGTGACTTAAAGGAAACAGGTCAAATGATATAGTTGGAACAATAAAACTCACACATACAAATCCAACATAATGCTTTATTTTACAAATACTACCTATTTAATCGCCGTCTAAACTAAAGTACATACCTAGTATAATTACATTTGGAGACACCGCATTATATACAGAAATTTTCAACATTCAATAATTATGTAAAGTTATAAGGCACATTAAAACATCTTATTACATATCTATTTATAATTAACTCTAATATTTTCTACCTATACACTTGTGGATGCATGGATTTATGTTTTATAAATTTAAAATTTATTTTTAAATAATATTTTTACAAAATAAAAAGCTTTTTTAATAACCAATTAGATAACAAATCAATTTAATAACATGAATGTATTTTTGGATTAAAGATTTATAGAACCCAAATTCAAATAACAATCAATTCACAAATTTTTATTTACTGATTCAAAGCTATTTACAATATAATCATAAAACGGTTTTTTTACGTTAATGATATATTATTCGATTAAGGAATCAAGGAGTTACTGATTATGACAAGTAATTTTTACATTACTTCTCGATAATTCAAAATATATCGCTGCTCTAGTTCACTAGTAAGTAGTAGGGTTCAATATTAAGGTATTGTGAACAAGATGTGTTTTGGAGTTATTTAAATTTTTAGAGCTCTTCGCGTAACTAACTTCCTCTCAGTAATTTATATACAATAAGAAAATCCGTAGCGTAGGTATATGAACGTTTTCATAAAATATATATTAAATTATATACTTTATAATTGTAATTAACACATTTCTAAATATACTTTTGAACAATTTTTTATTAACAATTTAAGGTAGGTACATACAATAAAATCTACGTTAAGGTTATCCACGGTCATAGATACACTTTTACATGGCTGAAAGGAAACACGTACTGTGAAATCATTTTGGTACATGTATATATGTGATTAAAATATTCACAAAACTAAATTCAGCCAATTTACGTACCTCTAAACTGTTCATAAAAGTTCAAAGAGAATAAAATGGGTAAAGAAAGCACAAACATCAAGGAAGACTATTTGGCAGTATAATAAAAATGATTTAAATTAAAAGTCTAAGGAAGTAAAGAAAAATATATATTAATAACCAAATAATAACGCTATAAACTATTGTTAATATATGAAACAAGAAACGAAATGCAAACCTTCGAACTTCTTAATAAATCCTCTTGAACTGAATTGAATATACATACAAATAAGGAATGTAATTATTTTTAGTAACAAAACTCTGGAAAGATAGATTCAAAGGATAATATAATTCTATAAGAAATGCACATAATTAGGCATGTAAAATTACATGCAATCTAATTTATAAGTAAATGCAAGTCAAGCTGTAACGAAGAAAGTATAACCTTGCCAACTATCTTCTTTGTCATGAAATTTCATTTCTAGTAGTCTGTACTTAACTCAATAAGAAATAAACAGGCTACTAGACAATAATTTTAAACCAAGAAAGTGATTAAAAATAAATTCGCTCAAAAACTTATGTGTACAAAAATATTCACTTATTTAATTACAAATTTATCATTTATTATTAAATTTATATTACAATTTCACTATTTTTTATAAACTACAGCGTATATCAAAACGACTAACTATAATTTGAAATATGTCGTTAAATAAATCACAATTAAGTAATTTATGTCATATGAGTCATTCTCATTACAGTTTAAATGACGCACACATCCACAGTTGATCTAGGATTCTCAGGGAATGTGTAACTTTTTACATATTCAGTCACTTAATTCTTTAAACACTATTAATATGTTGAAGCATACAAATATCAAAGATATGTACAGTTCAAATGTATACTAAATTCTAAACGGTAAGTTAATACTCGATAAAGAATACTATTACAACATTAGTTTTTTACACAAACCACTTTAAACTCCATAAAAAGACAGCAATAAACATTCATTCTAGACCAAATCATCGATAAATGATTTCATTTAAGATATGTATTTAGATAAGATTTCGATTAAAACACTATTATACAACATTTGTTGCGAGAAACCCAAAAACAACTCAAAACTGCCGATTTCCGTGACGTTCATATAAATTAATATAGTCTTTTAGTAGTCATAAATATTAACAATCAGATAAAAACAAGCAAGCACCATTTACATACGTCTTGACTCTTGACCCGAATTTATCACTCAAAGTACTTTCAGTTACATTTCGAGTAGCAAACAACAGTAGGAACTAAACAAATGGCATCTAATCGAACTAAATCAACACGTCAGTCATGTATAGGCCAAGTACTATTGGGGTTGATATGACAAACTGACAAGCCTGTATGCAATTGTGAAAAGCTTATCTTCTACTCATACTCCACCGTATTCAAACTATTCTTGTACATTAAAATATACGTTTAGCTACAAAGCATTCATTGCGTCAGACAACAAGTGAACCATTTGAATTATCACTAAGTCACTATCGTGTAAGTAGGTCCTCACAGTCCTTGCCGTTTATATGAACAGCACTTCATCGTAAGCCTCCGGCTACTCGGCAGTTAACTCTGGGGATAATCTGTCGGGGTTAAAGTTCTCCATGTTCCACATTTGCCTGCCCTCGTTCTCATTGCAGGTCTCCATTACTATGTTCTCCTTAGTTCGATTTATCGCCATGCACTTCTCACTTGAACCGTGTTTTAATAACTTCGTCTGTAAAAAAATTGTTCGAAATAATAATTAAATAACATTCACTTTTACAAATTCAGTAGTAATTTTCAATTGTTTAAGTGGTGTCAATGTTATATAAAAATTAATATATTATATATATATATATAATTAATAAATTTACAAATCCTAAGCTCAATCCTTAGTTTCCCATATTAAGTACCAGGTTTCTTTGTTATTATAACTTCGTGCATAAAATTTTCCTTACCAAGTTTTCAAAGACAACTAAGGCTTAAATTAATCTCATTTAATTATAAGTCTATTGAAATGTTAACAATCAGATGTCTCCATAAACAACAAGAGCTGTTCGGCTGCCCCATTTAAAAAACTAGTAAGGTCGGTACACTTTTCACAAAAACTGTTTTGTTGCATAACTTTGCTAACCTAGTAATTCTCTATTCAATACAAAAACACCAACGTTGAAATACGCTTCCTAGTGAGCACTAGAAATCAGATATATTTAAGCATCAATACATAATTCACGGCCTCGTGACCATTTAAAAATTTAAAATATGTAATGTACGCATATGTTAAAATATTGATAGACCTACCCATGGGTTAAATATTTAGTGTTTTATACAACCAATAACGTTTGATTTTACCTAGCATTAATACTTTTCGAAGGCTGACCTGTTTTACGTTTATACGCTCTCCTGTTAAATTTAGTTTCAAGTCCTTACTAGGTTTTGAAATTTGTCAGCGGTGTTGTTTTGAAACATTAGTTAACGAGATCGATAAATACTTACGCGAGCATCATAGAGCCAAAGCTGGTTTCCTTTAGCCCCATGGCAAGGATATAAGACAACGTCATGCCCAGAATAGTCTAAGCAAGTCTCGTCTCGTCGAATTTCTCCGTTTTTAGAGTACATCCAGTACTGAAAAGTTGTATAATTGATATTACAAACTTATCATTATTGAGGAGGGGCTGATAGATTACGTAAGTAACATAATATATATATATGGGTATAGAATAAAAAAAAAAATTGAACGTATCCTTTTCACATTATTTGACAATCACCAACGTCAATTTGGAAACCATTTAAGAATCGATACACCAGTCCCAATTCCAGATTCTAGAATTGGAACGTCTCAAATAAATAAAAATAATTACAAACTGGGTCTGTGTATGAATTTGCGTTCAGACGTTGTTATTTTTTAACTATATTTGGGAACCATTTGAGAACATGGTATAGCAGTCCCAATTCGGGATTCTCGAATTGGCACGTTTCAAATAAAAAAAAAAGACAATCTGGGAATTGTGTAGTGAAAGTATTCAGAGTTGTTGGTAAAAGTAATGTTTGTCATTAAAGTGTGCTAACAAAAGTGAAATAGAATAAAACTGTACAAAATATTTACATTTAATTAAGGGTTTACAAAACTATTGTATTTACAGATGTGTATCAAAAATTGGCCAAACAACGATTAGTCAACATAACAATTGGTCGAACATTATTTTGGTAGATATTACCGGAAAATGACGTGAACTTGGGAAGTATTAGACTTAAAGGCTTCCCTCCATACATTTCGAGGTAATTATTCGAGTTTGTTGCAAGAAATATTACATAATTATGCTGAAAGTTTATAGTCTTGCTATACGTAGAAAGATTTTATACAGCCTGTGTTACCTGATAACTAATTTGCAATACTAAGTAGAATCATTATTATTATATTTATTATGCAAGTTTGTTTTCCGAATAGAGTATCAGGAGATACCATGACATAAAATCATTGTCAAATGCGAGGGTGTTTTAAATACGGCCAATTAACTTTTGTATGATACACATTACAGTGTCAACGAATAATTATGTCGACCACTTGATGGTATCGCCTTATCGTTAGTTGACAAATTCTTACATACACTAATTGTTTGTCGACCAATCGTTACAAACTTTTATAAAACAAGATTAGTCCATAACATAATTTAAAAAAAGTTAGAGTAAGTCGCAAAATGCTGATTAGTCGCATGTTGGAGTGTTAATAGGAAAGTGATTGATATGTTAAAATATCTTACAATAAACATAATATAATTTTAAAATTAAAATGTTTATGAGAAAAAGGTATTTAGGTTGTGTTGAAACCCTTAAAGAAAAAAGGGTAAACAAATTTATAGAAAAATAAACTGTGTTAATTAATTATTTTAATTGTCGTTGTTGTTGTTGTGTTTGATTACATTTCCCTCATCTTGTATATGGAAAGATATTGGAATACAAGACTATAATAATGTCGTAGGTTTGCTGCTTTTTATTAACCCCCGACGCAAAACGAGGGGTGTTAAAAGTTTGATGTGTCTGTGTATCTGTGTGTCTGTCTGTGGCATCATAGCTCCCAAACGAAATTACCGATTTAAGTGCGTTATTTTTTTATTTGAAAGGTGACTTGATCGAGAGTGTTCTTAGATATAAATCAAGAAAATCTGTTTAGCCGTTCAAAGATCATCTCTCTTTTCTAATCTTTAAAGGGATTTTCGAGTCGAGGGTGTTTTAAATTTTAAATTTATGATTATATCATATGACGATCCACCCGTGACCACGATCGGTGCAATTCGGTCGAATCGTCAGGTAGCCAAAAGAAAGCGTACCTTATAAAATGACGTAGTCGCGATTACGTTTTTAGCCACTTCCAACTTGAAGGAACTCCGTTATTATCTACTATTGTTAATTATTAGTATACTATTAGTTAATTATTGTTTAAGTGCTTAGTGTCACCTCGACCATTTCTGGTCTTTTGTAGCGCATTGTTATTAGTTACCCTAATAAACAATTTAATAATTATGTGTTAAGTAATATTAAGATGAAATATTATGTTTTAAATACTATTATAGTTTACTTTTATATTTTTAAGATTATAGAAGTATTTCTTAATAAACTCTAAACTTTCTAGAAGCCTCTTGCATCTTTTTTCAACTGCTACTGTAACTTCACTTTAATATCTAGTTTTAAATTAGTTCTTTTTTTAAATGAAATTAGTTACAAGAATTATAATATGAAAAATGTATATGTTCTGTAATCCTATACAAGGTTAACCGTAATACAAGCTCTTATTCACGAGAGTTCTCAAAAGCGCGGAAAACGGATTCTAAATTAACATTGGTGCTTAACTGTTCATCATCAAAATACATAGGTAATAGATTGTTTTGTTATTGATAAAAAAAGTAAAAAGAGCGTATTAGTTTAAAATCACGATATATACGATATAATATAATTATACACCACTTGGCCCATAAACCAAAACCATTTATATAAAACATATGTATGTATATATTTAATTAAATTGAGTAAAATAAAGTTATTGGTTTTAAATTGTTTCGAAAAAAGTTATAAAATATAAAGCCATTAAGAATTAACAACTTATTGACTAATTAGCTTTTTAAAACTTATGATTGATTTTTAATACTGTTAACAGACATCTAGAGCTTTATGTAGCAGAATTATTTATATTTCGAATTTGTATAACGATCATAAATAATAAAAAGCTATTTAGAATATAATTTACCTAGCGGCAGTACCAAATTTGAAGAATAAAACTTCAAAGAAATATCACAAGGTTCTAAATAATACGTCTAAATTCTACCCTTACCAAATAGTAGAGGGCATTTTTTTTATTTTTGATGTTGCTTAGATCAGTTCAGTATTCACATATGTTACTAAAGGTATATAAGAGATCTTTACAAATCAAGTCCTAATGACTCACAATCTTTAACAAATTTTATAGCATTATAAAGCAAGTATACGAATGAATTGCATGACACAACATTAGTGTATCATGTGAAAGGAACAAATATGACACACGAACGTTTGATCGATTACTACGTTGTAATATATGTGAAAGCTACATTATTTCCGTCCGTTTTATCAATGAAAGCTGCTACAAATTACCAAACTTACCGAAATATAAATGACGATGAGAACCAACACCCAACTAAAGGAAAAAGCAAAAGCGATGAAAATGAATAATTTTGCGGCCTTAAGACAAACCTGGTTTCCATATTCCCCGTGACAAGGCCATACGTTGACTGGTTTCTTCATATCTTCAGGGCTCGCGGATGAGTCGAGGCACATTTCCGAATCAGCATTCGCGATCTGATGCCATCCATTAGTTAAAAGGCGTGCCAAAAGCAAGCGTGCTAGTCCAACGTCATCATTTCATATATTTCAATATTGTTTTAGAGATAAAGATTGAATAATATCCAATGATGACCTTGGTTTACAGTGATAATGAAGATGAAGAACATTAACGACTGTTATAAAATTGACGATGAAATATACGTAATATTCCTTATGAATTTGAAAACATCAACATTCAATCACAACCGTTAATACCATTAAAACAACTAAATAAAGTCCATCCCAAGGTCAAACAACTCCTTTTGTCTTATAAGGAGTACCTGGTTGCCACCCATTCCGTGGCACATGGCTGCTTTGGCAAATGGCATTTCATCTTCTGTTACGCCCTCTTGTACCGTCACACCGTCAATGCAGAAATGGCCATACTCATTGTTTTGAATCTATCATTGGTAGTCATAAAAACAAATGCAAACATTGACTTGTAGGTGCTTAAAACAAAAACCGTGCTGCTCAACGTGCATAAAGAGTGCAATTATGGAAATCTGAACGGACCAAAACAAATATGCAAAAAAATTTTGAACTACTCCTGAAAAATGGTACTGCCGCAGTCGGTCAAAATAAGATCGACAGAAGACCTGATTTCCTCCCTGCCGGTGACACGGGTAAAGTCCGACTGGCTTATGATGATCTGATTTGCGGGTTGGAGAGTCCAAACATATCTTTTGGAAGCCGACATTTCGAATCTGTATAAGTAATAATTTTGAAGAAACCTTAAATTAATTTGCACTCACACTACAGAAGTTTTTCACAAACAAAAATGTCTGTTATGATCATGAGTTACTATAATAATACAATTTATCACTATTATATCATTAAAATCTTCAATAGTTAAATAAAACGAACGTACCTCGCCATGAGCAACGGACTCGCCAGGAATAAACAATTCGGGATAAATATTCTTCAGATACCACTCAAAAGACTTGCATCCTAAGTCCTCTCTCAATTTTCTCCGGCTACCTATATCACCGTAATCACCTTTTTCGTTACCAACACGCTGGTAGTAATATTTTGCATAATCGTCCAACCATACCTTAAACCATAAAAGCAATAATTAGCATTAATAATAATAACTTGACACATCTTACACACGGCTGTTTAAACCCAAACTAGGCAGAGCCTGAACTATGGTAACCAGCAGGTTTATCAGCAGATAAACCTACTTATATATTTCTAAATACATACGTAGGTATCTATACTAATATTATAAAGCCGAAGAGTTTGTTTGGTTGAACGCGTTAATGTCAGGAACTACTGGTTCGGCTTTAAAAATTATTTAAGTGTTATATAACCCATTTATCGACGCTATGAGCTATATAATATCACGCCACGACTAATAGGAGCGGAGCAGTGACCATAAACGCAGGTGAAACTGCGGGACGGCTAGTTATAAATTACACCCAGACAGCGAACAAATGATCGTGCTCATCACACAAATATTTGTCCTGGGTGGGAATTGAACCCACGACCTCAGGCTCAGCAGTCAGGATCACTAACCACTAGGCCAACAGGCCAGGTTGCAGCTGTTAAAAAGTGCAGAAGATTTGTATAAGCCATTAAATATCTCACCTCAGCCAATCGTACAGAATTTTTCTTTAGCACGTTGACACCCGTTCGCCATTTGTACGGTGAACGTTTTCTGAATATGTGGCCAACGTGAGAGCATGGAACTATTTCGAGAGTTCCACCACACATCCAGGTTTTAAAGGAAAGCTCCAAATTTTCACCACCCCAAATGTCAAAACCGCTGTCATAAGTTCCAAGTTTTTCAAAAAAGTCCTTATCAATGGCGAATAATCCCCCAGCCATAGTCGGAGACCATACAGGTTCCGCGGTATGCTGGTGCCTTGCTTTTTCCTTTGCTGGTACTGGGTGCCAATTGAACTGGAGATTCCAGTCGAAACCACCAACATTGACTGAAGATGAATCCCTATAATGGTACTCTAATGTATTGTCATCAATGACATCAATTACAGGGCAGACGACTGTAGTTTTATTGCGGGCAATTCTATCTAGTAATGGTTCGAGCCATCCTGTAAGAAAATAACGAAGGGTAAGGAGTGGTCATTACAAGGTAATTTTGCATCAAACTAATTGTATAACCTCACCTTCTGTGCACTCGCAGTGGCTATCAAGATAGGTTAATACAGGCGCCGTAACAAATCTAGCACCAAGAAGTCGCGCTCTGATGAGCCCTTCACGACGAGTAGCTCTGACTATTCTTACTTTAGGTAGTGATGACATGTAGTCGTCCAACTGCTGCATCAAGTGTGCTGTAATTATGAACATTGCATTGATTTCTTGTCCATATGTAAGTATGAAATTAATATAAATCTTTGAAGAATAAGACGAAAATACTTTCGTCGTCCACCAGTTAGAAGATACTTACGCATATCAGAAAAGTCATCGACAAGAACGATTTCCTTAATCAAATGCGTGGGCGACTTATCAAGCACTGAATGTACGGTCCTAAGTAATACAGACCACGCTTCATTGTGGAAACAAATAACTACTGACGTCTGCGGCAGGTTTTCCAAATACAAACCGGGCTGTTTACACCTGTAAAAATTAATGTTTTACCACAAAAATGTTTTTAAATTAAGTCAAGGTATTACTAGAGACAATACAATTTGAACTAATTCATTTTCAACCATAGTAATCGCAGTATTACAGTAAACATATAGTAGCAGTAGTACTTAATTTTAATTTAGAGCCTTTACTTCTTAATAGTAGTAAATCACAACTTCCATTGCTATTTACGACTGTTCCGACAAAAGTGTTATTTTTCTTTTCCTCATTCTGCAAAATATTTGCTAGAATATGATAAGAAATAAAAAGGATTTATATGAGGCAATTCCAATCCCTTGAGTACATTTCTCGTTATACCTCAAATGACGTGTTATAAGGATTTCATATCATTTCCTTACCATTCGTCCCTGGGGTCCGGTAGCTTTCTTTTAACAGATATCAGGTCACTGACGTATTGGTTAAAGGCGTTCTTTTTCCACCCCTCTTGAACTGCTAGCTTCGTTTCTTCGCTAATATTCTTCGGTAGAACGACCGGTTTGCCCAGTTCACCGGGTGCATTGTCCGAGCCCGGGGCAGCTAAAACGCCAAGGCCTGCGGGATGTCAACTGTTATAGTCTACATCCTTGTTTATAATGACTCTGCCGTTTTTCCAACTTATCTTTATTAAATGTAACTATGTTAAATAGGTAGAGTAATTACTTCTTAAGCAAATGTAACCGAGTATGGAAATTATATAAAAACATCTATTGACAGAATAAAAGATTAGATGTAGAAATGGTATGTCTTTAGTTATGATTATTATTGATTAGGTTAGTATATAGGTAAGCATATTAGTTTAATAAGGAATTGAATTCGATTACAATTAGGTAGGTAGGTGTGTAATTGATTAAACTACTATGACCAGTACACTAACGACCACATTATTACTAAGACAAGACAGTACAGTACACTACGACTTCAAAGCACAGACTTATATAAATAAATATAAAATGAAGTGTTTTAACTACGCTACCAAGAAACAAAGGCCTTTAAAAATTACCTTCTTGTCCCATAATCCGACCGATCCAATCGACCCGCGTTCGTGCTGTGACGGACAAACGCACATTATCATGCAAAATGTTGAAATAAAGAATGCCCCTAATTACACACTATTAAACGTGCATATTAAAAATAAAACTTGTGAATGCATTAGGCATCTAATACATAGTGTAATATATGCATGATAGATTAGTTATTCTAAGGTGGCTATCACTTGAAACAGATAAATGACACATTACAAATGATTAAGCTACTTATTGAAATTGTGTGCAGTTACAGTTATTGTTGACATTGTTGTAACTTATGTCAGAACATTGCAAATTAGTGCAGCAGGCCTTTAGTGTAATGAAAAAAACTATAACACTGTTGTTTATTAACGTTTCTATTCTTTCAAAATCTAGTCCAGTCTAGTTCTTTTTTGGCTTTGCCAAGAAGTATGTTATAATTTACAATAAAATACTGATACTAACTTAAGTACTTCTCTCGTAAAGAATTATGAAATGATATTCTATAAATCCATATACAGCAATATTGTGAATAAAGAACCTATCATTATTGTGATAAATTTAAATTATATGTTACTAATTACTACTAATTATAAAGAAAATACTTTTTTTATTTCAGATGTTACTTAAGAGGAAAAGCGCAATTAATACGCTGAAGTTTTTCTCGTATTTATAAATATAAACCTAGCAGCAATGATGCTACTATTATTTTATTTGAACTGCCATTTTCGAATCGAAATAAATAAGAAGCAAACGGTTGTCGAGTTTTTTTCTCACAAGGTCTCAAGAGATGCGACTTGCAATATAAATTCTAGAAAGGTTTTCTTTTACAAATATACTTTTTTATCATAATTTTATTATGTTGCTTGAACAATAATTATAAGTCTTAAGTTAGTTTCAATAAATGGCACTATCCAAACATATGAGGATTTTATAATATATTTGACAGCGGTTTGTACACCTTCACCGTGCAAGACCATGCAATTTTAATGTATTAAAAATTTTAAAAAATGACTCACCATCGGATAGGTTATTGCCGTATGATTCGCTCTTTCTTTTTGTTGCAGTTGGCTTTGCCATTTTTAACGGTTTTGCCTCCGCATCTTCATATTCTATCGGTGGAGCACCAATAGCGTTTCTCGAACCACCAGTAGTAGTCAATAGTGCGACCATAAACCAAATCGCAGTCAGTACGAGAATGGCTTTTAAGATCAACGTCCGCCTCCGTAGGAAAAACATGCTATAGTATTTCATATTCTATCACTACTATACAAGACGTAAACTCGACAAAGTGTTAAGTCTATTTGATTCACTCAATACATTTCTCGAAATGTTTATATTTTAGTCTTATATTCATTAATATCTAGGATGTTTAAATTAAAAAATATTTATAGAATTTGAGCAATATTGTTTCTATCTATAATCACAAAAGGGTGACTAGCATAAAAAAATTAGATATGTATTCGTATTTTACAATGTTCACCAGATATGCCTTCACGATATGAGTGTTGCACTGATAGACATTTACTTCACATGACTTTGGTAAATGTTTTGGCTATAAAATTGCCTTCGTCTGTTTATATTTTATCTCTTTCTTTCTTGTTTTTTGTTTCATTTCCAACTCTTCAATAAGCATGATTTATCGTCCATATTCTATAAAATTCCTGTGAACAAAATTATAACTTATCAATAATACACTCACTCTGTCAAGTTAGTACATAAAATATACACAAAATTTTGATTCATGCTCGTCTCTAAGCTCGGCTATATTTACGGTGGGTCATTTCGCTAAATCCCCGAGTGGCTACTGAATAGGTAATTGTGTCGGAAGACACCTTTTAGAGGTTCTCCACCTTGCAAACCGTGATTACTAAAATATATCTGTTCGGGTTGATATGACACGGCTTAGATATACTTATACATTTTCAGAATAAGGAATGTTTGGGTAGTTTTCTGTTGACGAATTAGCGGCATACTACATACATACATTCGCTCACGCCTGTATCTCCGAAGGGGTAGGCAGAGGCGTATTAAACGCCCAAATTTTACCGACTATAATTTAGACCCACTGACGTGATAGGGGGCAAGCCTATTGCCGTCAGCCGGGCATTTTGGGAATTAAATGCAAAAATTGGAAGCTAATTGAAAGGGAGGTAGGTAACAAGGCAATATAAGAAAAGGATATAGGTTGTACGGTTTGATTGGGAAGTATAAGCAATAGCTCGAGCAGGTAGGGGTAGCATACTTGTAACTCGAACTGTTGCCGGAAAGTCCAAGTCGAGTGTATACTAGCATTATATATTTCTTAACGTTTAAGTAGGGTTTCCATATAGATTTCCGCCCCGCGTTTATACTCACGGTGATTTTTTATATGGGTCAGGGAGATTTTTGGGCAATAAAATTTCTCAGGCTGATTACAAATAACATTAAAATAGTTCTCGAAACATTAACTATAAAAATTACCTCGGCTTTAAGTTAGGATTGGCGATGTGCGAGTGACATTGTTGGTCTTGGGACTGTTTATAGGCAGTAACTACTTACTGCTGCTGGCTGGCTTCTTTGCAAAGTATTTAAGAAAAAAAACCAAGTAACGAGTAGAAGTTTGTGTTGTAGGTACTATTTGACAATTTCTCTACAAAGTAATCATTCAGAAAACTTAATTTTAATTATCATAGTAGAAGACTTCTGAGTCCATAACGTAGTTTAAAATTTCAAACCTATACCTTTGCAACCAACAAAGGTGTAAAACGGGGTCTTTTTGTACAGTGGTATGAGGTAGGTGGCGGTTTACGCCCTTTGGCTGATGGATTGTTCGCCTCCGTATATTATCGGGACTAGCTGCCTGTGCCATTTTTCAAGTGGTCACACAACTATTTTGTAGGCCGGAATGGCTATACAAGAGGATTTAAAGTTTAAATGCACTGCAATAATTCTTTTCCTGGTAAAAGTAAATATGCTTTGTCTGAAAAATAGCTATAGTTAATGTATGAACTATATTAGTATATATTATATAATGGCGTGTCTGATCACGGGTCCACTGAAACATGACTTATCATTTAAAAGTGAATTATTTGAAAATGTGATTTTTAGTGCTGTTAGTGTGTTAAAGCATTGCGCTTTCTATTGGTTGCTTGCGAGAATGAATCCCACCCGACATAAAATTCTAGGATTAACATTTTCTTCTTCTTCTATTTGTATGTTTAAAAATATTGAGGTTGGTTATAATTATTTTTAGCAAGAATTAAAATATCATGTCTATATAAGAGTAGCATTTAACCCTGCAAATCCTATTAGGAATTCTAACAGTTTGAGGTATAAAAAATTCTATTTCTTGCGTACTGCCAAATGTACATAAGAATGAAGTGTGATTATTCTTTTGGTAATCAGACCTTAAATTCTAAAGGCTCACACTTAAATTAAAACTTATCCTAGTAACTTTATAAATTAAAACTACTACTACCTTTATATAGTTTTAAAATGTTACTTTACCCCCTTAACTATGATGTTCTTGGAAATTTGTAAACTGCCTCGTACCTGTAACAATTACAAAAACATTTAAAGCTTCAAGATAAGGAATATTGCGTCAATTTCGATACATTTACTTATGGACTGCTATCGAAATACAAGCAATAAATTAGATAAAATCTTTACGGTTTCAAATTCAACGTAAATAGCTTCAATTGGTGAAATATCCGAATGTCTGAGACATCTGCTGTAATAAATTTGAGAGAACTCGTCCCGAGGGCTTATAGCCATTTCAGTAGAATTGGTATAAATTTTAAGCGTTCATCGTGGATATTATTCAAATAAAATATGAAAAAAGTGTTTCATAAAACCTTTTTCACATACAGTTTAGCTAGCTATGTAGAAACGATCGGTAAGAACATAATCTAGTGTACTATAACCTCATACAGAAGTCCATAAATGCATTACCACTCCAATACTCATTATTTTATTACTCGTAAGTTACTTAGAGTATAGTAGTAAGAGTAAATAGGATGAGAGTGCTTTAAACACTTTACTAGTAAAGTGATACAGAGTTTCACAGCACTCACAATATAACGTTTAGTCTGTAAGTCATACTAACCAATCTTTTATTGTGAAAGAATTTCTGCTGGACGGAGTGAATTTTCATGATAAACAATTGGTATCACATGAGAAAATCACGATTTACTCTTATATTCTCATTATTCTAAAGGCACTAGCACTAGTTTAACTAAACCTTGTCCATAATTCAGTCTAATACATACATCTGGATCAATTTCTAGTGAACCTAGAATTCGATGACTTCCTCACGCTACAGCTTCCATCGAGAGGTACCGTAACTCCATACGCAGACGACAGTCTGTTATTAATAGAATTTAACACTAGAGCGGGCCCTGACGGACAAATATATGTTTGTTTCGTATATGACCAAGGTGAACATAGGTAACCGTCTGTTTTTCGCAAGCAACAACACTAAACTATTTTTAATGGAATTTTTAAATAACCATTTCCGTATTAAATTTGTCAATATACTCGTAAGTATAAAAAAGGAGTTACTTTGGTATGTTAGATTAGTAGTTCAAAAAAATTAATTTTGCATTTGTTAAGCACATTGAAATAGTAAAAAATTAAAAAGAACTTTTAAGCTTTGTTAAAATTAACATACTTTCATTTAATACGTTAAAACCCGTCTACGTAGCAACTTATCTACCATTAATGTGTTATAGTGCGCCTGTGGAGGCTGATAGAGCAACTATCGGTGCTGTGTGTTGTAAATTGACCCTAGCACTGACATTCTTGCAAGGCGTATAACATAAACCAACCAAAATACTCGTGTATTTTGTCAATCCCAAGGTTAGTGACACATGAGACAACAGAGAAAAAATGTATGCTAGTTTTTGATTGTTCCATAAAATGATATTGATAAAATTACTATATTTTGTCAACAGCAGCAGCAGTCTATAAGAACCTTAAATCAATGGAAATAGCACTGGGATGTATCAATTAGGAACCCTACATAAATCAGTTTCAACAATGAATAATCAGCACAATACTTGCTTTTGTAGTTTAGTTGTTTCTAGATATCTGGAGTTGTTTACTATCCGCATCTTGCATCAAGGATTCAATGGAATTAATGGAAGGATGAATAGAATCAAACGTAGGCTACTTAGAATTCATAAACTATTATGAGTCCATGGTGCCTCGTCAGTCCTAATGGATTTTTTACCAATATTTGCTCATTTGCAAAGGAGAATCTGTACTTGTACTGTTCCGAACACCTTATTAAAAAAAATTAGAAGCCAGTTTAAATTCCCCTTACACTCGGCTCGACATTCCCGGTATTTTCGTGTTGGTTTGTTACTATCGTCTGCAGGAGTCACAGCATTTAGAACGTGGTGGGTTTGTTCGGATAAAAATTAAATGTACAAATATCAATAATATGGGAATATTTATACAGAATATACTGGTTCAAGCTCCTGATTAGGTTTGTGATATAGTACCAGAAAGTGCAAAAGTTTTATTAATTAAATTACCCTGCGTTTCAATACAAACAAGTTAAAATTATCTTAACATAATAACTCATTTGTTTAATACCTGTTTATTGGTTATTTAGGATAAAACTACTCTTAACGATATCGGGTCTCTGCTAAAAACAGATTTTTCCCAAAACGTCACCTTTATGGAGGCAAATTCGTGGTTCCGATGTAACCAAAAATCATGAACTGTTAAGGGTGAAGTAGCCAAATCAAAGTGGTACGTTTAGAACATAATGACTAGATTGGATAAAACTAGAACATAATGACTAGATTGGATAAAACTATGTATCGTTTTTTCACTGTTCCATACTAACAATAACGTTAATTCTCTCTCCACGGTGTACCTAAAAAAACACAGGTGTCAATATAACACATAGATAAAACATAATAATGTAACGAATATTCAAACTGATGTTATAAGAGCGAATGTGAGTTTGTTGGGTTCCGCTTTTATTCCTTAACTACTTTAACGATCATCATCATACTGTAAGGTCCTCGCTTGGCTGAGATGATTGATTCCAGATAGGGGTGTGTATCAGGATCGCGGGTGTACTTTTTCAATTTGGATGAAAACTATCTTAAATAAATGTACCTAAAATGTACTATTTAGTACTTATATTGAATTTAATTGTACCTCGTTCAAAACCTTGTAATCACAATACGAAAGTGAGCCGCCATTTTGATATCAGGATGGCGGGTAAACTCTAAATCAGTTAGTATATTTTGTTTTTATCATTACGAAATAAATGTACCTAAAATATACTATTCAAATTATATACTGAATTTAATTGAAATTCGTTCAATACCTAGAAATCATAATACTAAAGTGAGCCACCATTCTGATATCAGGATGGCGGGTAAACTCTAAAGATCCAAGTGTATTTTTATGCCAGGATTACGAAACAAATGTACCTAAATAGTACCTCATCATATCAATAAATGAGCCAAGTACGTTTAGTAGTTTACGAGAAATTATTAGGGTTTTAAAAAAAACACGGTCAAACGCTTGTATTTTTAGACTGTCAATAATCATCCTTACAATACATGAAAAAATATTGATATCACGAACCCAATGAATTGTATTTCTCATTTTTTACCATATAAAATGCAGTGAGCAATCATGTATGTACTGCTTTTAAACATTCTGGTATTTAAATTATGAAAACAAGTCCACTTGTTTTGTCTAAAACAATGTGCTTTATAGTGACCAATGCTGTCAAGGCTAGGATTTTAGCCGGGCGACACGTACTCAATAATTCCTATTAAGCTATAGGCATTACAATTAAGTGTTAAATTCAGGGGCACGTCTTCTAAAGATATCTTATCTGTTTGATTCAATTCAAAATATATCATATCATGTAATGTGTACACGAACGTTCTAACTCCTGTGCAGCCATTGCGACGACATACAACTATGTTGGTATCATCACATAACGTAGATTGAGCTGAATCTTGTAATCGACTAATATCTTTGCTTTTACTGGTATCAAGCGGAAGAAAAGAAACCTTTCTCTGCACATTATTGACCGCACAGGATTAGTTTGTACAAGTTTCTTTGATATCTGTACTATAGGTAAAATCAATTAAAATTTGTTCGAAGATGTATGTCACACTGCAATTACAACATATTTCGGTGATATTAGCCGTTACAATTACAAATACAATTCAAGTTTTGGCTTTTAGCGCGATGCAAAGTTTATATTTTCATTTCAATAATTTCTCGTAAACTACTAAACGTACTTGGCTAATTTATTGATATGATGAGGTACTATTTAGGTACATTTGTTTCGTAATCCTGCAATAAAAAAGAAATATATACGGTCGAATTGAGAACCTCCTTTTTTTTTCGTCAGTTAAAAATACACTTGGATCTTTAGAGTTTACCCGCCATCCTGATATCAGAATGGCGGCTCACTTTCGTATTGTGATTACAAGGTTTTGAACGAGGTACAATTAAATTCAATATAAGTACTAAATAGTACATTTTAGGTACATTTATTTAAGATAGTTTTCATCCAAATTGAAAAAATGACACCCGCGATCCTGATACACACAGATAGGGGTGTTAGCTTAAGAGGATATCAATTGATAGAGGTGCGAATATAACATTAATTATATTCGAATCTAAATCTAAACTAGGCACTTTCACATCAGAAAATTATAGTCTGTCTGTCACTGTCCCTAATTAACAATTATAAAATTAAGGGTTTTTTAACCGAAAACTTAACCCCCGCGTGTTGGAATTCTACTCTTCGGTTCCTATTCATAAAATACAGTTGTTAGGGGTAGAGAAAATGACATAGATTACCTTTCATAAAGAAAAAGTACTGAACTGACAAATCAGGTAAACCACCCCTATTTACGTTAATTGAACGTGTGAATCCCCGCTTTGAGATAATATGTGTAAAACATGTTACCAATGTTTCCTTCACCTGACGAGAATTGCAAAGAACAATTTTAATTAGTTTAAAGCGATGTCACAATATAATAGTACAGAATTTCAGCTCAGCATTTTGATTATTTAGCGGGAGTTTGTAAAATGGTGGCGTTTGAAGCCACAGCGAGAGCGGGAGGCGAGTTTAAGCACAAGCGCACAATGGATACTTTTGTAACGTAACGTACGTATAAAACAATTAAGAGTTGCGTTTCATGTTGGTCATTAACGATACTAGGATTGAGTTGATTTATGTACGAAATTTTGTGATATTAAGGTAAACGTAGCGAGATAAATGTGTCATAATCTCGTTAATTTTCTACGCTCAGTGATCCAGTGGATGCGGGATTGAACCCCACTACCGATGAGAACCCAAACCTAACACAAGAATTTAGCTTAATTTAGCTGGAAAGTATAACAACAATACTAGTAATGTGTTACTAGCATTTTAAAATAAATATAAATAAAAAAAGTTTTAACTATCACCAAAAATCTATACAATATTCCTTTTCTTATGATGCGCCAAACGTAAGTTCTTACGTTGCCAAACTCTATCCATGAGTTTGGCAACGTAAGAACTTAGAAGCTTGGTCTTTTTTTTAAGTTGATATTAAAATATCGAATCGACATCCAACGAAGTCTATAAACACAAGTTAAATATGTAAACTACGTTTTAATGGCCGAATTCTGTTGCTTGCGCGCAGCCATGACCTAAGCAACTCCAGTGGCTTCCGCCCCCCAGTCACGATTCGATGTGCAACCACTAATTTTCTTCATTACTGCATTCATCTTTTTATTACAGACTTGTGGATAACAATTGATGATATGACCGGGTTAGCAAAATTGCATTTCTATGACAGTGTTAGAATTATATCTGATGTATCTAGGATTTAAGAACTTCCGATGATTCAGAGAAAAGAAAAATGAAAAGTAAAATACACTTTCTCGTCATTTTTCTATTGTTTTTCAATCCACCAAAATGAATGTTCGAATGAATCTAACGTGAATCTAACGAAGAAATTCGATACATTCTGAAGTTTTATTACAATAATCATAAATTTAAAATACCCCCGACTCGAAAATCCTATCCTATCTAAAAAACATTCTCGAGCAGGTCACCTTTCAAACAAAAAAAACGCACTCAAATCGGTTCATCCATTTGCTAGCTACAATGCCACAAACAGACACGCTCAATGTCAAACTTATAACACCGCTCTTTTGCTTCAGGGGTTAAAAAAAAGGGAAAAATGCGACTCAAGCCGTGAAAAAAAATTGTGACGTTTATAGACCTAACGCAGTATCAGTAAGAGTAGCACAAAGTTGGTTCAAGCGTTTTTAGTCCGCGAATTTTGATGTCAAAGATGATGATGATCATGCAGCTGGCTCTGGTCGCTCTCATACGAATAAAGTCAATGCCATTTTTGAAAAAGTGGAGCAAGATTGGCATATTAGTAGTTACGACATAACCGAGGAACTAAGGATTGACCACAAAACAGTTTTGACCTATTTGGAAAAGTCTAGCTATTCAAAAAAGCTCGATATTTGGGTGCCACACGAGCTCACTGAAAGGAACCTAATGAATCGTGTACTGATTTGCGATTCTCTATTAAAACGTAATGAAACCGAAACATTTGAAAATTTTGATCAATGGTGATGAAAAGTAGATCAACTACGACATGAACGTGCGAAAAAGATCATGGTCAAAGGGTAGTCAAGCTCCACAGACTGTAGTGAAACCCGGACTAACACGCAATAAGGTGATGCTGTATGTATAGTGCCATTGGAAGGGCATAGTTCATTATGAACTATTACCGCCGGGCAAAACCATCGATTCATATCTCTACTGCCAACAACTAACAAGACTTAAGCAATAAATTAAGAAAAAAGGCCGGCATTGATCAACAGAATAGGAGTGGTCTTTCATCATGATAACGCCAGACCACACACATCTTTGGCCACTCAGCAAAAATTGGTTGGAAAGTGTTAATGAATCCACCATATAGTCCTGACCTTGCACCCACAGATTTGTACCTGTTTTGGTCTCTTCAGAATTCTTTGGATAGTGTTAGGTTAACATCAAGAGAGGACTGTCAAAGCTACTTGTGGTAGTATTTTTATCAAAAATCTCAAGATTTCTACAACTACGGGATTATGTCACTACCTACCAGATGGCAACAAGTTATCGAACAAAATGGCACATATATATTGTAATTAAATGTAATTAAACTTTGAAAAAAAATGTCTTAATTTTGTATGAAAAATACGAAGAAACTTTTTCCTCGACCTATAAATAAAATTACATTAATGTTCTTTGAAATGCATACACAGAGAGACATAAAAAGGATAGGCAAAATCTAAAGAGAAATATCAAATTTGGGTTAAATGTGAATTAATTATATGATAATCCGATAATGGTGTCAATTCTCTTGTATTTCTCTCTTAACTATAATTGACTAAATTTTCTTCATACAAGATGTAAACCTTGTTTCCTTCGAAACAAGGTCTTATTTCAAATATAAACAAGTAGGTAACATACGTCGCTATCGAAATAAGCAATTTATTTGTCGACTAAAGTCTGACACGCTTAAATAAACTTTAATACCACGTAGCGAGAGCTGCTATCCGTTGAATGCCATCTCTTTTGCTCTGTGTTTTTAGTAAGCGTCTTCGTAGGTGTATTAAAATAACGTCATCTTAGTTCGTTTTGAACAAGTTTTTATACGGCAATTATACGGCATTTGAATAAGTGGGGTCTCTCGCTGCGTGGAAATAAAGTTGAGTATACGTTGACAGGTTTTAGTGAAATTTATTGGCGCTGAGAAATAGATGCCAGTAACAAATAGACCTTGTTGCGAAGAAGACAAAGTTCATTTCATATGAAGAAATTAAGTTAGGTTTTAGTTTAGTGAGTCTGACAATAGAATCGACACCAATATTAAATATATTAAGTTAATGAAAATGATAAAGAGAGAGAAGAGTCAATAAGTAATGATTTAATGCAAGTTACATTCATTCATGCCTCAAGTTTCAATAGGCTATAACAATAATAATATATAAACATAAGTGGCTCCACCTGCGTAAATTAAGTTTATTTCTAACTTTGCCTCGGAATCGTTTAAAGTTTTTTAACTCTTTTTCTGAACCCTTGTATAATATAATCCCGCGACTAATAAGTTCTGTTAAACAGTTAAGCATTCCTATTTACAAAATGACATAAAAATTGCCAATTCAACCGCAAAAACATTATTATAAGTCGAATAATTTAGTAGTTGCGATAAGATAAATGGACATTTCCCTTACCAGCCAGATATCAGTCTTGATAATAAACCAATTACTTCGTTTGAAAGAAAAAAAAATTAAAAATGGACGTCAGAAGCTAAATCGGCTCGGATCTCGAGTTAAACGAAGATAAAATGACCTAATTTGGCAATCCCTCCCGAGATTTATTTTCCTTTTTATCGGAGTCAATAGAATTCACTCACTCACTAAGTGACACCCTCCCGGATGAATGTAATTTCCTAAAAGCCGTTAATATCGTGGAAGACAAAGAAATTTTTCTCTATTATTATTTGTACATAATTTTAATTAATTGAAGACTCCTACAGCACTTACAGCCGCATCATTCAGAACTTAACTATTTATATATTATATATATTTAAATATATATTTAAATAATTTCAATTAACTACTATACAGTTTTTTTTTTACTATACACTTTTTTACCATTTTCAACCAAAACTGCCCTGAGCAACCGGTATGGCTGCGTTTATGGTCACGATTACATACACAAATACTGACTGGGCTATACGCTTATGCTCATAATTTAGATGCAGATATTAACTGCTTGACATGTTGTACACAATACATGTACATGTACAGTTTACGCTTAAGATGTGTATTGTCAAAGCTGTCAATACATTTCTTTATTTAGCGAACAATTTTGTCAGATATTCTGTCACCAAATTTATGGATCAACACACGTAAACTATTAAAACTTATAATGTAAGCGCTGTATGGATAGGGCGAAAGTATGAAAAGGTGCAGTGGTGTAGGTTCGGTTTAGGTTTGTCTGGGTTTTGTAATTAAGCTTTGTTCAGACCACTCGCTGAGAAGAATTAAATACGTCACAAAGGCAGCTTACCACAATACTAACCACAATAAATCTAGTTTGTCGGGTGTACTTCAAAGTGTATTGTTATCACTCTAGGCCTGTTTATTAATTTATTTAATATAGGTACTCCAACAATTTATTCACTATTAAATTCAACACATAAAAGAAGCATTGGTATAGATTACAGTAAATTTGTCAATTATAGAAGTACACAACACTTACAAAAAGCTTAAAATTTTTAGTTTTGATTGAAATCATGGAAGTTAATTGATTAGTTTATTTCATGAAGTTTATCATGATTCACTAACATTATCATCTGTATTTTCAAATTAGTCACTTAACATATGCAGAAAAAGGTTTTTGGGTTGTTATGCCTTTTTATCGCTATATAAAAAAGTATAACAGCATAAAAAAACAAGTGTAACAGTAAAAACAAATGTGGAAGTTTCGTGTTGGGCTAACTACCCCGCACCGCAGAATATAAAGAGAACTAGATACAAAGTACAGTTAATGTCTTATGTGACCGTATTTCATAAAATGAAGTAATTGGTAATATTCAAAGTGTTACATTACCAACTGAGCCTTAGTCTTTACACAAGTTTTAATCAAATATATGATCTGTAGCATAACACTTAAAAGAAGAATAATATAAATACAATATCTTCAATGCAAACTCGTCCGGTAAGATTGTATCCGCTCAATACAACAGGAGAGTGGCCACACCGGTCAGAGGTCACCGACCCACCTCCGCGCTAATCCTACCGTACCCCATACCCCTCAGATACGTACTAATGACATTTGTGAAGTTTTAAATCTATGAATGATTTTATATACACAATTTTTGAGTGATGTATTTTTTTAGTTAGATTCACGATACTTGGTTGATAAACTACTTCTTCACTTTAATTACCAAGTTTTTAAGTTTTAATTTCAAGTTAAAAAACTTGAAATTAAAAGAAGAAGAAAACTGTAATCGATGTATTAAGTACCGTTACGTACCTACCCTTAAAGTGCTTAACTACTGTTATTGGAATTAAGAAATTATAATAAAACAAACTGGTTTGTCTTTTTATAATTCTTATTATATTATGAGATGGACAGTTGGTATGGTATAATAAAAACCAATAAAAAAAATATATGTTAATTTTCTTTTTTTTTAATGTATGATGTTTTTTGTTGGGGTGTATTTGCAGGGTGCAATAATAATAACACTGTAGAAGCGTTAGAACTAGGTATAATAAATATATTAATATAAAATAAACAATAGTCACACACGACGAAGAAAACGGTAAACAAGTAACTAAGCAACACTGCAGATGTTCTAAATGTAAAATATTTGTAATCAGCCTATGTTCTTGGCCCATGAAGGTTATACTTTAACATTTTTAATACCCACTATCTGTCTAACCTTATAGATATTTATAAGCTGCGTGACCTCTCTTGCAAGTCATTTACACGGTGGCTTTACCGGTATAGTGAGGTGAGACTAGTTTCAAGCTTCTCTCTGCCCATAACGACACTCATAGGTGTACACATAGTAAGTGAGATTAACTTAACACACTCTGGAGTTCTACAAGAGTCAATAAATAAATTGTGATAGATATGCTAAGCATTATAGCCGCGAAGACGCTTTGCTTCAAGGTACCCCTTGTTTAATTAAAACGAAGAATAAACTTCTTATTATTATACCTTTTCGTCTTACTCTGCAACGGCTGATTGATAAGTAATTAAATAACCGTAACAAAAACAAACATCAATTTACAAATAGAATTTGAACTACTTGGATCTAACTTCATATTCGAATTTCACACTGAAACTTTTGCATGTTTAACAAATTCTCGCTAAAACAAATATTACGTAGGTTATAAGGCATGTCTCAACACCAACTGTTGAACCACGGCTGGATAAAGATTACCTAGCCTTGTCAGAGGATATTCCCCTTGTGATCGACAAATATCATCATCGAAACGATAAAGCGCTTGTATCACATTGAATAAGTATAGAAATAATTCCTAAATAACTTTTATCCTTAAATCATATTCCCGTTTTTTATATGTACACGTTTCGTCTATATTAATTTCGTTAATATTAGTTGTGCTATTGTAAAACCACTGTCAAAAGTTGGAATATTAATTTGTCATATGAACAGGAAATAGAGAAATGCTACAATGTATTCCTTACTACAACACAACGCAGCATTTGGAGTGAGTCTTTACGATTAACATCCTAACCTGTTTTGTAAACGGATTTAATAATTGTAAATTTTTATGTGAGATATTTGAGATAGTACAGTAAAAAGTAACATTTGACGCTAATTTTAGTTTTGCCGAGATCTTTGTGAGTTTTTAATGGCCTTGACCTAAATGGTTCACTCTTAGCCTTCGATAACCCTTAAATAGTTGACGCAAATTCCCAGATTGACCAATTTTTTAAATTAAACTTCAAGTAAGACAAGCAAAAGCTCTACATGATATATTCATAAAAGACGCCGATGAAATGAAAAGTTGGTGGTTTTGTGTTAGAGCTGGGTGGTTTATGAAAGCCTGTTTTACTTTTAGGCATGGCACAAGGTCGAATTTTTAGGTTGATCAAAGTACTTTTAGCGGATTCGACGTTTTCTGGTATCTGAACGAATAAACCAAAAGTTTTCCTGAAGGAACAACAGAGAATGAATGGGATGTGCTCTAGATAGGATTGGAACCCGTTACCTCTAGATTGCCTTAGTAATTATGTTACTACCATTTATAAGCTCTTTAGGCAGCAACACTTACTACCATAATTGTTATAATTTGACAAAAGATGTATGGAAACCAAGAAGAGTAGGCTTCCCCGAATTTATAAATAATTATTAAAAGTGTCAAGAACAAAGCGATCACGTATTGAGGTTTTCACCTTTCTATGCGTTTCCAAGAACGTAATACAGATTTTTTGAAATAAAAAGGTAAAAAAGTAACAGTTATTATTTTTATTAGAATATAATCACACATAGAATATAAAACTATGTTCCTTATTTGGTAATATAAACGTACAGTGGTCATAAACCACACCTTAGGGAATATGTCGTCCACTGTAGTAGACGACACATTCCCTATGGAGAACCTACACCACTTTGTTACAATATAATCGCCATCTCTTGAAATATTCACAATTACACACGTGTGAATTTTGTCACTCGTTACATTTTTGTAATGATTTATTAACTATTCATTGGTGCCCACCACAGAGGTTTTAATTATTCACCTTCGCCCTCACTTTGTACATTGAATTCGTTACGAACTTAGGGAAACACAATGAAGAAAGAATATTTAAAAAATTGTAAGTATATTATGCATGTAAGCTAGATATATAGCATTTTATAATTCACAATTTCGCTATTGATTTGACAAACATATTAAAAAAAAACATATTTCATAGTAATAAGTAGGTACTCAAAGCCCTAAACATTTTAGCTCTACTTGTACCCAGCATTCTAACTACGCAAGTACATTTTCAAAATCAGCTTTCGTCAGTAGTTACATATATATTTGTTGTTTAAAGATAAAGTTAGTAATAATTTCGAGAGTTTTATTTAAGGTATAGATGGTATGGATGTAATCTTTTTAAAAAAAGCTAAGTGGGAAATAAGAACGGACGATATTCAGTTTCCAACACGGAAAAGCACTATAAAACGAACGATCTAGTTTTTGACGCATTTGAGACTATTTACATTAATCTCGAAAAAATATTTCAATTTGAAAGACGCAGAGTGACACTTCCGGCTCCATATTTGGCCAACACCAACTCCTTTATGTTGATTAGAAAAAAATATTTTGGTAACTATGGCTCTGCGGAAAAGAACACCTTGAGTTTGTGTTTAAATTTTACAAAACACACCACACACAATCACATGTTGTATTCCAACAGTACCTATTGAAGTTAATGTATGTTTATCGAAAATGCCCAAAATGTGCTGAAGATCTTAATCCTGATCCAGTATATATGTAATTTATGTTAATAATCCGAAGCACAAACACAACGTTGAGTACTTCTATAAAAAAACACTCATAAAAAAAGTTAAACCGACTTAAAAAAATCCTATTAAAGGGCACACAATTTTAAAAATAATTGATTACAAACTTAATTGAAAAGACGACAATAGATGTGACACCTTTAATATAATAGCAACATTATAAAGCCACTAGGCACCTACCGGTCAGTTTGAAGTCGGTGCCAATCCTGAAACGCAATAAGTAATACTTAGAGATATAAACAGGTTAATTAAGAACGGAACGAACATTGGAAGTATATCTTCTAATGAAATATCTGAATATTTTGTATATATTTTTTAAATTGGTTAATAACAATGAAATTAATCACTTTGTGGAACAATTTTGTTTAATTTCAAGAAGAATCAACAAACACACTGCATTTGCCCTTAATTTATAAGGGTTTTCCTCGTTTTCCCTTAGATACCATCACCAGATCCGGACTTTGTGGCAATGGGTCAACCTTGGGAGCATACCCTATTAATCCAAAAAAATGTTTTTAAAATCAGTCCATAGATGACGTTATATCGGTGAACATACATGAACAAAAATACAAACAGCTGAACAGCTCCTTATCTGAAGACAGTTAAAAAATAAATTACGAGTGAAAGGTATAAACCGGATTGGATTCTACCGTCACCTTAATCTACAAAATACGAATGTATAAATATACTATTCACTTTACACGTTCTGAAGTCACGCATCAAGACCGCAGTGTCCCTACTTAATGCATTCGTTATAAAGGTGACTACCGGTGTGCCTTTGACACGAGTGAAATTACTTTTCTTCTGTGAGATTTTATTTGTTCTACGTCAGGGCTTAGATGGAAAATGTACGCGCAACAAAAACTAATAGAGCGTTGTTTTCGTTTTATTTTTTGCCAGTAGTGCTAGTTTACTTGGGCACAATGATTTACGAGAAGATTTTGTTATTGGGTTTCCCACGGTAATGTTTGAAGTTTTTACCGCTCCTCATCCCGGTAACGTGTTTGCTTAAAAGCTTTTTGTGTAGTAAAATTACCAGTTTTGTAAAAACGGTAAATTATTATTTTAGGTTAATGTAACAACTTGTGTTTACTAAGTATAAAATTTAATACTAAACACATTTAAGTGGTCAAAGCAAGCTATTTGAAACTAACCACAGTAATGAGCAGGTATATAAATCACGATTATGATAATTTCATATAAGCTGTTATTGATTTTTATCTGAAATGATCAATACATAAACAAGGCCGAAAGTCTCGTGTTCTTTCTTTCTAAGCATGAAAGTTAAATTTTATCACTAAGTATTTTATAACATAATTTCAAGTGAAACTACGACTTACTCTACTTTTGACAAGTTGGCTACATATTTTGTGTGTTTGTGTTTGGTGTTTGCTCATAAATGGTTGTACATTTAGAATAAGTATGTGTATGATAATTTAAATGCATGAAAATAATAAATGTAACAACTGTCAGCAAACCAAATAAATAAATATGCCAGCCAGCTATGGCCATGCTAGTAGTAAGACACACTGGGACATCTTTTATACTTATATTAATAGATATGTACAGAGAATTATTTGTACCCCTTTTTTGAGCACAAATTCGCACATGGGTAAACGTGCAATTTGGAATAATTTCTACCGAGAAGTATTGTAGAATGCTGACACTTTTAAACAATATGTGTTTAAAAAAATTTGAAAACAACTACACAAAGAATCACATGTCATGTATATTATATTATAGTGACCTGTCATGATACGGTAAGTCTACATAACGACAGTTTCAGCTTATACTGGAACTAATAGCTTGATTTATGTTACAAATAGGTTAATTAAATAAAGAGAAAAACTTCGAAAATTCAATGAATTATGGTCGATTTTCGAGCACCGGGCAATCTATAGAATTCATAAAATGACACAGTAGCCTTTGTAATAACATAAAACGGGTGGTGTCACAATGAACGCCCTTGGCATTATGAAACGTGTGCTATAAAAATGGACCGCATATGTTTGCACGTTGGAAAGCGAGCGATTAGTCTTTTCAATTAAATATGGAATATTTACCACTCTTCATAGAAAAGTGGTTTAAGTTTCCTTTCGTTAGTTTGTTACGTAAGTAACTAGACCTCTCCTAATAGTTTGCACAAAGTGCGGTATGGCATCGTTTCCAACTAATGGGTTCCTGCCATTTTGATATGATCTTCGATCTTCAAGTCTTTGGTTTGCATAATTATAACAACGAACGGTTGAAATCACGACAATGATGTGAGTAGGATAAAATTTTTGTACATGGTATATATATAAATAAATCCCTATTTCTCTTGGTCACGCCATAAAGAACGACTGAACTGATTTCATTCATCTTTCTTTTATGTTTTCTAAAACTTTGTAGCAGGTTCTTATGGAACTTTAATTAATTTGGATTGATTTCATAAAAATTTCCACGCGAACGAAGTCGCGGGCAACAGCTAGTATTTTATAATTATTTGGGAATGTTTTGGATGACGGATAGTAAACACTAATTAATAATTTATCATTTGAATATATGAACCTTTATTTCTTACAGTTAGACCGCGCTGACTCCTGAAATATGTATTGCTTGAGAAACAAAATAAAATGTCCCCGTTTTTCGACTACCTCGTCATATATTCCGTCGCCAATACGATAACTAATACGTATTGAATTTAAAGAATAACAAAGAACACTTCTGAGTGATCGACGCTGCGTAATAACGCAAACCACAATCATCGATGTCCGTTCCAATATTCAATTCTTGTCTCAAGTAATTTACTGCAAAATTGCGTCTTTTTTTTTCATTCCATTAATTAAGTCAAGACAAAACACACCAAATGCTATCTACTTACTTTTTTATCATGTTAGTAGGTAATAACTACTTACATTCAAATTCAACACACATGTATATGTGCAAATAAAGTTGATTACACACCGCACCATATCGATGTGGCCATCAGTCAACATTGTGAAAAGTTCTTTGTCGCAAATGACGCGCGTAGTTCCACGGTTCAATGCGACCACAACTTAACCACAACGAATGGCAAGGGTTGGCAGAAGCTTAATTGAGCTGTATTGCACCAGCGATACAGAGTTGCCTCTAAATAGCGTAGTTAAACGTTTAACAGAGACACTTTATACCGGGTTTTTCGTTGCTAATAGCGTTCTAGTGTAAAATTTAAAACTAAAACTCTTGTGTTCTGGAAAACGGAACGTTCTTGGGATGTTTTTCGTCTGGACACTATTACAGTTCTGAAGTAACGACCGAATAAAATTTTTACTGTATAGTGTGCTTAGTTTGCGTTTTAATTGTCTAGTGGATATTTCTAGTTAGCGATACACAATTAGCTAAAGCAATAAATTTTTCAGTTGTCAGTGCGGTATAGCATCCTAAATTTGTAAAATTTGTATGTTTAAATTTGATTTTTGTGTATATAAATATTTATACCTATATTTGCTTATGTATTTATTTCTCTACTGCCCTCTTGTATGTATATTCTTACACTATTTATAAGATATTTTATTTCCTCTTAAATTATACAATATACCTACTGAGCGCACACCATACTGCCCTTAAATTGATTTCTTTTGTTCTCTCCATCCCATGGTTGCCTGTAAGAGATTGTCTCAGTGCGATAAGGCCGCCAATATTGTATAAGCCACCCAACATTATTGTACTCCTACTCTTTCAAATGATTTTTGTGTAAAATAAAGAGATATATTATTATTATTAGGTCCCTAATTGTAGGTATTAACTGGATAGTTCTGACATTACCTTCTACTAAATATTGAAAGAGCATTGAACCAGCTAGTCATAAGATTATATCAAACAAAACTGAAAAATGCTCTTTATGTTGGTCTCAACAATTTCCCAGTAGTGGGACGTTTGAAAAATGTAGCCTAACCTCGTCTTCAAATTCCCGCCTGAACCATGTAACAAACAGTTATTATTATTTACGATCAACATTATTAGATTTTCGCACTTACACCAGAGTGCTTATTAAAAAGTACGTTATATTCTATTCATGAAAACGGTCACATGTCTTTCTCATATAAAATAGAATGTGGTGAGTAAGCCACACGAACGAAATTCACAGTGGCGGCCACAAAAATTTATACCCCGCATTTAATATTTTACACTGCAGTGAAGAGATACCGACCTTCAGCCTTGGGCAAGATAAACAGCTTTTCGGTGTGTATTACTTGGGAGATTATATTTTACTCGATCACAGCGAAGCCAAAACATATTTTGTAACCATTTTGGGTTCTACCGAGTTAAGGAGATTACTCTGTTTGATGAGATTTAATAAGATAAGGATGTGATAGTAAAACACAGATATGTTCTGCAATTTGTTTTTATTTACAATTACTTTGTACTCCAAATGATGCCAATGAAGTATAGAAATACGTATGCGATTACAATTATAAAATTCTTTAAGTGATATGTTTATTTACTAACCTTAACCAAAAAATGTAGAGATTGCGCGTGAGTAAAAAGACTCGCACAGGAAGGGTTGCGTTACCATCATCCAAGATTTAACAAAAATGTCACGTTTTTATATATCCATCACTAAGGTTCTTTTAGTTTCTGTGTTTTTTACAGATTGTAGTATATTTGAGCATAGGCATTAATAAGTATGATTGTGACCATAGATAAAATGGAAAAAATAACGCTCAATTGATTATTTTTGTCAAAAATCCAAAAATACCCGGTCACGAAAACTATAAATTTTAAAAACTTCCAATATTCAGACAATGTAATCGCTCCATCAGTTTAAAACTCCACCAATGTTACGCAATATATCGGGAATTAAAACCAAATAATTCTAGGGAATACGAAAACCTGAATTACATAAAATCTATATTAATATTAAAAAAATACCGATGGGACTCTTTTTACGTGTATTAAGTTATTATATTTTATGTATATATTTATTTATGTACATAATTGTCGGTGTATCTGTTAGTAATCATATTATTCACAACCGACTTGACCGATTGAGGCCATATTTACACAATATATTAAAACGATCCGATACTATACTATAATTCAGACGACAATTATTATTATTAACAGTACAAATATTATTTACTACGAAAACACCTCCCCGTTTGAATAAAAACTTTTTTGAGTAGGATTCTTATGAAGGTGCATACGGTTTAACTCGTGTGTGTATTTTTGGGAGGACCAACTTGTTTCAGACCCGACAGGAAACCTTTATCAAAGGGTGGAGCGACCTTCCGCGTCGGTGTCAGCCACTACATCTCGGGAGGTCCAACTAGTTTCGGAACCGACAGGAAACCTTTATCAAAGGGTGAAGCGACCTTCCGCGTCGGTGTCAGGCACTACATCTCGGGAGGTCCAACTAGTTTCGGAACCGACAGGAAACCTTTATCAAAGGGTGAAGCGACCTTCCGCGTCGGTGTCAGGCACTACATCTCGGGAGGTCCAACTAGTTTCGGAACCGACAGGAAACCTTTATCAAAGGGTGAAGCGACCTTCCGCGTCGGTGTCAGGCACTACATCTCGGGAGGTCCAACTAGTTTCGGAACCGACAGGAAACCTTTATCAAAGGGTGAAGCGACCTTCCGCGTCGGTGTCAGGCACTACATCTCGGGAGGTCCAACTAGTTTCGGAACCGACAGGAAACCTTTATCAAAGGGTGAAGCGACCTTCCGCGTCGGTGTCAGGCACTACATCTCGGGAGGTCCAACTAGTTTCGGAACCGACAGGAAACCTTTATCAAAGGGTGAAGCGACCTTCCGCGTCGGTGTCAGGCACTACATCTCGGGAGGTCCAACTAGTTTCGGAACCGACAGGAAACCTTTATCAAAGGGTGAAGCGACCTTCCGCGTCGGTGTCAGGCACTACATCTCGGGAGGTCCAACTAGTTTCGGAACCGACAGGAAACCTTTATCAAAGGGTGAAGCGACCTTCCGCGTCGGTGTCAGGCACTACATCTCGGGAGGTCCAACTAGTTTCGGAACCGACAGGAAACCTTTATCAAAGGGTGAAGCGACCTTCCGCGTCGGTGTCAGGCACTACATCTCGGGAGGTCCAACTAGTTTCGGAACCGACAGGAAACCTTTATCAAAGGGTGAAGCGACCTTCCGCGTCGGTGTCAGCCACTACATCTCGGGAGGTCCAACTAGTTTCGGAACCGACAGGAAACCTTTATCAAAGGGTGAAGCGACCTTCCGCGTCGGTGTCAGCCACTACATCTCGGGAGGTCCAACTAGTTTCGGAACCGACAGGAAACCTTTATCAAAGGGTGAAGCGACCTTCCGCGTCGGTGTCAGGCACTACATCTCGGGAGGTCCAACTAGTTTCGGAACCGACAGGAAACCTTTATCAAAGGGTGAAGCGACCTTCCGCGTCGGTGTCAGGCACTACATCTCGGGAGGTCCAACTAGTTTCGGAACCGACAGGAAACCTTTATCAAAGGGTGAAGCGACCTTCCGGGTCGGTGTCAGGCACTACATCTCGGGAGGTCCAACTAGTTTCGGAACCGACAGGAAATCTTTATCAAAGGGTGAAGCGACCTTCCGCGTCGGTGTCAGGCACTACATCTCGGGAGGTCCAACTAGTTTCGGAACCGACAGGAAACCTTTATCAAAGGGTGAAGCGACCTTCCGCGTCGGTGTCAGGCACTACATCTCGGGAGGTCCAACTAGTTTCGGAACCGACAGGAAACCTTTATCAAAGGGTGAAGCGACCTTCCGCGTCGGTGTCAGGCACTACATCTCGGGAGGTCCAACTAGTTTCAGAACCGACAGGAAACCTTTATCAAAGGGTGAAGCGACCTTTCGCGTCGGTGTCAGGCACTACATCTCGGGAGGTCCAACTAGTTTCGGAACCGACAGGAAACCTTTATCAAAGGGTGAAGCGACCTTCCGCGTCGGTGTCAGCCACTACATCTCGGGAGGACCAACTTGTTTCGGAACCGACAGGAAACCTTTATCAAAGGGTGAAGCGACCTTTCGCGTCGGTGTCAGGCACTACATCTCGGGAGGTGCACCTAGTTTCGGATCCAACAGGGAACCTTTATCAAACCATTATTTTTACAGTTACTTTATTAACCGTTTGCCGGTTATGTTTTTCATTTATTATTTTTTGTTGTTTCACAGTAAAGAAAAACACTATTTTTATTATAATGCATCCTGCTACCTGGTGGCTGGTACATCGTGCAGGACGACATAACATTTGTGACGCACGCATTGACTCACGTGAAGAAGACAAGGTTAGAGATGATCTGCATGCGATGCATACATCTTATGTCCATGCATTTTATATTATAATATTATACTTGACATTCGGTGAAACACAAACATATACTTCATTGCATTTTTATACCACAACCGATTTACACTAGTAGTTTTTTTTTTGTGAACAGTTAAAAAACTTGCTAAGTTTCGTGATCACAGGCTGACCTGTAACCACGGCCAGTGCAACCTGGTTGAAACGTCAGGCAATTCAAAGGTATGAAATACCTATTGATACGTTAATTCCCGTTTAAATAATTGTATTACATGAAACGTGAAAGTTTAAAAGTTAATTAATTTGACTATTGAACTTGTCTTGACACGCTGCCGCGTGTCTAGATATATACATTGATACATATCAGTCCACCTGTAGCTTTACTAATTGTAAAGCTGCACAATTTTATTACGGTTAGTTAATCAACAAATTAAATTGTTCAAATTAGCGTTGATTACCTTTCATTACCTACCTTCAGACAGCATCATTCCCAAAAAACAATAAAAGGGTGAAAGAGACTAGAATACTATAATTTTTTAAACGTTTTTAGCTTAGTTTAAAAAATTACTTAAACTTTTAACGTCAGTATACTTATAAAGAGCAAGCGCGTAAAAACGAGTCTTCATAAAAACGGCGAACGTAGGACCCTAAATGGCACTTTCGTGTTTGAGAACATCTTAAGACTTTGGGCTAGAACAAAAGAATCTTAGAATTTGCTCCAGGTAACATTACCCAGAAGACAGATTATAACACATCAGAAATTGGAGAATATCATAATGAAGAGAGAGAGAGAGAGATCAAAATAACATACATTATAACATGACAGCAAAAACAAAGCAGACGATAAAACAAATTATTCTCATCAACTCAGTTTACATATGTATACTAACAGAGATTTCCAATGGCAACGAATCCTCGGTG
Source organism: Euplagia quadripunctaria (assembly GCA_963859945.1). NCBI lineage: Eukaryota > Metazoa > Arthropoda > Insecta > Lepidoptera > Erebidae > Euplagia > Euplagia quadripunctaria. The sequence continues at coordinate 7,169,234 of OY982570.1, read as the reverse complement.
GAATACTTAAAACTTCTCAGATCATAATAATAATACATAACAATTTCATGACACACATAATATATATATTTCCAGTTAAATGCCCGTAGTTGCGCGGTTGTTTTGTCATGAATAGTACACCGGGGGCCGATATTTAAACCAAATCGACAATAACATTGCAGCTTTTGAATAAAAACAAGTAATAAATATTACTTGTCGCAGTCCATTGACAGTTTTATATTCAACAAGGACGTTATTAACGTTGCGATGCCCAATTTGGCTTATACTAATTTAAATTAGTACAAAAATCACAGGTCAATCTGCGGATCGTCGTGATAATTTATTAGTTAAGGCGTTTATAGTTTACTAGATTTAAAAAATTACACCTTGCTACAACCCGTTTTTTATTTTATCTTAATTTTTACGACCGACAATCATCAAACCTGTCATGAGAGACATAAATTTTAGACTCTTTGAGCTAGCTTGAACTCAGTATGATTTTTACTATGTGCTTACAACAAGTAATGGAGGAAATAAATATGTTTAATTTCTGATGATATTAATGTATTTTGTTAGTAACCACAAACAATTCCGGTGTTGTTTGTTGTTTATCGATTATGGCCATATCAGTTTCCGCACGGAAACAATGCTTGATAATATTATTTGACTACTTCATATTATTTCAGTTATTTTAACATAATGATGCATTATACTACATTTACATTACAATTGTACACATTGCACCAAAAGTTGTACAACATGTGTGTTAAGTCATAGAGCTATGTTCAAGTAATCAGACCAGCCAATAAAGTGGCCACAAACGGTGCCGCTGCAAACCGTTGCAGTAACTACAGTCGGTCACTATCATTCGCAAGGCGATTAGCAGCTAAACGCGTCTGCAGTAGCGGTGCTCTTGACATGTACAACTTTTGTCGCACTAGTTTAATGTGACCTCCTATTTCATCCGAGTTTTTAATATTAAAAGTTCTATGGAAACTAGTCATGTAACGGATTAAGTATCATCAGAATCGTTCAACGGCCTTGAGTTGATATTTTAGATTGCTCCGGTATTATTACCGTTTGATGAGAGCGAATTGAGTTTTGATTTCATATTATATTGTAATTTGCTACCTACTACATTATGTCATCTGCACAATTATTGTATATATGTCTTTTTATCATGTTCATTTGCCTCAGCCATCTTTATCCCTCTGATGTGCTGTGCTTACGCTTCTCTTCTTCTTCCACTATCTACCCCACTCCGCATCTTTTAAATGTGCTGTATTGCACAGCACATTTCGATGAAGGTGTATGGAGACTGTTCAGAATATTTTAAGTCAAGGTTTGACTCACAATAAAATTCCAATGTAATAAAACAGTCAGTGCGATAGTAATGGAATAAGCACTGACATCCTGTTAGGGACAATGACCTTCTCTCAACGTATCAGAAACCAGTAGGTATATGTTGTGCCATGCACAACTTGTATACCTAATCTATGTTGTGTATAGTAATCAATATAAAAATGTGTTATAAGTTCTTACTAAAACTGAGCGAGTACTGGATGCAACTTCAGTACCAGAGTTCCAAAAGTAAGTTTCATTTACATATTCACTCCCGTTAACGGTAACTAATGTTTAAGTTATTATAATATTTTAAACGTTGTTGTATTATTTTTTTATTTATTACACTTTTGATATTAGATCATAACCGACACTTGATCAAGTTTCCAAAGCAACATACATAATATAATTATTTGTTAAAAAAATTATTTATATCATATTAATAAATAGGTCAATTACTCGCTATTTTAACTAAATTGGGCTCTCACCTTTATTAATTTTGGACGACCGCGACCGATGGCCGATATGTAAAAAACTTTAAAAAACATATTTACGTACTATCATGTTCAAATAAAGTTTTATCTTATCATATCTTATCTGTGTAGAAATATAGAAGTGACAAGATATTTTAATTTCCTGTGAATTTCAATTAATATTTACGCAAGCTTAGTACTTATTCAGTTTGTTTTTGACTTGATGTCCGATGTTCAGATTATTTGCACATAACTTTGGTTAATATGAATTGTATACCCGTCAAGGTAAAATGTAGCGAAGTTGTCGAACATAGTGAATATCCTTCCAATCCTTCTAATTACAAACATATCAAAATATCAATTACTTACAACCAGCGAAAGATATGGGTCAGTAATCGAAAATCTTGGGTACATTATTGGATAGTTCCATTAAATTTATCAGCGATCTCAATCGAAGGGGTCCCTATTACCAGCAATAATGTACCTAGTAATGATTGTAGGGCTTTCAGATTCGGACCCTTCCCTCTCAAATGGAGTTCGACGTCGGTCGGGTCAATTGATTAAATCCGTGGCCGATCTGACGTCACAACATAGTTGAATTAATGAACGTGATTGAATAAAGGCATTGCACAACATTTTCCCTTTTAAATTGTTACTACCTACTTCTAATTAAATTGGGTTTACTGAAATAATGTATAAGAATGTCATTTACCTTTACTGTCAGTTGCTGAATTGCTTCCAGTGATCAAAATCTGTTGACAAAAAAGAAACACTATTTTACTGATGTTTTTAATTCTTAAAATAAAACAAGTAGTAAATCTGTTAACAAAAACAAGTACTACAATATTCATAACCGATTATAATGGGAATGAGACGTTTTACGACTTTGCTGTAAATCATAGAGTACTCAAAGTAGGAGCTCATAAAACTCTTGATATACACATCTCGTTTTAGAGCTGTACCTAGTCGTTCACTCGGAGATCGGTCTAGTCTCGAGAGTCCTCACCGTCCCTCGTTACGGTGGAGCCCATTAGACCAGGGGCGCAAACCGCGCCACGATTTTAGTTTCCGACCCAACGCGCCCCGAAGCACTTATATCCGCATATATCCGCCTATATCCGCCCCTTAATAAGGGAGTCGGCGCCTAATTGACTTAACATTGGATTAATAACGGTTTAGGACTGAAATATGTTTACCAATGAATATTAGGCGCGTCGAGTTCGTTTTAGCCTACGCAAAATTTTTGTTTTAAGAATGATTTATTTTCATAAGTAGATTGGATGATGTGGAATGTGAAGTGTTCTTGATTAAAGTAAATAATTTCGCATAGCTTAAATATAATGAAGTTAATATTTTATTTACTAATTCCAAGCCAACTTTTAAAGTTATATTGAAAGTAATATATATTTCACTAACATTTTTTATAAATCAACCTATTGCATAAGCTGTGATATGTGGCTGGCATCCTTTAAGGAAAAGTTTTAACAATATATCATTTTTAGAAATTTACATGTAATATAGGATATAAAGTTTGTAATTATTCATTAATCCCCCTAAAGAACACTAAGCAGACGAAGAACAAAACCGTTCTTTACATACAACAAACTTTTGAGTCAACTCGGAGGTGCTCAACACTTACTTTTTAATTGATCGCCAGTCGTTGAATAGTGGAGGAAGTTTGCGACGATGAGGACACGAACGTGGCGACGCGACGGCGTGACTCTAATAAAAGGCTTTCGAGATTCACCTGGAGTTAGGAACAGCTGCTAAAGTGGGTTACATAACTTTTCTTTCTGTTCACACTGCCAGTGGATGTAGGGATTTCAATTTTGTGTTTTTCTTTTTATTTATATAAACCGAATACAGCCCGTTTTATACATACATATAAAAGTATATATAGTGGTAATGATCCCTTTGTTTCCTCTACATAATTTAACGTTCATAACGCTAACTCTCTATGTATTACATATATTATGCATATAAAACTTTTGTAAAAATAAATAAATGAAATGACATGTTTGTTACGACCACTACACATGTGTTTACTTTACGTAGACAGTGCAATATTAATATTTTTAATAATAACACTGGACGCAGTACAGAGCGGTTTTCCGTCCCAAACTTACTTACGTTTAGAGTTTATACATATCATAAAATAAAAATATTCATGCATACACATTTTTGCACTGAGCGGGAATTGAACCTGCAACCCTTGACGTTGCTATGTGCTATTATGTATGTATGTTCACGTGATAAATATATATTCATAAATATAATTATATAAGTGTCATAGATGCAATAAATTAAACTACTCTCATCACCACAAAAAAGTCCACCCAGTTCGCTACCCGATGCAAACCATAAAACAGCCCGCGTTTCCACGCTGTACAGTAATGAATAACCTTTACGCCAAGCAAGACCCGGACTGTCAAACCCCCCCTCTCTAACCCGCCGCTGATCTCCCTGATGAACGTAAGGCCATCTGACCCACAACATCCCGATGTCCGAACGCAAGTGGCACAAATAAATAATTTTCACCCAGGGGCACATTTCTCCCGCTTTCCCGCTGCTGCACTCTCAGCAGCAGCCTCAGCCGTCCGTGTTGTGTGAGCTACATGAGACACAAGTAGCAGCCCACACCAAGCTCCTCCCCTTTTACCAAGGGACCTGTGTCAAACCATCCGGTCTTTTGTCATCGGAGCGACTGAGACCTGGTGGTTCCAAGACGCATGGGACTTTCCCCAAGCATCGACCACAACTCAACGCGTGATGACCGTTGGCCCCAACCATGGACCCGCAGATGCATAGGTGTGGTTGACAAACATCGTTACACAGGCGGAGAGTCACTGTCGAGAAGAATTCCAAAGTAAGAGGAAGGCAAAGTTTGCAACCACGCTGTAGACTCCGCCGTCGAAACCACACTGAGTCTGACCAGATCCGCTCCCCCGCATCACTGACAAGTTGGTCGAGCTCAGACTTGTACCCCACTTCGTCCCAAGCACACAGGCTTTCCGGAAATCCAAGAAGGGTGATTCGGGAAGAGCGTCTTCCACTCCGCTACTCCCTAAACTGCAAAAGGTATGATAGTCCTGCCTCCATCGGGCAATAAAAGTTTAGAGACCAGACTGACAACCCCACGCGCTGACGCAAGAACGGCAGGCAGACACACATCCCTCACTCGTCGCACACCCAAACCACAAGACCGTACAGATAAAAGAGAGGCTTGGCTCCACTACCTCTACGGTTAAAGTAGATAACTATAATAATTATTGCACTGTAATTAAGTATATACCCTATGTACCTTTTTTTCACTCGTATACCGGTGGCCGTCACGGTTCTTGAACACACATGTTAGTTTATATTATCGTAGTCCCCATTTTCAGTTTTGTTCTGTGAATGCTGTGTATGGGTGTAATTTATCTATAATAAGTATTTATTTAGTAATATATGAATATGTTTATCAGCAGTCTGCTTACCGTAGTACAAGCTCTGCCAAGTTTGGGCTCATTTTATTTGAGGTGTATCAAGTTAAAATAATAACAATTATTTATTTATATATATAAAATGAATCCATATTTCCCTTTGTCACGGCATCACGCGTGAACGGCTGGACCGATTTCACCATTTTTTTGTGTTTGTTATTTTCAGGAGAAGGTTCTTATGAAAGAAGAAAATTATGGTCTAAGATCCGGCTGCAGAGTTAGTGCGCTTATCGAGTATTTGCTAAAAACCAAATGTTTACGGATATTTATGATTAGGAGAATATATATCTACTAGGCTACCTATGAAAATATGGCCGCTAGTATTTTTAATTAAATTATTGTTAATTGATTTTTGGGAAAAAAATTCATTCACTTGTTTTTTAAATAAAATATCGTCCACTTCACGGCAATATAACAATAATTTAATTAAAAATAATAGCGGCCATATTTTCATAGGTAGCCTAGTAGATATATATTCTCCTAATCATAAATATGCGTAAACATTTGGTTTTTAGCAAATACTCGATGAACGCACTAATTCTGCAGCTGGATCTCGTACTATTAAGAAAGTTACGCAGAAAATTAGAAATATATATAGGTATATACATGAATCCCTATTTTTCTTGGTCCCGGCACGGTTTATTATAAATAAAGATTATTTGTCAGTGGAATTGTATAAAATCACACGGTGTTTCCGATATCAGATCTTATGCCTTTTTCTGCTAATTAGAGCAAGCAGTTAATTTGCCGGATGTAGCAACGTGGGGGACGTTCGTTGATGCATCCAGCAACACTGTGAAGCGTGGTTCCATGAAATTGATTCTGTGCATTGGTACATATAAAGCCGTTAATGTTAGCTTTGTAAATGTACCCAGATTATCGGAGCAGGTCTTCCAAATCATACAATTGGATGTATAATAGGGTCATCTTATGTACATCTTTCACATGCGTGTATTATGTAGACTAGACGTGTAGTGGATTACCTTGTGATGTAAAAGGTTACGATGGGTTTCGATTAGTATTACTGATACACGTTACAATATGTTGAATTGTAATTTAAATAGACATTGAGTTACAAGAATTTATTTCTAGGATCTTGTATGGGATGTAACTCGTATCGTATAGGCGTTGATTTCCTACAATTTAACGGTCCAGTGGCCTGAAATATTTCTGGTCTGCTAGCCGACCACGCCGCCACGAGACAAGAAGATGGTTATCTTAAAGGGTTTATGCCTTAATAGGGTTTTATCTCGGATAACAAATAAGTTGAGTCTTGACGTTATACTACCTCAATGCCTTTAAACTTATTTTGACGTGACTTCTCGCCACGCGGTAAACGTTAGTGATGTTTTGTTTTGCTGACTTCAAGAAGTATCTACATTTTCACAAAAACCGAGACCGCCAACAATTTAGTAATTTTTTATAAACGGTTCATTCAGAAGTATTTAGGGGAACAAATTTGTCGTTTATGTGTTGTCTGAAATAAACAAATTGACAAGGTACGACAAAAAAAATTCTTTGACGTTTCTTTATGTGTTTTCTACGACATTAACTGATGTAGCGACGGAGAATATGTCAAATACTTAACAAAATGTCACTCAACGTTAAGAGTTTGGCATCGTGTTGAAAGGAAAAATATTTATTAAGTATAATGTCTCCTTTTGTATCGTGTTAACGTTGAATTGATGACTTATGGTTCGTCGTTTATAGAAAACATTTTTAGAACGGCACAATTGATGGTAGGTAAATCTAATGTACACATTGTACATACATCAAGATATCAAAATATACTTTGTGTTTGTGTAATATAATATAATAATACTGTGTGGGTCTGGATCGTATGTTGTCGGTTCCAGCCATGTCAGCTGTAGACATGTGGCATGTTAGAAAGTTAAGTGTGGTTAATGCTCATGTTAGTTATTAAGAACTAGTTGCTTCCCGCGACTTCCTTCGCGTGGAAATTTTTGTGAAATCTATTCCACGAAACCGTACATTTTTCCGGGATAAAAAGTAGCAGATTTGTTGAGCCGTTTTTGGGGAAATAGTAAATAACACCTATCCATCCATTCATTCATCCATGCTCACAAACTTTAGCCTTTATATATAAAGGCTAAAGTTTGTAGAAGATTTTGAACAACTTCTTACAGAACAAATATTCTTACTTATGTATAACTGAACACGTATAGATAGATATTGAGTGATGCCCAGGTATATCTAGCAAGTATCCGTAGTATATTTGTTCACTTGTATACGCAACAAATTGTAAATGACCCATACAATAGGTAGGTATAGAATATTTCAATCTAAATTGCAAAATTTCTTCCCTTTTATTTATAATCAAATAAATACATCTAACGTCACAGAAACTAAAAGTTAATAAGACGTTTTTTTACTAATTAATAATAATTACTTATAAAAATATGTTAATTTATTTTATTACTTTAGTAAAATGAATTCTAAGGCGATAAGGCCGCCTATTGTACATTTCCACTTTGTGTATTTTTTTTTTGGCAATATGTCGTTGGTGTACAATAAATATTATTCTATTCTATGCTAATCTAATGCGGAAACGTCGTCACACAAACTGCTCCTATTGTTGGCCACAAACTACTCCCACGACGTTTTAAGCTTAAAAAATAGGCAACAGTTCCCTTCCCTCTCACCGGGCTAGGTAAGGTTATCAATTATTACATATTCTTGCCATTACAAGATAAAGTCATACTAGGTTTATGAAACTCGATAATTGTACTATTACCGGAATCGTGTTGAAGTGTTTTAAAATTATTTATTTACAAAAATATTATTTTTTTATGGCATAGTGGCAAACGAGCAGACGGCTCACCTGATGGCAAATGACTACCGCCGCCCATGGGCACCTGTAACTCAAAAGTCACAAGTGCGTTACCGCCCTTTAAGGTGGGAGTGGGGGAAGAGGGGGAGAGGGGGAATGACGGGAATAGGGGAGAGGGAAGGGTTAGGGCCTCCAGTAACCTTACTCACGCGGCGAAAGGCAATGCAAGTATTGCTTCACTGCGTTTTCTGTGAAGCCGTGGTATCGAGCGGAGTCGAGCCGGCCCAAACTTGCCGAAGCATGGCTCTCCCACGTAAAGATTCATGATGATTATCATTATCATGATATCAAATGCGTCAACTAGGTGGTAGAAGAAGCTAAGGAGGAGGCAGGGCGCTGGAGGTTTCTACTAGAATAACTTAATAACTTAGAGGAAGATGGGGTTGGCAAGGCTCAAATAACACTGCTAATGTTGCGAATGTTTTTAGCACTGACAATCACTGTCCTCGCTGATCTCTGCAGACGTATACGTTTAGTCAAGTAACATTATATATATTATATACCGTTACGTTGTCATAGATTCGAAGTAGTTAATTATTATTACCCAAATTCCTAAAACACTAATCATTCCATTGCCATTCAAAAGAACTTGAAATATAAAAAAGAAAAACATTACAATTATTCATTAGTGAGTTAACGTTCATTGTGATAATAAAAATGCTCATTAACGTGTCTAGAACACCTTAAACTTTAATGTTTTTCTACCTTCAACTACCTACTCAATATTTCCCACCATATGTACGGAATTCTGAAGACATATTATATTATAAGCACTGAATAAATTATATATATATATATATATATATATACAGAATATATGTATTCAAGTATCAAGTTTGTAAAGTATAATAGACTTGTTTTTAACATTTTAATGACATTTTTTATCATGACATCACAACCATCGAAGCCAACTGTCACCGGAGCAATGAAAAGTATTACTCCCAAAATATCTTATACCTAATAAATATCTACGTGTAATAAGATTCGATGACGTGTTATTTGTGGGTTAAATTTCCTTTTCTTTTGAATACAGATCTAATAACCTTTAACCTCTCGTATTATCGTTTTTGATATTGAGACTCCTCAAGTTGATAAGGGATATTAGTTTATAACAACTGTCGACCTGCCAAAACATTATACAAAGTTTCTGGTAGTGTTAGATAGTACCCATGCCAACCGTTTCCATAGTACAAACATAGTCCCAAATTGATCGCAATATAGGTATTCGATATACTGATGTCGTCGTGACGCGTTGTTATTAATTGAAGTCTATTTCCCTCAGAACTGTTCCCTAACTCCCACTGACAGAAGCTAGAGCGGATACATCGTGTAATATTTAGGTCACTATGATAAATACACATCCGTACGGTGTGGTGCATTTTTAAATTGAAATAAAAGAGAGATTCATTTGCGCTCCAATTCCCCAAAAGTACTACAAGCTAATGGATAAGAATATATGTGTATATGTATCTGGCTGGTTTTAATGAGAGAAATTTAATTATTCTTTCTAGTGGCGGTACTAACACATGGTTTTTAATTTTTATTATCATTCAGTACTACTACACTATTTACTTGAACAAGTTTAGAATTAAATTAAGAAATACATGAGTATGGTCTAATAATATTAAAACTCTAAACTTTGTTAGGCAATGGTTTAGAGCTCTTAGTCATAAACGTTTAAAGCCACTTTACAAAACTAGGAGCACTGTTACGACTTAGTTCACTTAAAAATATTGTCTTTAAAGCAAGAACAGGTAAGTGGTTAGCCGGTCTTGTATGTTTATATTTCACTACAGTGATATTTTTCTTTTAAAACTTGCTATAACAATAAAAAAAATTCATAAAAGTCTTATTTCTTCATTGCTCTAAAATGACAGTACAAGGTAGTGTAATTTCTTTACTGTTGCCCCCGATTACTAAAACGTTCTTAATAGAAAAGCGTTATTATTTATTTCTGCAGTAAAATTACTCAATTCATTCAATAAAATGAAGAAATCAAGTGATAAGTTTCGAGTTAGTTATTGCAACTTCAAATATTTTAATATTGATATACATATAATTGATCAAAGCAGGAACATCACTCAAAATAGAGAAGAACTCACATAATCCGACTGAGAAAAACCTAAAAAAACTGCAATGCAATGCAATAAAAGAACGCAAGAAGAAAATTTGAATGAAATAAATGAAATTAGCAATTTGTCTTCAAGACAACTTCTAGTTCAAATACTACAAACATGGGGCTCTGAAAAATTAAACCGTCTATAAACCTGTCTATGAACTTCAACCTTTTTTTTATCAACGGGGTTTAAACACTTAACCTCATTTTTTTTTATAATCTATAGTATACAACTATTACGGGCTATATTCCGGTATCAAATCATCAACACGTGGCATGGTCAAATAAATGTACTCGTAATATTGTCAAATTATTAAGTTTCTGGACTTTTCTCGGTACCAGTTCAAGAGCAGATGATTTAAATCATAAATGTGAGAAATATAAACCACTTGACTTTTATTCTAATATAATATGATTTATGCTGAAAAATTTTCAACGAGTATTATTATCATAATGAGAAATTTCTTCAATGGCAACACTCATTTATCGTTTTGAAAAATATTAGATAGGGCGACGAGAGCGAAGTGTTGAGTAATGGGTGATTTTTGAACTCATTTATTATGTAACAAAGAAAGTGAATTTGATGAATAGGAAATGGAAAATAAAATATGATGATACGATGGAAGATGAAAGAAATGTGGTTATTTTTTGGACGTAGTATAGGCTTTTGTTTTATTCTATTATTATTATTATAGTAACAACACACTCAAGTTACTAATATTAATAGTCTTTAATCGACTATGCTTACTATATTTTTGGTTGCTTTTCAGTTAAATTATTTTGCCTTACAAAATAGTTGCTTTTTTTCTAAATTTATTTTATACGAATAGAAAAATTCTGTGATTATCTATTACCTTAGGGACACGATTTAAACAAGAGCGAAGAGTTTACTATACCTTATAATACCTACTATCTTTTATTTTTGTTATCAAATATTGACCCTTCGTTTTCTGCTAGTAACATAATCACGTAACTCCAGGTAATCGGAATCCCTTTCATTTGATATTTGAAGCATGTATGAAATGTCAGAAGAAATCGATTGTTAGTAGGTAATATGAAATGATGTTGAAGTTTTCTGTTACAAATACGAAGTACTGCAATTAATATTTTATAGAACCACTTAGACAGTGTCTTATTTAGACAGTACAATATGAGAACAGAGTTTGACCTAATTACATTAGAGTACATCCATTACATAATATTGAGCTCCAGATCTATGATCACGGGAGTGAGAGGATTTTTTAAGTTTAGGCACAGAGTACATAATAGTACAGATACAAAAGACTCACTCCGCAAAATAATGTATATAAATAACTACTCTTGCTCCGACAGAATAAAGTGCAATTTAGGTCGCACAACGCTAATCACCTAGAGTTATATTCACCTAGAAGTTCCCTCTTTTTCTTTCGCGTAACTGTTATTCGTTCTGACGTCGTTAGGTTTGTTTTCCTTAAAAGAATAATTAATCTGAATATTTAAATATCAGTTGTGTTATGTGCTAAGCAGCCGAATATGATGTAGTATGCTTTTGAGTTCATTTTAGTTAAGTTAATATTTTAACCGATGAACAGAAGACGCAACGCGGCGGTGCGTGAATGAGTATCGAACTAAGACGCGACCACGGGTGCGACCCGGCCGGCGCTCGGAAGCCAACTTAATTTGCTCGATAAGTCGAGCCAGCACTTACTTATAGCTTCTTACCTCAAGTGCGAAGGCCTGGCCTGGTTCAGGTATGAAAATAGTTATGCAACGAAACTTTTCAAGTTCATATAAAACTATGCACAAGATTTACATTGTAACATGATTGAACTTGACGCTACATTCTGATTTGTTTTCTTTTTTTTATGATAAAGAACTTGCACTTACATTCTCATTTATTTTTTTGATTTAATTGATATTACAGCTTCTGTTGGTCATCGAAAAGAGGTCAAATTATGCTAGCGAATTCCACTTTCGGGTACAATAAACTGGTTATTACACATAACATCATAATCATACATATAAACACAATCTGTTGGATCCATCAAAACAAATCATATGAGCCCAAAAGTTAGGGGTTTACTAGTAGCCAATGAAAAGTCCTACTATCCACCTCCTGGCTCCATCAGATTATCTCCAAGATGCCAAATCATAGTATTTTCATCCAAACTACAGTTACAAACATAGATTAAAATTGACTTCCGAGATTTGTTTGCATGGTTAGTAACAAGTGAAATTAATAATGAAAGCGTGTTAATAACATTCAGCTACATAACCAGAAGATAACATAACGTGAGTAAATATCCCATTAAGTACGTGCATCACACCTTCACATCGTAAACAGGTGATGGGATATTACAGTCAAACCTATTAAAAACTATCTTGTTTTAAAATGTAGAGGCTTCTTTTATGCTGTTGGTCATTTATAAACAAATACTCATACGCCACTGTATTGTAAACCTTAGTTGCGGTGTGACGCGTCGCTTTAATGCCGACTGTAGCGACAACAGAAGAATCGATGACTTCTTAAAATTTAAGCTTAAGAACTTCTCTGTTAGTCCCGTAACTATGTATATGTCAAGACTCATCTTGGGTGAGCTGGTTTACATATAAGAGAGACGGGACGGGACATAATCAGTTGACAAGACTAACAACTATTTTTCTTACATATGATATAAGAAGTGGGATAGTTTATACGCTTTTTCTTAAAATTTTCATCAGTAATTTGAGCGGCTACCTCAGTGGCTGAAACTTCATATTCAATGGAGCTTTGGGTCGAATAAATCAAACTGCTACGACGTCGAGTAAGCACTTCCGTCTTTTGAAAGCGACTTTCTGAGATAGCGCGTTTTATATTTCGCTCTTATCTCTTTGCTACAGATATTCCCTCCTGATATTGCTTTTATGATTGATTTGGTTTTTAGGCTTTTTGATTAATTTAAAAGAATAATGTCCCACATTAATTTTTTTAGAACCAAGATTACATAAATATTTATTACTTAATGATTGGCCTATTTGGCCACGTAAATAATTATATGTCCTCCATTGAACAAGATAAAGATCTACCACTCTCCAATTTTAATGGAAAATTGATACTTTAATATGAGAACGTAACACAAATCACAAATTAATATTGTCGAGGGAAATGCGTGTATTTTTTTAGGAAACATACGAAATAATGTACACATAGCGTTTTCCGGCTTATACTGCGTAATTACATATGATTAAAGCACGGTCAGACACGCGACTAACAGCGCTAAAACACTTTATGGGGCTACTTAGAAATGTAACACACATACTACTCAAAGAGTAGCTGTACATTTATATCTGTATCTGCTGTAAAAATCCACTATTACGGGGTAGAGGGTAAATATAAAAGCAAATATTTGTACTCTTTCATCTTAAAGTATGTAAAATAATAAAAAAATAATTGACAATTAAAATGCTTTTATTACGCGTCAAGAATAAATGGAAAAGAAATCTACTGTTTTTATTCAACATGGATATTTACAAAAATCTTACATATTTAAGATTGGATAAGCATTTACGCTATTCTTATTTGTTGTAGCCCATGCATATAATTTAAAAACAAAATTTTATAAATATAAAGAAATAAGTGACACGTTAAAAGTAACTAAAATAAAAACTAAGCCAACTGTTCTAGTTCGGCTCACTAGACGTAATACGTATGTCGACTTTGACAACACTAAAATTTGCTTAATGTTACCTTTTTCAGAGAGAACTTGGTTGATATAGATTATATTTAACGACATTTCAATAAATCAATAATATGAATATTCGTTCGTACAAACGAGGATGTAGGCACAGCTCTTTATCTCCAGCTGTTAGATTACTATTAGCATTAAAATAATTTAATGAGTCTACTAATACTTTAATAAGTAGACTCTAATGAAATCCTAGTCTCTTGTGCTAGTTAAAGCCTATTACTGGTGCCTGTATCTTCCACTACATCTACAACAATTAAGAGACGTATGCCGACCAAACAATAGACGTTGAAGCATATTTTTATTTAAATTAATTTTATAAACAGCTTACTTTTTCCTGCGTGTATAAATTTATTTAATTAAACAATGTACGTAACACAGTCCAGTCAACAAGCTCAAAAACATGTTAATTCTTGATAAAGCTCCTTAAAATATGTGCGATAGCTCATTCGATTCGGAATAACGTCTAGAAAAATGTTTCTCGAGGATTTATTAGCACATAAAATATTGCAATTGTTATTAACAAAATAAGATGAAAAAAACAGGTTTTTGGTGTTTCGTGAATAATTCAAAAAGTTTAATAAAGGAATTTAAAAAAAAACATCCTTAAAGAGGAGGAAATATCCATAAAAAAGTCCTAACTCCCGAAACTCTATCTCCATTATTTATATTTTAACGCTTTTTTATTTGACGCCGAAAATAGGCCTCCGCGCAGCAGTTACAGCATGAACGCACCGCCGCTAAAGACAATTTATCGCACAAAATATATATTTTTTAATATTAATTTTAAAATTTGAACAATTATGGTGTCATCAGAACACTTGAAAGAACGAAGCACTGTTTTGTTTGTTTTGAAAAAATATGTCTCGAGTATTCAAAAAGTTATACAATTGTTACTTAACTACCAAATTTTTTATCAATATCTACACTCGGAGAGCGTGACAGGCGACTAAATTGAGCCTGCATTCTGTTAAAGGTGGAAAAATTACCCAGATTGGTTTTGAAGCCATTAGCGCAAAGCAACTGAAATCTAGACATACGAGTAAGTTTGTAAGGCACATTTATATTTATCTGACTGAGTAACCGCGGACAATCAATGTAAGTGTTCATATCTTGTATAGGAACAGATGATCTAGGATCATACGGCGATTTTCTAGACTTATAAGTTTGAAATGTTTCAAGCGAGAGCTGCTAGTTAATCTTCTTTCTGACCATATTGTAGTGATATGACAAGTGCCTAAGAAATCTTTTCTGCACTGATTCTAAACGACTATGTATTTCGTAGAATGGAGTCCAAACTTTGCTGCAATATTCTAAGCCTGACCAGACTTGAAGTTTTAGATTTAGTTGAAGATCGCAATTTTAGTTTAGAACTTTAAGGTATTCAGTTCAGCCTGAATCTCCCGATGTGTAATGTGTCTATTCTCCCACAATAGCCACTCTACCCTGATGACATTTTCTTGAATTCCTGCAGTTGTAGGTCGGCCAGGTCTTGGGTCATCGTTTAGGTTCTCTCGACAACGTTTAAATTCTCGAAACCAATAATTAACTGTTGCTAAACCCAGGAACAGACTCCCCAAATGCAGCTTGTAAATGTTCGTGAGATGCCTTGAAGATTAACAATCGTTTATAATCATAAAAAAATCATAGCACAAAAAGCTTCTCGCGAGACGTCTATTGTTGTAAACAAAAAAGGGATGGATTTACTTTGTTTAAATATTTAAAAAAATAACTACACATAGGTAGTCAAAGATTTTTAACAAAGAGATTTGTATTGAAATTAGCCATCAATTCAAAATAGTTCCTAGAAAAAAGAGATTGTATTTATTCTGTAGCTAACAATTTTCGGAACAACCTAGGCAATTTATTCTGTATGTCGTATCTTGTAGCGACTGCTTGACTCTCGGCAAGTTGCGGATACCAGATGTCGATACCCTCGAAACGGTGACACGATATGGCTCCGCATGGACGATAAAGATTTATAGGAAAAACACATAGTGTGTTATAAAAAATTCGATATACATCAGGGTACGTTTTTCAAAAAACATTTTTACACACTTACACACAATAAAGATAAAAAAATATATATATTGAAGCACGTAATATTAAAATCCTGCATTATATTATCATATGTTTTAATTCTAGTATGTATATCTATATGTTATGGACCAAGTGAATAAATTAAATACGATATTATTTACAATGTCCAGTCTGTTTGAAAAATGTCCAATATGAGTGGGCAATATAATAAAAACTACTGAAATATGCAAAATTGACCGAGCGGTGTGAATTGTGTCCAGCTATAGGCCAGAGAAATAAAAATGTGTCTTATTTATTTGTTTTATTGATATTATACCTTTCTATTTAAAAAATATATAGTAGGGAAGAACCAATACTATTTACGTAAAAAACCATAAAAAACAAGTATTCGTTTTTTTAAGCTTACTCTGACATCCGTTTAACAAGAAAAACCTGAACACTTGTGAGTACTAAAACGGAGTGGTTTTAGTTGGTTCGATGCCGATATACCACTTTACTATTAACCCCCCTGAGGCGATGACACGTCGTTATTACTTTGGTGGCAGTTTTTTTCATTTCAATAACTACATCTATGAGATATACACCACGTTTACAACCACATCAACTGTATTCAAACTTCTCTCTGTCCCTTACACCATTCTACTCGTTTCGCATTAGCTTATACTTTCATTATATTCATTCAAATACAAATGTTATAATATATTTTTTTTAATTTAATAATCTTGAAAAGATGTCATACTATTAATACATATTCTTTACTATACGCAAATAAGACTATATTTGTTGTGTTAACCCTGATTTCTATCGGATAGTGCAAAATACAAGCACACGTTGTCATCGCGACACTTGTGTGTGTAATTTAGATACCGGGAACATATTGAATATGTAGAGGCATTTTTCTAACAAACGTGACATCCTGTGAAATTGCATTTTGCTCATAAATAATATCCCCTGCTCGTTCTAGGCAATGAATTTTGAGATGTATGTGTCACGGTTAGTTTTGTCGAACGTTTTTATAACGCTTGTAAATTATTGTTTCTACAGCTAAATAAAATTAATATTCATGGTCCCGGGAAACGAGAAACTTCTCCCAGCTACTTTGTTAAGAGACGGGTAATTTCTGAATCTTGGACTGCGAAAATTACTATAGAGTTAGTTAATTAAAAGTTTATGTTCATCCCAGGTACCTCTGAAAGTCTTAGACCTAGTTTGAGATATTTTGGCTACTAGAGTTTTTTGGTTAGATAATAAATTCAGATATGACTTTTATACAAGCCTTATGTGAATTTTTTTATGAATGCCCATTTCTCAAATATGCTCCTTCCAATGGGTATGAAACTTTTTTCTTGTCTTTTCCGCTACCTGGATTACAATTTGGTATGAGATAGATTTTGACTTGGATGTTATTATAACAAAACTAGGCATCAAATAAAATAAATTAAATTTAAATTTTATTATACTAATAAATAGAGTTTCACTTTGTACCTAATTATATAGTGCCTATATATATTCTTGACATTGTGTTTGATAGTAGTTAACGTTTCTCTTCCGTAACATTGTATCGTTTAAACAACTAATTTTCATAAATTGTTCTAATACGTTTAATTTTCCTTTAAATATGTGTTCGCTGGAAACAGCAGAATATTATGAACGTCATATTATGTGTAATACCAGTAATACCTTTGTAACAACAATATTCTAAAAGATAAATTTATTATTATTATTCTCTTTATTATCATTTATAAAACATATAAATTACATTTTTAAATAAATTATTGTATAAAAAAAAATTTAAATTTAAAAATATAAAAAATAGTGTCAAATAATCTGTTTATTATTATTATATTTAAAAAATGTGGAATCTATCCCGAGTACGTCCGGTTATTCTATCAAACTGCTATTTTTTTTTTAAATGAACGGAATTGATGCAAAGATGTGTCATCACGCACTACCAATAACCTAACTTTGACCCTTCTCAAGTTATACTCAAACGCGATTTCCACCTGTACATTTCTTAAATTTTTCTGCTTTGCTTTACTTTCTTTATCCATATCTCCAGTTCTAATTGAGGTACGCGGTTCGTTTTAGTCTAAAAACATTCGCTGGAACGAGTTCTTTCATTTAAGCTTTTGCCCACTTAAATTGGTTGAGTTTGAGGAAAGCTAGGTCTAAACATTCAACTTGGCTTTCAATATGTATTTCAAATTAGAAGATAATTGTCAATTCTATCATGTTCATAATTTTTCATCCCCTGTATTCAACGTGTTGGAAAATTGTATGTCAATTTAGCGAGCACCTATTATTTAATAATCTAAACAACTTCATGAATTATACAATTGACAGTATTAACTACATATATCCAGTATTTCATGTTTGTGCCGAGACGTTTTATAATGCGACATATTATTATGTTGGTAAAGGTAAATAGAAGTGCAGCACTTATATTTACCTGTACCAACAATATATATTACAAAGATATTAAACTAAACAACCCCTGTATATAAGTAGGTACGTTAATAGTGCTGTGTTATTACTAAATTACAGTTTCGTAACTTAAATTATACACGTATATTGTGTAATATATTATACAGAAAAAGCCATAAAAAGGTATGGAAACTCATTACGTGTATGTATGTTATGGTCGATAACCTGGACAAAATGGATATTTTCATCTCTTGTACGTGGGAATAAAATGACGTTTTGTATATTGTTTAAATAACGTGTGCAGGCTAAATTAATGGCGTACGCTCAAAATCTTAGTCGACTGGTATATTTCATAGATTAGAAATATGAGGGTACTGGCAGCAATATGATTCTAAAAGAGAAACTCCCTCCCAGGAATCTATGCAAGATATTGAAATGTTTTATTGGCCTAGATACAAGTACACTTCTTTTAATAATTATGTAAAGTTTACACAATGCTACAAATGATGTAATTAACTATCCGTTATTCGCTGTTTCATCCGCGTTTATGTTCTCGGCTCCGCTCATAATCATAAGGGTCGTTGCGTGATATGATAGACTTTCAAATTTAGAATTTTTAAATCAGACTAATAGTTCTAGAGATTCCAGTGTTCAGCCAAAAAATAACCCAACGGATCACCTTATTATATTAGGATAGATAAAAGGAATATTTCTAGGTTCATGGCTTGCTAATCAATCGTTTTTTGTGATGCTTGATGTCATGCTTATTTTTTACGCAATGTTAAACATCAAATAGCAAAATTATCTGGATTTACGCACTGTATGGAAAAATAAACTACCACAAATACAGCATTGAAAGAATGTTGTCATATAATCCCCATGAAAGAACTTAATACGCTTAATTTTCACCTAGGACAGTCCACTTGTTTAGAAAAGTAAAAAGACTATATGAGATGACCCATAGGAATAAAACAATAGTTGTGTGATCAACTTTAAAATTGAGAGGCACGACTAATTTATTTAACTTACATTAATATAACATTTTCTTCCACCTGTGAAAAACAACATTCTCACACACCTCCATTTGCTTGTTTCCTTAGAAACCGATGCTTTTTATGAGATATTATAATAAAATACCACCTCCTAAAAAAACCACTCAATATTTTTTGAATTCATAAAGTTCTAAATTTAGTCGTTTATAGTTTAGAACATAAATTGTCGATATCCGATTCCAGTAATCGCAAATTACTTGTAAAACTTGTTTCCAAGAGAAGCCACAAGAAAAAGTGCCATTGCTACCATTGGCCTAGTTTCACTGCCATGACAAACGTTGGCCATACATTTTGTTCTGTGATATATCGACAACAGCCTAGAAAACAGAACCATTTTTATCAGCTACACCCTTGAACTTTGTCAAACTCTGTGTAGGTCGAGCACATTCTGACGTCACCACTTGAGCCTGTTCTACCTCCTTAACTTGGAAACTAAGCAAAACAATTGACGTGATTAGTATTTGAATAAGTTTCGGCACTCGACAGCTGCCTTGATAATTTATCTTTAACGAAATTTAAGTTTATAAGGGATCGAGGATGTTGGGGAATTCCGTTTTAATAGCTCGATATAGTTATATCAATAATTAATACTAAGTTTCATAGTTTGTAATTAATGTAACATTTCAATTTATTTAGGAGAACGAAATCTTGAATCTTCCTTAATCGTTGTGGTAGCTGTAACTAAAATTGGTGTCCGTTTTTGTTTTCAATTTTAAAACAAATATATATACAAATATATATATATATTACTGACTTATACTTATTATAACGCCTTTGATGGAAGCAAAGTAGTACTGCCCAAGACCGGGATAGTTGGCGCTTCTTGGGGGAAGCCTTCGTCCACTGGACACTGGACGGCAATAGGCTGATGATTGATTGAAAGTAGTGAGTATGGGCTAGCTTTCTCCGAGACTCCGCCGAGTCCTTGTGCGGATGCGATGTTAATCCAGGATGCAATTTATTTGTGTTATAAATTTCATCCGAATGCGTCAAGCTGGCCGTTTCAATATGAAGGAGTAATATACATATCAAAATGAAATGAAATCAAATCAAAACCATTTATTTTAATTAAACCAATAATAGGTATTTTTGAATTGCCAGGAGTCAGTCAGACTAAGTCAGTCGTGAAGCTAGTTGCCTGTTCCAATACGTAGATCCTATGGAGAAGAACAGGCAAGAAACTCCAAGGACACTCTTTTTCAAAATGTTTTTACAAATTTCTGGTTACATTGCTTATAAGCGTAAATGAAATGTGAGGACAATGTAACATACCTATTATTCTAAAATATAAATAGACGCGCTAATTACTACTATACATATTTAAGTAATAGCAGTCCGGAGATGACCAGCCCCGACCAACGGCTCCCATTCACGAGCATGACGCACACGCCAGCCATCGTACAGATCAACCATATTTAAGGGAACCGAACGATCATCATCTGACAGATACTCACAAACTATCGCATTTATAATATATATATTAATGGGAGTAACTGTTTCATCTGCGTTGGATGTGACTGGTCCGCTCCTATGCCTATACCGTAGCACAGTGTTATATATATGTAAGTATATAGCTATAAATACTAATCGTGTCAACAATACACATTGTGTGAATACGAATTCAATCGCTTAAGTTGTTATGTTTAAAAAAATATAAGTATATTTTAATAGTTCTTTTATAACTATGAGTAGGTAAAGCAAACATCTGAGAATTCAAGAGCAACCGTCTTGCTTGGAAAGACGGAAAACTAAATAGAAAACAAAATCACAACCGGGTTAAAATCTTTATGGATTAATCAGACTTAGTTCAATATTTATGGTAACTATCTTTCTTGTAATATCCTTTGGTAAGACAAGCTGTTAATAAAGTCAATTTACATTGTCAACCAAACTCTGTAAATAGTACAGTTCAGGTTAATTCATTGTATTTTCCTCGTCCTTCTAACATTTCTGTCGTCCTTATGTAATGGGTGAATCCTCAAACTCAACCCATTCAACCAGCAAATGGACTAATATCGTAACTTGAAACGACCGTCCCTTGACACCGTATAGTAAATCGTCATTTAGTTGTTTCGGCTGCTTAATGTGCCAAGTTTCAATTAAAAAGCCATTGAAGTGCCATATATGGTCCATTAGTTCTGATTATTAGCGTAGGTATATTAATGCGGAGTGGATAATTTTATTAAGGTACACTTTGCATGGCACGCAGAGATAATGTTTTAATGCTCTTTGACTTTATACGTTCGGCTTTTTATTTAATTAGCATCATCAATGTTATGAATGTGGGGGGATCCAGGTTTAAATCACAAATACACTACTAAAAAAGTAAACAAATATTGGTTTAAAAAAGTGTCAAAACCGAAACCTTACATGAAACACTGACTTTCAAGAAATACTCTCAATTAATTATGTAGATATGTATTAAGTAATAAGTACGTCAAGATAAGTAAATGAAATAAATCCAAAAACTTTAAAATTTAATTAATTATGTTCGAAATCCGACCACCACGCTATCTCTATTGTTAATCAATTGGTAAAATTAATACAGTATACACATTTCATAAAACATTCATACAAAACATGTGAATGATACTTATCACCTGGCTGAGACGATGACGATGATGGCTATATTTATAAGATTGTAATATTTTTAGCACTTAATTCATAAAAAAAATAAACACGAATTACCTGTTTTGGTTATTAGGTATTTTATGCTTCGTATGAATTTTGCTGACTTACAAAAACAAATGTTTACAGGCAGCCATGTGTTATCTATATATATAAAATATATATATATATAAAAATGAATCCTTATTTCCCTTGGTCACTGCATTATGCGTGAACGGCTGGAACGATTTCGCTAATTCTTTTTTTTTGTGTTTGTTATTGTTAGGAGAAGGTTCTTAAGAAATAAAAAAATAGGAAAGCTGAGCGAAAAATTTGAAAATTTAAGAATCCTTAACGAGGGGCTTACGCAGGTGAAATAATCCTTACTAGTCCTTACCTATTCTGTCTGTCTGTCACCGTCGTGTCGTGTAATGAAAATTAGGTTTTATTAAAAAAACAGATACCTGCAGATTCAAGCGGTGGGATTTTGTACTATAAGTGCCAACCAATGTGTCAATATGTCCATAAATAATTACATACATTTACTACCAGATTCATAATTAAAAATGGCTAATAAAATAATCATAAAAAGGCTTACCGCCACGTTTCATCACACTTATTACAAAAGTAGTGGTTTTTTAATGTTACATCACACTAGTACTATTCAAATTTATTACATACTAACTGCACCGTGGATGCAACATGGATGCGTTGCAATGGCATTTTTTTATTTGGATTTTTTGGACCAGGAACACTTGCGGGCATGCCCAGAACAGCCTACCAAAATTTCATCACAATCTGATCAATGATTTCGGAACACATAGAGAACAAATATACAAACGTTGATTTGTATTAAAATAGATAGATAGATAGTCATAAGTCAGTTTATCTACTGTTTACCATTTTAAATGAGCTGCTTTTGTGTCTTCGCAATGAAATACTAGTATGCAGATAAATAATACACGCTTAACGATGCAAAAAAATTAACACTATGAATATTAAAAATAAGTTATAAATACTTGGAGGTCAACTGTTCCTCAACTAAACATCTGTTTACGAGTATGTGCAAAGGTCATTGAATCACCACTAAATCTAGAAACATTATAGTGTTAGTAAATAATAAAACAAAGCTTGCCCACGACCTCGTGGTGCGATCGTGAGAGCGAATGTCCGGACTAGTTCACAAGATAGAACATAACTGTCTCGGTCTGCATTATCAAATAAGATGCACAGTATTATATATAACTTAATCAAATTCTTCTATTGCAGGGGATAGAGCTAGCTATAATATTATATCTGAAAGATTATCTGTGGTTGCAGATCTAAAGTAATAAATCCAAAGGTATAGCATTTACTCGTATATTATACACTTACGCAATATACATATTAGAATATTGTAGAGCTTAAAATTAAATTTGCAACTTAATTTCTACAGTTGAAAATGTCACAAACGTACCAAGAAGACAAAGTAAAAACTACACTTTTGACATAGTCCTAAGATTGAAATTGTATTTTTTTAATACAATACAAATTGTATGTATAATGGATGTTCCTGTCTTTTTTCAGGATGACTGTCAAGTATACTTACTATTGCTAACTGTGTTTAGGCAAAATTGGACAAATAATAAGAGGAAGGAATGGACTCGATTTTGCAAGGTTTTTGCAGAAATCACACAATTAAGGTTTAAGACTTCATTTAGAATAATAGATATAATCAGATATAACTGCTATGTGCTTCACATAGCAGTTATATCAATTTTGAGCCTTTATCTTAGATGTAAGTAACTTTGCTTCGAATAAACAAGTCATTTACTACGCCAATGCCTAAAAATAGCTTTAATATAATAGCTAGACTTGCAACGAATGGTGTACTCGGCCACATGACGAATACCGAATATTCTGCAGGTTTCACAGCTGAATAACCGGCGAAAATATTCGGCTGACGTGTGACAAAAAACTTTTATCGACATTTTTGTTTCTTGTTTCTACTTTCCATTGTTTTAACGCCTCCCGCAGAGTCCCGCAATGACCCACCCAAGCGCATCTATTTTCTTTTATGGATTCTGCATTCTGAATTCTGATCGAAAAAAAAAACTCAGTTGCAACTATTGCTGGTAAATTTAGAAATATTAGTACTCTGCAGCAGAACTTCCACTGATTTTTTTTATTACTATTCAAATGCATGGACAGATGTTGTTTTTCACATTATGGTGGTAAATAAAACCGTGGTATTCGGTATATGGGCAAATAGTACCTAGATATTCGGTATTTTACCGAATAGTATGAAAGTAGCCGAATAGGCCGAATACCGAATATTTGCCGAATATTAAATTATTATTAGCAAGCCTAATAATGTTGACAGACAAAATATAATAATCTAATAGATCCAAATCTTCCCTTACGAATGTACGGAAGAGTCATAAAATATCAATATTCGTAAAAAATGTTTTCGTACAAGCGGAAAACTTGAAACACGGCATACGAGACGACAATATAAAAGGAAATAAATATCGCGTCAGCTCATAAATCATTTGTGAACATGTCCCACTCGACGACATACACAGTTTCTTATATATTTCATTGTTGCCTTAGCGATTACCAAACAATAAAAACGGAGGAGGAACATTACGACTTTTATTCACTAAAGAAATATATTTAAGATGGATAAGAGGAGGGTCGTATTAAGTCTAACTATACTTTACAATATCTCAACTAAATACTAACATATTACATGTACAAATCGGGACTTAATCGCGATTACAATTACAAGGCACAACAGTTCACCCGTAACCACGATCGGTGTAATTCGATCGAAACGTCGAGTAACCAAAAAGGTATTGAGCCCTGTAATTGTTATCGCGATTAAGGCCCGATTTACACATCTAATATGTATCGTTGCGAAAGTTTAAAAATAAATTTTACCAAGTAAGTACAAGCGATGTTAATTGTAGTAATGCCAAAGCTAATTTGACTAAACTTGAAATGGAAAGACTCGATATGAGCTTTTAAATCTAACGAAATGTTAATCCATAGGAAGGCTTCTCCCTGCTCCACTCTCCAAGTGAAAAATTCAAATTTTCGTATTGAAACGGTGTATTCTGTTCGTAAGAACTATTAAGTTCTTAAAAACCTCAAGTTAAATAGTTTCGTAAATTTCAACCTAAAGTACAAAAAAAATCTCAAAAAAAAACATTTATAAAGTAGGTAATTTATGTAAATTTAGGATAAATAACAATGAAAGAAAGTAAAATAAAAGCAGAGTTCAATACGTGAAAAAGCTTTTTGATGTTACAATACGATATGTACATTACTGTGTATACGTACCTACATATCTATAAAATTCTTTCGTAATCAAAATCGAGATAACAAAGAGGCCTATTTCAGACAGCGGCGGTAATCTGGGGTGAACGACAACATGTTTTGATGTTCTGAAAACTACTTAGCTATTAAATATATTCTAATATTAAACTTTTTTATGAGAATGAATTCTGTGAAAAATTTAAATGGATACTTCACTTTATTCCTGTTTTTAACTGATTTAAAAAAGGAGGGGTTTCTTAATTGGGCTGTTTTTTTTTTGTTGTGTGGTATGTACATTTCTTATTTTGCCATTAGTGAACCGATTTCTATCTTTTATTTTTTAAATGATTTGGTTGTATTCAAGGTTCGTTCCATTTCAATTTGAAGAATACGTTTCACCTCTAAGGGTGGAAAATTCAGAGATGAAGAATACAGCCTATTACAATTTCTCATAATTTAAGCGCATTGAAGACTTTTTAAGTTTATTATACAAAAGTAAAATTAGATCAGTTGACGACACTTCATATTAGAAATACTTGTTTTTTTTTTTTGTAATGTTGACATGAGTTGCTAATAGTCGAATATATTATTAAAAATGTTTCTCAACCAGCACAATTTATAGTAGTAGACGGTTATAAAACAAAATAAACTTTAAATATCTAAACTAGTAATACATAGGTTGCACTAAAAGTATCGGGAATGGAATATTTCCACTATTCCTATCATATTAAAATCTTTTTAATTGAAAACTCCTTGGTTTTAAAAATCGAATACCATTTATTTATTTAAAAAAAGATTCTCGGTCCTCTCACAAGGTCTTATCAAACTTGTTTAGTCGTTGAGAAAATGGAATTGACTCGAGAAAATTCAAGGGCGATGATTTATTATGACTTTCGAAGCGGTTTAACACAAAAACAGTGTGTGGACCGGATGCTTTCTGCATTTGGTGATGAAGCCCGATCCAAAACCACAATTTATCGATGGTTTGCTGAATTTCAACGTGGACGTGTCAAGCTCAGTGATGATCCCCGTCAAGGTCGTCCAAAAACTGCAGTCACCCAAGAAAACGTTGATGCTGTGTGTAAGCTGATTGAGGAAGATCGACATGTGACATACCGACGAATTTAGACATTGGCATTAGTCAAATACAAATAATCTTGCATGAACAATTAGGTGTAAAAAAGTTGTTTTCCCGATGGTTACCGCATTTGCTCTGTGAAGAGCAAAGAGCGGCTCACGTTACTTGGTGCGTCAGAACTCTCGAAAGATTCTACGCAGGATCCTCAAATGCTGTATACAACATTGTATCAGGTGACGAATCCTGGATATACGCGTACGAACCCGAAACAAAAAACCAGTCACGAGTTTTGGTGTTCGAAAATGAGTTAAAGCCAACTAAAATTGTTCGTTCACGAAGTGTTGCAAAAAAAATGGTGGCCACGTTTGTCTCCAAAACCGGCCATGTTGCGACTATTCCTCTTGAGGGACAAAGAACGGTTAATGCAGAATGGTATGCTAGCATTTGTTTGTCACAGGTCGTTTCCGAACTCCGTAAATAGAACTGCAACCGCCGCATCATCCTCCATAACGACAATGCGAGTTCTCACACTGCGCACAGAACAAAAGAGTTTTTAGAGCAAGAAAACATAGAATTATTAGACCATCCGCCGTACAGTCCCGATCTAAGCCCTAATGATTTCTATACTTTCCCTAAAATAAAGAATAAATTGCGTGGTCAGAGATTTTCATCACCTGAAGAAGCTGTGGACGCCTACAAAACGGCCATTTTGGAGACCCCAACTTCCGAATGGAATGGTTGCTTCAATGATTGGTTCCATCGTATGAAAAATGTATCAAATTACGCTTAGAATACTTCGAAAAGCAATAAATACATTTTTAAATAGTAATGTTGTGTCACATCCTTGATTCCCGAAATTTTCAGTGTAGCCCTCGTAGCAATATTAAAATACAAAATATTAAAAGCTGAAAATTAATAATAACACCTCCTTTAATAAATATATTAAAAAATATATTCACTACTTACTTTAAATCTGCCAGTATATAGTGAATATCATTTTCATATCAAATGTCGTGTGAAATTTCAGCTGCATTTAACTTTGAAGCGGCAGTTACCATTAAAGAGAGTTAATCCGATAGTTTGATGGCACCATCAGAAGTTCACTGAATTTCTTAGAAGTTTCAGTGAAATTCTGACAACGTAATACATGTTAAAATTTTAACTTACTATAGCAATAAACGAAATTAGTATTCAAGATGTTGCTACTTGTGATCACTGGTCGGTGTTGCTGTAGTGGTATACTTTTATGTATTTTTTTTCAATTTGTTTATAATATTGGCTTACATTTTATTTACGGCCTTTAACTCTCTTTTATACTTCATTTAAATCTCATTATAGATTAACAGCAAAGACTTAACTATCATAAAGATACAATTTAATTAATCAATATTTATGTGGTGTAATTGTTACTTTAATCGTAGACACTACTATATTTTGTTAATAGTTAAAGGAACTTAGAGTGGTCAAGGTTTTACAAGGCGTTACAAATCCAAATCTAGATGATAATGTAGAAGCAAAAGTTTTTGGAAGTGTTACTTTATGACTTAATTGATAAAAAACCAGTACATTTTCGTTTTGGTTTCTACTGAAATTCCTCAATCCAAAAGATTTGACGACATACAAATTCAAAATACGTTAAAAATACAAAAACATAATTCCCAATGCTATAGAGATACATTTTGCTGATGAACATAAGTGCGTCTATTTTCTTCCAAAGTTGACAAACTTCTTCAATTCCGCGGGACTATTACACGCGGTCTAGAAATGGCTTTCAGCCAATAACAGTCAGTAATGAAAGTGGACAAGTAATGGTATACACAGTACCATCTTTAAGTTACATTTATGGAGCATGCACATACTGTTATTTTTGTAGCACAAAAGTTTTAAGTGTCTACTAAAATTTTATTTTCATTATAAAGAAAAGAAGTAAAATAATTTTACCTTAGAATGTTTACAAAGACTGTCCCGTGTTTAGTTACTATTAAATTTATTTAATCAATAAATATTTAAGACATTAACCGAGTAACAATATTTTTTAACTGTTCCAAAGTATTAAATAAATATTCTCTCGGGAAATCGTTGAGAACAATACAAAACAAGAATAGCAAATTACACAAAGTCCTCCCCAAGACACTCAAACAACTTTATTATTTCATAAATATAATACAAATCGAAAAAAACAGTTGGTAGGGAATATTTGGCACAATCTTCAAGTGCTATGGAACTTCCCAACTTATTAGATCAAGTTAATGCCCGTGGGAGCCAACTTTCGCCTACAGTTTATCGTTTAATATCTCATAATCATTCCTAATTTGATCAGTCACTTCATACTTTTTCGTATTATATTTTATCTTAATAGAAACAGTAATCTTTATGTAATCATCAGTCTTATAGTAATTCACTTTAGTCTCTTGTGAGCTCTTCTATCCATAAAAACTATAATTTGGAATTATTTGTAGATTAGTTACTCTCAAAATAAAAATAATAATTGATTTCGACTTTTATTTCATAATGTGCCCAATCCAAGATTCTGCCGATTTGTCAAGTGCAACCTATTTGTCGATTTTCCCAATCGCATCGTAATGTAGTTCCGATTTGCGAGCCTGGTGGCGCTGTTTGCGCTCTGTCAGCTATGTCGTTAGGTAGTACGTTTAGTTTAGAAAGATGGCGTCAAAAGAAAACTGTCATAATGAGAGCAATAACAGTGAGTTAATTGAAGAAAAATGTGTATTTTAAGTGGATTATGAGCGTCAATTACAACATTTTTATGCAAGTCGAAATACGTACAATATCAAAAAACTATGAACTTTTAAACAGATTTTATAGCTTAGTTTTTGCTAATAAACTTAGGTAATTTCTTCTATCCATAATGCTTGTAACAATAAATTATGACTACTTTTTGATTTCTTTATGTTATGGTTGAGATTTAAAATAAAAAAATGTTTTGTGTTTAGGTTGTCGAAAATATAAAAAAGTAGGGTGTCCACACAGTGGGATTCCTGGAACTGGAGCTCAAAATAAACCTAATAAAAAATATAATTATATAATATTCTTTGTATTTGCTAGTACTTTGGTCAGAAGACACAATCCGTTTATCACTTTGCCAAAGTCAAAACGTCAAACGTTAAGTTTTGTATTAGACAGGCAAGTCAAGAAATGCCGGCGTGTCGTGATGTGTCCAGGTAGATCTCGATCGGCCCAATTCAACTATTGGCCTACAAATAGTGTCTGACCGAAACAGATTTTTCAGCCAAAACTGAAACCGATCTTTCGGCCTTGGTCTCAGTTTTAGCCGAAACCGAAAATCTTACTTTAACATATTGAAGAATCTGTAATACTGAAATCTAGTGTATTTTTTCCACATTTATTTGCTTATAGATTCAGACAGATAAATGGTGGTAAATAAAATAAAAAATATTAATAAAGTATGTAACGAATAAAACTATTTATTTTTATGTCCTGAATATAGAAATATACTCGTAAATACATGGTGAATTTATCAAGTGGGCAGTCATGGACAAATCCGAAACTATGAGAAATAGCGAAAAGTATTCAAAGAAGTTTCGGGCCCGATTTTGATGGAAACTAAACCTACATGATTAGATTTTTGAACCGAAGAACTAGAACCCATTGATTTTGAAAAAATAAGCATAAAATATACGAGGCGAGGTAGTTTGCACGAGTTATACTTACTCGTTTTCTCATGTTAAAATTAAGTAACTAAAGGTCATACACAATAAAATGACAGTATTTACTTGGTTATTTGGGTGGTTAAAAAAAATAAAATAAGGGTAAGTACAAAATGTAATCCAACAACAATTACCTACAAACACGTATCCAAATAATATGTGAATCGAATATAACCTCTTTTATGTGTCACTTAAAAATGAAGCTCAACAGAACTAAGCTCATTACTTAACAATTTCTATTGAAATATAACAATATCAAAAGTACAATTAAAAACAAAACAAAAATTTATGTGTAAACACAATCTCAACTTAATACGATCAACGATGGACCAGCAGTTAGCTGCGAAATTTGCTGAAGGACGCACGACAATTCACGATCACAGAGTTTCAATGCGGCCGAAAGCTTCGGCCAATTTTGGCCGAAACCGAAACTAAGGCTGAAGCTATATTTTTTGGCAGAAACTGGCCCAAACCGAAACCGAAAATTCGGTCGGCCACTACCTACAACATATAAGTACATAGCAGGCAGGCCACAAGCGAAATGAGATGACTTTTTTGTAAACGAGTTGGTACAATGAAAATAATGCACGCTCTACCAATCTTTACTTTTTTTAAAAGAAACATGTCATTTCGTTACCGAGGAGTTTTCTGACGTCGTCCTTTGATAACGTTTCCTTTGATTCTGCGAATCCTTTCGTACTTTTCACTATATATTAAAACGGCCACGGTGCTACGGCTCTGAAGCCGTCAAAAGGTATTGATATTGGTGTAAATCTGTCGCTGTAACGTAGTCTAACATTCAGAGGTAAAATGTAATATTTTATGAATATTTCAGTATATTTGCAGTAATCAAAATTATGTTTGGTTTAAGAAATACAATATTTACCAATCGTGGGTGCATATTTAACACAATGCGGAGAGCTAAACAATATAGGAAATTTACACAATATAGAAATTACGACTTAAATATCTGTAGTATATTATTTTTTTAATTTTTGTACTTCCAACAGAGCACGTACTAGATTTTAATTTAGTAGTCTGGCAGAGAATTTCCAGATTACCGTTCACATGTAATCAATCAACCGTAATAGTCATACCTGACCTGAGTCATACCTGAAAAATGTGATAAAAGATAAAGCCATTAGAAAATATTACTTGTTTACTATGAAACTATAATTTGTGATATAGAGTTAGGCCATTATGGAATTCAAACACCTAGCAGAAGTAAAATAATAGGACGATGTTTAAATATGTTTTATATAGAAGGAGAAGGAAGGAAAAAGAAAATATAAGATATAAGTATAAGCTACAAACATTTAGTGTTTTGTTTTGTCAAATACATTTCCAAGGCACAAAAGCAAAAAGTACTGTAATAATCTTTTATTTCCAGCGATAAATTCTTAAGGTTCGCAATTCTATATGGCCGCAGGAGTTAATCTTTTCCACGCAGTCACCTTTCGGGTACTTAACGGCGTAGGGCTTTGCTGTAAATCCATTGAATATATATTTCTCCTGGTTTGATTTAAGATGATACTTTGTACATTATTTTAGAAGTAAAAAAAAATTTTTTATTAATAAAATAAGAAAGTCAATGACTTGGAATTTTTTTGACGGAATTGATCTTGTGTGAGTTAAAACTTAATTATTCTATATTAATACGTAAACATAAGAATATTTCATAATAAAAAAATAAGCCAAAACAATGGCCAATACCAAGAACACGCATAGTACGTACATATTCTTAACAATTTTTGATCATTATTACAAGGCATATAGGTACATAACCATTTCAATAGAAATGAGTCAAGTAACCAAGACAGACTTAGGTACTTTTTTTTATTAAAATTTATTGTGATAATTTTTTAAGCTTTATTCTAATACAAAGGTCCACAAAATTGGACCAAAAACAGTTTGACTGTGGACTCAGTCGAGGCTCTTTATATGTATATATAACATTATAAATATCATGCCGATATATATATTATATGTATGTATATGTACCTATAGTATAATACGTATTTATATGTATACGTGTAATGAATAGCCTGATATATATATATATATATATATATATATATATATATATATATATATATATATATATATATATATATATATATTTATATTAACATTATTACATACTTTCCAATAGATATTTCTTTAGTATTTTTTTAAGTTTATTTTTGCTGAGTTCTCGTTTAACATCCACAGGCAAACTGTTTGGTACATATGGTATCCGGTTTTTTAACGTTCTATCACCATAGTAGTTGTTAACTCTCGGTACGTGGAACCTACCTGCAGTTATAGACATTGTTCCGTGAACGTGCGAAACAAGCGATAAATTATGCTCCCGATTGCCATGTTGCCACTGTCTCCTTGTATGCCACATATACATATTCATACAACGTACCCTCCAGTTATTTTGTGAATAAACTGCTTTCAAGGTAAACGATTCAGCTTTCATACAGGCAATCTTATTAAAACGATCGCTCTATCGG
Source organism: Euplagia quadripunctaria (assembly GCA_963859945.1). Lineage (NCBI taxonomy): Eukaryota > Metazoa > Arthropoda > Insecta > Lepidoptera > Erebidae > Euplagia > Euplagia quadripunctaria. The sequence goes on along the minus strand of OY982570.1, from coordinate 7,136,600 downwards.
TATCGGTACCCATACAGAGCAGAGCAATAATTTGCTGCAATTTTTCACGAAAACAAAAGGAGCACAAATTCCATTGCAAGTTTTCTCTACTACGTTTTCAAGAAGCCTCGTATAAAGACTGCGGTGGATGTTAATCTCTTCCGTCCGATCGCTCTTTTCAGAGTTAATGGTGTGAGCGAATCTTTGGTGTGAATTGCGACTACGAAAGATACTTACGTTTCAACATTGTCAGTGGATTCACGTCTCAATTTCGAAATTTCTATAAAAGCAAAGTATTATTTCTTTTATAATTTACAAGCGGTCGTAATTGGTGGCACTAGTGTAAACTTTTTTAACAATTTAATCAAGAAAATAATAATACTTTTTAGTAGCAGCAATAGTCTTTAATAGTATAAGAACAAAACTAAGAACAAAGCTTTCAAGACAGCGCAGTGTAGCGTTAAAAATGAATTCACCGTGTACAATTTGAAAACAAAACAACGAGAAAAGCTTGTAAACCCGTAGATAAACATTGCATGTAGCTATGATGTTACATTATCGTGTTGCAAAGAGCCTCGTTGACCGCATGAAATGTCGAGTGACAAATTATATGAATTACGAGTTGCAGACTTAGTAGAGATCTGTGCTAAACTCACGGTATGCCTTTTTAATGCTTGTGAAAATGGAGACCGAATCTTGTTAACTCTACTACAGGTTATAAGTATTTATTTTATTTTTAAATTCTTTTATTTTTCATTCATTTTAACATATTTATTAAAAGATTACCAATAATGTAGGGTGCATTAGTGGCACACACATTTATTATAGACAAGTCTTTAGTGTGTGATATTAACGCAAAGCAGCTTAAGATCTAGGTGGTCCGTATTTAGTATACGTTTTTATAAATTCTTTGACAATAATATAGTACAAAAGTTTAGTTATATATACACATTTTATATATATGTATACAAAAAACTTATTATGAGAAACAGGCAAACATATACTCTACCAATACTTGCTCAATTATGAAGAAACTTTTAGAAATGTGCACCCGTGTAATCAACAACAAGTTTCCCCATCACTTAGGTAAGGTTATAAAGGTCAGGTATCAATAGATCCACACCGAGTTAGAACGCAGCCATGAGCAAATTCAAGAATGAAGGGGTCAGAAAAATTATGTGAATGTATTTCACATAATTTTATAATCGACTACACACGACAAGCCTACGAACATGCTAGTAGTTACTGTGAAAATAAAAGTTAAATGATACGAATATTTTTATTATTCATAATGTGCTGTAAGCAATTTAGCCACGGAACGGTACATAGTTCTCTAGTGACCCTACGCATCAGCTAAAATGTAACCCTAGGTACTCTAGTTGCAGTTACTGGGCAACCGTGGATTGGTTAACTCTGTATTAAGAATGTTCAAATTGAATTAGTGTTTCAAAAATAGAATTTCAAATAATATTATACATATAAACCGTAACATGTATTAACCGTAATCTGCACTGACTACTGACGAATTGTGTATATCAGTAATCAGTTTTAGTGAAGTTAAATATATATATATATGCAGGTGTTTTTGTCTTTTCAGTGTATATAGTGAGGTAGCACTAGACCTATTCCAACACCACACTATTGAACCAATTCTCAATTGCGTAAAACATTTCCGTCAAATGCCATACTACATACTAAAAAGAAAAAAATACCACAACTCTTACCGACTAGTCAGTTTTAGTAACATATTACCACCCAAAGCTGTGTAATTGCCAGTTAATAAGCTGCAATAGTAAAGACTGTGTCAAGGTGTTCTGGAGCTAAACCTGGCAATGCCACTTGTACATGTAGTCAATAAACTGTTAACAGTTACAGCGCCATCGCCTAATGATGATTACCTGACTAAGTAATATTTATGAATACTTACCCACTAGGTACAATATTCTACATTGTTTTTTTATGTTTAATAGTAGCTTATATTTTAAACAGTACAACTACATAATAGAAGTAACTACATATGAATAACGACTCTTTCTATTTTCGTTATGAAATAAGTCAAACTTTTCTAACTGGTTTGTTCCCAAAAGAGAAATTTTATATCACAAATAAATAAGTATATTTGTGGGTAATCTGTTACTGTAACTCATCAAGTTTATGTTTTTGTAAATACATTTGTAAATATAAAGCTAACACAAGCGAGGATTAAGTACTAATGTTCAAATTAATTACAGTAATAATAAATGTTGGGGACCGTCACGAATTTTATTCCTAAAAAGATAATTAAATTTCGAGTACGTTAAATACATAATATAATGGCAATATAATATTCTACAGTGAAAATTACTAAGTGAGAAAATATCAAAAAACATACGCATGTTTTTTGGTATTTTCTCACTTAGTAATTTTCACTGTAGAATATTATATTTTGTATTCTACAACTAGAATGCGTATTCTACCTTGCGAAATATAATCATAATGTGCATGCAGTATATGAAAGTGAATCACAAGTTATGTTGAACGTAAATCAATGAAAGTTTTCGCAACAAGTGCCCATCGACCTCATGACGACCACAACTTGCTCATGTAATAAATACTTACCACTTTCATCTCAATAGACATGCAAATGTGCCAGTCAGACTTGGGGCACCCGTTTTTATGAGTATCGTCTGCCATCATGCTATAAACTATAGGGTTGCCCAACAAAATCTTTTATGTTTTCAGACTTATTTAAGCGTATAACGTAACTGATGCTTTTATCGTTATCACAGTAATTATCACAGATTATTTTTTTTGATAAATCACACAATAACCACAAAATGAATATATATGGGACGCAGATAGTATCTTTGATTTACCTATGGACACTCAGTAGCTAGTAACATTACAAGTTTAAGTTTTTTATATAGATGTTTGATTCTCAACACCGGCCTAATCACTGAATGGATTTTAACGGAATTTGACAAACAGGTAGGTATCCTGGCTTAATATATAAGTAAACTAGAACCGAGATCCAAGATGGTAAGTGTTTCTAGAAAAACATGCAATTTTAATAAAAGGAGGTCATCTACGTAATCTAACTGTACGAAATACATCGAATTGTTCGAAATTGTGAAAAGTGAATTGATGGTCGATTGAATTGAAATTGAGATAAAAGAGGCAAACGTTATGTGACAACCCTAGCTGTGGAATAAGGTCAAGTATTAGAAAAAGAAAATACTAAACAGGTTATGGGTTTTCGATGCACATAAATTAAGAAATAAGATAATCATAACAAAACATCTACCAATCATCTAACAACCCTACCTTTCGATAAACTGCTGACAACATGTTCCCATTTTATGACTATACTGAATTTGCAACAAATAAACCGAGATTGGTAACAAATCGACCCAATCCTTCCGAGATGTAGGTTTTGAGGATTCCTATAGAATCGTGAACCTTGAGAATCTTGTTGAATCGTGTCAGCTAAATTTCATTTAGAGTAAAAGGTGAAAAAATAGTTTTCCCCAAAACAATATTTACTTTCTAAGCCAGTCTTTCCTTCTGACATCTAGTACTTAAAGCTGCATTTACGTTAGTTGCTGATTCGACTTCTTGTACTAATGGAGTAAATTAAGGTAAAAAAATATTTTTCATATGAAAGAGCTGCAAATACTCTATTAATATCTAATAGAGTATTGTACTGATAAGACATTCCTCGATAGGCATTTAGCTTGTTCCTACAATAAGCTCCAAACAATTTTAGTAAGGATAAGCACAATTTAAAAAATGTAAAAAAGGATTTAAACCTATTGATATAGGTCATTCTATTATGTAAGAACAAAATTTGAGTTCATCACTTTTTTGTTTGCTTCTTAAAACGAATTAATATTTTGTTATATGAACGTTTTCTATCAAAAATAGTTTCCTATTTACACCTAGAGTGGAAATCTCTGAACTTGATTGGCGGTGCACCACTTGACATTTCGGATGGATTTCAGACTCACAATTTCATTTAAACGACCGTCCAATCGATCCAAACCTCTATCCAAGTTGGCATTTCATTTGCATAGAATGATCGAAGCTGTCACAAGATCCACAATAGATAAATCATTCAAGGACATAATATCCCAAAGCCGATGCGTCCTCTGATCAAAGAGTGATGTGGATTAGGAAAGACCAAGCCAATTTACTACGGGAAGTCGGATTAAAGGGTTGGATGATTGATGGACGTTGGCTGGATGAACGATGCAAAGAAAAGGAATTAAGAAACACTTTCATGATTTTAGAATAATTTGTCTTTTTAGGCTATGTCGATTTTTTTAGCGTGCATCTTATATTTAAGGATTTAGAATTTTTAGCCTTTTTGTTATCAGTAATGAAAAATCTTTATTACTAAAAATCAAGATGATATCCATTTTTACTACTTTAAAATGTGTCCAAATTACTCTAAAGTCACATAATTAGTTGAATACCAAAATGTTGTGATTGGTTTAAGAAACAGTAGTAAGGCAAAGGCTACAGAAATAGAATGCACATAACATACATTTATTTTCTTCTACATTATACATCATCTCAAGCCTAAGGAGTTTCTCGTTACTTTGAAGGTGTAAAGGTGTTTACAGCTTACACCAAATAGGACAGAGCTCTTGTGATTGCTACAGGTATACAGGGTGTATTTGGAAAGGAACACTTACTTAAATCACTGAAAGGGCATGACTCTAACATGCAGTTACAATAAGAAATTTTGAAAAAAAAACCCATCCATTTACAAGCTATGACCGTTTAAATTTCCAGGTATTTTTGCCTCCGTTTTTCATAAAAGGTGGAATGTGTAAAGTTACAGATTTTCGATCGTACATATTTTTTTTATTTTGGCATGGGGCTTGCCGTTCCAGTAGTTTAAATAAGTGTTCCTTTTTCAAATACACCCTATTTATAAACATAATGAGACTAACGCCATGCCCTGATATATGAAAGATATGATGAAAACGTCAATATCTCATCATCAGCATCATCTGCCTATCCTTGTCCGAATTTTATTTGGGATGGGTGCAATATGTTTTACTTCTCCATACTACTCTATCATTTGTCATTTAACTGTTTACTCCATTTCTAGCCATAGTCCATCTTCTATTATACCCGTCAACTTCCATACATAAATCTCTCTTCACCATATTTTGCTCAGCCCTCCGCATTACATGTCCATACCACGATAAACTATTGCTCCTCAACTTTAACATACTAATAGTACAAAGCCAAAAAGTTTCTTTTTGTGTTGTAATATTTAAAAACTACCTACCAATCGGCTCTAGAATTTTTACCTATATAATTTTAGCTGGCTTGCGAAGTGGCGGTATATGAATCGAAGTTGATCTTCTTGTTAATGAAAGTACATTATTATGGATTTCAAGGTAAATGCATTCATGATAAGCAAACCATACTTTTTTCGCAATCCTTTGAATGCATTTTATTTGGGTATATCATGGCAATTGATAAATCAATTTTAAGAAGACTACAATCAAAAGACTTACAGGTCGGTATTAAATTGGTCGGATGACCAGCCCTCAAGAAGATTGCCGGGCTTATAGGTATGTAGGACCTACCTACGCCCAGTACCATATTAGACACCCATATTATGGAATAGGTGTGTCACAACAACCAAATACAATAAATATATCAAAGTATTGTTATAATTATATCCGTTGCATGCTACCTACTTGTGAAGTATGCTTTATGGACTAAAACTAAAATAAAAGATGAAACAAATAACACCATCATGTACTCTGTTTACCAATTCGTATACAAAAATTGTCAACGATAATACGAATACTTTTTTACTTATCATTAGATGATTCAAAAGATGCGCGGGCCAGCAAATTATTATTATTTTTGTGAAATCAAAACTATTTTTTGCACAACATTCCTATGCATTTGAATAGCTATAAAGATGAAAGATATTGAAAATATTAAAATTCGATACAATAACACCTTAACCAGTTCTATCACACATCCTATGCTATCCAATATCCAAATCGTAATCTGTAAAAAATATCACCTGCTCACCCTAACTTCATTGGCATACCATTTGAACATGGTAGGTTACCAACAGTCGAGACAGTCGGTTAAAAAAATTCAAGACGCTAGTTGACAGGGCACGCATGGAAAACACGATGCTACTAGGGGGATACTTCTGCTCACAAGCGAAATGAAATTCACGACTCCGACCCGACATCGATGTGTGCCACACGGTGTCTCCCTAAACACTTACATACAAATAAACTACACCTACGACCCAACATAATATTCGTTGCTATTGCTTAAACTCGTCCTATATTGTTCGCAGTAACGTAGTTCCGAACGTCCGTGTCGCTCGTAAATCACGTAGGTAATTTAAATTTTGTCATTAGAGCTAAACTTATGTTATTTTGCACCGAAACGTGCACCTGTGGTGAGAGATAACATGTAATATAAATCAAAATAATGGCATATCAAAAGGAAATTTGTTGCAACCAACGTACTCTAAAAATTAGGTTGCGTAATAAAACAATGTTTTCGATACAAGCTAAAGAGGTTTACTCGGTTTATTCGTGTGTATGTATACATACAAGCCGTATACAAAGGTGAGGCTGTATTTAATCGCTTCATTTAACAGTGGCTCCGTGGGTCACAAGTGTAGAATACATGCGGGTTGGGTGCGCTGCGTTTTATAGCCGAGCCATGTATCAAAGTTTCGCGAGCGCGGTCTGAATATCTACCAAGAGTCAGCACCTCCCGTCGAAAATACACGACCAGACTTTACGGAGAAAATTCACAAAACTTGTTTTAATATTAGTTTGTGGCTACCTTTCTTCTGGATCGTTACAAGAGTTGTGATTGTACTCGGCAGAAAGCAACGCTATCTTAGGAGAGCGTGGTTGTATGATTAGTGTCGTAATAACATCTTACCCTGAGACTTGATAGTAATTTTGTAAAAATAATGATATCTTTAAAGAACCAAAGCCAAACGAAGTTCATTTAAAAAGTTATATATATATTTTTACCTAATACAAGAAGAAATAAAGCATCATGATATGAGTAAATAAAAATGTAGCAGAATGAAATACTTACTCTATTTTAATACGGATAATTCAAGAAGATACTAATTAAAAAGATTCTCGGTTTTCGTTCTTAGAAATATTAAATGAAACTTAAGACACAAAGTATCAAACAGTTGCGCTGGATACAAGGCAATTCAATTGTTATGTTCTTAGCAATAAGATTCAGAGACGTGATAAGGATGAAGTAGATATCGTAAGCTGCCAGGAACAGTAACCGAGAGAACGCCAACGGAAAGGCAAGCGCTTGAAGCAATGAAGCCATAATTTGAGTCGTTTCATCAGAATTACTGAGCCCGCCGAGGTAATCTTCACAAAACTTCATTTAAGTCAAGTGAACGCAAATTATATCCTTTTGAAAATGTACGGCAAGTAACTTTTGTGCTTACCTATTTCCCGTGATACGACTCTTTTCGAAAACTTTTTGTTGAGTTCATAGCTAATATTTTTTTATGTTCTCGAATATGTACAAAGTTTTAAGAAAGTTTAATAGACAGAAGAAAATATATTTACTTTCGTTTAGACCTGATAACGAGTAAAACTTTTAATAAAGATCAGGGTACTTACTTGCGCAATTTATTACCGCTTAGCGTACCAGTATTAGGAGAATATAAGAAAAATATTATATGACTGCCACAGGAGGATAAGGTCGCTATTTGTATAAGCCATGCAACATTGCTATGCTCCTACCCTCTCAAATGTTTTTGATGCTAAACTCTCCGTTGTGAGTTAATTTATTATAAAGTTTCGAATAACAATAAGATTCATACTGACTGCTGTTCCTGAGGACTATATAATTTAGAGTTTAATAATAAAAAGAAATCAAACGTTCAATAAATGAATATTGTATTTATCATTCTAGTTTTAACTGAATACGAATATCGCCAAACCACAAAATAAGATTACCAAACATTTGCATCGTATTCGAACTACGTTGGCCAGTTTTATGATTACGACTGTTGCACTAAATAAAATCGTAATACGATTTCCCCTACATCAAAAATCAACACTTATGTCAACATTCTAAGGTTCAATTTCCTTCCAAACAATTCATATACTGATGTAGAAATAAGAAACGAGCAAGTAGTAAAATTCGCATAATCGCAACAGACGTTGAGTTTAGAACCAAAATATAGTTTTGTATAGGTCTGTGAAATAAACTACAAACATTTTTACTAAGTAAAAATGTAGCTAGGTTAAGTATTTATGTAATAAATAAAAACTTCACATATTGCGTTTTCTTCGTTAAAACTATTTAAGCGGTTTATCGTTTTAAGGAATAGCAAAAACAGATTGCCAAAGGTATATGTTAAAACTAAGTAAAATGGAAAATACTCCGGGACATATTACACGGCAGAATCTAGATCAAAGTTAAGCATAGCGTGTGCTATGCGTTTAAGATCATGAATTTTAGGAAACAAACAAAAAAAACAAGGAGCAATGCAAACACACTTTTATACAAATATTGATACTGAGGATGAATCGACTCGTGACATCTAATGTTGCAGTAGAAATAGCTCGACACCATATTACTGGTTATCAGAAATTTTTAATCTAACATCTACAAATAACCGAACCGACCTCAAATAAAATTAGGAAAAGGCCTGGAAGATGATGATGATCTACAAATTTTAATTACATTGCATACATTAAAAATAAAAGTCAGCTAAGCTAAACGACCTTGAATTAGAAGGATTTTAATTTAGATTCAAAAACAAAAAAAAAATCTTATTGATTATTAGGTACTAATAGTGTGGTCATTATTCGAAATTTACATCATTTAATTCCTAACAATTATAAATAAATCCAAACAAAATTGATCGGTTATTATATTTTTGTTCGTGAACCAATATAAAATCCGATCCAATAAATATCACCTACCACCCATTATAAGCAAAATATATCAAATATTCAAGAAAATATTTTATAAGAATATATAGGCTACATCATATACTTTGTAGGTGGGTAAGCAAAATTCATCGCACATAGTCGAAGTTCATCCATAATGAAACTGTTATCCTGACGTAGCTCGTGTTTTCTTTGTGCTATCGTATAAAAGGGCCCACTTTGATCCCCTTAGTTCGGCAGAGGACCAGTGCTAACAATTCAAACTATTTACGATAAAAGGGTTTAACTAAAAATAGACATCTACATAAACGTCTGCGATCAAGCTTTTTTAACAATCGTTAGGAAAAGTGTGTTATGTTAGGATTTTTAAGGAAATAAGTGATTTTCTCAACAGGTGAGGGTAACATCTTAAAATAATTTGAAACAAGGACATTAATTTTTATTGTCACAGTTTGTACAACTTGGAAAATTTGTTATAACATGCTATTAAGTGCGAAATATGTATAAGTAAATTTAAAAACGATGCAACTATCCTGGATAAAATGAATGATATACATCGGTTATGTTCTTATTAATTAAACGCTATTAACTTCTTAATCCTTACATGTACCTTTTGTTTAAGAACATTTTGTTTAGTTTTAAGGTATAATCTATATGTAATATATAACCTATTCCTCTGGAGCTATCGCTTGATGTATCGATCAACCGATTGGTTTGTGTGCAGCTAGTGTTTTCTATTGATAAAAAAGTTCACATTACCCTATCACGTTACATATGTACATAAATTGAACGTTTAAACATACTCGGACGAAATGTTAAAAACATATTTTATAGGCCCAGGGTGTATGGGCGTTTTACTATAACACGTACACGTACTACAATACGTCGCAACAATATATATTTTTATCACACAATCTCTAACATCTCGTGGTAAAGCTTAATTATCTACTCGTACTTAGCTATTTGGAAGTTATATCTAACTTAATATAAAAATAATATAACGTAACTAACGTTTACATCAATTAGCCTATTCTAGTCCACTGCTGGACATATGCCTATCCCAATGTGCGCCATGGCACCCGATCCACCGCCTTCCGCATCCAGTCCCTCCCAGCTACCTTCCTCAGGTTGTCGGTGTATCTGGCTGCGGGGCGTCCTACCTTCCGTTTATCGATTCGCAGTCTCCACTCTAAGACCCGTTTGCTGCAACGGCCATCGGTCCTTCGCCATACGTGGTCAGCCCATTGCCACTTAAACGTGCTTATTCTGCGAGCTATGTCGGTAATTTTGGTTTTTTATCGGATGACCTCATTATGAATTTTATCCTGTAAAGAGACTCCAACCATAGCTCGCTCCATGGCCCACTATGCGACATTTAGTTTGTAGACTAGTCCCACCGTTAGTGTCCGCCTCTCGGGGCACTGTGGGTTACAACAGATAGGACGCTCTGATCGAAGACCTTCGTTTTGAGGCATTGCTATAAGGGTGATGAGAAGACTCGACATAGTTTGCCAAATACTGCCCAACCTAACTGGACTCTTCTGGTGACTTCAATCTCGAAGTAATTTCTACCGAACTGGATAATCTGCCCAAGGTAGACATATTCTTGAATAACTTCGAGCGTCGATCCTTCATAATATATACACACATACACAAAATAAAATTAATAAATAAAAGATTTAAAAATATAACTGTAAGAATAAAAAAGGGAAACAGAAATGCCATCATAAACACCGTTTCTTGGCACAATATTCCGTCCAGTGAGGTACATTTTGCACTTAGTTGTGGCAAAAGGAAAATAGGGTAAAGAATTTCTGTACTGAAATTTAGTAGTAAACGCCACATTGCGTATCGTCAGATTTCTTTAATTTGACCTTACTACATTGTAGCTAAATGTACAAGTTAAAGTTTTCCGTAGAAAGGAATGTTTAAGCTGGGAACGAAAACTGTTACAAAATGTTAAAAGTAAATTGATTTAAGTTATGTTGTCAACATCTTTTACCGTCAGTTATTACAAAACCAACATTTAAACTGAAATGTGTTTACTTCTAACTGTATATCTGTAAGTATGAAACCCCGTACTATTGATTAACTTGTTAATGAACTTTATGGTAATTGTTATATTTACTTTTCGGATGTAACTTGATCTAGCGTAAGCACACGCACTTCTCCATAATTAGTGTTCTCAATATACTTTCGGGTATGAACTTACTTTGAAATTGTAGGTCGATTTAACTTTGGGCATTAATTTCTCAAATTTTAATTGCCTGATTCAGAGTTGAATTCTTAGTCGCAAGTTGAGATAGAGCAATTATTTAAATAACGTCATAAATTTGACGTGGTATAATAAAAGTATGTTGTGTGTACACTAAATACAATCAATCCGTTAGTTTTTTTACACTTAAATTGTGATATTAATGTCAGAGATGAAAATTGGTCTTTGTTCAGCCTTGATTTGAACTCTTAGTCAAATCGTGTACACTGATGGTAGAAGACATGATCTGATCAAAATATCACTCCCAATATTGAGTCTCTCAAGAAATCTTAGGTTAAATTTCCCAAGAACACAGATCGTAATCCCATGATACACTACACTATCCCAAGATAGACTACCCAAGAGATTAAATACCTGTCTCAAAATTAAAGGCGGCCACTTCAAACGAAATATTAAGTACGTATATTCCTCTAAGTTTCATTGCACGTTCTTACATTTACGAATTATTCATTTTATCTTTTTTACAGAATTTTGTGGACGGACGGATGTTAAGTGGATTACAATAGCTAATAATGGATTTAAAACTATATTTATAATATGAGCATTTTTTTCTTTACAAAGAAAGCAATATAATTAGACAAAACACATCGCGGGAAAGTCGCGCTAAGTTATTATTTGCCTATTCGCTTTTAACGACAGTCAAGAATGCATTACACTTCTGAGGCATTGTATATACATGGTACTACCTACTAATACCACTACGGTACTACCTACCATGGTACTACCTACGTAGTTCAGAAAGTCAATAAGTACATGTTGGTGGAAAGCGCAAATACAATGAAAGAACAAACAAATGTGACGTCACGAACGGCTCGTGGCCATTGCCACAAATTTCGCTTAGAAAGTTTTCCTTTAAATATGATATCATCCTTCAATTTTCTGAATAGAATCACGTTCAATTTATTAAATTACTTTAAAGTCTACAGAATAATCAAGAAAAATTTAATATATTATCAATAGATAAATCGAGTACCTCGGGTAGTAGATTCGTAAAATGTTATACATAAAAGTTCCGTGGCTTTCAGACGGTTTTCGCAGCGTAATATACTCTAGAGTAAGATCCCAGGGCGACCAGAGGTCACGTATTGTCTGACGAACGAAATGTGAACGATTGAGTAGTGTTAGTATGTACTACGATCGCATGCCTACCTGCCAGCTTGGTTAGACGGCCAATTTCCAGGTATCAGGTAATCAAGGTACTTGTAATCGTGGTAAGAGTTCCAAAGATTACATTAGCGGTGACCGATGTTACAGATTATGCCGTTACAGTACATGCATATTGCATTTATAAACGCTTAGTGTACATAATACTTCTACTAACATTAAGTGATGAATCAAGATCGTAATAAAAATTGCCATTTTAATTAACTGAGAAAAGAGCGGTTTTAAATTTTTTGTAATCAATGTGTTACTATACAAAATATGTTAAATATACATTTTGTTAAATATTAGCCAAAAATAAGATGACTAAAGTGGGTGGGCATTTGGGCAAACTTTTAAAACTCTCATGTATATAAATGTTTAGGAGGATATTGGTTGATCATTACGCGTGGCTGTACAAAATTGACAATATCTAAACATGAAGCTGAAAGTAGTTAAAAAGACTCAAACCACACCTGATCAGCATATATGACAAAACAACGGTTGACCAAGCAATGATGTTACCATATCGATGAAATTGCACAGCTTTTTGAGATTCGATTTAAATACTTACGTATTGAACTGGTAGTTCAGACTGATAGTATTACCTAGAACAAAAAAAAAGGAATTAGTATATTTTAAACTTATTTTCACTACCTAATCTTATCATTTATGTTAATATTGGTAATTAAAAAAAAAACAATAAATTACTAGTTGGCTATTTATAATTACCATTTAACAATAATTATGCTGTACATAACCTTTCGCTTCGCTTCATTCGCTTTCATTAATCATCTAGTAAATTCCAAATTTACCACATGATTAATGAAAGCGTTAATGATAATGAACTATTATATCCATAAAAAGTTCTTTACAAAAGAAAAGAAAGATATTTGTCTATTTGAAAGCGGTCCGATAGCGGTCCGGTTGAATAAAAATACCTATAAAACGAGAGCGTACCGTTTTCAACGATCATAATATATTACATACATATTTTCACGTACGAATATGAATGGAAATCTATATCTACATTCTGATAACATCCAATTTCTACCACGATATAGTTTCATGTGGATCCACATTGAGTCAGCAACGCCAACACTATTATACTAAACGGAATACGGAGATATTGGAGCTGTTCCGAGATCCGCACGTCCACGATGAGATGACACCCGTTTTACGACTGCCCATCCGCAATCACACTAGATTCCTGGCACAAACACAACAACATGTTAGTGTTTACGGTTTTGTTTACTATGTATGCATGTAGCCTTTGATTCCGGAATAAAGCTGTTATGCACACAGGTGTAACCAAAAAAAAAAAAAATATTTTGAAGTAACACTCGGGTATGTCAATACCTATTATTGCAAATCGAACAATGCACTAAGTAGAGCCAATGGGAAAATAATCTGGTAATAAAAACTCACGCCTCTTCAATTTTGTGATAACAAAATGTGTATATATATGCAAGTAAGGTGCTTCAAACATTACAACTATAGTTGTAAGTTAGTTATAATATTTTAGTATCTTTTTATTCCTTCTCTTCTCTTACTGTATTATACTAATCGCTTACTTTTAGTAAAAGTAGACCTTAAAAAGGAAAGACACTGGCCGATGTAAATGGGGACCATTAGAAAAATATTTTGCTAAAAATAATGTACAAAATAATACCACGTCATTTTTAGAGCAAGAGCTCATAAGGAATTTTGAGAAGATATTTTAGGGTATTAGATATTTAGAACAGTAAAACTTGAAAACCATTTAAGTAAGACATTTAATAGAACATCTGGCAGACCAAATCGGCACTCATGACTTGAGATCGCTTAATTCTTATCTTGTCTCGCAATGTACCATGTCTTACAATGTTCCATTGTAACATATAAAGTTGCTACTAGAAACTGTTCTTATTGATAAATCTATAGGAAACAGAAGCATCGTCTATATAACATCAAAGGAAAATTTTACAGTCTGAGTTTAAAGTTCTTGTTCGGTAGTATTCATTCGTATGGTGGCATTAGCTTTTGAGTTACACTGAATGTAAAATGAATGAAACAGTGTTATACGTAGTCGTTAATGCAGTAATAAATAGCACATATTAAACATTTTCAGTTCTAACTATAGATTTCATAATTACCTACATATATTGCCCAGCTGAACAAATTCGTAACATGTGACTACCTTTATAATTGGTAACAGCCAAGGTTGCGTGTCCCATTCAGTATTAGTGAGTCCTACCACGCCCGAGTAAATGGCCCGAAATTCTAACGTCACATTTCCGGGCCGGCGGCGGGACAATTTAGTTACGGAAGTGCACTAGCCCCGTCCGGCCGATATTACTGCATGACCACTGTCGACCCCGTACCTGATAATCCTATTTTTGTTTAAGCAAGCCCGTTAGTTTTTGTATTTTAATCGATTTTGCGATTGATAATGTTTTGTTGTTATGTTATTAATTCAGGTTTGTTCTTTATTTTAAAAAAAATGTAATTCGTGTCATGAATTCCGTGTGAAGCTTAATCAATATGACTGTACTATCATTATAAAGGCTTATATGAAAAATCTTCACTATTCACATCGTTATGCATAGGTATACGATAAATATATAGGGGAGCAATAACATAGCATAATAATTTAGGGAGCACATAATAAAATTGACAAAAAAGTGACAGAGTGGACTCCTTGATTTAATACTAAGAGGAAGAGAGGTAGACAGGTCAGTAGATATTCAGACAGTGGTTAAAGAAAGCCCACTATGGCAATTAATTGTAAGAGAAAGGAAAGGTGGAAAGTGCTAGAGGAGGCCTTCATGTCTAAAGGATAAGCTACAAAGAGAACCACTGTGCAACCATACTTGTAAAATTTATTTTATTTTCATTTAATATTTATTTCAAATTTTAAAATTTTGAAAGTAAAAATAAATAAAGACATTGAAATTGATAGATCAAAATGACAAATAACGGTAAGAACTTGTTAATAAAATCGCTTCAGCTAATGAACATAACAATGCTCTTTGTAGACGAAACACCAACTATAATAATTGATTTTGTTGATATTTTAGTGATTACATTATGAGTATACATTAATATTTTCGTTTACGTCATTATTCGTAGTTTGTACAGCTGTTTACCTTTTGTGTGACTACACGACAACCTTGAAAATGCTATTAACCAAATTAGAAATACATTGGATTCCATTAAATCTTGTTTATTTATTTTTTAATTCATAATTAAACTTAGTGAGATGATGTTCGAGAAGTGGCATTATATGTCATAGAGCATTGGCATTAGTGTAAGGTACTATGTGGTTTTGTCACTCTTTTTAAGGTAATCTAATGTTACTATTCTGAGGGGTACTTAGTCGATTCACACCACAAGCTGCTTTTGCTTTTACCTGAGAACTATAGTATGCGCGTTATCATCTGAGTCGTCAGGTCATAAAAGTCAAAAGAGATAGAAATGTGCAGTGGTGCGAAACGACGAAGTACGAAATAGACATTCGTCGATTCACACCACTGGTCCAAAACGACGACTTCAAAAAGGGGCCTTGTGCGATTCACACCGTGGTCCGAACAGCTTGTGGTGTGAATCGACGAAGTACCCATTCTGAGAAAATGAGATAACAATCATGATACGCCACAATAACAAATTCATAAATCACTACAAAATAATGTAGTCTAAGCTATCGAAGATCAATGAGAAGACGACGATGATGACAACCATGAATAATATGAAGCCCATTAGATCGTTACATGTATGTCGTACCGTGATCAATAAACAAAAAACATCTACCTATTACACAATCTTATATTATGTTATTTAACTTTCAATAGTATTGAATCATACATTTATCATTTCTAAGTGTGATTGCCATTGCATTAGTTGTGATAGGTTATTGGGCCTTCGTCTGAGTGAAGGTATTTGTTCGTGTAGATGTTGTTTAATTTTGGGAGTAAAGCAAAATATTAGGTTTTGAGTGTTTCATTGTCCTTAGTTTGGGGAATGTGATGCAGGTATACTGACCCTGCTTTTATAACGATTGCGTTGGTGGGTTGGGGTAAGTATAAACAACATCGGAGGAGATCTCTCGCTACCGGCCGTCATACGCTCCATGGCCGGTAGCGACTGGAATTTTACCGGGGTCGCGACCTTCTGTGAGGACGTCATCTCGCAGAAGGAGGCGGCGGAAAGGGTCCGGGAGGACGATCTCCACTCGGACCTAATTCGCCGCCGGCGAACCGGGCGGCGGAGGCGCGCTTACCAGCGCCTCATGCCGCCCTGAGTGTGGCCGCGGGTGGACGGGACGGGTTTTCCCCTCCACCCGCTGTAGTGGCCCCCCGCGAGGAGGCGGCGTCCGCGTGTGCCTGGACGTCGCCTAATTGAGAGGATTGTACCCGAAGGTGGTGCCCGCGCTGTAGCGGGCAGGCGCTAGGAGGGTTCCGGATGTCGTAATAAAGCTGTTCCCGGATCCCTCCTACTTAAGGCGCAGTACGGCACACCGTGTGGTTTTAGTCGGTTCGATTCCGACACACCGCCCCACCGAAAACCCCGGTGGGGTGACGGCCCGAGGGGGTTTCCACACGCACAAAAAAAAAAAAAAAAAAAAAAAAAGTATAAACAAATACGTAGCTATAGAGGAGAGGGGCATGTCCTTACAGAAACATTAGATATTAATATATTTTGAAAAGATGAATTTCAGCTGAAAAGGACAGATTTTAGACAAAATCATCTATAAATCGATATACCGATAAATATCATCATTTATTATGATGAAAATAGGACCGTTATTGAAGAAATATAATAATATTATTTATATAGACCTAGGTGTTCATCACGACTCCAAACTTTTGTTTTACGTTCATATAGATGCTATCGTCAAAAAGGCCTCGAAAGCATTAGGTTTTGTTATGCGCATATCTAAATGCTTCACGGAAGTTAAGACTCTTAAAATTCTTTATTGTACTTTCGTCCGTAGCAATTTGGAATTATGATTCCCAAATATGGAACCCTATTATCAAAAATATATAGACCGAATAGAGATCATACAAAGACGCTTCATTAAATACTTGTGCTTTCGTCAAGGAACTCCTTATGATTCCAGTAATTACATAGAACTCTGTAAGAAATATCACCTGTTGCCATTACAGTATCGTAGAGAAATTAGCGACTATGTATTATTATTAAAAATATTGAAAAATGACATTGACTGTTCTGATTTATTATACAATATTGGCCTTAACGTTCCGTTCAAATCATCTCGTTTTAATCCCCCAATACGTGTTCCTCATGCTTCTACTAATTATAGACAAAATACCTACACTGTGCGAGCGAGTAGAACCTTTAATAAATTTTGCAAACAACATGATCTTGATCCATTTGAAATTAGTATACCTGCAGCAAGGAGATGCTTGAGCCTTAATTTTTTCTCTAATTGAATTACATTATGTATACTATTCTAGACATACCTACCTAATTATTTTTGCAAATATGTTATCTTTAAGTTAAAATTATTAAACATTGTATTTATGTCGCTGACTGTACTGTACGATTAACCTGAACCAGTCCCACTTATGTAAATGTTAGTAAAGTTTATAAAAGTGAAGACCTGTAATTGGCTTTCTAACACTATTCTACTGTTAATCTGTTGATTTAGCTGTAAGTCTTCCATAGAACAAATAAATAAGTATTTTTTTTAAATCATCATCCTAGATTAAAAATGGTCTCTGAGCTCTGCTACATTAACAGCTGTGTTAGTTTAGAAATAATTTTGTGTACACTTAAATCAAGAAAAATAAAAAAGTAAACCTCATTTAACTGTTCTTAAGTCGTTATGACAAGACAATCGAACTAAGAATATATGAACATATAATTAATCAACTGCAATAAAGCTACAAGTTCGGGGTTCTGTTCTGCTTCTACAAGCAGACATGGTGAGTTACGGCAAATTTTACTCAATTAAAACCTTTTATTTTAACGCTTAGTGTATCTGAACGTTTTCGAAGACACGGAATCTAGATTGGGATTTCTGCCTCTAAATTTTTTGTGAAATGTGTACCTAATAAGTTTAGTAAAATACCTATCTTAGTTACCTATGTTTTTTCTTTATAATTTATATTAATGACGAAACGATTGCGATCTTGTAAAGTGTTCGCATCTACTTTACAAGATCGCAATCGAGCTAGTAGTAGGAGTATACGAAATCAATGTCATACATAACAATAATGCAATTAAATAATTCGTATGACCGCAACGGCTAACCTACATCAACTCGGCGTCAAGGCAAACCGCTTGAGTCTTCTCCGACACTCGACTTGGTAAACTTTGTAAGTTTGTATTAGTTATCTTAATATTGTTTATTTTGTGTTGACGCCTAAATGTTACTAATTCAAAGTTATTTTCAATTTGGTACTTACCTTAAATAAATGGTAAGAAACCATCGAAATAAAGTCCCTTCCAGTACTATTAATTAGTATAGTTGTAAGTCACTATAATTATTAATAGATAAGACAAAAGTAACATAAAATAAGACAAATTTCAAGGAAAAAGATATGACAAAGCAGATATTTAATAGAATTGAACCAACCAACGACGGGAATTTTGACTTCACTGGTGGTGTTTTTGGCTGGGATGACCGCTTACTATCAGGCGGGCCGTTTCTTTGTTAGAAGATTTATTTGTAGCTAGGAGCGTACCGATGTAAGTTCTACCAAATTCGACAAGTTCAATACTTTATGAACCACAATAGAATCGATAAGCCCTTACACATGGGCATGTCTAATGAAATATGAAACGATTACGTTATCATTTAAAATTCATATTGTTATGTGGGTGTTTGTAGCAATATTTTGGGAACGTTTTAAACATTTTATTTTTAATAATTTGTTTTCTTTATTTGTATTCGTTTATAAAATGTCAACTGAAATGAAACAATTTGATGATGAGTGAATGCTTTGTAAAATAATGATTCCCTGTTCTGTTTTTTTACGGGTAGGTAACTCTGGTCCAAACGGATCAGTGGATATAGCCCTACGTTACACCACGCCACACTGCTTTAATAGGGCTATATCCACTTCAATACTTAGTATTCTCTTCTCAATTTTCCTTTCATCCCATCGCATAGCATTTCAATGTATCAAAGAAGCCCAATTATTCAATATTTCTGTATATGAGGCAACTTGTCTGATATGTTCATTTTTTATTTCATCCATTTTTGTTATTCCACTCTTATTTTGTTCTTAACATTTATGCCTTAGCTACATGCAGTAATCTTCAATCCGTTTTTGTTTTGCCCACCGTTCCCATTTAGGTCTTATACATATTCCCAACGAATTAACTCATTAACAGGTTATAATGAAGAAAAGGTTGCTTGACATTACGACACACATATTCTACTGGCACTGAAAGGAAATAAACCTAAGTTTATATGTATATGTATGTGACTGTAACATAGCAAACAGTAGCTCAAAAAGTTGAGATTGCATGAGCCTTTGTATGGTTGCATGCAATTCACGTGTCCTCTTATGATGTGGCATTACTGAGTTGTAAATAACAACACAGTAATATAGCTATATAATAAAAGTAGTTCTAATCGGTGTGTGTACCTTTTTGATTATGTTGCCATTTAAAAATCATTATAGTGAATTGCATTTCAAGGTATATCTTGCAATATGTATGTACATTACATTATTCTTTGATGGAAAACAAGGATTATAATAAAGGTTAGGGAATGGCTAGTCCCAAGGAGCTATAGTGATCCTACACTATCAAAAACTGAAAATAGGAACAGTATAATATTGTTTTTTCTCAAACTTGCATTTATATAATTATAAAAAAGTACCAACTGCAATTGATTTAATCAACTTAGAATAGGTATATTATCTGATTAAATATCTGATTCAACCACAAATACAATGCTCTCATTATGAACACTGAACACCACCCTTGTCGCATACGTTTTTCTAGTAAGTCGCATCGTCTGGTCGTGAGTCCAAGCCCCTTGACCTACAAAATTCTTGGACAATAACACCAAACACTGTGCAAGGCACTTCCATTAAGGCGACAATACCGCGGATGTGTACCTGCCGTGAACATAATATATGCTTCTATGCCTGTAAACTTAGGTGTTCGTACCCATTGTGAACGTACGATGTTATTAGCCTGCCGTTGAGTGGGAATTTATTTGCTGCCTTTGTTGTTGCCTTAATAAATATTACGTATTTTGATGTAAACAAACAAGTTAAACGAAATACACAAAATATGTAAGTACTTACCTCATTGATTTGAGTACCCAGTAAATTATGATACGGGACGGAACGGGACGAAAAGGGGTGGACCCTTTTTTAAACATTCCGTCATATTTCCGCTAAAACCCTAACGACACACAAGAACTTAGCACAAATCCTCAACCTTTCTAGTAAAGACTTCTTGTGAATCACAAAATGTTACATTTTTAAGAGAAGTGGAGTAGTTTGCTTCGTAGGTAGTGCTGTTAATCATCATGTCCCGCAGAAAAAGCAACTATCGCTTAATAAAAAAATATCCTTAATTAAGAACGCAACAATGCAAGTGTATTACAATCGGTTGCATCGGCGCTTGCGCAAGAGTCGTATGAGGTCGCGACAAACCGGCAGGTATAATGTTAGCAACAAGTAAGTATGCACGCGCAATCACGCACCACCGACTTATAAGTGCATTGTGTAGTTGCATATACGGATAATAATCACTTTGATAAGCTGCCCGTAATTGTTTTTTTACTTAGGTTTGTTTCATAGCAGTCCAAAATACGAAAAAAATGCCTCAATTTTGTTTTACATTTTCGACAACGTCAACAAAAGATAACTTTTCCTCCATTTTTTTTTCATAATTATATTTTATCTACTTCATTTAGAGTTCAAAATGATGATATACATATATGATCAATTTGCGAAACACCATTATTATGTATTAAGCTCACATATTTATAAACAAATACAAAAAAAACTTAATATTTTAGACCTAAATAAACACAATGTAAAGCTCAAACTTACACAATGGCTGCTAAGCCAGGACTACTCCAGTACTGAATCGTTATTGGTCTATCTCGTATAAGAAAACTATTTATTTACATCTACGCATTCGCACGCACGCACGCATGCACACACGAACGCACACACACACACACACACACACACACACACACACACACACACACACACACACACACACACACATACACACACAACACTTATACATATTATATTTATTCACCATTTCAAAACTAAATTTATTTATCTCAAAGCTTACTACTTACAAATCAACATAACTCCTAATCAGTATTAATATAGAAATGTATGGCCGAACACTAACTCTTAAGTTACAGGTTTTTACCTAGTTTAAGAGGTAGGGTCTCTATTACTGTGCATAGAACACCCTCATTGCATTGTGTAACTTTACTAACACAATTTTTGTAATCACTATTTTGCACCTATGTAACTTTTTTTCTTGAATAAATTCAATCAATATTTTCAAAATGATGATTTTTATCATAAATTAAGAGACTTTTTAAAGATATACCTATTACTTACTTTTGTAAAAAATACGAGAACAGTACAATTATGCAATAAAGATACACAAATCGCTTAAAGAAGTAATAAGCATAGTAAATAATGCTAAAACTGAATACATAGTTTAGTAAATAAATATTCAATTTAGATCTAGTCATGAAAAAACCGTAAACGATTGTGTAACCTTTATTCTGTAAAATGTCAGCAGATTTCTCTTTATTCCGTCACAAAACAAGTGTAAGAAAATTTAAAGATACAGCTTCAAGGAACCGCGGGCAATAAGTACGGGTTCCCGAGGAAAAGGGATAGACACAGACAGACAGATATAACAACAAATTAACGACTTGCGGATTTTTTCCTTTACTTGTGCTTCTTACGAAATTTCGTAAGAAGCAAGGGGAAAGGCCAATGAGAAGTATCCTATAAGTTTGATATAGCTGCAAAATGTTTAAATTTATGTCAAATCTAAGGCTTGAATTATCATATATTTTGATTCCATTGACTCAGAAGCTTGCTTTTTTACAGCTTTAAGGGACCGCAGAAGAAGTATTTGATATTAATTTCAACTTGATACGTCCACGGGTTCCTGAGAAAAAGGGTCTTGACAGGCAGACGGACGGACAACAAAGTGATCCTATAGGGGTTCCTTCTTTCCTTTTGAGGAACGGAACACTAAATAAGGGGTAGACTTATCAATACCTCTGAACTACATATATGTGAACTATTATGTACATTTCACGAGTCTTTGATTGACAAATTTAACAGTATAAATAAAACTTCATATTTAACTATCAAATAGATGGAAGTAATGAACTTTATATCTTCTACATAAGTATATTAATACTTATACTTTTATTAAATATCTTTTTTTTTTCTTTATAATAACTTCACACATTTCACACACGGCTGTCTGATCCCAAACTAGGCAGAGCTTGTACTATGGCAACCAGACTGCTGATATACATACTTATATATTTCTAAATACATACATATTATAGATAAATTACACCCAGACACAGAACAAATTACCGTGCTTATCACACAATTATTTGTCCTGGGTGGGAATCGAACCCACGACCTCTGGCTTAGCAGTCAGGGTCACTAACCACTAGACCAACAGGCCAGTCAATAAGTCTATATTAATACTTTTACATAAGTACTGATGCTTCAATTAGGCTACAGAGTAACTCATAGGCTATGTTTGCGTGTTTGTCGCGCGTTTAGGTGCATAAGTTGATAAGTGCGTCGCGTCCGTGCGTGATGCGTGCAAGCTTAGAGCTACCGAGTTGATTAGTCAATTGCAAGCTCAGAGCTACCGAGTTGATTAGTCAATTTCAACTGAGCACAGTAAATCGCGAGGTCACTATCATTACAATGTGTAGTCACAGTGCATCAACGCACGTCATAATCATAGCCTTACGTTATTATGAAATGCTTAAACTTAAATAGTTTGTTAAATTGTTATTTACTAGCTTTTGCCTGCGACTACGCTTGCGTTAATGTAGATTTTGTAAAGTTGAGGTGTCCAATGGGAATAGTACTTTTTTCTGGATGATGATGTTGACATAGGGTATCTACCATATGACCTTTTTTGTATCCCTGACGATGTTTATTGCAAAATTTCATTTCATGATAATCGGTTGAGTAGTTAAGGAATAAAAGCGTAACAAACAAACAAGCAAACTTAACTTTTGAATTTATAATATTAATAGTTAGGATTTACAATATTGGTTGCTGAATAGATTTTTGTTTGATTGTTTGTTTAAACACGCTAACCTCGAGCGAAGCCGTGGCCATAAAAGCGAATGAAACAGCGGGGAACAGTTAGATGTAATATACGTTACAACTTATAATATTGTTACAAGCCGGGGTTCGGGATTAATAAGTACACCAATTTGTAACGAAATATAATTAGTAAATTATACAATCATCACAAGTTACTGATATAATTCTTACTATTTCCACTCAATTCTCACTTGTTAACTCGAAGTATCGATCAACTAGAACTGAATGTCCATCTCGCATTGCAACATCTTTATATAGTCATAAAAATATCTCATTGAAAGTTCGTGAATTTTCCTGAAACATTTCGTACAATCTACTTGACTCGACTGCTGTTCGAACTTGTAGAACTAGGTAAGTAAAACGTTCTTATCGATAGACTATTAGTTCCGTTATTCGCTAAAAGATGGTACCGTGTACATCAATCAATAATAGAAATGTATGACTTCCTCTACTCATTAATAGATGGCGCCCGCAAGTCGTTTTAGGCTTCCGTATCAATATGTATGTGCATGGTTAATTTTATTTATTGAGTTCTAACACCTGCTCCACTTCCATCATAATATGAATATGAACAGTGAACAAGAATGTGGTTACTTAACTATCGTTACAATATCGAAGCGTGGGAGAATATTTGCGTGAATCACTCATAATTGCCTCTTGTTGTTTTGTTGTTACCATCTGTCGTGGTGTAATTACTTTCGAATCTTGCCTCCGTACAGTCTCGAACAACGTGTTATTTATAATAATATCACCAATTATTTCTGTTCTGGTGATTGATTACATTTTATTAAGTTAGCTATGAGTTCTTCTTGTGAGGATCGTACATAATCGATTTGCTGAATAGTAATTATATGTATTACTAGCATCTGCAATACATCTACAATATATAGTCGTTAGTGCTACATTATTAATAAGTACTATTGCTAAGAATTTCTTTTTGTATGTACGTATAGGTTTGTAGGTGTATCTGTATTCGTTATTTGTGTGTGTTGGTTCATGACTTGAGTTAACTCACAATTCACACTTTTCTTGAGTGTAGTATATTGTTACCTAACTATGGAGGCTTGTTGTTAGCAACATGGATATATATTTGTTGTAACCATAATTATTACTATTAGTCCGTAAGCCTTCTTCAAAAGATATAAAAAAAAAAAATATATATATAAACCATCACCTATTCCTAATTAATTTTATAATGTGAATGTTTTCCTCGTTTCTTTGTTTCTTCTTCTTTGTTCTTTCTTTGTTTGCTGCGCTTTCATGTCTGAACCGCTTATCTGATCACCATGAATTTTTGCATACAGGTTGTAAGGTGTACATAAAAGGAGACAGGTTACCTCTCACCTAGAAAAGTTCTGTTCCCGAGGGATAGAAACGCTAGTGAAGCCATAGGTGAAAGTTAATTAAACGTACTTCATACACGATAAGCTTTTATTATGATTCGTAGAAGGAAATAAACCTTGGCAGTGTACTTACTTATTTGCTTAATTGCACATTAGAAATCGGTAAGCAATTATAATTATTATTTAGTATTTATGAGCTAAAGCAAAATTTCAACCCGTGTTTAGTAAAAAGTATACGGTTTTACTCACGTTTGTATTTCGGGGATGCCCGACTAGTGTCGGACCCGACGGGGGCCCTTTTTCAAGGAGTGAAGCGTCCTGCCGCGATGGTGTCAGGCGTCACACCAGTCACACCTGTGTGACGCTTCGCCGTCGCGGCAGGACGCTAGTCGGGCATCCCCGAAATACAAACGTGAGTAAAACCGTATACTTTTTAATAAACATGAATACCACTCACGAACGTTTTTATTGTAAAATTTCAACCCACGTAAGTAATATCATCATTAAAAATTTATAAACTATCAATAAGTAAACTTTTCTTAAAACGTGTTCATTATATTGATTTATTAATTACGTCCAAAAAATCCAAATTGTCGCCATTACCATTTCTTTTTAATTCTTCTTTAAGTGATAAGTATTAAATGATTGTGTATATCGGTGTATAATATCTTATAATGGTAAATAATAATTTACACAATTTATTAACAATCATGTCATTCCTACAATACCGGATCTGTTAACAGGCTATAAAACCCAAGTCGGCTTATCCCCTTATGGCATGATGATACCAGTGTCGTAAAATATCGAAAGCTTTTAATGCGCCGTCATAAACGGGAAGACCGACTGGCACGATCGACAACGACTTGTCTATAACTTGTTTCAACCCTTTTTATTATAAGACTTCTTTAGTTGCCTAAGGAAAAAATAAATATGCAGATATTTACGAGTATAGGTTGCAAGTAAATTAAGCCCGGTTTATCGAGTAAATTTGGTTGAGTTGTTTTTACATTTCATTATAATCTTACCTATTAAATTTGCAGAAACTTAGTTCTTTTGAAATTCTTTTTTTTTGTTGGTTTTTAGTGTGGCTTTAATTTTTATAGTTATTAACGCTTATTGTGTAGAAACATAACAAGTGATAAATATTGGTTGACCTCAGTTTTCTTAACTCAGCTGTCCTTGGTTTTAGTTTTATAAATCAGCATTGGATAACTGGATTTCATATTATAATGTTGTAATTGTAGGCGGACTAGTTTTTATAAAAATCATGTTATGTTAATATCTTTTTAGAATATTCAACATCGTTCGAGTACAAGTGAACGTAATAAATGACAAGAAAGGTAGTAGATACAGTCCATTCCTTTTTTATCTTAATTGCTAAGCAGCAATTGCAAGGCACCTTATGAAGAGCTGATTAGGAGTCCTAAGTTGTTTCTACCCTAAGTTAAGAGTTGTTGAAACACTTTGAAACTTTTCCTTTTCTTTTACTTCTTATTCATAAAAGCGCAACACTTTAGTATTTAAAAAATCTAAGGGAACTCATTTGCTTAATATTCACTGAGATCCGATAAATATACCTACTGACTTATCATCAATATCAACACATACATACAAATAAATAAAATTGAAATGTCTGTTTGTAATATCAAAATAATATTTTTTTCAAGGTCATACTCGTCTGTCTGATTGTTCCGGCTAATCTCCGGAACGGGTGGACCGATTTCCACGGGACTCTTACTGGCAGATAGCTGGTGTTATAAGGAGTAACTTAGGCTACTTTTATTTTGGAAAAATAATTAGGGTGCCGCGCAAAATATATAAATACAACGCGAGCGAAGCCGCGCGGGAACCGCTAGTTTATCAATAAATCAAATAATATGTTAGGTAAATTATTAGATACTATTATATATTATAAAGATCAAGTTTAGTTATTTGTATCGATAACTTTTTAATGATATTGTGTACTATATATTTAAAAGTCAGTACTCAGAATTTAAGAAAAACCAATTATTTCTTAAAACTTTAGCACCTGGTTTCTGAAAATTGGCTGCCGGCCTAAGCTAGCACGTATACCTTAAGAGTCTCTACTAACACAGGACATTTTGTTTGTCAGAAAATAAGTAAGGTCTTGCAGTAACTACAGAATATAGCATCTTATCCTATGAAATGTTAAAAACTAATATAGCATCCGTTCTTGTACCGGAAAAGCTTCAGCGATTACAATGATATTTAAACTATATACTGCTGCTTCTTAGAATGTTATGGCAAAGTATTCATAATATGTAATAATATGTTATCATACATATATGTCTAATAATGTCTCGAACGATAGGCACCGGCGTTACCGCATTTTATTATGACAATACACTACGACATTTGGATGCAAATTTATAACATTTACTAATAATAGCGGCCATTCTATTGTATTCATTGTTAATGACATTTCGTTAAATAATAGGTGAAAATATAACTTTCGCCTTTAATAATATCTTAACTATACATAGCGGTTCATCAAGATAAATAAATTTTGTAATTATTAATACGCTCTATCTCTTTTTTTTTCAGCCTTAGATACGGTAGAATTTGTCTTACTGGTTCAGTCCGTAAATCTCAACCTCTTTTAAGCATAGTCATTCACCTCTATTTACCTCTAGTTAGTGCTCTTATTTGTATCTCACTGTATGAACAAAGCGGTTACAACTCAACTCTCGACATTTATATATTACTAGCAACCCGCCTCGGCTTCGCACGGGTAGCAGAGACATCTTCAACAACCATCAACATATTTCAATCAATTTAGACAAAATCTTAACAAATTATACACCTAAACCTTTGTCATGAATCACTCCGTCTATTAGTGAAAACTATATGAAAATCCGTTCAGTAGTTTTTCAGTTTATCGCGAACAAACAGACAGACAGACGCGGTGGGGGACTTTCTTTTATAATATGTAGTGACAAATCAGTAACTATACCATATTGTATTGTGTGACTTGTATCAAACTCAAAACAATTAAGGTGTTCTGTGTCCTGAGTCTTGGTTGTGAACCAGTAACTCTCAAATCTGATTTAAAATGGAAATAGAGTTAGTCATCTATAATAATTAATAATGCCTTTATAAGTTTTATAAGATTTTTGCTCGATCGCAGTCCTTCGCTTCGTTCAGAATGCTCCTCCACTCCACAGCAGATTGCAATTAAACAACTTCTTCTTCAACTTATATAGTGCATAACATGGTCTTACTGATAACTAGTAGGAATCCTTAACGCAACCCGTTAGCAAATATACGCCCATGATGCATTAGTCCTTACTGTTGAGATCTGCAAAGTCAATTGAATCAACATATCTGTTAGATATTTTCTCACTTTCTCAACAACAAGGCAGTATTTTAATAGACTACTACTTTGGTTTTTAACGGGTCACCTGAGCTCCTCGGAGAAAGTCACAGTGACACCTCTGGTATAGCACGAGCACGAGTTTTTTTTGTTGTAGGTAAGCAATTATTTTCATTCTTAATCTATGTGTATAATTAGGTACGGATAACAAATACTTATAATAGTGTGTTTATTTACTAATGAAGTTAGCTGTTCAATAGTCTAGTCGTATGTACCATTCGACCTATAAATTCATATGATTGTTGGTAGAATAGCTGGCAGCTAAGTTGTATGCCTCTCAATTGGCCACATATCGATAATACCAAATGACGTTTTCCTTACCAAATGGCATAATAATGCCATATGCAGCAGGTTACCAATGTATTGGTCCATCGCCAAATGCCTAGGGCTAAAGCAGGACTGCATTTAGATTAATTTATGGGCTCTGTAACGTAGGTATATTACAATAACGGTAACTTATGTATGACACTATTATTTATTTTAGGCAGAATCTTTAATGCCAGTAGAAGAAGGTAGTAGTACTACTACCACCTCGAATCGCACTCGGTGACTCGATGTACCATGTGACTCGATACAAAGATGTGTCTTGAGAGTTGTTGATGATTCAATGTTTATAAGGCATTTATCCTTTAAGTCTTAGGAAACATTTCATCTCCCTATGTGTTATAGATGTGCCAACTCGGAAAAAGCACGAATCGAGTAAGCTCGGGTTGAAATTCACAAAACTTGAATTGAACTCGAGTTACACAAATCGCGTTAAGCGCAACTCGAGTTAATAAGTCAAGTTGACACATCACTACTATGTGTGTTTTACCGATTGTATAATGGTGTGTCTTCTGAAACACTGCTCGACATGATGCTCAAGGCTCCATTTCAACTTCGCACCGCTGGCAACGTTACATTTAATGTTTCAGGGACTATCAAATTTTATAATGATTTATCTATGATATTTTATTATTTTTCAAAATGACTTTAGTGTTGGGTTCTTCAAAAAGCACTTTCGGATCGGATTTCGAAGATATCGCAAGCACTGGAGAAAGTTGAACTACCCCCATGAGAGTTGGCCTGTGAGATCTAAATCGGGCAGGTTTGAGACGGTGGCGCAAGAAGCTCCTATGCGCCTCATTAAATCACACCGGGGATGGGCTTCCATGATAAATCACCTGTGGTTTTAGTCAATTCGATTCCGACATACTCATATCATCGTAGTCTCCGTGAACAAAGCTCGAAAGAAAAGGTTTTGCACTTATATTCCGCTAAAGTTGGGCATTCTGCCAATATGTGCAATGAGTCAGAGATAAATAATTGTGTGTGTTTAGGGAATCTAGGGAGGGAGGGAGTGAGAGAGAGATGGAGGTAGGGAGGGAATCTAGGATGGGAGTGTGGGAGAGGGGGAGGGAGAGGGGGAGGGAGAGTGGGGAGAGTGGGCAGAGTAGGGAGAGTGGGGAGAGTGGGGAGAGTGGGCAGAGTGGGCAGAGTGGGCAGAGTGGGCTGAGTGGGAAGAGTGGGCAGTGGGCAGAGTGAGAAGAGTGGGCAGAGTGGGAAGAGTGAGAAGAGTGGGCAGAGTGGGAAGAGTGGGCAATGTGGGCAGTGTGGGCAGAGTGGGAAGAGTGGGCAGAGTGGACAGAGTGAGCAGAGTGGGAAAAGTGGGCAGAGTGGGAAGAGTGGGCAGAGTGGGCAGAGTGTGCAGAGTGGGCGAGTGGGCGAGTGGGCGAGTGGGAGAGTGGGCGAGTGAGCGAGTGAGTAAGTAGGAGAGTAATGTGACGTTTTAAATGAAAAACCTCTTTTTTTAATCTTTCCGCCATTCATAAGCATACGTTGAATGTACCTGTTGTTGACAAAACAAAATTTTAATTTGTTCTATATTTTATTAAATTCTTCCAAAAAATCAAAAAGTAAGCATCACTATTCTTAGCGTAAGTTAGTATTCCACCTACATTTGCCATGTGGCATCTATAATTTAAACAAAATGGAATATGAGAAACAAATAAAGGGCTAAACAATAAATCTTTATCATAAACGAACAATTCAATAGGTAGCTGATGAAATTGAAAGTTTACGAAGAAAGAAACCTTAATTTGTGCTAATAGGACTCATTTATTTGTATAGCGTCGCGTCTGACAATTCAAACATACATATGATCATGCATGAGAGAATTCACGTAGAAGCATTTGTTAGCACGATTAGCCTAGCGTTGAGAGCGGTGTCAGCGGATACTGCTATAGTTCACGCGATGTTATATACACCGTTATCGTCACAGCATTAAGTATCTAAAATGGAATATAATGTCAAAATCTTTTAAAACCCTTTATTGACGTACCTAAAACTTATAAAAATACAAATTACTGAGAAATTAAACATTGTGGAACAAACGTTTATTTTTTTCAATGTGTATAGTAATGTGTTAAGTGTTCATAGCATAGTTCAGCAAGCAAGTAAAAAGTAGGTATTCGTGACGGTTATAAAATGTTAGAATAAAATTTAAGTTATTTTAGTCTTTATTCTAGAATAATAAATAATAATAACTCCACACATCACACATACGGCCGTCTGATCCCAAACTACGCAGAGCCTGTACTATGGTAACCAGACTGCTGATAAACATACTTATATATTTCTAAATACATTCATATTACAGATAAATTACACCCAGACACAGAACAAATGATCGTGCTCATCACACAATCATTTGTCCTGGGTGGGAATCGAACTCACGACCTCGGGCTTAGCAGTCAGGGTCACTAACCACTAGACCAACAGGCAAGTCTACACAATTACACAAATACAGAATTCTAGTCACACTCAAAAAAGAAACCTCATCTTTAAAATAATTCCAGGTTAAATTCTAAATTCTCTAGGCTGTATTTTTAATACTTCAGTAATGAAGACGTCGTCGGATGCAGAGCTGTTTTTAAAGGAGAAATTTTGTGACTGAAATTTAAGCAAGTTGTCAGCAGTAAATGTGCTATAATTGTCTATCCCTCGAATGCCCTTGATAAGTATTAAGCACACATTTTCCATATATCTCTACGTCTAATTTTATTAAGCGTCTTTTTTTTGAAAGTGTATTGTATTTATATACATAACTACGCATTAAAGTATTTTTTTCACCTTTCTTTTACTTTTATGTACAATATATATTGCGACTTCGCAATGATAGACGTGTTAAGGTAATATAACATTAGTTTATTACTAAACTACTTGACTGACTCCTCGGACTGACTGTCCTGAATTAACTAACTCCATATAATAATGTGTCTTATATACTAGTTAACAATAAGGATATAACATTGTGAAATGGAGGGGTGTACATACTGTACATGCGGAACTTATCCTAATATATTAATTTATTTGCACTTATATTTATAATATTAATTAAAATATTACAATTTAGTCTAACTATGATTAACTCTTACATTTTTACACGTACATGCGTACTGATGATAGCCATAATATACAAATTACTAACAACTTTTTCATTCTGCAACCAAAAAAACGTTACTTAATTTAAAAAATAAGGAAAAGTTTTAATGACTTCCAGTAAACGATTTTATTAAATCTCAGACAACGATTATCTCAAACACGACAACTTGTTAAGATAATCGGCGCGTCAGTAAAATTAACGACCCTCAAACTTATTCCCTCGTAAATCTTTTAACGTGCGGCCGGTGTAAGATTCCGTATTAGCGTAGAACTTTACACTAATAAGATTGGCATTCATTATAATAGAACTTACCTGACTTTAAATGAATTGTTTACAAAACTGTTATGTAAAATAGCAATCATTCAAAAACCTATGAGAAACTTATTTTCATTTCACGCTAATTTGGTCCTTATTGGTATATCTTAGTATGGCTGATATTGTTAGAACTGTTGCGTTGTTTACTATATATAT
The DNA here is from genome assembly GCA_963859945.1 of Euplagia quadripunctaria. Taxonomy (NCBI): domain Eukaryota; kingdom Metazoa; phylum Arthropoda; class Insecta; order Lepidoptera; family Erebidae; genus Euplagia; species Euplagia quadripunctaria. The sequence continues at coordinate 7,104,326 of OY982570.1, read as the reverse complement.
AGACAACTTAATCAGGGTACCGAGAGAGGTCAACGCTTGGATTTCATGCATCACTTAGCTTGATCCAACGATCGTGCCTATACATAAAATAAGTAGTTAAAAAGCCCTTAAATTTCCACAATCCATTCACGTAAACCGTAAAAAGGCAAGATGATTTAAATTGGTGGAGATTGAGATCGCTTCCAAGCAAACTGAATGGAATTCAAATAGGTACTGTAAACTGCTAGTGGGAATCAGAACAATACCGCCAATTATTTAACTAATCCTAACTTCAAATTAAGTACGATTAGGTACCAGATTACGTGAGTCCCAGATTTTGAATTATTAAGAGTACAATTCAATAAATCAACCTCATTACTGCGCATGAAACTAAAATGTTATGTTAGCTAGAGAGCATTTCACTTACGGGCATTAGCGGTCCAGCGTCTATAGACCGGCTAATGCAAGCACGTTATTTTGCGGTAAATGAGAGCATAAAATATGATAAATCGACATTCATTTGAGGGGTTAAACTAAATTATTTTAACTGTTCAATTACTAGCATTAATATTTCATGCAATGCAATATTCATGCGCATTTTTTTCCCTTTCCCGTGTACCACAGCGTAAAGTTGCTTTAAGAAAAATGAAAAATATTGATGACAGGGATACGTAGGGGTTCACAAAAAGTTAAACCTTTAAATCAGTTTTTAATTTACTATTTTGGTTACGACACATATTTACTCTAACTTTATAAATAATAAATCTTTGGTTAAACACATATAACGTCGACAAGTTAAATAACTATTCTTCAAAATGAATTTGAATTACGTAAAATATACTGACGCAGCCTTAATTAAATATATGTATATGACTGTGTGATATAAATAAACGGCCTTGCAAGAAAGTGTTAAGTAAAAATGACATTAAAAGGAATTTCTAATTAAATTTAGCCACTTAACCGTGGGTTAGAGACAAATTATTAAGAAAGAAAATATATTCCAAAAGTAAAAAGGATGTTGCGTCTAAACAACACAAAACGAAACGAAAAGTTTTTCTTATAGGTACCCTAATAAGCAATCGCCTATTTTTATGCCCGTTATGAATCATTTTCGTTAAATTGAAAAAGGTAGGATAGAGGTGACGTTCCTTTCAATAAAAAAATCAAGGAAATGTACAGTAGTTACAGAGCAAAAAAAAACAGAGAAATTTAGAAAAAAGGTAGGTACAACTGTTGATTTAAGTGATTTTGTTCTATTCCTACTCATTGGTTTTATTGTTTATGGTATTGATCCATAGATATAAAAAAAAGTAAAATCTATGTTCCTTCTCTGTTTGCTTGTCCATAAGAAGATTGTATTAAAATTAACTGTTGCTTTATTTAAATAAGAATATAGTAATAGAAGATAAACAAATATCTAAAAGCAATATAAGCGTTTATATTAAATTGGTAGCAGAGCGTGGTTGCCAAAAAAGTAAAGATGCAAGAAAAGAAAGAAGATATGATTTTGCACATTTTCGATGGAGCAGAATACGCTAATTGGAAATACAGGCTAAAGCTATTCTTACAAACTAAAAACTGTTATGAAGTAATTGAAAATGAAGAGAAGCCCTCCTCAACTGAAGCGGAACAATGGACCTTAAATGAACTGAGAGCAAGAAACTACCTAGTAAATCATTTGACAAACTCCCAACTCGAACTTATAATTAACGAACAAACAGCAAAAGAAATGATAAGTAGACTAGATAGCATCTATTTGGCAAAGTCAAGTGCAAATCGCTTATTATGCAAAAGAAAAATACTTGAACTAAAAATGTCTGAAAACGAAGATCCAATTATCTTTTTAAACAAATTTGAGAGCCAACTAAACGAATTAATCAACTCAGGTGAGACAGTTTCCCAAGAAGATAAGTTAAACTATTTATTACTTTGCCTACCCAAGGCTTATTCAAATATAGTAGATATTGTTGATGCATTGCCCGACAAAGAAAGGTCTGTTGAATATGTTAAGTCAAAACTGTCATTAGAATACAAGAAGAAAGATAATACAAAAATAGATAAACATACATTTCACTCATACAACCAAACAATCTGCTATGGATGCGGCAAACAGGGGCATTATGCTAGAGACTGCAGGCAACAAAGTATATATCAGCGAGGTGGAGGTACATACCGAGCACAACAGCGAGGAGGTGCATACCAAGGACAACAGCGAGGCAGAGGTGGAAATCAAGGACAACACAGAGGCAGAGGTGGATATTATGGACCACAAAGAGGTAGAGGTTCATACTCTGGACAACAGAGAGTTAGAGGATCATTTCAGCAAAGAGGACAAATGTATGAGAACTTGGCTAGTGTAAGCGATGACAACTGTTTCTATGTGGAAGCTATGTCTTCACAAGTGAATACATCAAATGACAAGGTAAATTTTCAAATTTCATGGCTGTTGGACAGTGGTTGTTCTGATCATATTGTAAATGATGATCGGTACTTTTGTGAATATAAAACTTTAAAAACTCCAGTAGAAATTAAAGTAGGGGATGGTTTTTCTTTAAAGTCATTTAAAATTGGTAATTTTTTATTTATTTTTATTTATTTATAAAAACATACATTGTCATTACAGGTAATACCCAATACAACAACATAGTACTTACATAAGATCTTAAAACTAATTAGACAAATATACTAGTGTCACCTTCACAAATTCCGCCAATGTGCACATAAAAATATCAATTGTCTGTGAGACGCTGTTAATTGTATGTATTGCTCGTACAAGAGGAGCATACTTCAAAAGGTTGGTACGGGATTGTGGGACTTCAAATAAACCCCCCCGCGGCTCCTGTCGTAATCTGGTGTTAGGAACAAGCAATCTTAACGCTTCCAGGATCTGGGGATTATTTAATTTTCCGCGAAACACTAGAAATACATATTTTGCTACAGCCAAATTGCGCCTTACCTCCAGCTTATAGTACCCAACCATCCCTATAACAAATAGTGTTGGATACATAAGCGGGTAAAAGGGGTATACACCATATTGCTTTAAATATAGATATCTCATAAATTTATTTTGCATCTTCTCCACCATAACACTATATTTAGTTTCATGGGGGTTCCAGATAATAGCACTCGTCTCCAATCTACTCCTTACCAGTGCGTTGTACAGTGATTTTACGGCACTGGTGTTCTGGAAATCCTTCGTCTCACGTATAATAAATCCTAAATTCCTAAAGGCTGCTGTACAGATATTAATAATATGCCGCCGGAACGTCAATTCAGCAGTGAACAGAACCCCGAGATCACGTACGAGGGTAACACGAGGAATAAGCTCACCCTCCATTCGATAGTTGAAGTGAAGTGGCGCTACTGCACGCGTAAAAGACATTACGTTGCACTTTCTCAAGTTAAAAACCAGTTTGTTTGTATGGCTCCACTCTACTACTTGGTTAATATCGTACTGGAGGCGTTCACAGTCCTGTTCACTGTTTATTTGATGGTATAATTTTAAATCATCAGCAAATAATAAACACTCTGCATGCTTGACCACTTCTGGTAAGTCATTGATCATGATGATAAATTCCAGAGGTCCTAAATTACTACCTTGACTCACGCCTGTGAGGGTAGAAAATGGGTTCGAAATGTATCCCCCATATTCCACATACTGCTGACGGTTTCCTAAATAAGCCGCAAAAAAGTGTAAAAGATCCGGGGTGAACCCTGCCGCTGCGAATTTCATCAGCAACACGTCATTATCAACGCTATCGAAGGCCTTCTGGAAATCGAAATATGCTACATCCAGCTGAGCCCCCGCCTTAGAATCGAGCAACGGTGCTGCAATGGTCATAAAACTCATAAGGTTTGAGTTAGTGCTGCGGCCCGCCCGAAAGCCATGCTGGCTGTCGCTTAATTGTACGCTCACTTGAGAACTAATGATTGAATAAAGAGACATCTCAAAGACCTTCGCTAGCGCTGATAATATTGCTACAGGTCTGTAGCTGCTGACATCTGTGCCTGGAGCCCCCTTGGGTACTGGCGTTACCCTGGTTAATTTCCACCATGTATTTTTATGTTCAAGGTAAATGGATAAAAACTAAGGTGAATAACATTTTTTATGTACCAAGCATGCGTAAAAATCTTTTAAGTGTTTCAAGTATAACTGCTCAAAACAACATTATTGTGTTTAATAATGATAATGCTGAGATATATAATCAGTATCAAAATTTAATAACTTGTGCCTCTAAGAAAAATAAATTGTTTGTGTTAAATGGTAATTGTAATATAAAGTCTGATTGTTATAATTCAAACATGTGTTCAAGTGTAACTATGACAGAACAGGAAAAGTGGCAAAGAGTTTTTGGTCATACTAATTTTTCTAATCTTAAAAAGTTGTGTGAAAATAATTTATGTATTGGTTTACCAAAAAATATTGAAAATTCCTCTTCTCAGTGTGAGATATGTTTAGCAAATAAAATGTCAAATTTACCATTTGAAAATAATAGACATAGAGCCTGTGACTTACTTGAAATCATACATACAGACGTGAACGGTCCAATAAGCCCCGTAGGTTATGGTGGTGAAAAATATTTTGTGAGTTTTATTGATGATTACAGTAAAATTGCTAAAGTGTTTAGTATTAAGTACAAAAGTGAAGTGTTTGATTGTTTTGTAAGGTACATGAACTTTGTGGAAAACCAAATAGGTAAGAAGATAAAAGAGATTCGTTGTGATAATGGAACAGAGTATTTGAATAGGCAATTCTTCCAACTAGCTAAAGAAAAGGGTATTTATATAAACCCATGTCCTGCTTACACACATGAGTTAAACGGAGTTGCAGAGCGATACAACAGAACTATAATGGATAGAGCTAGATGTTTATTAGCTGAAGCAAACATTAATAAGTGTTATTGGCCTGAGTGTATAAGTACAGCTGCATATTTAGGAAACCGCTTATTGACAAACACATTGATTACAAAAACACCATATGAGATATTCTTCGGAAGGAAACCAGATGTGAGCAACTTGAAGATGTATGGAAGTACAGTTTATGTTAGAGTACCAGAGCAGAGAAGAACATCCAAGTTATACCCAAAGGCTGAAAAAGGAATACTAGTAGGTTTTACAGATACTGGATACAAAGTGTTAGTGAATAATAAAGTGATAGTGAGTAGAAATGTGAGATTTATAGATAAAGGAACAAGATTTATAGAGTGCAGTGACAGTGATGAATGTGACAGTGTAACAGTAGAATGTGAAAACAAGAGAGAAGCTGAAGAGACCATTGGTGAGCAAAAAGAAAGATATGATACATTAAAGAAAACAAGTTTGAAAATATAGGTGAAACAAAGAAAGAGATAGTAAAAGAAGATAGTAACAATGAGAATGATATAAATAAAAATGAAAAAGTTCAGGAGGTGATAAGAACCAGACCACAGAGAAATAAAAAAATACCAGAAAGATATCAAAATATTGTTTATGTTAACTATTGTAATGTATGTGTACCAGATAATTATGAAGAAGCAATGAATAGTACAGACTCAAAGAAATGGGAAAAAGCGATGGAAGAAGAGATTAAAAGCCTTGAAGAAAATAATACTTGGAAGATTGTAAAAAAACCTATAAACAAGAAGATAATAGAAGTAAAGTGGATATATAGAGTAAAGTCAAATGGAAAATATAAAGCTCGCGTTGTAGCTAAAGGTTTTCAACAGTCATACAATGAAAATGAAGAGATTTATTCTCCAGTGGCAAGAATGACAACACTGAAAGTACTACTATCAACAGCATGCGTTAGAGGATGGTATATTGAACAAATGGATGTTGAAACAGCTTTCCTGAATGGAACAATAAAAACTGAAGTATATATCTATCCACCAGATGGCTATAAAATAGATAAGAATAAAGTGTGTTTATTAAACAAGTCGCTATACGGGTTGAGAGAAAGCCCACGTGACTGGTATGAATGTTTTCATGAATATATGTTGAAAATTAACTTCAAGAGGTCAGATTATGATTATTGTTTATATAAAGGTAATTTAAATAAAGAAGAAATATACATAATACCATATGTCGACGATCTACTTATTCTGAGCTTAAATATAAACAGTATACAACAAGTTAAAGCCATATTGAGTGAGAAATTTAAAATGAAAGATCTAGGAACAATAAATAAATACCTAGGAATACATATTGAATACTTAAGAGAAGAAAAGAAAATGTACTTGTCACAAGAAGAATACATAGACAGTTTAACAACAAAGTATCGAGTTAAAGATTCTAAGACATATGAGACACCCATGGAAATAAATTTGAACATGGAAAAAAACTAGAACCATCTTAAAACCCTAATGTAGAACTGAAGTATAGAAACCTGATTGGAGCTTTACTATATGTAGCAAATGGAACAAGACCAGATGTGTCTTATTCAGTGAATTATTTAAGTCATTTTCAAAGTAGTTATGATGAAACTCATTACAAGTATGCGTTAAGAGTATTAAAATACTTATATTATACAAGATCATTGAAGTTGGATTATAATGATAGTTATAAAAATGTTATGGAAGTATATGTGGATGCTGATTGGGCTGCTGATATAGTCGATAGAAAGTCAACTTCAGGAATAGTTATATAAGTGTTCGGAAATACAGTGTTTTGGAAATCACAGAAACAGAAAATAGTGTCAAGAGCATCTACCTATTCTGAGTATTATGCTTTAGCTGATAGTGTAGAAGAATTGTTACCAATTAAATGTGTGTTAAGTGATATTAATGTGAAAGTGAGTGATAGTGTTAAAATATATGAGGATAATAGTGGGGCTATTGCATTGTCTAAGAATGGTAAATTTTGCAAAAATTCAAAACATATACGAGGTTATCATTTTGTTCATGACTTTGAAAAGAAAGGTTTAATCAATGTTACTAAGATAAACACTGTTGATCAGTTTGCTGATATTTTAACTAAGTCACTATGTAAGATTAAGTTTAAGGAGTTTAGACTTTTGCTAGGCATTAAAGGTTGTTCGGCCAGTTGTTAAATTAAAATATTATGTTCGTTTGTGTATTAAGAACAAAATCAAGGAGGTGTGTTGATTTAAGTGATTTTGTTCTATTCCTACTCATTGGTTTTATTGTTTATGGTATTGATCCATAGAGATAAAAAAAAAGTAAAATCTATGTTCCTTCTCTGTTTGCTTGTCCATAAGAAGATGGTATTAAAATTAACTGTTGCTTTATTTAAATAAGAATATAGTAATAGAAGATAAATAAATATCTAAAAGCAATATAAGCGTTTATATTAACAACAACTCACTTCATAGTGTACCATAATCAAATAAAAGAACATTGGTATCCACATTACCCACATTGCAAACTGAACAACCATTATATTCAACCTAAAGTTGGGTGAGAACACATATGCAGATTCTGTTAAGAGGTAGAAGAAACTGGAATGCATATTCGCATATGCTTTTGTGGCCCACTAATGCGGTACCGAAGTCTTAACCTATGGTTGCACATCATGCAACCGCAGGAAATACAAACAATCACTGCTGATAGGATCTCGAGGTTTCTCGAAGCCATAAGTCTGAGCGGTGAACAATAAAGCAAGAGTGCGCTAATAATAATAATAAAATTGCGCTACAAAAGACCAGAAATGGTCGCGGTAGCACTAAGCACTTAAAACAATAATAATAAATACCCACATTATATAATCAAAATAATGAAACGGAAGTATAGAAGTTCCCATTTCCATTACTGGTAACGTTCTATTAATGCAACTACGAGTACAACTCCGTAGACTACAGGTACATATTGGTAAATTTCCACATTTCGTTACCCTCAATGTCAAAGTTCACATGCAAAAAAAGAGATTTAAATTGGACCTTACCTCCTAGCGGCACTTAACGAGACTATATTTCGTTAAAGTCGCTTCTGAACTTTTTTACCTGTAAATAAAAAGGATATGTTAAGTAAATGATTAAAACTCGTGATCTAAAAAGATTCTGCTTCAGAGTTTCTTCTTCTTACACACAGTTTACTTATTCCTGTCATCACTTCATTTAATATTAATATAGAGTTCCTTTACAAATAGCAGACTAATAACCGTAAATAAACCGTTAGTCCAGTCAACGAGTTCAAAAACGTGTTAATTAGTGATAAAGCGTCTAAAAATATGTGTGTGCTAGCTCATTCGATGCGGAATAACGTCTAGAAAAATGTTTCTCGAGGATTTATTAGCACATAAAATATTCCAATTGTTATTAACAAGATAAAAAAAAACTACGCGGAGGCCTATTTTCGGTGGCAGATAAAAATTATAAAAAATGGAGATAGAGGTCCGGAACTCAGGATCTATTTGTGGTCATCTCCTCCTCTTTAAGAATCTCTTTATTAAATTCCTTAAATAATAAAACTTTTTGAATGATTATTTTTTTTTCATCTAATTTTGTTAATAAAAATTGTAATATTTTATGTGCTATCCTCGAGATACATTTTTCTAGACGTCATTTCTAATCGAATGAGCTAAAGCACATATTTCTAGGAGCTTTATCAAGAATTAATAAGTTTTGAAACTTGTTGATTGAACTACGTAGTATTCTTAAAAGAAAGCAACAAACTTCTTTCAAGTGAATTTTGGGTCCATTTTCAAGCCAAGACGAGACAAGTTCGCTTAAATTCACATTCATTCAATGGAAACAAAAGACGTTCAGAATCAGAAAAGCATTGTTGATGAAGTGAGAGTGCGATTAAAAAATAGATGTGCTTAACAAACCGTGCCGGGACTCGTTTATCTAGGCATTCACGCCCACTAACCAAGATAATGCGTTGGTCGTATTAGATTGCTTATTTGGGTAAAAGTACTGTTAATCGTTACTGGTAATCGTACTGTTGGTCGTATTAGATTGCTTATTTGGGTAAAAGTACTGTTAATGGTTTGGTATCCAGATACTTTACCGTTTCGACTTCTTTAATACAACAATACACATGACTTATTTGTAAAAAAAAACAATGGGGGATAACGTTTATTATTCCACAAGCGGCTTTAGGCTATTCAACATCTTACGGTCACGAGCATATCAACACACACAAACGCTGAAATGGGAAGTGAATAAACAGATTAATGCTAACTAGCACCCACTACATGAAACCTCGTGTTATCCGATGTCTAAGGTAGGTATGAATGATAATGCAATCAAACGGATCACTAAGATGCAATCGGTACAGTTCGGTTACGAACATACACCCTATCCTATTAAATTACCAAGTAAGGCTGAGTTTGGAACATATCAATTACGCTTGGATCGATGTTTCGTTCAATAACACATATCTTAGTACCTAAATACAGAACCTACTGTATCCTGAATGGATCAAACTAAGTAACTAGTTATATTGGTAATGGTAGTACATAGAAATATGTTATGTGTGCACTAAAACTGTTGAAAGCTTGACGATATGATAATAAAATGTAAGGTCTCATTATTGTGAATTTGCAATTCAAATGAATCACTAAAATACGGGAAATACTTGATAAATGTGTATTCCGTCAGACGAATATATAATTAAACAGTCGCAGAACATTATTGAATAGTTAATGCTAGCAAATATAAACTACTTACCTTAAGTAGCTTACGTAATACTAAAAAAATATGTAGCCCTGCTAACGTTATTCAAATATTTTCGAAAAGGTCATAAAAACAAACACGTTCGTTATTCATTTTCAATTACCTGCAAAAGCAAGTATTTTATTGAAAGCCTGTTTAATATATTTAAAATAAACAAGCACGCAAAAAAATATTCTAAAGAATTTTAATAAATTCTTATGAAATGTATTGAGGCGATCATATATATATTATAAATAAATATAAAACACCATGATATGCTAGGACTTCAAAAATGTAATCAACCATTAATTAATAACATTTAAGTATTGCTTGCTTGATATTGTTTGATTAGTACATCCGAAATTACATTACGCGTAATTCACCTTCGTCGGGTGTGATCGTAAGCGATGTGTGACGTATATGACGACAAATAATGCTATATTATTCTCCTTTGAGCCCGTTAGATTCAATCAGAGGCACGTACATTGAATATGAAGACGTCATTGTTGTAGAGAGGTATAGCCGTTCTGAATAGGGCGAATCTTCATAATTATAACGTGAGCAGACTGCCTACGTATTGTGCGGTGTGTGAAACGCCTTAATTACATTGACAAGTATAAGACAACTTTACTCAATAACACAGCCACTGCGATGAATATTAATAGTAATTCGTGCCAAAGCACTTCATAGAGACGCAACATTTGACAACTTGTTTCATACGTTAGTTGCATTGTTGAAGTAATAAAATAACAAATAAGAGAAGTTACTAAAGAAGAACTATTAACCTGACTGCGTAAAAGTAATCAAATACAAAATTAAAAACATGTTTCATGTAACGATTTGTTGTAACAAATTACTTGCATTAGTATATATTTAGAAACCTCTTTATAGGGATTAATAACAATCAAGAAGTTCAATTTATGAATCAATTACACTAGCATTATCAGAACGAATCCAACGACGTAAAATTCACATAAACCGGATTAGCCATATCATAAGGGACGAGGAACTTATGGTCAAAGATACAATTTATGTAAATACATGTAAAAGAAGAAAAAAAGAAAATCAATTTCTATAGCAATAAGATATATATCTTTAAGGTAAAAATTTTTAGAAAACGTTTAATTGAAAAGAGAATATTTTATTTTTACTAAAAGCTAATTGCTGCCGAGCCGAGCGACTAACCGTAACAAAAGTATTAATATTGGCGATATTGCCATTGCGATTAATAGCGTTCGAAACAAGGTGGTTCGCTGACAAAACAAATTTACATAAATCCGGCTGAATCCGTAAAAATGAGGCGCGACAGACATGCCCATAAGCCTCGGGTATCATTAGCTTGGGACAGACTCAGGCGATCACTCACTTGTGCGGCCTCCAATTCGAATAGGCCCACAGAAAAAAAGCCCAAATATCAATCTTCTTTTCCTGGTTATTCCTACGATCAATTCTAAATTGAAAATCCCGAGAGATATGGAATCACTCAAAGCCCTTATTTGAAAGTAGCGAATAAAAAAGAATACGATAACTGGAAATTACCGACATTCCTTAGAAGTCTACGAGAAGCCCTCGAGACTTTGCTTCCGTAGGATTTAAATGATGTAATAAACTTAAAATCGTTTTTAACATTACAGGCACTTTGTCTTTGTACACTCAGCATCAGATTCATTTAAGTATGCAAGGTATTCAAAATTATATGAAGAACGAAAATTCAAATGCAAGTTTTTTATAAGCATTCAGAGTGGTCAATATTATGTTAGCAACCAAGTTTTTTTACTTTTAAACTTTCAGATTCCATGAAATATAGCTATTATTTATACGGGAATTAACTCGATCAATAGGTATTACATACCTTGAATTGCCGGACAATTCAACCAGGTTACAGGGTCCGTGGTCACAGGCTGATTGTTTTAACTACACTGGAACAGTCAAAGAAAGAGAGCGGACATCAACGATAATACGGCCTACTAGTGTACCTCCCAGATACTCCAAAAAGGCTGATACTTTTGGGTTTATGACGATAGTGGACTGTAGAGCACCCCAGGTGTTGTGGTTGCGATATTGTTATAGGTGTAATTATTTTCGTAGCAACATTCATAGTGGTTTATATTATTTTGAAGTTGTTTGGATTCTTCGCATTCGAGTTTTGTTTTTGTAAGTTAGTTGAGGAAAATTCATGGTTATTCTACCAGTACCGGAAGAGGATAAAAAGCAAATTTTAATTGGTATGTATGTATGGTTGGTATGTATTTATATTTGAATACATATATAAATTGTATGTTTCCTTATATTTTTATTTTATTTTGTAAAGTATAAATTAAGATGCGCCACACATTACAGTCCAACTTAAGGTTGTCTGTGAGAGATCCCAGACTGCGATAAGACCGCTCATTGTAGCCCTGTAAATATATTTTATATTTCTGTTTTCTACAATTATAATAATAATAATAATAATAACCTGGCAACACTAAGAGGCAGTCTTCTTTTATAAGCGTATTTCCAATATTTATATTTTTCAAGATAACTTTCTATTGGATCCATATATTATAGAAATCTATTAACGAAAATGCAGATCCAAAATAAAATAAAAATAAAAACAAGGAAAAAATGACGAAAACAAGCTATAAATAGAGTACCTACAAGACATGACATATGTCATGTCATACAAGAAAAAATTTATTAAACCGAAACGAATACAATTATTAACCAATTCCGAAGATGCTTACAAGAGAACGTCATGCGAGCATATTTTGTGGCTACAGAGGGAGGAACTAACCTCACTGCGTACCGTGATCGTATGCTGTCTCTGTTTCAGGAACTTGAACCAACTGTTAACGTTTCGGCGCAACGACTATCGGACCAAGTACGGGCCATCCAACGATGTCGTTTGTTGGATAACTCTGTGCTTGAGAGGCTGCGCTTGGACTTGCAGACAAGCACTATGGCTTCTCCTCCTTCACAAATAGTTACACAATTACCATCTGGTTTATTACGACCTTACCCTGATGAAGGCGGAGAGGACAGCACTGCTTCATCTGTAAGTACTCAGTATAATGATCAAATAAGGAATACTTTGGAAGGTGCTATTCGAGAATATCGGTCCATGAGTTATGAAAACAGACCTCGTTTGCCGCGTTTGCCAATGCATAAACGAAATAAAGCGCTGGTGTGTGCCCTTGATTCTATGTTAAATATTTATTTAGAAGAAAGCAAAGATCTCAGTGATACACACTCAGTTCTGTATTGTGCAGCTGTTGCAGCATGTCGAGTAGCTGGTGTTAAATTCCCAGAAAATAATACCGCTACTCGGCTAAAGCTTGCTGTTCCAGCGTGGCAGTGCAGGATTGAGCGTCGTATTACTGAGGCGAGGGCACTCATTGGCAAGCTTATCTGTTTCAGATCGGGTAACACACGTCCGAGAGTAATGCGTTTTGTGAATCGGGCTTTTTCGGGAACTGGTATCAGTTCCTGTCATTATGCAGCACGAGTCACAGAACGCATTGACTTTCTGAAACAGAAGGTTTATGCATGGGCAAACCGTATACGAAGATACAAAAAAAGAGTGAACCGATATACTCAGAATCGTTCATTCCAAAAGGATGAGAGGTGGGTTTATAGAAGGTGGGAGCAGCCTGATGTAGTGAGTGACACACATTTCCCAGATGCTGAAATTACAAATACATTTTGGCGTAACATCTGGGCAATGCCTGTCACTCACACAGAGGGTGATTGGATGCGAGATGTTGAACGATCATGTGAGTCGATTGATACCATGGAGCCAATATCCATCTCCAGCACTGATATAGCTTGTGCAGTTCGTTCGCTGCCGAATTGGAAATCAGCGGGACCGGACGGACTGCATAACTTTTGGTTAAAGTGGCTCCGTAGCTCACATGTACATTTGGCATCTCAATTCCATTCATGCTTTGAATCAGGCTCGCTTCCAACTTTTATGACCACAGGAGTAACTCACCTCCTCTATAAGTCTGGTAGTGCCACGGATCCCAAAAACTACAGACCTATAACGTGTCTCCCAACACTTTATAAATTACTAACATCTATTCTGAGAGTGAAGATAACATCTCATATAACTAACAATACTATTATGGCTTACTCTCAGAATGGATGTAGAAGTGGGGCCCGTGGCACTAAAGAGCTCCTTATACTTGACACGATCATTAATCAACAAGTTCGCCGTAACCGAAAGGATTTGGCGACATGTTGGATAGATTATAAGAAAGCCTATGACTCTGTGCCGCATACGTGGCTCTTGAGAGTGATGGAGTTGTACAAGATTGATACGACTCTATGCACTTTCTTGAAGGCATGTATGCGGCAATGGAGAACGGTCCTCTGCTATCCAGGATGTCGGCGGCCTGTCGGTGACGGCGAGCATATAAAGATCAAGCGGGGTATATTTCAGGGTGACAGTTTGAGCCCCTTGTGGTTCTGTTTAGCTTTGAATCCTCTCAGTACTTTGCTGGAGAGTTCAGGGCTAGGCTATCGTTTGCGGAGAGGAGGTCAGGTTATATCCCACCTCCTTTTCATGGATGATTTGAAACTGTTTGCCTGCAGCAATTTCCAATTGATAAGATTACTAGAGGTAACTGAAACCTTTAGTAAAGGTATCAGGATGGAATTTGGTGTGGATAAATGTGCAGTCATGCATGTAAAAAGAGGCAGGATTGTGGAATCTGATGGGATGGAACTCACCGATTCCACACACCTTAGATGTCTTTCCGCCAACGAAACTTACAAGTATCTAGGTATGTCACAGGCGTTAGGTGTAAATGAATTGATTATGAAGCAATCGTTGCAGGAACGCTTCTTTAGCCGCCTGAAAAAAGTATTGAAAAGTCTTTTATCAGGCGGTAATAAGGTGCGGGCCTATAATGATTGGGTCATGCCAGTCCTAATCTACTCCTTTGGAATACTTAGATGGACTCAGACTGAACTAGATGCCCTGGATAGAAGAGTTCGTACATTGCTTACCGCGTACCGAATGCACCATCCACGATCGTCGGTAATGAGATTGTATATCCCGCGGAAATGTGGGGGTCGTGGTTTTTTAAATGCCAAGACCCTCCATAATCGCGAGGTATGCAATCTTAGAGATTACTTCCTCTCCGTTAACGTGGATGTGCATCGGGATGTGGTGGCAGTTGACAACGGACTCACCCCACTTGCTCTAGGAAAAGAGAACTGGCGCAAACCTGCAGTACTTAATATTACTGATCGTAAGGAGATATGGAAGGGCAAAGAGCTGCATGGACGTTTTTATCGGGCCTTAAATGGGCCCGATGTCGATTTATTAGCATCTGTGTCCTGGCTACGGTTTGGTGATCTCTTCGGAGAAACTGAAGGGTTTGTCTGTGCAATTACAGATGAAGTTGTTATGACGAATAACTATCGAAAATATATCCTGAAGGACGGCACGATTGACATTTGTCGGGCATGTCATCGTCCCGGAGAAACCCTCAGGCATATAATTTCCGGTTGTTCTCGTCTTGCCAACGGTGAGTACTTGCATAGACATAACCAAGTGGCCAGGATAGTCCATCAGCAACTTGCTCTTAAATATAACCTTGTGACTGTCGAGTTACCGTACTACACGTATGTGCCCGACCCAGTTCTTGAAAATGGTCGTGCAACATTGTACTGGGATCGATCTATCATCACTGACAGGACTATTGTTGCCAATAAGCCTGATATAGTGGTGATAGACCGATTAGAGCGCCGAGCAATGATTGTTGACATCACCATTCCCCATGACGACAATCTCTTGAAGGCTGAAAAACAGAAAGAAATAAAATATTTGGACTTATCTCACGAGATTGTCGACATGTGGGATGTGGATTCAGCAATCATTGTGCCGATAGTCATTTCGGCCCATGGGTTAATTGCTAAGAGCCTCGACCAACACCTTCAGAGGCTCACGTTAGGCAGCTGGATCAAGAGCCTAATGCAGAAGGCAGTCCTTCTCGACACGGCACGCATAGTGAGGAGGTTTCTGTCTCTGGAACCCTAACCACCGGTAGCTTGGTCCCTGTACCCGATACCGGTGGGACACTATTTTTTATATTTTTAAATATATTTTTTTTTATATAATAATGTATTTAAAAATGTAATTTATATGTATTTAAATGTTAATAAAGAGAATAATAATAATAATAATAACCTGGCAACACTAAGAGGCAGTCTTCTTTTATAAGCGTATTTCCAATATTTATATTTTTCAAGATAACTTTCTATTGAATCCATATATTATAGAAATCTATAAACGAAAATGCAGATCCAAAATAAAATAAAAATAAAAACAAGGAAAAAATGACGAAAACAAGCTATAAATAGAGTACCTACAAGACATGACATATGTCATGTCATACAAGAAAAAATTTATTAAACCGAAACGAATACAATTATTAACCAATTCCGAAGATGCTTACAAGATCCAGGGCAAAAGCGCAAATACTATCCCCGGACTCGTCGCTCAGCTCCGCCTCGCGGCCCCCGGAAACTACATCGAGTGTACCGACCGCTGTTGAGGCGTCGAGCTCGACATCGAGTGACGAGTTTTTCTCTCCGCCGACGTCGCCAACACCTGTACGTCGGCAGGGGAGAGGCCGGCCACCGAATGGCTTGGGATCCCGAGGCCCACCGGCTTCGAATAGGGCCCCCGCTACCGGTGGTAATGTGCGTCGCATGAGATGGACGACTTTAATAAATGAGAACGTCATGCGAGCATATTTTGTGGCTACAGAGGGAGGAACTAACCTCACTGCGTACCGTGATCGTATGCTGTCTCTGTTTCAGGAACTTGAACCAACTGTTAACGTTTCGGCGCAACGACTATCGGACCAAGTACGGGCCATCCAACGATGTCATTTGTTGGATAACTCTGTGCTTGAGAGGCTGCGCTTGGACTTGCAGACAAGCACTATGGCTTCTCCTCCTTCACAAATAGTTACACAATTACCATCTGGTTTATTACGACCTTACCCTGATGAAGGCGGAGAGGACAGCACTGCTTCATCTGTAAGTACTCAGTATAATGATCAAATAAGGAATACTTTGGAAGGTGCTATTCGAGAATATCGGTCCATGAGTTATGAAAACAGACCTCGTTTGCCGCGTTTGCCAATGCATAAACGAAATAAAGCGCTGGTGTGTGCCCTTGATTCTATGTTAAATATTTATTTAGAAGAAAGCAAAGATCTCAGTGATACACACTCAGTTCTGTATTGTGCAGCTGTTGCAGCATGTCGAGTAGCTGGTGTTAAATTCCCAGAAAATAATACCGCTACTCGGCTAAAGCTTGCTGTTCCAGCGTGGCAGTGCAGGATTGAGCGTCGTATTACTGAGGCGAGGGCACTCATTGGCAAGCTTATCTGTTTCAGATCGGGTAACACACGTCCGAGAGTAATGCGTTTTGTGAATCGGGCTTTTTCGGGAACTGGTATCAGTTCCTGTCATTATGCAGCACGAGTCACAGAACGCATTGACTTTCTGAAACAGAAGGTTTATGCATGGGCAAACCGTATACGAAGATACAAAAAAAGAGTGGACCGATATACTCAGAATCGTTCATTCCAAAAGGATGAGAGGTGGGTTTATAGAAGGTGGGAGCAGCCTGATGTAGTGAGTGACACACATTTCCCAGATGCTGAAATTACAAATACATTTTGGCGTAACATCTGGGCAATGCCTGTCACTCACACAGAGGGTGATTGGATGCGAGATGTTGAACGATCATGTGAGTCGATTGATACCATGGAGCCAATATCCATCTCCAGCACTGATATAGCTTGTGCAGTTCGTTCGCTGCCGAATTGGAAATCAGCGGGACCGGACGGACTGCATAACTTTTGGTTAAAGTGGCTCCGTAGCTCACATGTACATTTGGCATCTCAATTCCATTCATGCTTTGAATCAGGCTCGCTTCCAACTTTTATGACCACAGGAGTAACTCACCTCCTCTATAAGTCTGGTAGTGCCACGGATCCCAAAAACTACAGACCTATAACGTGTCTCCCAACACTTTATAAATTACTAACATCTATTCTGAGAGTGAAGATAACATCTCATATAACTAACAATACTATTATGGCTTACTCTCAGAATGGATGTAGAAGTGGGGCCCGTGGCACTAAAGAGCTCCTTATACTTGACACGATCATTAATCAACAAGTTCGCCGTAACCGAAAGGATTTGGCGACATGTTGGATAGATTATAAGAAAGCCTATGACTCTGTGCCGCATACGTGGCTCTTGAGAGTGATGGAGTTGTACAAGATTGATACGACTCTATGCACTTTCTTGAAGGCATGTATGCGGCAATGGAGAACGGTCCTCTGCTATCCAGGATGTCGGCGGCCTGTCGGTGACGGCGAGCATATAAAGATCAAGCGGGGTATATTTCAGGGTGACAGTTTGAGCCCCTTGTGGTTCTGTTTAGCTTTGAATCCTCTCAGTACTTTGCTGGAGAGTTCAGGGCTAGGCTATCGTTTGCGGAGAGGAGGTCAGGTTATATCCCACCTCCTTTTCATGGATGATTTGAAACTGTTTGCCTGCAGCAATTTCCAATTGATAAGATTACTAGAGGTAACTGAAACCTTTAGTAAAGGTATCAGGATGGAATTTGGTGTGGATAAATGTGCAGTCATGCATGTTAAAAGAGGCAGGATTGTGGAATCTGATGGGATGGAACTCACAGATTCCACACACCTTAGATGTCTTTCCTCCAACGAAACTTACAAGTATCTAGGTATGTCACAGGCGTTAGGTGTAAATGAATTGATTATGAAGCAATCGTTACAGGAACGCTTCTTTAGCCGCCTGAAAAAAGTATTGAAAAGTCTTTTGTCAGGCGGTAATAAGGTGCGGGCCTATAATGATTGGGTCATGCCAGTCCTAATCTACTCCTTTGGAATACTTAGATGGACTCAGACTGAACTAGATGCCCTGGATAGAAGAGTTCGTACATTGCTTACCGCGTACCGAATGCACCATCCACGATCGTCGGTAATGAGATTGTATATCCCGCGGAAATGTGGGGGTCGTGGTTTTTTAAATGCCAAGACCCTCCATAATCGCGAGGTATGCAATCTTAGAGATTACTTCCTCTCCGTTAACGTGGATGTGCATCGGGATGTGGTGGCAGTTGACAACGGACTCACCCCACTTGCTCTAGGAAAAGAGAACTGGCGCAAACCTGCAGTACTTAATATTACTGATCGTAAGGAGATATGGAAGGGCAAAGAGCTGCATGGACGTTTTTATCGGGCCTTAAATGGGCCCGATGTCGATTTATTAGCATCTGTGTCCTGGCTACGGTTTGGTGATCTCTTCGGAGAAACTGAAGGGTTTGTCTGTGCAATTACAGATGAAGTTGTTATGACGAATAACTACCGAAAATATATCCTGAAGGACGGCACGATTGACATTTGTCGGGCATGTCATCGTCCCGGAGAAACCCTCAGGCATATAATTTCCGGTTGTTCTCATCTTGCCAACGGTGAGTACTTGCATAGACATAACCAAGTGGCCAGGATAGTCCATCAGCAACTTGCTCTTAAATATAACCTTGTGACTGTCGAGTTACCGTACTACACGTATGTGCCCGACCCAGTTCTTGAAAATGGTCGTGCAACATTGTACTGGGATCGATCTATCATCACTGACAGGACTATTGTTGCCAATAAGCCTGATATAGTGGTGATAGACCGATTAGAGCGCCGAGCAATGATTGTTGACATCACCATTCCCCATGACGACAATCTCTTGAAGGCTGAAAAACAGAAAGAAATAAAATATTTGGACTTATCTCACGAGATTGTCGACATGTGGGATGTGGATTCAGCAATCATTGTGCCGATAGTCATTTCGGCCCATGGGTTAATTGCTAAGAGCCTCGACCAACACCTTCAGAGGCTCACGTTAGGCAGCTGGATCAAGAACCTAATGCAGAAGGCAGTCCTTCTCGACACGGCACGCATAGTGAGGAGGTTTCTGTCTCTGGAACCCTAACCACCGGTAGCTTGGTCCCTGTACCCGATACCGGTGGGACACTATTTTTTATATTTTTAAATATATTTTTTTTTATATAATAATGTATTTAAAAATGTAATTTATATGTATTTAAATGTTAATAAAGAGAATAATAATAATAATAATAACTTGACACATCTCACACACGGCCGTCTGATCCCAAACTAGGCAGAGCCTGTACTATGGTAACCAGACTGCTGATAAACATACTTATATATTTCTAAATACATACATATTATATATAAATTACACCCAGACACAGAACAAATTATCGTGCTCATCACACAATTATTTGTCCTGGGTGGGAATCGAACCCACGACATATTGCTATTATATTACGATTTTACAATAATAAGTACTTATCTATTTCAACAGAAGCTGAACATTTTATGGAATACAAGGCACGGTCTAATATTATGGGGAAACTTTACTGGTGCCCAAAGAGTGGTTCTGTCTCAAAAGAGATGTATCAGAGCTACTATTGTTCACCTCACCTCAAAAATTTACTTAATTGTAACCTCACTTCAAAAATGAAACTTATTGCCTTTACCTGGATTGTACATCTTATAATCCTTATAATTTTTAGTTATTTATAATCTTTGTCTTTGCGCCTGCGTACTACGAAGACTTCAGAAAATACGTTCTATGATTCACGTGTATCATTTTTGTGCATTAGCGTATTAAATCGTTGGTTAATTATTTTATGTTAATTATTTAACACATCTGTGTTAATTTTTATAAATTATCTAAAATTTAATTTATTAACATTAGTAAATTATTTGTGTTGATTTTACTTTTTATTTCTCATTCTCTCGTAGGCTACTTTTCTGAAGTTTCACTTCTGCCGTGTGTAAATTGCACACACACACTTTTTTTTGTTGTATTATTATTTTCTTTTAAGATAACAAAAAATATGTTAACAGTAAATAATTAATTGAAATGTATGACTTAATGTTTGAAAATTTGCACACCTGCTGAGGTAGAATATGGCGGAAATTTGAAACCGTAACATCTTTTTACCCATGTTAAACGCAAATAAATGATTTATGATTTTTACAATTTAAGGATTTGATTACTTTTCAAGACCTGGGAACTCTCTATACTAGTTTTAGCAGGAAGAAGGACCTATGAAGGAATTATAATCAACTCCCACGTAAAATATCTAGGGACTTTTTATTTTAAATTGAATATTTGAATATCAAAGGTTTTAAAGTTCTGTGCAGTAGCAGATTACTTAAAAAATCCTTAACATTGTATCTAAAGTTTGATTATCTCATGAAATGAAAGAAGATGGGAAAAGTCGTTACTGTTCTAAAGTTCAGCCGGCAACCGTTATGAAACTTCTTAGTTGTGCACCGACGGAATTTTAAATTATTAAAAGGCAACAGTTCTTGGCATCATCATTATATTAATACGTGAAGAGAATTTGTTGTACCCCTTTTTAATCAAATTTCGCTTACCGGGAATATGAAATATGGAATACTTAAATTATGTATTTCGCGTACCGGGAATGTGAAATTTGGAACACTAATATGCATATGGAGAAGAAGCTTAGAAAGGAAAAAAAATTAAACAATTTTTTCTTCTAATTTTATAAATTTCTTTTTTTTTTAGGCAACAACTAGGTACTACAATTTACACGTGTCCAGTAAATGAATATGTTGACCTGTTATGATACGTAAAGTCCATACAATATTATATGAAGTTCAACTTATACAGGAAATAAGAAGCTTAATTAATTTAGTTCTCGTTGTACTACTGATTTTTATGTATAGTACTAGATCCTTATAGATATTTAAATTTATACTTGGTTATTATTATTCACACTGATGTTATAAAACAAAATAGTTTAATTGTATGACCGCACTAATCTGAAAAATAAAACGTCCAATTTCCAATTATTTAACAAAAAACATCTTAATACGAATATATGTAAAATGGATAGCACAGTTATTGAGGAAGGCTTATAGGTTATGTTAGAGCACGTACCGACTTCAAAGAGTTTAACTGTTTCCATAAACTTTAAACCAATCAAACTTTTTCTTCTTCTTGAGTTGCAGGTGCCCATTGGCGGCGCTAGTCACTTACCATCACACGACCCATCTGCTTGTTTGCCACCAATCCCATAAAAAAAAATATAATTGGTGCCGTCTGACTGAGTAAGTCGCCAGAATCAATGCCAACAGTAACATAATTTTTTGGTCCAAAAGTACTTTGAGTATGATGGTGTAAGAATCAGCAAACAAATAAGTATATTTACCTAACCAATGAATAATTATTTTGACATCCAAATATCAGCATAATTAACAGTACATTGAAAAACAAGGAACAGTTTATATGTGAGTATAAGTAGTACATAATACATAGGTATCCATGATGTTCTGTTGATCAGGTAGATATAATATATGTATAAAAGCAATCATCTCGGTGTACGCACATATAAATATAAGCTCAAAATCTCTCTTATTCAAAAAAGTAAATTACTAAAACCTCTTTCGAAGCCCCCAAACGGAAAAGAAGCTGATTTGGCAGAAATAAGGATTTGATAATGACATAAAAGAGCAATTCTACTAAATTATCTACTGATACGCAGCAAAAAGAACTCTTTTGTAGTATTTTGTGAGACACATTGAAGATCGATAAGTGCTACTTATATTTGGTATAGCTTTG
The DNA here is from genome assembly GCA_963859945.1 of Euplagia quadripunctaria. Taxonomy (NCBI): domain Eukaryota; kingdom Metazoa; phylum Arthropoda; class Insecta; order Lepidoptera; family Erebidae; genus Euplagia; species Euplagia quadripunctaria. Next base: position 7,082,038 of record OY982570.1, on the reverse strand, counting down.
TATGCGCTATCGTGCTGAGTGAGAGTGTGATTGATTAAAATACCACTTTAGAGAGCGTAACTTGTGATTTATTCTCAGATTGAAAGAAAGGTAAAGTATAATGTAACAATATTTAAAAATAAGTGGTGATGAAAGTTACACAAGCTCAGTTATTGCGGCAGAAGTTAAGGTTGGGGCAGACAGCGGGGATTGAAGGCGACGCAGCGTGAGTGATTTGGTGATTTCTTATATTTTAATTTATTTTTACATTACAACCAGCTCACTTCGCGTCGCCATCCCATCCCGCCCGCTGTTTGACCCGGCCTAGAATCTCTGCAGCGTTATGATTCCTATTGGCTAGTTTATGTGAACAAGTGAATATTATTAGTTTTTTTAGAAATTACTCTATGGTATAGATATATATACATATGGACATGAGTCTGTATCCCCGAAGCGGTAGGCAGCGACTTAATAAACACCCATTTTTTGCCTTTTATAATTTGGTCCTTTACAACATTCGTTTTTTAAACTTCATATTTTTTTTTAGTGATGCTTCAAAGATTGCTATACTTCTTTACGCAAAATATTACTGTGTAAATAATTTGTAACATCTGTTTTTTTCATTCTCATTAAACTTTTGAATCAATACTCGTGAAAACAACTATAGGACATCTAGTTTTATGAATAGTATAAAAATAATATCCATCTTTACTTTTAGCAATTAGTATAAATGTTAGTGTAACTAGTCATAGCAATAATAATAGTATTATTTTAGTGTGTCCATTTCTAACATAATGGTTTGTTACATAATGTAACACTTTCCTCATCCCGTATGCAAAATACCAGAATCTCTCTAACCATTAAGACAATGAATTTAGCATCATATAGTTTCTGGATTGCCTTTTAACGTTAACGCTGCGTGAAAGGTACATTTAGAAGAAATTAATGTAGCATAGTACTTCGGAACTGTCTTATTAAGTGTGGTTTACTACTCATTTTGTTTGACTAAAATGTGATAAAAATTTAATTTCATTGAGTTTTACGTTGTGTAGTGTGGAAGTCTTAAATAACCAGGTTTCGTAATTTTGTTACTCTTTGTTGTCCTAACTAATCTAATAGATATTATAAAGGCGAAAGTTTGTGAGTATGGATAGATGATTGAATGTTTGTTACTCTTTCACGCAAGAACCGCTGAACGGATCTGGATGAAATTTGGCACAGAGATAGATAATAGTCTGGTATAGTTCCCATGGGATAGATTTCACCAAAATATCTACGTGAACGAAGTCGCAGACAGCAGCTAGTATTATATGTACCTATAATAATTTAAGTGCATGAAAATAATAAATGTAACAACTGTCAGCAAACCAAATAAATTATAAATGCGAATGTGAGTTTGTTTGTTTGTGTGATACGCTTTCTTGCCTTAAAAAAATGTCATAGGGTACTTTTAATCAAGGAAAAAAAAGTGTTGTTATAGAGGGATAGCTGATATTTTGAATCAATCAACAATTAAAGTTGTTTCTGTAATACTTTTTTAATATTTTAACGTAAATTATTAACGTGCTTCAATATTACCTCCTGAATTTTCGTGATTTGTTTATGTGCATGTAATAAACTATTTTAGAACTTCATAGTACGTATAATGTGATCAAGAAACCAGTAAGTAATTCTTGTATCATTCGACCCGGTTCTAGTTCACCATAATCGTAGCTATTAGGCGGATGCTGCGATGCAATCAGAATACTAAATTATCGTGTAGCTTCTAGACCAGTCACTTAAAATTATAACATCCAGTAATGAAAGTTGGTAACGACACATGAAAAATAATAATGGATATTACATTACTCATATTTGTACATCTTGAAAATAATTCAATTTCGATTCGGGTCTTTTAACACTTAGCAACTGTTAGTAATTTTTTTTTGTTGTTATTTTTTTGTGTTAATATAACGACAGTTATCTTTATATTAGTTCGGGAAGATAATTCTTCGTAATCCTTCTTTAGTAAATTTCGCGCAAGGAGGAATGTGAAAATTGGAGTACTTGAAGTTTTGATGTAGAAGAAGTGCAGAAATCTAAGATGTTTAATTAATTTGTGTTATAAATATAAAATAAATGCGTAAACAACCTACACGTGTCTAGTATAATTATGTTGAACTGTCATGGTACAGAAAGTTACAGTTCAAGTTAAACTAGTCATTGATATGAAACGGAACATTTAAAAGTCAATAATTTATTGTCATCGTCGTATCATGAATATCCTCAGCCCTTAGGAGGACGAAGGGTCAGTCGGACACTTACCGATTAAAAACATCGCCGGGTGTTCCGCTGCTTGCCTATGATCAGGGGAGCGAGAATCGTTATTGCATTCTTCCGCAACCCCCGAAAGGCATAGACGGGTCCCGTAACCCGGTGCAACCGTCACCCGTCTGTTGCACTCCTCTGAGAAGTGCGCGCGCAACTGTTTGGACAACAACTTCACCAAAAGTTTGTTACCTGCAGGCCGCTTCCTTAAGTTAAGCCGGAGTTAACCCACCTCCTTTGCGGACATCACCTCCTCCCAGAACAGTTCCATGTACCGGCCATGGACAGAACTATGGCTGGCAGCGAAAGACTACCTGCAGAACTGACTGCCGCGACGAGATCACGACGCTGGGTAGCCCAGGCTGAGCATTCCGCCAGTGTATGAAGCGCAGTGTCGTCGGGGCAGTGACCACAATGGTGGCACCGTGACGTCCGATCCCAGCCAATTCGGCACAGATACTTGCCAAAGCTACTGTGTCTGGAAAGCAACTGTGTCCGGAAAGCACCTGAGTCATCCGGAAGGTGAGGGTTCCATGCCCTTTCTCCAAGCAATCTCGTAGGACGGGTCTTACCGCCGCCACAGCAAGGTGCCCTAATTTATAAGACCAACCAGGATTTATTTATTTAAGAATAAACTGAGACTAATACGAATATAGAAAGAAACAAAAACATTGTGGAAATAATCATTTACACAGTAGATTTGATTGTATTTTTAACCGACTTCAAAAAAGGAGGAGGTTCTCAATTCGACTATTTTTTTTTTATGTTTATTACCTCAGAACTTTCGACTGGGTGAACCGATTTTGATGATTCTTTTTTTATTTGAAAGCTGGTGCTTCCTGTGTGGTCCAGTTCTGACAATGGCATCCATGAGAAAATAATATATAATAAAATAAGTATTTTATGGAATAGTTTTTTTTGTTGAAGTCGGTTTTTTTTGAAAGAATTATTTTCATGTTGCTGCATTTGCGTTACGTCGCCTTTTGCTATATAGTAACAAAATTATTGAAATAATAACGGTTATTATCTGTGGCCTATTTTGCAAGTAAGACCTTTTTGAAACATATTGGCTTTTAGTATCTCAATGAAGAAAAATGATATTACTTCAATATGATTCAAGGTATTACATCAGTAAATAACATAGTTCCGATAATTATCACCATATATAGCATATAGCACCAGCATCTTTCTATGAAAGTATTTATACTTCAGACACCAATTTATTAGATAAAATCAAGTATCTCGAAGCATAAACACATTGAAATACACTTAATGGTTTTTAAACAATTTGTTATATTATAAATTTATAATCCACTCATCATTATCTCACGTTTTAGAAGAATGTATCTTATGTCATTACACTGAGACTGAATTTTCATTAAAGGTAGACGTAAATGCTGAGTCCAAAGAGGGGAACCTTACGGAACTCGAAGCAGAGTGGAACACAAAGCCGATCGAAGCAGGTCAAAGGTGGCTTATTCATACCTACGTAGTTAGCAATCTTCTTTAAGCCGTTTGTGATTCATTCAAATGACTAAAGATGTTTTAGTAAAATCGTAGATATGTATCGCGCTAGTTTGCGCCTCATTCATGAATTACACTGAACTCGCCTAGCACTCTTTAGGTGTAATACAGTGTATGTATAGTATGTCACGAACATTCTTCATTGTAGAAGTACAGTGAAGAATGTTCGTGGAAGCACGTGTGTCCGACTTCTATATTGCAAATAACTCATATTACGTCCCTAATAGTTGAATTTTGCACGGTAAAGACTTTTTTACATAGTCATTATTAGGAAATAAAATGTATGGAAGTAGTCAACGAATAAAGAATAACGCAGCCCTCCTGCTAGCAAGATTGGTTGGCTTCCGATTACCGATGCCTAAAAACTCTCTTAATACCAGAGGGTTCACTTCTACCTTGCCAACCGAACTTTCTTTTCTCTAGAGCGCACAGCGCCATGATGTGCAAAATTATTAAAGCGCCAACGATCAAAATAATTTTTAAGGTTTTGTAATTTACAAAAAGACGTAACCTATTTAGGTTTACTTAGGTACTTGTTTATCTCTCGAGACCCTTTTTGTAGGAATGCATTGAGGAACTAAGTTGAAATTAATATAAAATATTTAAATCTACATTCCCTTGGTTGGGTAAAGGTAACTAGGTATTAAATTTTTTGAAAAGGTTTATATAGTATCGCCTGCGGTATTTCCGCACCGACACGACCATCAAACCTTCAACAAAAGAGCGTACTCCTATCTCAAATCCATAATTAAAAAAAAAAAATTAAACACTCAAGACTAGAGTTCTGCTCGCCCTTATTCGATTTCTTATGAATTAAATGTTTAAAATGGTATGTATCACTTTGAGTAAATTTCTTTTTTTAAATAATAACTATATTTTGTACTTCATACCTTCTAAGGCACATTTCCATAAAACTCCTGAACCTAAATAATGATTTCACAAAACAATAAAAAAAATAAAGCTAGTGTATTCCAACGTGGTGCCTATTACATTTATAAATTATTTAAGCCCACTGCCTAAATACATAGAAGCAACGTAGCCTGTCGCAACACAAAACACTTTAATAACACGATAGAGGTCGACGTATTTATGGTACACGATGATCGGGTAGCATCGAGCCATGCCGGTGAAGCAAGCAACTGACCTTTACTATTCCCTCTCCCCTCTTCAACCTCCGCTCTATTCCTCACCGCAGTCCCCTTTATAGTTAAATCACATCACGGATATGCTAGCGATACCTACCTTTTACAGTAGAAGCATTTATAAGTCAATCTGATAGTCAAGAGCACAGGGATTTAACTATCATCATTGGTATGCACGTCTTTCACATCTAACGGTAGAGACCTTGACAGTTTTGGATGACATTAAAAACTAATTAGGAAACATCGTGATGTGTAAACACTCATCACAATGTTTGATGAAGGTCAGAAATTTGCATAATCGTTGCGAAGCATGTGCGTGGCTAAATATGACCGAGATTTATATTTATAAGACAACTTTTGGTTGTATGTTTATTGTTCTATTTTGAAAACAATATAAGTCTGATTAATTTAACCGACAATAAGAGCATTCCAAAACGTTTTTTAATTAGTGACATTTTGTTTAATTCTTTTAAATAAGAACATTCTCAAGTGTTTTTAAAACATCTTAATGAAGATAAGCTTGTCTATACCAAATTAGGATAAACTATGAGAAACATTTTAAAACTGTAATCTGAAACAAATAATATATACAGACAAGTATCAATTCGAATCAAAAAGGAATACATAAAAAGGGAAGATAAGTGCTCAAGTGTATGTCTTCAACAAATAACCTGTACTTAAATCTTCCAACAGGTTTGTTTAAGTGCCACTTGCTTGGAAAGGTAATGCTAGTCGAAGCTATAATCCCTATAAAACTGGAGATACAAGTATGCGAAACGGATGCAACGATTATATTTTGTTAGCAGTTTTAGCAAGAAGTTACACACTACGTCACTTCATGTCAGATGTTATGTACAAAATAATTGTTTGTATGAATATTACATAATTATTATTGGACGAACGCCAAATTTTGCAACAACTAAAGATGAATGCAACAACAATAAGTATTGCATAAACTTACATCTTGAGTTTCTCAAAGTGACTTGCGCAGCATTCGAGTACGTTTCCAATGATTCATAAAACTGCACCTCCACATCCGGGTCACTAAGTGACGATACACATTATTTATGCTGAAAATGCTATGCAAATTGTTTACGGATTTGTTTTAAGCATTACATTGTTTCATCCGAAAATAGAGAACACCAAATACGACATTCACTAACTCGATACAAAAGTAAGAATAGAACACATCGCATTCATTAATATAATATAGTTCATCGGCGAGAGTATATGTTGCATTGATTCCATTTTACCACGTTTTGACGTGACAACGTCTTATAAATTGGTTTGCCGGGTGACACTTCAAGAAACTGCGTTACGCTCCGCTCACGTTATGCGCTCACAATGAGAGCGAGTGAGAGGCACGCGTTTTAAATATAATTCTTTGTATAAATAAATGTTTTAAATTGTTACTATTATTTCATCCTTCTTCCTACTATACGAATGAATATTCACATTAAAATTATTTTACCACTCAAAGTCGTTGTCACGTAAAACTTTCGCCCGTATACCGACTTTACAGGCAACCAATTTTTTTATTTATATAGATTGTTTTCTACGTATCTGAGAATACTTACTCATATTACCACAAAAAAAAAATGTTTAACTCACTTTCATATCCCTAATAAATACTAATTAAATCTTAATGTTTTAGGGTGTAACAACCAAAATATAAATGTAGAAATATTTAAATGTAGGAATAGGTAATATCTGGGTGCAAAACAAAAAAGTTATTCACAGACTTTCTAACTCTTGTCTCTGTAACTTTATATCATTTCCAAAATAAAATTTTAACATGTACCAATTATTGAAATTCTGGAAAAAAAAAGCCCTGTGCCTCTTTGGAGTGCCTCTCACCCGATTGGGTGTTCCGTGTGAGCGTGTCTCCGTATTTGTGTCATTATGGTGAAGATATTGGGCACTCTTGTGACTGCTGCCCTACCAGCCACCACAAGGGTAGCTGAGTAATTTAAAGATATTTATGTCACGTAGCTACGAATAGTCCCTGCTCGTGTCCGCTGTAGGTTAAAGTTACATGTCGACCAAGTAATGTTTTACAGACCAATTTAGTAGTTTTTAATCGAATTCACAGAATTATTGCATAGGTTTACTTCTTTCCAGCCCTGAAGAGTTCCCATTATTGTAGGGAAAAAGAGTATGGGTTAAGATGAACCAAAGTGTTTGCAATACTAAGTGAATCTCTAGACAATACTTCAAACTGTACCCTTTATTATCCAAGGGAATCACAGCAGCCTATCGTAAAGTAGTCAAAAAAATGCCATACCCGCCTCAGCAATGATCCCCCTCTCAAAAAGTAAGAAATAAAAGAGTTTCCACCTCCGTTGCTTAGGTTCAATTTTAGTGAGGTTTCCTAGTCCCGCATGTAGTCTACCCTACCATCGACAAACTATTATCTTATCTGTGCCGTCGAATTCCCCGGCGCGCTACCTATTTTGTATTAAGTCTAAGTCTGTTTTTAAAAAGGTTTTACCAAAAAAATTACTATCATTATTACTTATTTTGAATGTTTATCTTTTTTGTTTAAAATATGCTTATACGTTACCTAATCACAGGCTTTATGTAATAGATAACTTGGCTCTTCAGATGAATTTAAAAAAAAATTAACCGTTACCCCTTTCTCTAAGTCATAACTCTGTGATGATATCTAGGATCTTCTTAAGTGTGGTAACAAAACCATTTGTCATGCAAGTATATGATTTTTAATGACTTGTGATGTGGCAACATGACTATGATTAATTTTTAAGTTTTATACTTCAGCCAGTGAAAGTAGGACGAGATCCTCAATGAATAAATACTTAAACCGTTGGTCTTAAATTATTTTGTAATTTACTGTTCCTATACAGTAAAATATCATTTATGTACTCGTAGTTACATAATTAAATCAAGAAACAAATCAAGGCAATCAGAATGCAACAGTTTCACAAATCACTTTCGACACAAATTAAAAATAAATCGGGACACAATCGCGACACTATTTATTAAATGATATTATTACCTTGATGTTACTATAAGGTTGACTTTTCAGTTTTAACGACGTTTCAATCGAATTGTACCGATCGAGGTCACGGATGGACACGTGCGCTCGTGACCAGGATCAGTTTAATTTGAAATATATTCATCATTCATATACTTACAAATATTACCGGTTTTCTCGATTCACTAAAAAATAAGTTGTCGAGCAACGTGTTAAAAATTTTCACGTTATTTAACCAAACAAATTTTATAACAACTACAAACAAATCAGTATGAATAAATTGGCTCTCGTATACCTGTTGTCTTCTTGTAAAGCCACACATAGGATGCCGAGAATAGTGACTGAAATGTGCTAAAACACAATGCACAAACATTCTATTCATAGATTTCTATTTTCACTAGAAGTTGGTACGCGTAAATGGATATGTTTCGCTCGTATTTTGACATATTGTGTTTACTGACTTGGAAAATTGAGAATAAGGAAATATACTTTTCAATTTGTTGAAAAATCAGAACAATAAGAGAAACAATTTATTACCGTGTACATAATTATATCGTTCTTCGTTACACGCGTATAGTATACATAGAGGCTTAATATTGTGAATTTCATTTAATGTACAGAAAATTATCAATTTACTTCAAATAACCGTATCTATTAAACGTCAAATATATATATAACAATAATAATAGCTTTAAAATAAATCTTTTGAAATAAATTAACAAAATTTTAGATTAAAATATAATGTATAGTTTCCAAATGTATTTAAATGATTGGAAAGCATTATAACTTTTCATTACTTATGGGATTTCTTCTTACATTTACAGTTTTTACTTAAGTGTTCGCTCTTGTGCATCAGTTTTTACGTAGTTAACAATCAAGAACAGGATGTCGCGATATACAGAACGTGAGAACATGATTCTATCTTAATAAGTTTACCCACGATTCAGATTCACCTAAGAAACTTAATGTGTCGTAATAAAACAACTCAAAAATGATATCATGTATTCTGGCAAAAAGCGTGAATCAGCGCTCTCGATTTTTTTACTTATACATAAATAAGTACGTATAATATGCTTTACTGGTTTGTAACCTTTGATGAGGAGAGATACCCTACACGTCTTTCACTTCATCAAAGCTTCCAAATGAATAATTTACTATCACTGTTAATAAAAAAAGTTACTATGCAATATTTCTTTACAAAATCCAATCGAATGGCCAATGTAGAAATGTAATTCTGCTAGTCTTGCAAAGAGTTAACAAAACTTGAAGTAGCAGTACATGAAAACCAACTGTGTGAGAAACTAAAAGCTAAAATGTCTTGAAACACGATAACTGTAAGAAATAGAGCAGATTGCACGGAAAACAAAGTTTCAGCGCAGTATGTACAAGTTAAGAAGAGTCTTTTAAAACAAAAAAAGGAAATTAATTACTTCCTTGTGTCTCTTAGGTAATTATATTAAGTGCAAAGAAGCAAAATGTTTGGTATAAGTTCTTTTAAATTAGATCTAGTTATGAAAACTTTTTTTTTATCTGTTGAAACTCACTGTTGTAAACGCCTTGTCTGTTTTTTTTTTTAGTACAGACCCTTAAAAGGATGGTATTAAAATTAAGAAAAAGCGTGACTGACACAAAGGTACTGTAGTTTTATTACTGAAGTTTGTTTTCACGCAACAACGTCACAAACACGAAAACGACAAAAAATGATTTTCAGACAAAACCAGATGTAACTTAAAGAAATCTTCGCATCATCTAATCTAGACAGCACTGGAATGTTTGCTTAGAAAGTCACACAAAAACTATAAGCGTTCATCTCCGCACAGTTCATACATGCCTGGTAACTATTACACAAGTAGATTGTTGCATAAATCCTTTCACTGGGTCTGTGAATCTAAAATACACATACCGCAGAAAACATTTAGAGTAAGAACGGCTGTATTCCTCACATAAATACTTATGTTTTGTATTTCCGTTCAGAGTTCAGCGGCTAAATAAAAGACTAGTCTGATGGAAATAGATCAGGTGAGCAATGTTATAGAATGTCCTAAAAACATTTAAATAATGACTTTTGATTCCATAATATTTGTTCATTACATTATGAACACTGAAACGTTTCAGAGTTACCTAATTATTTCTACACTAGCAACCAGCCCCGGCTTCGCACCGGTACAAATTATACACCTAAACCTTCCTCATGAATCACTCTCTCTATTAGTGAAAACCGCATGAAAATCCGTTCAGTAGTTTTTCAATTTATCGCGAACAGACAGACAGACAGACGCGGCGGGGGACTTTGTTTTATAATATGTAGTGATTTTCGCAAATACATATTTTTTATCATCTATATAGGTATTTACACGAAGAGATGAAAAAATGAGTTATTATAATTCTTTTGTATTACAATGTGGCCATAGTGGAATGTGGTAAAACATATTCCGGATAGTATGTTTCAATTAGCATTTTCTACATTATTGATATCTTTAGGTACTTATACAAGGAACAAAATCACTATTTGTGCGTTTATAGTAGGTACTAACATTAAACCGCACTAAAATACATAAACAATCTAGGTTGTGTTTAAATCCTCAGACTGCTGTAAAAAAATTAAGTAAGTATAAAAGCGACTTTTATAAAATTACTGAATTTAATTTTAGACAGGTGATTTTTATACTTTTTTTAATTTATACTCCATACGATGTTTATACTTTTTTTTACACGTTGTATTTCATCATAATATTGTGAATATCGTGACGACCACGGCCTTGAACTAAATGAATCCACTTTTGGTCAAAGTGATAGGATGGCGGCGACGCAAGACCGATCAAGTCTACCCTGGTTTTGGTGTAACGATGGTTTCTTTATTATTTTAGAGACGTCTATTAGTTAAGATTATTTCCATATATACGAGATCCAAGAAAAAAATAATCTATTGAATGTAATGAAAACTAAATATATCTACCTAATTTGTTTAGACTTGGTTTCGACTGTTTGTCGAAACCAAGTTTTTGCTCTCCAGATTCATATAAAACTAAATATGAGGAGTGAAAATTACCCTACCTACTCTTTGATGACTTTGTGTAAGTTTCACCACTTTATGACAGAATCAACGTATTCTCGTTTTGTGACGGTTCATTTACTTGATATGTCAATATTGTAAAATTTCTTTTTTTTAACCTCATAATAATACCAGCTAGTCTGAAAAAAAATAGTTTAGTCTTATATTATAAACTTGCCAACAGTACATATACATAATATACAACATTAACAATCAAAAAAATGGTAGGTATATGACATTTTTTATATTTAGACCTTTAAAAGCATGCACAATTTACACCAATAGGTTAACGAATACCCAGCGGCTATAGTTTAATTAGAACTATGATACTGGCATTTAAATCTCAAAGAAAATAAAGATATAGAAAAAATATTAACTATGTTAGAATGTTATAGAAAAAACAAAGTGGGTTCCTTTTTCGGAAGGGAACCCTAAAAAACTGAAAAAAACAAGAACAAAAGTGGCGATTATTCGAATGATTTCAATACTTTATGTTTGAAAATGTGGAACGAGTCGTGATTAAACATATTATAAAAGTATAAAATATCATCTGCAATTGATGATATTTATGATAGTATAGGACATTTTATGACGTATTTTCCGTATACATTAAAATATTTTGTGTCAAGGCTTATTTAATAAAATAAGCCTACTTAATAAAATCAATGAATAATAATTTCTTGATTCTACTAACAATGTTATGGCTGATATCTAAATAAAAATGTTTTATTTACGCATGGAAAAACTATCCTACCCAGATTCACAAAATTGCCGTTGTTACAGACGCCACAAAACTTAAGCACAAATCTCATTTTGCTCCTATTTACTTGCTTCTGTATGTTTATCGTTAAGTAAATACTTTTTATGATATTAAACTATAAATATTAAATATCATTAGTAAGAAAATGATAAGTACCCTAAATAACAATAGTTTATATCTGTACTGACAATCCTACTAAGATAAGTAATATGAGACACAATTACAGTCAAACTTAAACACAAAATATTGATTTTTAGACTAACTTTCGAACTTTCTCTTTATATGTACATAGGTATATAGGCAATAAGACTGAAATCTGTACATCGATCTTGGTGTTTCGAATGTCGCTTCCTTGTTAGACGATTCGGTTTCTCTAAACAAAGTGAATTCTAAACTAGTATAACAAACAGACGTGTGTTGGCTCAATCAAACAGAGACGTCCACAGTTACAGTGAGTTTTGTCGTTGTAGTTGTTAATTAAATAATGCACCTATATACAAACACGTTGGTAGTCGTAAATCTAATTTCAACGGTTTTATAGTCTCTGTTCCCAACGATCAATAATCTTAGGCACCCATATGTGAATATATTGTATTGTCAAAACTGGTCGTAAAATATTAAATTTATTGGTTGAGTTAAATTTCAAAAGGTTTTTAGTTGTCATACGCGACAATTGAATAGTATTTTGACTGGGACTGGGGTCTTTTTGGGTTGGAATTCAGCAATGTAGCCTTTGTGTTCTTTTATTATAATATATTAGGTATTACAAAATCCTCGTTAATCTACGTAAAAATTTCAAATAAACCAATGCGCGGTAACAAAATCGAGTAGAGTAGAAAAACCCTCAACCAATCAACTCGTCTTCTGCTCCCTTTTCCGTTATACTTGTTGTTTTCTAATTATCTACCCCGATCGCATTCAAAACCAACCCAGCATTGGCGCACAAAATGTTCCCAATTAAAATACACACACAGAGACAAACGGCACTTCAAAACAAACTCGAGTTTAATGCCTCCAGATTGAAAGTTAATTAGATTTCAAATTCCTCCTGTTGGGTGGATGTAGCAATTGGAGGCAAAATTAATATGAACGAACAAGGAGAAACAATATCAAATTCAAGTATTTCTATTTCTGAACAGAATTTTACACTCCTGCGACTCTTTAATAAACCTTGACGTTATTTGAAAGCAAACAATATTTTCTTAATTATTTTGTGATTATGTAAAGACAGTAGTGCTTTTATATTAAGTACATTAAGTACGTACGATGAGTTCGTCAATAGTCGTGTTTTCAATATTTATATCGTGACGTGTGGCGAATCAAATCCATCAACCATATTAATTTTAAAACAAAAAAATTAAACGTCTTAAAAATCGTGACTGAAGGTGAAAGTAATTGCCCAGCATATGGCATTGAAATAATACATCCTAACCTTGTGGATCAATTGAGTGATCATAGAGCGTGACTTGTTATTAACAGGATTTGATTTAGCGAAGATCCGCAGTGACGTCATGCTGACTCATACTTGAGGAGATGGATCGTAAGATTTCGTCCTTAAACGTAGGTAGGTAGTAGGTACTTCTTTCATATTATTATATTAAAAATAAAAGATAATTTATTAATATTAATAGAATGGGGTTTTACAGCATGATAACCCCGTTGTTGAAACATGTACAATGGATATACATAATTAGGATCTAACTCCTAAACTAGGTTTATATTGTCTTCTGTATCTTAGGAAGTCAGAAAACGCCATTACAATTTTGGATGATTAAAACCCGTATTCACAAACAATACTATGAGTAGCGTGGAAGCAAAGCTAAGCTAAATAAGAAATTCAAAATCGATAGATCTGGTTATTCTGATTCCAAAAATACCTCATTTCAATTTTTTTTCGCGAAATATCTTTACCTGACCGCATTTCCAAATATGTTTAAAAAATTATATAAGATAGATATGGTCTTGGTCGTGGAGTGTCGTACTATAACAATGTGGTGATTTTTGTGTGCTAAAAAAATCGGTGTAGTTTGAACATTCTATAAGAATGCAGAGGGAGAAAATATTTATAGACGGATATAAGAATATGTTAGAATATTGAAAAGGACTTCATCATTTACAATAATAAAATCTGAAGGCCACAAGAAATTGACAAATATCTCGCTTTAGAAAGCCCTTTCTTTTTATTGATTATGATTGTGATATTTTATTTGATTTAAATTAATAAATGGTACGAGTACAAAAGTACAATATTCTTCCTCACGGTAGCAATTGTAAGGAGTTTGAAAATCTCGAATTACTATTCTCGTAATTAATGTCTTCTGTTCAATCAAAACTATGAAATAAAACAGCAATTTTTATCAACTGTCACTCCCACCGACGCGACGCTATGCTTTGCGTAAAATAGCTGTCTTGTGTGTACTTTACATGAAGGTTCCTTTTAATCAACGCGTAGCGTTGTCCATCCCTCAAGTTTTGTTTAAGAATTGAAATTACCGGTTCTATGTGTACGGGCTCACTGTGAGTCCTCACACAGTTCAGTATAGCAACTGAAACATGTAGGTAAATGTATGCGCGTGTGTTGTTTATTTATGATCAGCGTGTAATATTGAACTTATATATTTATATTTACCAACTAATAAAAACGCTAACCGCTTACAAGCAGGCGGAGCAACGCACGACAGATAAAGATCTGTTTATTAAAGATATTATGTACGATTTTAGATTCCGGGGATGTCAACCTAATTTCAGATCTCTTTATCCCGGGGTATAGCGACCTTCCGCGTCAGTTTCAGGTGCCACATTCGAAGTACACACGTGAGGAAAACCGTACATCATTAATGAATTTAAATCCCACTCTCGAAACTTTTTATTCTAAAGATTTTGACTTGTTTAGATTTGTCTGACCCCTATAGACTAATAAATTGAAATAATCAATTCAATTGAATATGCAAAACACTTTAAATAGAATGATCACTGTATTTTATACGTAGGTCACGATCCCCGATGACAAAACAGTTTTTTGTGTCTACCTCATACCGTTACATACAGATAGATATTAATTAAGTCAAAATTATGACTATTTGTAAGAGGAAATAAATTATGTTATCTGTATTTTAGTCAATAAATTATTAATTAATAATAAATGCATGGTAGATATGAAATGAATAATGATATGCAATTCAGCATGCATTGAATGTAAGTTAAATTTATGACGAGACTTTAAGCTTAAGATTTATTCGCAATATATTGTGTAAATAATTAATTTATTAATTAATACTTCATGGTGTAAATCAAAAAAGTCGTAACTCTTTTTTTGCAAGTTTTACATACAAAACACACACTCATTCAACAAATCTGAAATAACAGTTTATGATATTTATATAAAATAAGATGAAAATGAAGTGGTCAATATAAGGTATATTGATCACTTCATTTTCATCTTATTTTAGTAGTAATTTTGCGATCAAGTTATTTTGATATTAGGACAATCAAAGACCTAGGCAAAATGATATCTAGTCATTTCGCGATGCAGTCTTTCAGCTAATTAGGCATTCTGCTATGTAGACAACATAGGACCCAAGTCATTATGCTATCTTGACAACCTAAGACCCACCCTCGAAATCGATGACTTTTGTTGAGAAATTATGAATTAAAAAGACGCTCTGCCTAGTGATATACCCATTCAGGTTATATCAATTCTGCATGGGAAAATAGCAGTAGTAAGAACCAAAGTCTTTAGATCTGAAACGATTTTATTTTATAACATGAAATATCAACTTCTAAATTAGAGCTATTTACTACGGCTGACATTTAAGTATAATTTACTTACGTACACCTAACATCAATCAAACTTTTAACATAACTGAAAGCTAATGGCGTAAAAAATGTACCAAAAATCAACAACGAACACGCGAGGTGTCATTAATCGAAGATGACAAGCGATAACATTGTGTAGTGAGCACCGTCATCAACTTAATAAAGGTTTAGGCCCACTAAACGAACAACCCATTACAAACATTATTAAATCAGTCCTACAGTAACTGTATTTCTCGCATTAATATAATGGGAGCGATGTGGCTTTGAATTTAAATTACAAGTTTTGAATTTGAAGTAGGTATCTGACAGAACATTCATTATACATATATATATATAGTGTTGCTAGGGCCATACCTAAATTTGAAACTATTCCAATGAGTACGAAATGATAATTCAACTTTTCCTATTAATTAATGCTCAAATGAAAGCTTGTAGACTGACCTCCACTCTACAGAAGCCTGCTGTTTTTTCTGCTGAAGAGTTTCGAGAGAGCCTACGCACAAGTCACCAGACTGGCGTAACTAGTGTTAACCTGGTGGGAACTGAGCTTGTATCCGTACAAAGTTGTGTGTATGGTTATAAAAATAAAGTTTTGATAATTTTTTATATTAATATATATAATATAATAATACTTGAATTATTTTGTATCCATACGAGGCATTGACACAAAAACGTGAACATGATCATTTTATGCATGATATTATTTAACACGCCATAAGCACAAAGTTTCAACTCCAGTTCCCGAATGATTATGGGTAATTTTTTTGTGTGATAAACGGATGTTAAAAAAAATTGTTAAATATACTTTTTGAAACATTAAAAATAATTATTATCCTCCACAAAATGACAGATTAATTATGATTACAGCTATTTACGAGTACACATCTATAATTAAATGATAATATCTTAAAATTTTAAATCTTGGTCCATTCGTGCAGTAAACAGTGCCTCTAACAGGTAGCTCTTAAGGTAACGCGGTAGACAATGAAGGCCATAAAACGACCAAGGCAAGTATCAAGTGGCGTACGGCCAGCTACCGTGACCGCTGTACACCACCCGTGCACTTGAATGAGAGTTCCATGTATTGTAATTATAGTAATGACGTGGCATTATTATGTAAGTGTCTGGATATTAATTGAATTGTCCGAGTAGAAATGAAAATGTTTGCTTAAATTGTATTTTTATGTATTTATTTCATCAAAGGTATAGTTGTTTATTTTTAAAATTCATTTTTGTTTTGATTATGAATAGTTCTCAATTTTGTGTAGGTATAATAACTATTTAAACCCTATCTATACTACAATATTATAAAGCTGAAAAGTTTGTTTGTTTGGTTGAACGTGCTACTCACAGGAACTACTGGTTCGAATTGAAAATTTATTTTAGTGTTGAATAGCCCATTTATCGAGGAGGGCTATAGGCTATAAAATATCACATTACGACCAATAGGAGCGGAGCAGTGATCATAAACGCAATTGAAACTGTGGGGATGGCTAGTGTACAATAAAGTTTGACAACCTTTTGTGTAATTTGAAAAGTCCGTAACAGAACAAGTACGAAGGCGTAGAATCTAAGCTTTTTTACATATTTACTTGACATTATCTTTAATATACCAAATATGATATTATTACCCATCACCGTCATTCCAACGGAACTACCATTTTAAGATTTGACTGTTTTGAAAAAAAATTAAATGATCTTTTAAGTGTTTTAATTCAAGTGTCATGTTATGTAGTAGGACATGCCCCAAAGAATACAATAAAATTATTATTATATTACATTGGTAAAGTGACAATAAATGAAACTTAATTAAGTAAATTTATGATTAAACTAAAAAAAAAACTATTTAATCACACGATGACAACATAAACGGCTATATAAAACAGCTACACGTGGTCCTAGAGGAATTTACGCAACAATGTAATTCTACGTTGGGTACACTGAAAGTTTTAACTCATTAATAAAACAATTTACAAGTAAAGTAATATACTTACTGCTTTTCGAAGTATTCTCCATTACATATATACATACTTTTCATTCGGTCAAACCATTTTTGAAAACGTGAAGACCTTTGGCTTAGGAGCATGTTTTTCACGTGCTGATTGAAAGCTATTACGGCCTCTTCCGGCCCCGTAAATGTCATACCTCTCATCAAATCTTATATTTTAAGGAAAATAAAGAAATCACATGGTCTGGACTATATGCGGGATGGGTCACTAGCGTTTCAGAAGCCAAAAATGACTTTGACTTATTCGCGGTGTGCGCCTAAGCATTGTCATGGTGCAATAGGATGCGCCTTCTTGGTCAATTTTCTCTAACTTTTTCAAAGGCACATGGCAAACAAATGGTGGTGTACCACTCAGCATTAACTGTCTTTTGTTCTTCAAGTGGGATCGTGCAGACAGGACCCGTCTGGGAGAAAAAAAACCGCAATGCAATTTATTGCCTACATTTCCCGCCTGCCTTAATTTTGTTGGTTTGCTGTCACCTTCGAACACCCATACAGAATACTGTTGCTTTCTTTCCAGCATGTAATAATATATCCATGTTTCATCTCCTGTCACAATGTCATACACAGCATTTGAACGTCCGTGATCGTACTTTAACAACATTTTTTTTACAACAATCGACACGAGTCCGTTTTTGTTTCGGGGCGAGTTCATGAAGAATACAGCGGCAACAAAGTATTCTAACTAAATGATGATGTAAGATTTTTTAAATTTGGCTCATACCAATCCCCAAATGTCCTCGAATCTCCTCATAGGTGACACGCCGGTTTTCTTCAATTAGTTGCCTGAGAGTAACCACATTTTCCTCAGTGATCGCAGTTGAGTGTCGACCTTCACGAATTTTATCATGGAGAGAAACACGGCTACGATCAAATTCTGCGTACCAACGCCTTACGGTGCTCAAATGAGGTGCTTCCCTCCCAAAAGCATTTGAAGACGAGCAGTGCAGTCTTGCGGAGTCAGTGAACGACGATGACGACGAACTTCAACTTGTGATAAAAAACAATTGACACGCGATTTCCCGCCAATTTTTTTTTTATTGATTATATTTTTTTGAGCTTTTTACATTAAAAACAACTAGAGATCGCGTGGTGGTCGAATTTCGACCATGGTTTATTTCATTGGCCAATATTACTTGACCTGTCATTGTAAAGACTTTTGTACCATGACAGGTCAAAATATATGCTGGACACTCATAGCTGTATGTACCCGTTTTTGCATTTTTTTAACTTTGTAGCAAATATTGTTCAAAAATTTTAGCATTCGTCACTTCTTCTCTGTATAAACTATAAGTGTGCGAAATTTCATACTCCTCCGTCCGCCCAATTTTCGTAAAAAGAGATCCAAAGTTTTCGCTTCACGTATTAATATATGGATATAATATTCGAAATTCAAACAAGCGGCTAGGAGCGCAGAACTTTTAGTGTGCCCTATATAATAGCACAACCCGCATAAATACGTTTCTTTTTATGGTGGTAAAGAATTTCCATGGAAAGTTTATTACATATCCATAAAACAAAAAAGGTAACTATAAAAAATATAACTCTTTTAGGTCATGTTAATCTTTAATAAAAAAGCTTTCGTTCACGACTTTTGTCATCTCGTGGATCATAAAAAACGACACGAGCCTGTTACTAGCTAAGTCGCAGAGCGTTTATATGCAATAAAGCCTATTTCTTTCACGAGTATATCTTTCAGCATTCATTTTATGACTGTCTCATTGGTGGCTTAAGAGAATCAGTCTTTCGTAGTGAGAGCTTTTGAAATTGCAATGAGGATGGTTCCTCTTTCAATAAAAAAGGGTTAAGTGATTTGGCATACGCTATAAAAAGTTTTTGGTCCTTGGTTAGGGTTGCAGATATATTTTATTCAATAAAACCTGTTTAGATATATTCTGTGACCGTACTATAGTTAGGTTCTGAAGAATTGTAAGAGATGGTGCTCACGACTACTTTTAACCATCGCACCGCTCATCACCGCTAAACGGTTCACACGTACATTTTATAACCAGAATAGTCACCTTCTCTTCTCGGACTCTCAAGGCTTTGTGAATGACCTACCCTGCATAGCTATCCCAATTCACTTTAATTTTGGATTCTTGAAGAAGGGAGTCAAAAGATTCACAGATGAGAGAGAAACACCCCTGATGTTACAAACATAAGTTTGTTTGCGATAATAGTAAAAAAAAAAAATATTATATAAAGTTATATAATATAATAAGATAAATATATAAAGTTTTCAGGTGACTTTCCTCAAGTTTCACTACCTTACACCATCATCATCATCATTTCAGCCATAGGATGTCCACTGTTGGATATAGGCCTCCCTTAATTACTTCCAAGAAAGCCGATTAGAAGCGGCCTGCATCCACCGACGGTCTGCGATTATATTTATATTATTATTTATACTTTACAGCAACCAAAGTAAATTTTGTATATTTGCCTATGTGTGTAAGTATATGTATTGTTATATATAGTACTCCGTCAGCTACCACTTATTCCTGACACTAAATTCATCGAAAGGTTGACTGTTACATTATTGTACCTAGCATTAAAAATTAAATTTAAGATCTATTGTAAGTTTATATGGTGTACAATAAAGAATATTCTATTCTATTCTAAATGTAATCTCATAAGGAGCTATCCATATATAAGCCAACCGAGTGCGGAAATTAACATCTAGTTATTCTGTGCCTACGATCGATGCGCCCGAAGTATATGAACAAATGTCCAATAAAACTATTATTTTGTCTTTATGTAAAGCTAAAAAAAACGTTATACACATATAAACATTCTAGTAGTAGTATTTGAGCCTATCCATATAATAAATTAAATATGATGATTCACATAATGTATAAAACAATTGTTTTTTTTCTTCATATCAAAACAATGAGAAAAATGATTTAACACATTTTTAAACACTGATAATTATGGTTCTGCCCATTGTCTCTGCGTATGTCATCTTTCAAAATTACGCATTTCACAATAATATTTATATTCTTTATGTCTTCGAAATTGAATGGACAATATTATCTCAGTACGTATGATCGTAATACAGTGCTTATTATATTATCGGAGTATAATATTCTTCTATTTAATCGACTTTCAAAGTAGGTTATCTGCGACATACATACGCTATCACGGTGAAAATTATCAATGAACGTAGCGGCTTGCGAAGTAGATATTTATCTTGCATAAAAATACTAAACATATTTCACATTTAAAAATACAAAATTAAATATTATTTTAATGCTCTTGTTTACAATGCTAAATGGTTTTATCAAATCCAAATACATTTTTATGAGTAACAGTGAGCGGTTTACATTTTATCCTGTTCACATAAATCTTTAATTGAATGAAATATGTATTAAATATGACCGAATGTCCTGACAGGCCGATAGACGATGCTGACAATATTAGTGATGAGAAAAAAACATGTTAATAATCAAAATGATTAAGCTGTCCAAAAAAGTGATTTGGAGAGCAATATTCATAGAAACAGATGCGGTGATTTAAATTATTTTGATTTTTTTATACCTGAAAAAGCAAAGCATATAGTACAAATAAAGCAGAGCATAGCATGTGTTCTAGAACACAAATAAATAGAGACATGTACGTTTTTTTGTGAATAAATACATATTATATAGACAATAGAAACACCCTGACCAATACATTTGGAGATTCATTCCAATTTTTACACTGAGCGGCGGCGGCGATCACACTCACGAGCCCTGATGCCGCAGTCAAATAAATGCTCCGCCACGCTACGTATGACCTACGAACTCATACTGTTACAGAAAATGTATTTCCGAAGTGATGTGTCTTCTTCTTCTACTTCTTGTTTGTAGGACAGGACAAGTCCGAAATAAACTTAATTTTAAGAAATCATTAAATGAACCCAAAGCACCGACTGCGCTCAAAATACTAACTAATAAATAACATCTAAATACGAGTATTCTTCTAAAATACCGCACTCAATAAGTTTAGATTTTACTATTTTTATAGTGCACAACACGGCGCCATAAATTTGCTATTTTTATTTTTTTAACTGCATACCTATCCTAGGACACTTGGGTTGCCAAGACGAATCTAACGATCACTTTATTATCAAAATCCACCCAATCCTTTAGATGATACGAAGCAATAAATAGTATACATAACATACATACCATCGGCCAAATATATCGTCTACAACCCTACGGTTGAAGATCATTTGACATCATAAAACAATAAGGTTGATTTTCCCGTGCAATAATATTTTGACAGTTCATTGTTAGATATAGGTTCAACCTTATCGCTATTGTGATTACACAGAAACTTTTGTCTAAACTGGTAGACCTTTTCTTTGTCCACTGTACATACAAGATAGGCGCGAAAACTGCCTTGGCAGACGGGTAACAAAGCAATAAAATCTCCACGTGCAATGGTAGCCACTGCAGTGGGTGCAGTAGGACTATAATATGTAAATGTACACATAATAAGTATATCATAATATTCTGATGACATGCATATACAATATACATAATTAATTACGAACTGTTAATTAAATTTATTCATTTCAAAATCGCAATCAGGAAACAGTTGTACTGGTATCAAAATAATTAATGTCGTTGTATGTAACCACAGCTATTATGATTTCCATACTGTAATGGTTGTGACATTGTGGCCAAAACGGCGGGTGATGCGATAATGAGTGTCCATTAATCCCGCCATGCATTGATAAATAGTAAAAGCGTATACTACTAAATACCAATATAGGTTTTATACGTGATATCGCGCAAATTACTGAAAAAAAGGACAAGTACAAGTCTGACTCGCGCACTAATGCGAGGGTCCCAAACAAACAAACTAGTCCTCCATTTTGGGAATCAATTCTAGAAGATTTTTGCCCGTTTTTTCCGAAAGACAAACTTAAATAACTTAAAATATTGGTACTTTCTCTTGTACTGCCCACGTCTATGTGTATTGGAAAAAGGTCGTGGTTTTAATAGTGCCATCTACAAAAATTAAATCCGTATTTAAGGCTATTTCTATACTCTCAGCTGTAGCAAAAATAAAGAATTTTGGTAGATATTCTTTACTTTTATAATTCAAAAAATCATTTGAAAGTAGATGATGGAATTTGACGGAATCTATCTTTGGGAACTGGCATGTTTGTACTCCAATCGCTTACTTCGTCATTTTGTACAAACCATCAAGTTTTGATTTCAAACTTGGTATGTCCACAAAATCATCTTCTTCGTCAAGCTCACGCATCATCTTAATGTCAACCAAATTCTGATCGAAGTAACAACGGCTAACAGGTATGTCCGTTTTCCCTCAAAATTAACTCTGAATCACAGTTTAAAGTTATGGATCTATTGCACTCGGTTCTGTTTACGCAACGCAAGAAGGTAGTCTTGTTTTTGTTAGTTGAGTTAAAATGGAACTGATATCCTGCATATAATAGTATATATATATAGCAATAGTTTCTTTTTGCCTTTTTTAGTATAAATGTGAATACAGAATCACAGCCTTTACGAGCAGGTGCTATTTATTCGAGGTAGGTATATGTTTCACCAAACCGACGACACGAAAATAATATGGAATATAGATATTTATTATCATTTACAAATAATGTGTTGTCACATAATTGACAGGAAAACCAATGATGGCATAATGCTATTCTATTTAGCCAGCATTTTCCGTCTATTCTAACAGATTCAAAGGAGGTAACAATAAATTAAAACAAATAAAACCTCGCCATAGATGCAACTGTAAAATTACTTTTATGTAATAATT